>CM042842.1:116962636-117562636 GCA_023653725.1 Bungarus multicinctus
ACAGCCCACTTGAATTCCGTTGACCCTTATACAGTGCCAATTTAGTATTGAACTTTAGTTGACCAGATTCTTGTGTATAGGCTTAAATAAATCTTGTATGCTGCAACCTTACGAATAGTCCTGATTTTATCACTTAACTTCTATCTAGTTTACAGCATTGATGTATGCTAGTGGTATCCCATCCAAACACTGACCATAACTGGTCCTTTGCTTGCTTTATATTATACATGCTTTATATTAATTTATGGATGCTTATTAATAGGCTTTATCCAAATGAAGAAACGCATCTCCACAAGACAGAATACAAATTGACCTCATAGTTGTATCTCCTAATAAACATATAGGGAAACAAATGTGGGAATTACCACAATATGAATGCAGACCATCTCATTGTAGCAAAGAAGAATGTCCCAGATTTAACTTACTCAGATTTCACTCTGTTACCTGAGTCTTCACAGTTTTTGATAGGCAATTTCAGCTCTTGTTTTTTTTTAAAAAAAAAAAATTCTGTGTGGAAACTGAACTCAGATTGGGTGATGTTTCATCAAGATTATGAACTATGACCCACCAGTTCTTGAACACAAAAGCTTGCTCTGCTTGTAGAGGATTCATATCCACTCTACCTTTTGAAATATAATGTTCATATTAAGCAGTTCTGTTCAGCAGTTCATCAGAATTGTTTAACTATGCTTTAGAACAGCATTTCTCAACCTAATCAACTTTAAGATGGGTGGACTTCCAGCTTCCAGAATTCCTAGCCACCATGCTTAAGTTCCTGAGGTTGAGAAACACTACTTTGGAGAATTGCTAACATATAGCCTAATTTTCAGGAATTGGGGAATGTGCCCAATTCCCTCCTCAAATGCCATCTGTAGTGGTGGAAGTACAGTGGACTTTACACATCCTAGATTAAAAAAAAAAATAAAGTTGCATTTAATATCCGTGTACAGATACTGCCACAACAAAAGTTTGTTTGATGCTCTCTGTGTTTGTAAAAGGTTTTAATTTTCACTATGTCGGTCATCCTGATTGTAACGATGGTTGATAGTGTAAATGCAGAGGCAAAGTGTATCCTTCTCTTCCTCCCCCTTCCTTCCTTTCTGATGTTCATGTGATGGAACATTCGAAAGTAGGTCAGCTCTTGTTTTGGTCACAGTCCTCTTTTTCCCTCCCTCCATCTCTTCCCTCCCTCCATCAGCAGAAAGAGTATTGAATGTCAGCAACTTGCATTTCCCAATTGCTTCAAAATGTGACCTCTTCCACGAATGCATCTTAACACCCTCTCTGTCCCTTTCTCTCTCCTCCGCAGAGCCAAATCTAAAAACGGGGGCCGCTCACTAAGGGAGAAGCTGGACAAAATTGGCTTGAACCTTCCTGCAGGCAGAAGGAAAGCTGCAAATGTGACATTACTTACATCGTTGGTGGAAGGTCAGTTGGTCTCCTCTCTATAAAGCCATTTCTGGGTTAAAGGGCAAGGTGAGCAATTTGTTTTCGCCAAATCAAAGCTGTCTTCCCAAAAAGGACAGTCTTCAGATATATGGATGCAGGACTCAAAATAATGGTCGTGGTTCCAATTGAAGGAAGTGTCCTAGTGGTAAGAGCTGTTCTGCTCTGGATCCATGAGAAGTGATGGACTTATTCAGGGATGTGTTAAAAGTAGAGTTTGGGCAGATTGAAGATGCTTCGGTTTAAAGTTCTGCCTGAGTGCGAGCTTGCCCGAACTAGGAATTTCAATTCTCCCAATATAGGTAGTCAGAATCAGAATAGAGCTGGAAGGACCTTGAAGGTCTTCTAGTCCAACCCCCTGCTGAAGCAGAAAATCCTATATCATTTCAGAAAAGTGACTGTCCAGTCTCTTTTTAAAAACCTCCAGTGATGGAGCACCCACAACTTCTGAAGGCAAAGCTGTTCCACTGGTTAATTGTTCTCACTGTTAGGAAGTTTCTCCTTAATTCCAGGTTGCTTTTCTCCTTGATTAGTTTCCATCCATTGTTTCTAGTTTTGCCCCCTGGTGCTTTGGGAAATAAATTAACCCCCTCCTCTTGGTGGCAGTCCCTCAAATACTGGAACACTGCTATCATGTGTGTTTCTCCCCCAAGTCCTTCTTTTCTCTAGTCTAGCCAAACCCAAATCCTGCAGCTGTTCTTCATATGTTTTAGTCCCCGTATGTTTTAGTTCTTCATTTGTTTTAGTCCTTGAATTAAAACTGCAACTGAGCCCCAAATTTCTGTTGTTAAGCGAGACAGCTATTATGTGAGTTTTGCCCTATTTTATTACCTTTCTTGCCATAGCTGTTAAGTGAATCACTGCAAGTTGTTAAGTTAATAACATGGTTGTTAAGAGGATATGGCTTCCCCATTGACTTTGCATGTCAGAAGGTCACAAAAGGTGATCACAAGATCCCAGGACATTGCAACCGTCATAAATGTGAACCAGTTGCCGAGTGTCTGAATTTTGATCATGGGACCATGGGGATTGCTGTGGAAAACGGCCATAAGTCACTTGTTCAGTGCTATTGTAACTTAGAATGGTCACTAAACGAATGATTGTAAGTCGAGGACACTGCCTGTAAGAGGTTGGACTTGAAGGTCTAAATGGCACTTTCCAATTCTGTGTCCCAGTGGCCCCATCTTCGTTCCAAAATGCTTTTTGTAGCTAAAGCATGTTTCCCCTGCAGAGTGAAGATGTTAGTACTCATACCAGAAGTGGGGAGGGAGGAATGAAGGATATGTTAGGGCATAACCTTGGAGGATAAACATCCTTGTCATGGATGGTATGTTTGTGTTTAAAAAAAAAAGTTTTGGATTGGGAGATTTTATAGACATTGTAAAATTGTCATTTAATTTACTGTCAAAAGCAGTAAAAATTGTCTTTTTTTTTTTTAAAAAAAAGTGCATAATAATTGTAGATCAATGGTGAAATTTGTTCATTGAAGACTCAGAGATGTCACACTTCAGATGTGATCAAAAGCTTTGAATATCTCTCTTCTCCTTCCCAGGTGTAACTGGAGCCAACACTACCAGTTATTTTTCCCCCATGTTTGTCAGAGCTTATTCCAGTTAAATAACTGGTTTGTTCGTTTGTTTCATTATGAGTAGATGAGGACATATATTTTATGCAGAAATGACTGATTTAGAAGAATTGGATTGTCCATTGCATGAATCTAAAGACTTTTTTGTAGAATAGAATAGAGTTCTTTATTGGCCAAATGTGAATGGACACACAAGGAATTTGTTTTTGGTGCATATGCTCTCTGTGTACAATATACAACTTTATAAGGAATTCTTTTAAGAAATCAGGCAGTATAGCAAGAATTGAAGCTGCTTGTTAGCACACAACTCAGCTTAAAGTATTCCAAGAAACATAGTTATCGCAGAATGATGGCATATATATATGTATGTATGTATATATATATGTATGTATGTATGTATGTATATATATATATGCCATTATTCTGCGAATATAATATATATAAGAATATTATTATATGTTTTCGGAGGTTTTCGTGGGTATTTGTATGTGGATCTTTGGTTCTTCGGGTTTTCTCCCGCGTAGAATTGGAAGTATCTAGGCGACGTTTCGATGAAGTCTCATTCATCATCTTCAGGCTTGTATATCTATATCTATATATAAGAATGCCATCATTCTGCAATAACTATATATATATATGTATGAATATTATATATATATAAGAATATATATATATGTGTAAGGTTTTGAGCTGATAAATAATTAAATAAGGGAGACTAGGATAGATCTATTTCGAGCTAGTTAGCTTATATATATATATATATATATATATATATATATATATATATATATATATAAAAGAATGCCATCATTCTGCGATAACTATGTTTCTTGGAATACTTTAACCTGTGTTGTATGCTAACAAGCATCTTCAATTCTTGCTACACTGCCTGATTTCTTAAAAGAATTCCTTATAAAGTTGAACTGAGTAAAGCAGAGATAAAAACAACCTATAAAAAGCTGAGAAGAAAGATTGGCAAGGACTGATAAGGGTTCAAAGCAATCGTGAACAGAGAAGAGCCTAAACCAGAGATTTTTGGATTGCTAAATAAGAAAGATAAATTGCAACAATGCATGTTTTGTCTGGGATTCTAAAACTACCCTTTAAAACAAAAACATTTATATATTTATATATTAAAACAAAAACATTTATTCTGAACAAACTATAGACATGTCACCAAAAACAAGGAATTAGGACTGATACATCTCCTTTCATATACCAAATCTGTAGCAGGGCAATTTGTTGTGTTTAATAGGAGCAAAGTCTTCTGCTGGACTGTGTTTTCTGTTTTTTGGTTGTTGTTTTTAACTCTGCAATACTCTGGGGCTCCCATACAACAACCTAAAACAATGAACTAAATCAGTGGTAGTCAACCTGGTCCCAACTGCCCAGAGAGCGTTCCAGCTTTCATGGTGGGCGGTAGGGGTTTTGTCACCTACTTTATAAATCACCATTACTGTGGAACTGTTGGGCGGTTAGAGAAAATTTTACTACTAACAGATACAAAAGTGGGTGGTAGGTATAAAAAAGTCAACTACCCCTGAACTAAATAGTCATATGAATACAAGTAACAGAGCCAATAATCAGATAACAAATTAACATTAATATGTTAATAAGAAAAGTTTCAATCAAGGAAGACATATTTCTACCATTGGAATGAAACCAAGTCTTTGAGTCAAGCTTGACTCCTCATGATGTTATGGATACTACCACACAATTTTCTTGGCAGTAATCGATAAGAGGTTTACTATTGTATTCTGAGAATCTAAGGTCTAGCCTAGACCTTAGGCCTTCCCAAAAGTCTTCCCTCCAAATATAAACCAAGCTGACGCTTGCTTAGCTTGACAAAAGAATATACAGTCATTCCTAAAGTCAATGTTTTCAGAACTGCACTGATGAAGAAGGTTTGTTCTCTGCTGTTGCAGAAAGTGAAGCAAAAACCAATAGGAGAGGGAGCAGATTTCAGTTAAACTCTTAGGAGAAACCTTCAAACTGTAGGATCAGTTTGCTGCAAAAAAGAGTTTTGAGAATGATATCTTCCTTGGCTTAAAAGAGTTTTGCAAACGGTGTCTTCCTTGATATAAGGTACTTCTGGCTAGTTGGTTGTTAGGGATACTTGCACAGCAAATGAGTTGAATGAGATGACTTCTAAGATCCCTTCTAATGTTGTTTTAATTTGGTGGGTGATGGAAGATAGAGAGATGCTGTAACCAAAAACAAAAGTAGAGAATCTTTAAATTTAATATTTAAAATAATATTTAATAATAATTATGTCTTGTTTAGAAACAGGATGTATTTTCTAAGTCTGTTGAAGCTGAGTAGCAAAATGTAATGAGTTTTATGTTTCAAACCTTCAACTCGCAACCATTCCTGTAATTCCTGTATGGTACTTGGAGTGAAAGATTAAATTAGTACAAGACCTATCTCTGTTGAAATGAAGTATATAACTTGATGTGAAATTTATCTCTGTAATACTTGCCCATGCTGTTTGATTCACATGTCAATAGACAACCTTTGCTACTGCAATCAAAGACAAATTCACATGGGCAAATCAGTTATTTCCAAGGAAGTGCATGCATGTTTATAGTCAGAATAGTTACACCCTACAGCTTTTGCTGAACTGCATTATCAAATGGGCTGTCTGGATGAAATACAGTATATATAGATCCATTAAAAGTGAACAGTTGTCTTCCTAAGTATATTGATGCGAATGTCCTCTAATTTGGGATGAGTGTATTTTGGCTTAAGCATTGTGAGAGGTGCTATATTCAGGAGCAGTTAGTGGAAATTCATTTGCTGCTTCACTTATAAATATCCTAGTTGCTTGGAACTTGTGTTAATTCATGCTAATTATTACCACAGAAATATTTTTGCAATTGCTTCACATTTTGCAAAAACACACTGGAGCAAATGACAATTAAAGGATGAGAATTGTTTGTATGGTGGGACTCAAGTCGACCTACTTTAAGATAGACTGTTATCCTGTAAAGGGTCTTGACCCTTAATTATAATAAAAGTGCATTATTGCCTATTGCTTTAAATCAACCTTCCCCCACCTGTTCTCTTCCAGATGCATGGGACTTTAATTTTCCTAATGCTAGAATAGCATAGTTCTCAGTTTTGCTAACTGTTCTGTGTGCAACAGAATGCAATATACATCATAAAGCCATTATTCTGGGGAAGTTAGTTTCTTTGCAACTATTGGATACCCAGAGAAAAGCTTAGCATCAGAATATTACTCATCAGTTAAAGGAGCTTTCTTAGATAGCCCCACCCCCTTTTAAAAACTGAACTCAGATGGCGCTTTTATAAAATATAATGTGATGACCCAGGGTAGGATACAAAACAAACACAGTCACAGAAAACAGGTAAACCCCCCAAGCTCTGAATATCCTTGACAGAAGACAAAAAACCCCCACACAAATAGTTACAAGAAGGAGGAAAAAAGCAACACAAATCAGGCAAGATAAGGGCTGGAGGACATCCACAGATAACAGAACACACACTGGGAAAGACACCAAACTTGAGAGGAAACATAAACTAGACATATTTCCACGCTTTGTTTCCAGCATTCACCCATACGCATGTCCATCCTCTTATTCAGTTGTCACAGTTGCAGCCCATGAAGAGTATCAAGGCCCTCTCCTCCTGAGTAGACCATGTCTCTCCCTTATCCTCTCCTCCTTGCGTGCCCTAGGATGGAGAGGGAATGGGCCTGTGTCCTCCTCTGATTGCTCAGCCAGCCTCTGCCCTTCCCCAGCCTCCTCCACAACCTCAGGAGCCACATTTCCACTCCCTGTTGGCTGTTCCTCCTCTCCCTCAGAGTCAGTCTCCACCAGGGGTATGATATATAAGCTGGGGAGAAAAATAAATATTGCTAAACATATGGGCTTGTTATGTCAGTGGCAAATATAGTTCATCTGTTTGTCTGCAAACAGTTATTTAAGTGGGTATGATCTAATAAGCAAATTCTTGCTTTTTCCCTCTCTTCTTTTTCCCTTCTGTGGTCCATTTCTAGGGGAAGCGGTACATCTTGCCCGCGATTTTGGCTATGTGTGTGAAACTGAATTCCCTTCAAAAGCTGTGGCGGAATATTTAACTCGGCCCCATCTGGGCCGGAACGAGATGGCCAGCAGGAAAAATATGCTCCTGGCCGCAAAGTAAGTTATCTTTATTTGAATGAAAACCAATATGTAAGATTTATAGAATATATTAAAATGCTTAAGCAGTATTTCCTCGGTACAAGAAATCCTCAGTTTACAACCACAATTGGATTGTAAATTTTCCATTCCTAAATAAGCCAATTACTAAATGAGTCATGCTCAATTTTACAATTTCTTTTGCCATGGTCTTTAAATGAATCATGCAGTTATTAAGTGAATCATGCAGTTAAGTGAATCCATATTTCACCTTGGCTTTGCTTGTCAGAAGCCAGCTGGGAAGACCACAAATGGGAAGGTCACACATGACTCGAGGATGCTCAACCAATGTAAATGCATGCTGATTGCAAGCTCCCAAATTTTGATCACATGATTGTGGGGATGCTGTAGTCATCCTAAGTGTTGACTAAATTACTAAATGTGTTCAGTGTGGTTGTAACTTTGAAAGGTCACTAAATGAACTATTGTAAATTGAGGACTACCTATAATCCCCACAACAGGGACAGACAAAAAATGAACCTTACTTAGTTTCAATGGGAATGGTTTGAAGAGCAAGGAAGGATAGAAGCTGGATGGAAGCTTATTGTGAATGTGGGCAGAGCCTGGATTTTTCAATACAAAAAGGTTACATTTTCCTTTTTAGAGCCGCATTAGGTTGGTTTAAAGCTTACAGTACAGGTTTCATGGGTTTTTAACCTTTAGTGGTAGGAAATCAAAATTTGGCAGTGAAGTTGGAGAGTCCGTTCTCCAAAACTTCAGGAGAGCAGGTTGAAAAGATGAAGGTTCTTTTCTTGCCTTACAAAAAAGCATCTTGTAGAGTTTAGTAAAGAGAATCAGGATTTAAATCAGGTGCCTGCATTATAAATTAGGATTTTAAGAGCCGTGATGGCACACTGGTTAGAATGCAGTATTGCAGTCTAACTGTGCCCATTGCCAGGAGTTCGATCCTGACCGACTCAAGGTTGACTCAGCCTTCCATCCTTCTGAGGTCTATAAAAACGATGACCCAGATTGTTGAGGGCAATAAGCTGACTGTGAACCTCTTAGAGAGTTCTGTAAAGCAGCTTGAAGTGGTATATAAGTGCTATCTTGTGTCTCTTTATGTACAAGAACATTCTTGTTTGTTTGTATTTAATGAGTTCCTGTTATTGCCTGGACTAAAAATTGAGGACTATCTCTGTATGGCTTAGATATCCTATTCTGAATGGGTTTGTGTGGCTATTTTAGACAGTAAAATTTAGGCTTTATCTGCATTTGATGAATGTTTTGAATTGAATGGTGGAATAGTTTAAAGCAAGAAAAATCACTTGTTCCAAAATGTGTATTAGCTACCGTTTTGAAAGTTAGTGTCTTCCATACGAGATACTGGAGACAAAATAGAAAAGTTGCCTTTTAAAATAGTACTTAGGAGCAGAAACACTCTAATTAACTTTAATAATGCTTACAAGTTCCTACAAAAATGAAAATTTGGAGGTTCAAAATATTGAGTTTTTGGCATTAGAGCAGCAATGAAACCCGTGGGATATTCAAACAGAAATAGTCAAAGCATTTTAACAATGTCTAACAAGATATCTTCCATTTTTGCAAGTTTGTAAGCTAGTTTAAGCTCTAGGTCAAAGGGCAGTTTGATATCTGTAGATGCCTCCATCTCAGCCATTGGCCTCCATCTGTCCCAAGTTTGCTTTTTCAATAACTTTGCAAACTACAGATGGGGAAATTCTGCTACAGCTCCCTTTGAATTACTTAATACAACAAATCTAGACAGAAGTTCAAGCTGAAAGCAACTAAACTGTGTTTAGTTCTGAAATTCTACTGGAACTGCATCTGTGATTCTAAAACAAAGACTGTGTTAAGAAATGAACTTGGTAAATGTGTATTGACGAGAAAATTAATATCCTGATCAACTAAATTGCTAGTCTTTTAAGGTTACAAATTGTTCCTCTCATTGCTGCTATTAAACCTATATAGCTTGCCTATGTGCTTATGATCTTAATTCAAGATACCTGTTCTTATTCTCCTGCCATGGGCCTTATTCATTCAAGTAATCTTTCTGTGGCCTGTAAATAGATGAAGCTGAAGCAAATAATGAGTGGGAACATCCACTCCCTTTATTATTCTTTAATCTCTTGTTTCTAACACTCACCATCTCTATCTTCTCTATCTCTGTCTTGGAATAGAAGGCTGGAAGGAGGGAACTAACATGTTCTACCAAGGCCTGAACTAATCTAATGTAGAGGAGTTTTGAAATTAAGTGCAAGTATTAAAGCTAGTTCAGGTTGCCCATATTAATTGTTGTTGACTGGAGTCAAGCCTAAACTACAAATGATTATCTTCGGCCAGAATCCTTGTTGAGCTAGATAGTCTAATCCAGGGGTGTCAAATTAGATTTCATTGAGGCCACATCAGCGTCGTCTTTGACCAGGGGGTTTGTGGCCAGGTTGGTCATGGCCAGCATGATGTCACTTGTGTTGGGGTGTGTGTGCCTGTGGTGGACTAAGCGCTCTGCCAGCGAAAACAGGCTCTCGAGCTCCGTTTTCAGTTGCAATGGCCTCCTGAAACACTCTGCCATTGAAAATGGAGCTGGGAGGGGTGGGTGGGATGCACAGCTATTGCAAGCTCCATTTTCAGCTGGGATGGCCTCCTGCAACACTGCCAGCGAAAATGGAGCTTGGGAGGGCTGCTTGAGGACCTTGCAAGCTCCATTTTTGCTGGCAGAGGTACCGCAGGCCAGTCCTTTACTATTTCCAGGGCAACCCTGCAGGCCAGATCTAAGCACTCTGTGGACTGGATCTGGCCCCTGGGCCTTGAGTGTGACACCCTGGTCTAATCTGTAAAAAATGAGGCACAAAAGCCATTTTTTGACAAAGGTCCTTCCAACTCAATTTCGTTGCCTTTGTTCAGTGGAAATAGCTTAGACTTATATACTTATATACAAGCTTTACAGTGGTTTACTGCCCTCTCTAAGCAATTTACAGAGTCACCACATTGCCCCCAACAGTCTGGGTCCTCATTTACTGACCTCAGAAGAATGGAAAGCTGAGTCAACCTTGAGCCTGGTGAGAATCGAACTGCCAAACTGCAGTCAGCAGAAATAGCCTGCAGTACTGCACTCTAGCCACTGTGCCACCCTGGCTGCAACATCATGCAGTGTTAAAAAAAAAAACTAATTTGCTTTCCCTTCCAGACAGATCTGTAAAGAATTCACAGAGCTTCTCACTCAGGATCGAACCCCCCTTGGCAACGCGAGGCCAAGTCCTATCTTAGATCCTGGCATCCAGGGATGTTTGACTCACTTCAGCCTGATCACACATGGATTTGGGAGTGCTGCCATTTGCGCTGCGATGACATCGGTGCAGAACTACCTGAACGAAGCTCTCAAACTAGCAGACAAATCATACATGAATGCAGGAGATCAGAGTCCCCCAGATGGCAATAAGAACCTTGAGAAGATGGACAAGCACAGGAAGTGAGCATGGAAAAGATGAGAAAGACACAGAGACCCACACAGAAAAAATAGACTTTAAAAAACTGTTACTGCACACAGACTTAAAGATCTTCTTGCCTAAAAGCTATGTAGATATTTCTTAGACCTTGCTTTGGGGCATCTTCTTTCTTTTTTTTTTTAATTTTCAACCACATCCTTTTCTGGAGACGTGTGTTGTGTCTTTTCTCCTCTTTAAAGCTGCTGTTATCCATTCATTTGGGACCATGTACCTGAAGGTAAACATGGATTTATCTTTTTATTATTATTTTTTTAAAAAAATTAAATTGTAAAAGGTGGTGCTATCTCTTTTATTTTTTCCTCGTATGGAAATTTGTTACACGCTGTACCTGGACACTTTTGCAGGCAATGTTTTTCCTCCAATATATTTATGTGTGGCGGAATCTCAGTGAAATTTCAGCAATAAACCAGTTTCAGCACATGCTTACGAGTTTTCCCTCCGTGGGAAAAAAAGAAGAGACCCCATCTTCTTTCTGTTCAAACAAAATCCAAGGTTTATTGTTGCATCTGAAAAATGGCAAGCTGCGGTTTACGGAACTACCCTAAGCTGCCATTTGATTCTCCTCATTTTTAATTAGCCAAGATTTTGTAACTTCTTCAGATGCATCAATAAGCTATAATTAAAACAGGAAGCAGATGTTTCTGTACTCATTGCCACTGCCAAAGGACCAGATTTCTATGTGTGTTAAGAGACAGAGATGGAGAAGGGAGAGGAAAGTACATTGGCTGGACCAAGTTAGTTTTAAAATTATGATTAAACTTTTTATCAGTCAGGCTGTGTAAGAAAGTTCATGCCCATATCTTGTAGAACAGGACCAGCATGATTGTGTAGTAGTTTATAAGTAAGTTAAGTTTTGAGAAACTAATTAAGAGGGATAATTAAAAAGTTTGAGCGTGCTGTGAGATTCTGGCAAAGGCTTGATCATATTCTAAGTTGCATCAGTTGATGCTCAGACGTTCAGAGCTATCTAGATTATTCATAAAGAACCCTCCACCACACCCCAAAAAGCAGATACCATATCCGGTCACTAAGTCAGATGGATTTCAGCGGTCTCATTGCTGAAATCTTGTGACATTAATTCTTGTGGCATCATAACCTTAGTATTGTATTCATTTTGCATCTGCAGCAACATGTGATATCTCTTGAAAAACCATTCAAAGAATTCATTTTAAATGTGCATCCATGTTGTAGTATGGAAGTTTGACTGGGTTCCTATTACTTCATTGAAAACCAACAGGTAGAACATAGTGCAGTATTAGCCCCTATTTTTCTGAGTTTTCGACAAAATACTGAGATTTCTGATTTTAATTTTAGAAAAAAATAGCAATAGAGTGAAACAATATGATACTTTTGAATATGCTTGCCTTTTTTTAAAAAAAGTTCTGATTTCTAGGCATAATTTAAAAAACATGTATTTTAATATAATGAGGTTGCAGATTTTTTAAAAAAAGAGTTGCAAGACTGAAATGTTCGGTAGCAGATCTTTTGTATTCAAGGAAGAGTTTCTTTGAGCTAATATTAACACCTTAATTTTTCAACCACTTAATATGAAAAAGAGATACTGCAGCTTTATGTGCACCATCATCAGGTCATTTTTTTAAATTAAAAAAGGAAAAAAACTTGAAAATAGGCACGTAAGTTTTAATTTTTTTTGTTTGCCTACATAGGCCAAAAATATAAATATAAATATATGTATGTCTCCAGGGAAGTTTTATGTGTATAAGGGAAAAGAATGTCTTGAATGTATATATTTATTTATGTGTAATTTAAAAGGGGTTTGTAAATAATGGTGAACATTTTAATACTTTTTTTATAAATGGGATTCAGATTTTAAAAGTTTACCCCACCCCACAAAAAAAAAAATTAAAAAAATGAAATAAATAAAATACTGGCTAAACTGCATACACTGCTAGATGATGTACAGTCTGTTTTATGCTAAATATTTAAAAACTTTTTACAAATAAAATAAATTTTCCCCCTGTTTTGGTCACTGGAGAGTTATATCTGTTTGAAAGTGTCTGTTGAACGAGCAATAACTGCTTACTTGATAGTATTTGGAATAAGTGCAGATGTATTCATTTGTCTGAAATGGTAAAGTGTTTCCTACCTAAGCAGGTTGGACTAAAAGACCTCCAAGGTCTCTCCCTTCTGTTCTGTTCTGTTCTGTTCTACTCTACTCTACTCTACTCTACTCTACTCTACTCTACTCTACTCTACTCTACTCTACTCTACCTCTGTGTGTGTGTGTGTGTGTGAGAGAGAGAGAGAAAGAGAGAGAGAGAGAGAGAGAATAATAGATAGAAATGATAAAACTGCAACCACTCTTTTTTGTGAAGATTTGTGAACATTTTCTTATTCATTATATCATAGTATACCACAATCCATGCAATTAATACAAATATTCTGGACAGAAATATTGAATATTGTTTACTGGGGAAAACTGATTATTTTTTTTCTGATGTGAATGGGACAACAAACCCTACAAAAGTAAAGTTCAACAAATCCCACAAACTGTGACACAAGACACAGGAACAGTATTCCAATATCGTCTGAGGGGATGCCACAAAGAAGAAGGAGTCAAACTATTCTCCAAGGGCAGAACAAGAAGCAACAAGTGGATGATTATCAAAGAGAGATCCAGCTTAGAATTAATAGTGAGAACAATTAATCAGTGGAATGGCTTGCCTCCAAAAGTCAAGTGTCCTCCAATACTGGAGGTTTTTAAGAAGAGAATGGACAATCATTTGTCTTGAAATGATAATAGAATTGTTTATTGGCCAAGTGTGATTGAACACAGAAGGAATTTGTCTTGGTGCAAATACTCTCAGGATACATAAAAGAAAAGATACATTCGTCAAGAATCGAGAATCATAAGGTATGACCAGGGGTGGGATTCTACCAGTTCGCACCTATTCGCTAGAACTGGTTGTTAACATTCTAAGCAGTTCAGAGAACCGGTTGTTAGAAGAAATTGCTGGCCTAATCCTGTAAGGAAGGCAGGAAGGAAACATTCTGGTGTTGCTTATAGAAACTGCCTCTCCATTAAACCTTATTACATTCTTGGCAGGACTAGACTTCCTGTCTCTGGAACGTCTCTGGAATTTTTTCCCCCTCCTTTGCTGGTACTTTGCTTGTGGGGAGTGACCATTAAAAGTTACAATGGCACTGAAAAAAATGAGTTATGACCATTTTTCACACGACTGTTCCAGCATCCCCACAGTCATGAGAGGCCAGGCGAGGAGATGCGTGCCTAGGTGTGAGTGATATTGAGTTGGCCACACCCAGCCAATAACATGACCACCAAGTCATGTCCACCTAGTCACATGACCACCTAAGCCACACCCACAGAACCCGTTGTTAAAAATTTTGAATCCCACCCCTGGGTATGACACTTAATGATAAAGAGTTTCCTGCTTGAGCAAGGTGTTAAGACTAGAAGACCTTCAAAGTTCCTTCTACTCAAGCTATTTTGTTAAACTGTCATTTCAATGTTTGTTGTACATATGAAGTACCAGGGAACCTAATGGCAGGATCTTGCTCTATGTTCCCTCACCTGCCTAACAAAAAGTATATCTAAGCAAATAAAGTTGTAGGGATACTTATAATAAATACATATTCTGGCTATCCGCTTAAGGGTATAACGTGGCTATAAAGATATAAAAGGACTGGCAAGCAGATGTCCCTGTTATCCTTAATGAATTTAGAAGATCTTGACAATTTAAAAAAACTAATGACAATAAAAAAACTAAAATGGGGAATATTTCAATGGGAGATTATACTAGGAAATTTCAAGGTTATGGATTAGTGTGGGAAGTCAGACCAATCAAAAGAAGGTAATATAGTCTTGTGGCTGTGAAGTCATGAAGCATTGGCTTAAATGAGATTTTATGTATCTATTCAGTTTAACTGTTTGAGATTGCAGGCTATGCTGATCATAATTAATTACAGAGTTTGGCCAATAGGTCAGAATCAAATGACTCACTGAAAAACCACAAAGATGTCAATTCAATGCACAATTTAACTACAAACTATGTTAGTTGTCATTTTAGATAATCCACCCCCCAAATCCCAATCCCAATCTATAGCTAAACAGGCTGAATCAGTTTCTGCACCCCAACTTCTCTGTTTCTAACTGTCCACTAAGACAGTGTGTCTAAACTGTGGCAGCTTTAACCTGTGGACTTCAATTCCCAGAATTCCACAGCCAGCATGGTAGACCCTATCAGGAAACCAACATTATGAATGTTAATGCTACCTTTAGTATAAACATAAATGAACCAAATCTTGCAAGTCTGAAGATTCCTCTCTTTCTCCCTTTATCTTTGTCAAAAACTAGAGAGGATCTTGTCTTGAGTCACTTTCTCAAATTACATTTCTGCCCCAATTTGGATTTCGTTTACTGTTTCTTGCTTTGATTGTGGCTATTCCTTCTGTTCCACAAGGTTATTTTTGTTTCATTGTTTCATTCATAATAGCAATAGGAATAGAACTTAGACTTACATACCACTTCATAGTGCTTTATAGCCGTCTCTAAGCGGTCTACAGAGTCAGCCTATTGCCCCCCACAATCTGGATCCTCTGGGTGAGGAACTCTGGGAGGTGAAGTCCACAAGTCTTAAAGTCACTAAGGTTGGAGACCCCAGGTTTAAGGAGTTGCAGAAGTGCAATATTTGCATCCCTACATACTTCAAGCCATCATTTTCCCTTTGTTTCTGAAACATTATATTACATAGGGCTCTAGGCTCCCCTCCCTGCCCAGTTCTCAAAGAGAGAACACAAACTAGTAATGATAATTACTGTAATACCCGATCACCATTTGAATGAGTTGCTGTAATGCACTTTATTTTTGGGGCTGCCTTTGGACACATATAAAGCTATAACTGGGACACAGTGGGGCATCCAGGCTGCAAATGGACCAAATCGGCCAATTTTAAGATGGCTGCACTGATTGCTAATAGGTTTCTGGGTCCAATTATAGATTCTGCTAATACCTTTATGGTTGTGTGAATATATCACAAACTACTACTGTTGAAGGAAGGCCTGCTGAAGATCCTACTGCTTCAAGAGGTACATGGAATGTGGCTCATATGGCAAACATTTGGCTTTCACCAGAGGTATGTGTGACACTGTCCCTTATTGCTTTTTGAAAATCTCTGAAGGCTTCCAAGATGATTTGGTCCTGAATGATTGGGATCATAATTGCTATTGTTATTGATACTTGATTTCTCTTGTACTATTTGCTTGGTTGTTTCATATCATCAGGGCAATTGATCCAGGCAGTTTAGAAATATTGTAAAACGCTTGTGTATATAAATTCAATTATCATAAACCACCATAGTAGAGTTGGCATAATGCTCAAAACTAAGCATACAATCTAGTGCAGGATGTTATTCCAGTCTGCAGAAGTTCATTACTTGAATGCATCAGTCAATAATAATAAAGACTGACCATAATCATAATAATATGAGTGGATAATTAAGTGCCTATAAATATCAGGAGCCAGTAGAAACATCAGAAGCTTTTGCAAAGTTCATTTGCACCATGGAAGACAGTTGCTAATCAATGGTGATAGACTTGGGAGTGTCTATTGTTTGTCATTACATTGATTCCGCTGTCAGCAATACTGAATAAGTCAGACCATTGGCTACCAAGTCTGGATAATGCACATTGTGATACCTGGAGATAGCAGAAGAGAAGAGAAAGAATTGGACATAATCACAAAATATGAAGACCTGTAAATAAAAGTAGAACTACTGTGGCAAAAGAAAGCAGAGATGGTAGCAACAATAATAAGTGCAATTCCAAAATACCTTTGCCTTTGTCAAAACAACACAAGCCAATTGCAGAAGGCAGCTTTACATGGAACAGCTTACATCCTGTGATACCTTTAAAATGATTAAACAACAACACTTGTCTATCCTGGGTCCTCAGGAAGGATTCAATAAATGGACAAAAATACCAGATCTAGTCTAACCATTTCCTTGACTATGACCAACAATAATTTATTAAATTTGTCTTTGTTGGTCCTGGTGGATTTTGTCCTAAAATGGGCTTTGAGCCATTTCTAAAACCATTTTGTTGTATCTGTAATTACTAATGCTGTTTCTAAAATGCTGATATAAATACTTATTTAACTATAGATGGCAACTGAAAATGGAACAAGAGACATTTTTCATTGTTGACAAAGGACAGCATCCCATAGCAAAATGCTGGCAGCAATGTCAACCATCCACCAGGAACTCTTTCTTCCTACAGTAGTGCAGTCATGCATATTCAATTGTTAAATCTGACATTCTTTGTTAAAATGCAGTTAATAAGATGGAACCGTAATATTTTAGAATAGAATAGAATTTTAATAGCTTGTCAATAGTAGAATCACCATCATCATCCCAAATCAGTTGACATAGAGTGAAAACTTATTTTGATGCTTTCCAACAGTTTCAGCATGACACAAGCAATTTCAAGTTAGTGCTTCTAAATCAAACTTTCCCAAACTTTGAGGTGTATTTCCCTTGGGGTGTTGCAGACAGACCAGGAGAAGTGTGAAAAACCTTTCAGCTGTACATTGTTACAAAAATCCACCTTTCCTCAAGTTTCATTGCATTGTTTTCATTGTTCATTTGTGTTCATTTTGGTGTTTGGATTTTTAGGGAAGGTGTATACATTAAGATGACACAGAAAAAAGCTGTGAGGTAAAATATTTAGGAATATTGCTGTAGTAGATGGTGTTATATTATCTGTCCCATGTTTCTTTGGGTAGCCAGTTTCAGAATATGGGCTGAAAAAATATAATTTTTAACGCATATCTACAAAAAAGAGTGAAATTTAACATTCACTTTTTCTAACCTAGGTACTTCTAATAAATTTGACTTCAATGACTATCATTCCCAGCTAGCAAATTTACTAAAAGCTCCACTGATTGCTAGTAAACATGAATTTTTAATGAATTGTTATTTTAGGCAGAAGATGAAATTATGGCAAATTCTTATGAAACAAAGAGAATGATGAAAACATTTAATACTTTCTCTGTCACTTGGAATGTTATTTTTTTCCTTTGTGCTGAGAACATTTGATCATGCTAAAACACAATATTTTAAATTAGCTAAGCAGAATATGTAAGCGTTCCTTTTATTAATGAATCATTGGAATAATTGCCCTCTGGGAGAAGAAACAAGCATTTTTTCACTTATTACAGCATGGATCCAAGTGAAGCCAGCAACATTGTCTAGTGGGATTGAACTAGTGCTTAATACAGGTGCCAGCATTCAACAAATTACTTTCACTGCCTGACTAATACATGTGGCTGTGTTTATGATACAGATGGTATCACAACAATGCCTAGTTCAGTACTTAAGAAACCTTAAGAGACTTTGGCTTCATAGAGGAAAAAGAAATTTCTCACTAATTAAAATATTGTACTTCTGGGAGTTCTGCACAAAATGTCTTAGTGGTCAGTGTTCTTTTTCCTTTTAACAAAGTTATCCACTTCACTCGGAGAAATAAATAATAGTAGTAATAATTCTATCATCATCAATAATAAGCTGCTGCAAGAAGATTGCACAAACTGACTTCAAGCAGAGGCATGACAAAGTAGCAACAATGGTGCATTGGAAGATCTGCTAGAAGTACCTTTTGCTTGCAAGCAACAAATCGTGGGATCACAAAATAGACCACACAATAGAAAATGAAGAGCTAAAGTGCTCTTGGACTTTACAATTCAAACAAACTGGCACTCTGCCACATAATACCTCAGACTTAAACATTGTTGATGAGAATGACAAAAAGGTCTGGATAGTGAACACCGCAATACTGGAGACAACAGAATAAAGGAGAAAGAATTGGAGAAAATCACAAAATACAAATTAAAATAGATTGAGGTAAATTGAACTAGACTGGGGCAAAAGAAAGCAAAAGAAAATAAAGACACTACCATTGTAATAGGTAGAATGCAACTATTGCTGCCTGCTTGACCATGGAGGGGCTTATGATCTTGTCAGTAATCTTCTGGTGCAGGAACTCACAGGATACTATTAAGCACTTCCTGGAGAAAATGGGCAACAACTCTGTGTTTTCACAGTGGCAATTTTTGACCCAGATAATATGATTATGCTACCAGACCTACTAATTTGATCTGACAAGAACAGCTGCGGACTCGATTGCTTGTATTGTGGGAACAGAACATGTAAGTATCTCAGAAGTGATACAAGTCAAGAGAAGGATGTCATGATTTGTTCTGTATTGCCCCAGAATGGAGGACATGGAAGAATAACCTTAATCTACAAGAAAGTATGTTCTCAGTGAATGGTTAGGAAAAAGATCTAAATGGTAGGAACACATCAATATTTGGAACCACTTGCAGAAGAAGGTCTAAGTTTGCCATTGCTGGATTATAAAGAGGTTGGACCTTTTCAAATCTTGAACAGTTGTTGCTACTATTTTTGTAATCCATGGTTGTTGTCTCTTGGTAGGATTCTGGAGAATTCCTTCCTTCCTTCCTTCCTTCCTTCCTTCCTTCCTTCCTTCCTTCCTTCCTTCCTTCCTTCCTTCCTTCCTCCCTCCCTCCCTCCCTCCCTCCCTCCCTCCCTCCCTATACCATGGCAATGGCATACATTCCTTACATAACTTTGATAAACGCAAAACTGGCTGATAAACTTAAATCACTCCACATTGCCCAGTACAGATGCTATACTAATGTTCCAAACAGCTTGTCCGTTTTTGTTTACAAATAAACCAGAATATGTCTTTCCTCCAAAAGGATGGTAAGATTCAAAAGCCACATTTTTGTAATTTGGATTCTTGCAGAACAATGAGAATGGCTGCGAAGGATGTCCTATTATGTGTGATACACTTGCACGCATGCACAAACACACATGCAGATGCTTTCAAGCTCCCCTAAAAATGTAGAGGGGTTCAGTAGAATGCCAACTTGTCAAAATAAAAATTCAACATAATTGAACCTAAGGACAATTATGGAAGAAACAGTATAAAGAAATATGCCAGCCCCATTTAGTCCTTCAGACCAGTTACAATAATTATGTTTGTTAAAGATACTTTTCTTTCTTCTTAATACCTTAATTTGCAGCAAATAAAGATTTTAGGTCCTGTTTCTTTAAGGTTCAGGTCATTGAGACATTGAGTGATTGGCTCAAAATCACATGGCAAAATCTCCAGTTGAGTAGGAAATTTAAACTGGGGCCTCCTTGGTCCAAGTACAGGATTTTAATTTTAATTTATTTATTTATTTATTTATGGATTTCTATACCGCCCATCTCCCAAAAGCGGGATTCGGGGCGGTGTACAGCCAGATAAAACAGAACAAGCTATAGGAATTATAGAGTTAAAAACAATTTAAAATAATTAAATTTGTGGCCGAAAGATAAAAATTGTATCAAAAACATATAAAACATATAAAAATTAAAATACCAATTTAAAACCCCCACAATTGTTACTGGGCCAGGCCAGCCTGTTGGAAAAAGTGGGTCTTTACTGCACGCCGGAAGGTCTGAATGTCGGTGATGGCCCTATCTCCGGGGGTAAGTCGTTCCAAAGGGAGGGAGCCCCAGCAGAGAAGGCCCGCAACTCGGGGCCATCAGCCGGCATCGTCCAGCCGACGGCACCCCGAGGAGGCCAACCCTGTGGGAGCACATTGGGCGGCGGGAGGCCGTTAGTGGCAGCAGGCGGTCCCGTAAGTACCCAGGTCCCAAGCCATGGAGCACTTTGAAGATGATCACTACCACCTTGAATCGCACCTGGAAGGCCACAGGAAGCCAATGCAGCTCGCGCAGGAGCGGTGTAACATGGGAGCTCCAAGAAGCTCCCAAGATCACCCGCGCGGCCACATTCTGGACCAACTGCAGCCTCCAGATGCTCTTCAAGGGGAGCCCCATGCAGAGAGCATTGCAGTAAGCCAGGCGGGAGATGACGAGGGCGGAAGTGACCGTGCGAAGTGCGCCCAGATCCAGAAAGAGCCGCAACTGGTAGATCCGATGGATCTGGCAAAAAGCCCCCCTAGCGGTGGCCGTGATATGATCTTCTAACGCCAGCCGTATATCCAGGAGGACACCCAGATTGCGAGCCATTTCCATGGGGACAAAATTTCTCCCCCCACGGCCAGCGACGGAGTAAGCTGTATATTTCTATGCTATATTAGTTCTCTATGAATCCTGATAAATGCAGAAAGAGGTCAGTTTCTTGCAAAAGTTTGTTAATTGAAAGATCAAGAAACCACAGAACTAAGTCAGTGCAGAACCAAGATACTATGACTGTTTGGGCTTGCATGTAACAGGGTTTTTAATAAAATTGTATGGGCTTTAGAATATACTTGCACATCTTCAGTCCTATATTTTAATCACTACTTCACTCTGTAAGGACAGCATGAAGAGACAATGTAAACAACTAGGGCAATACGTAGAACTTTGTTCTCCAACCTGGTACCCCTCAGTTATGTTGCATTACTACATTCATTGTCTGATTTATGTTTGATAGGGGTCCAAATGTAAGATTAACTTAATGAAGTAAATTAAAAGTAAGATTTTATTTAGTATTGCCTAACGTTAACTAACAGGCACCTTTCTTTTGTCCACACATGTTTCCATAAATAAGACTGTTCTTGCTATCTCAATTATCATTTCCTATATATGGCTATGCAGCATGTCTGAGATGCTTCACACTATTACTCACTTCTGTGTTTATGATACTATTAGACTATGGGATCAAGTGCACAACATTGAGACCTTGGGCTTAGCATGTCTCCTGATGAGGGTTTGATGTCCACCCCATTCATGACCCTTTTTGCTTTCAGAAGAAAGGAAGGAAGGAAGGAAGGAAGGAAGGAAGGAAGGAAGGAAGGAAGGAAGGAAGGAAGGAAAGAAGGAAGGCAGGCAATATAAATAACCCTCTCCAGAATCCTATCAAGAGACAACAACCATGGATTACAAAAGTAGTAGCAGCAACTGTTCAAGATCTGCAAAGGTCTTGTCCAACCCCTTTATAATCCAGCAATGGCAAACTTAGACCAGATTTTTGAATCTGGTCATGAACATATACTTGAGTGGCAATCAAATGCGACCCCTGACCCAGAAATTCTTGAAGATGAAACATTAGAAGATGAAGAAATCGCCTAAGTTGTGGAACAAATTATGGTCATGACCAGAGGTTCTACTGTATTTTGTTTATTTATCAATTTATTTATTCAATTGTGACAGTCTCTCAACTCAACCAGGGATGCTTACAATTCCAAAATTATAAAACAATTATACACATTAAAACAGTAAAAAAACACCCACAAAATAAATAAATAGAAAGAGCAGCCATGATGATTAATTAAATATTAGTAAAGCCAAACAACAGGACTCTTGATACATTCTGAGCTCCAGGCCTGGGTACGTAGCCAGGTATTTAAGGTATTGTGATTGGACAACAGGGTTGCCACCATTCTAATCTCCAAAGGGAGACTATTTCATAAGGAGGGGGCTATAGCAGAGAAAGCCCATCCTCCAGATCCCATCAGTTGACAATCTTTGTTCTATATCATCTGTTGCAGGGGTGGGATTCAATTTTTTTAACAACCGGTTCTGTGGGGGTGGCTAGATGGGTGTGGCCATGTGACTAAGTTGGCGTGGCTTCTTGTTTTTTTGCAGCAATCCCCCATTTTTTTGCCTCCTGGGCCTCAGGGAAGCCTCCTAGAGGAAGGAGTAAGACAGTGAGGGGGATCCTGGCACAGCTGATCATTGGAACAGCTGATCATCAGGAGGGAAAAACTACCTTAAGGAGTTACTGGGCAGAAGAGAATGCAGTCAGTGATATCGGGCATGTGCAATATGGATGACTGGGTAGGGAGAGGAAGAATAGGCAGAGAGGGGCAGGGCCGGCCAGGGCCACAATTTGCTGGTTTTCCAAACTATACAGAATCATAACAACCGGTTCCATAGAATTGGTCCAAACTGGTAGAATCCCATCCCTGATCTGTTGGATTGGGCTGGGCAGGTAGAAAGTCTTAGAAAAAGATGGTCCTTCAGGTAACCCAGTGCCAAGCCCTGTAGGGCTTTAAAGGTGACAATCAGCACCTTGAATTGCACCTGGAAGCAGTGCAGCTTAAGCAATAGTGGTATTGAAATTTACCGTGTAGTCAGAACCATTTGTTACCTGCTCAGCTGAATTTTCCACCAGTTGAAGTTTTCAAATGCTCTTCAAGGGCAGCCCCATATAGAGCACATTGCAGTAATCTACGTGAGAGGTTACAAGATCATGGATGATGGTGAGCAAGGCCTCCCAGTCCAGGATATACAAATACATTTCATTTTTCCAGATTCCAGTGCTTTTAGCTGCCATGGTGTAACCAAAGATCTTTAACAAATCACATCCTTTGGTGTGAAAATCTTGGCCTACTTGATATACATTTTATATTTTGATAATTTGCTGCTCTATGTCGTGAATTCACGGTTATCCTGGTTTTTCAGATTTGCCTCTTTGTAAGCTAACTGTTTTCCAAATTCCATATTTGAAAAAGATTTTGTGGGATTAAAAAAACAGGAGATATTTATATTGTGCCTTGATAGTATTGGAAAATCATTCCTGAGATGGCCTTGTGGTTTTTGACCGCATTTGCCCGAAACTTAATTCTGATTGGGATGGCAAAACTACGTCAACAAGCCTTCCAGTCAGAAGTGTGGTTAGTATTTATTAACTCATCATAAGGCATCAGAATTTTTCTACTGTAGAGTTTCCTCCCCAGGAATTTAATAAACTGCAACCGAATAACAGGTCAAACAAGAGAGTAATTTTTAATTTGACTGGGTGTGTGGGTGCAAGAAGCCACATCTGGTGAATTTGATGTGACTCTGATAAACATCTAATGGTGTATCATCTATTTTCAGTTTCCACTATGTCATTTCCATGTACTTCTCTGACTAGAAATATTAAAAGTAAAACTGTGCATTGTTTATCATTCATTTATTTAATTTATTATAGTTTATATACATGATTGTAGCTAATTAACACATTCAGACCCTCATTTAAAGTCAAGCATATTATCCCAAAGATGCTTTTTCTAGAGACAACTGAAAAACCTTTGTTTTTCCTTGAAAATGTTTCTGAACTAAAGAAGGGTCATGAAAAGTGAAAGACAAAAAAAGTCCAGTTGCCTCTTGAAAAAACACCTTTGGGAAAACCATGACCTGGATGACTGAGAATCTTCATAGACACAATAGACTAATATGCAATATTCTCGTGTTAAGGTTTAAAATGCAGAATTTCCTATTCTTTTGAATCAGTATTTTATTTATCTATTTATTTATGTAACTGCTCAACTCACATATAGCAATAGCACTTAGACTTCTGTACCACTCTACAGTGCTTTACAGCCCTTTCTAAGCGGTTTATAGAGTCGGTATATTTCTCCCCAACAATTTGGGTTCTCATTTTACTCACCTCGGATGGATGGAAGACTAACCTGAATCATATAGGTGATTCCAGGTGACTTACAAAATTTTAAAAATCCATCATATAATATAAAACCTTTAAATCTTTCTCACCCATGGCAGCAACAACACAAATCAGCCACTTGTCTCCATTTGTGGTTCCCAGGCCTGCTGAACTGTTTTTATTGGATAGTTGCAAATCACCATTAGACTTTGCATGCAGGACTTTAATCTAGATTTGACAAGAAATATGCGAAGACACAAAGGCAATATTTGTATCATTAACAAGGAATGCTGCAGGAGCATTGCAACTAAGGCTGGTGAACTAATGTATACCTTATCTTACTAATAAGCATATTGTGGAAGCTTCAATTAACTAAACTAGATAGTGGAGGTAAATATTTATGGTCCCATCAGGTAATGTTTAAATTGTATGAAAATTTCAATTTGGACATAACATAATTAAATGGCAAAGATTATTTATGTATGAAATGAAAGAAAAAAATAGATACATATCAGTGAAACTATTAGAAAGAGGAAGGCTATCTTACCTCTGAATTAAAATCATTTGAAAGCTACTTAGAGAAGGAAGCACAAATCCTGTGTGAAAATTACCATAGATTTATCTGCCAAAGATAAATTAGAAAGATAATGTGGCAGATGCTTAAAGAGAGCAAAAAGAATTATATTTCTACAAGAATGTGTGGAGTTATGCTGGTGGCAAGTATGAAACAAGACAATTGGTAAAATGATGAAGTTGAAGTGACTCTGGATGAGGATACAAATCCTAAGTTTTTGAACAAACACTGTATGCATTTGTGTCCTCATCCATAGTTATTTACACTTCATTATTTGAAATTGTCATGGGTTCTTTTCAGTATATCTATGTCAGTCGGCTCCAAAACCCCAGAGAGCCAACATAATCATACAGACCTCTGAGCAAAACACACACTCTTTCTCTAGCACTTAAAAGTTAGTACTCAGTGTTTACTAATGCTTGCTCCATTCTTTTTAGAATTTCATACTCAGCCTATTATTTAAATTGTAGGGCTTTCCATTTGATTGACTGGTGGGCTGATTTTGCAAGTGAGAGAATAGGGGTGGGTGTATTAATGGTTAGTGATGTAAAAGTTAACAAGTGGTATTTTTTGTGGTTTGTATTTTATCTGGGTAGAGATAAGACAAGCAGACTTAGACTGTTATATATAGCTTGCCAGTGACCAAACACCATAAATTACAATAATTATGCCACACTAAATACCTAAAATTGCCTCAATATTTAAAATATATTTTTCCTTCTTTCCTGCTATTGGACAAAGCTGTTTACTCATTGAAGGGACAGATTTGGTATTATCTAGCAAAGCCTGTTTTAGTATTTCTATTTTATTGCCTTCCAATGGAATGCTGGAAAGCCACAAAGCACCTGATTCATACATTTGAAAAATTACCTCAGCTCGATAGTTACTGAATTTATTTATGTAGCTTCTTTCAGTCTCAAAGAGATTTTGTTATTCCCAGCTTCCCCCTGGAGCCTGCTTTAGACCCTTAGTTATAATGATTAGATTCTGAAGGATGCTGTGTTATAGAGAAACTCTGTCCCATAATAGCTTCGTTGCTGTGGAAAATCTCATGTTATTTGGCCATTTGGTTTAAGTTCTCTAAGCAATCAAGACATGTGCCTCAAGGCTGCAAATACAAAGCTACAGGCAAAACCCTCTGGACATAATGACTGGCCATTTATGCAGAACTAAAAACTGGAACAGCTGAGCCGTAGATGTATGAATAGCAAGCATGCCTTCCAGCACAAAAGATAGCGCTCTGAAATAAAGGGATTTATAATAGTTCTGACATCCTGTACATCAAAATCACACAAGACAGTTGGATTGTAAGTTTCTCTCTTTTTTTGTAGGTTTGAGCCATGTTTGAAGAGGGGTCTGCAATTAAAATGAAAAATGGTAAGAAGGGAAAACTGAGCATGGCTCTGTGTGTCTCTGTATGCTCAAAGATACTTCTGTTGAAATTCTGAGAAAAATATTTTCTCCTTAATCAAATATCTACGGTTCAAAGTTATTGTTCGTCTCTTGTTTTCCTACTTCTTCCAACCTACTCCCTGCTTCTCTCGGCTCTCTCTTAAGAGGTTGATTTGATGACACTGAAAAATCTTGATATTAATATTAACTGAAATGTCTTCCAATAGAAGAACGCACACAAAATTGGCTCTAAGTAACATGGCCGAAGGCAGAGAAAAACAACATTCAGAACAACTCAGATCACTATTCTGTTCAAGGCACTGAGAGATGAGAAATGGAAGTTGATGGTGATATGTCCTAATATAATTGTTAAAGTCCTGGAAAACACTTGGAGACGAAGATTTCTGACATAGGACTTGTTATATTTCAACTGTATTTTGAAAAATCCTAAAGTTCTTTGGTTAACTTATTGGAATTTTGCAGTGAGAAGCAGTGGTGGGATACAAGTAATTTAACAAGCACTTCTCTGCCCTAATGATTTCTTCCAACAACCAGTTCACCAAATTGCTCCGGAACTTAACAACCGGTTCTCCTGAATTTGTGCGAACTGGCTGAATCCCACCACTGGTGAGAAGGCAATCAGAATGGGCATACTTTCTCTAAAGGTAGTCTGTTCAAGATTTGTACATTTCTATGGGATTCCAATGGAAAGGAACATTTATAGTTCAGGATTGAATTGTTGGGTTCTTGGTTCTGTCTAAACTCGATTGTTTGCTTGCTCATTTCATTATCCAGCTAGGCAACTTCATCAATGCAAGTGAGATGGATCTTGCTGCCTATTTATAGATAGCACCTTCCCCTGCTAGCTTTGGTGGAGATACGGTTTCCTCCTTGGGAATTCTTTGATTACAGTATTGGTTTCTGCCTAATTACTTGCCTGGTGTGAATCCCTGCTTATCTGAATATTGACATCTGGAAGACATGAGTTCCAGTCTTTTTGTTTCCTTCCCAGAGGATTTTTTTTTTGCAATATTTTTATGTATTAAGAACACCAACTTCCATTTACAAATGCTGATGTCAGGAGCCAGGGTACATAATTTAATATCCTCTAGTTATTCCCCAATCACGGTACCAATAATAGTTAATAGTAAAGATGGAGTGGAGTTACAGAGTGACACATTTTGAGGTCATTGGGTTGCCTATTTCTATGAAGTCCAGTAAATGATATACATCTCTATACACCTTTAATGTATGTGAATACCACATGGAAGACAATTCAGAGTTAGTTGTTAGAGAAGTAAAGGTTTTTCCCCCCTGAAAATACAGAATCCAGAAACCACAGCTTTACAACTATTTTCCAGTGTCAAATAATAGCTAAATCTAAACAGCTAATTAAATTCTCCTACATTTTGTTCTACCAGTTTTCTTTCAGTTTGAATAACAACAACAACAATAATAATATCTTTTATTGTCATTGTACATATATACACAAAATTGATTTTGCTCCTGCTGGTGCTATCCATAACAAAAATACAACACAACATAAATAATAAAGAAAATGGTCCTTATACAAGGAGAAACCAGTCATAAGTTTCCATGTATGCATGGAGGGATTGTAGTTGTATTTAGGAGTCTGACAGCTCATGGATAAAAGCTGTTTTTAAACCTGTTTGTCCAGCTGGCTATACTTCTGTGTCTTCTGCCCGGTGGTAAAAGTGAGAAAAGACATTGACCAGGATGTGAATTGTCCTTAATAATCTTCCTTACTCTGCTGAAGTAACGAGACCTGGCAATGTCATCTAGTGGTATTAGGGGGCAACCAATAGTTTCTTGTGCCAAATATATCACTTTCTGTAGTGCCTTCCTGTCCGCAGCTGTTGAAGGATACTTTCTATCATGGACCAATAAAAAGAGGTCATCAGCTGTTGTTCCACCTGATTTTTCCGCAGGGCTCTAAGGTAATGAAGTGTCTGTTGAGCCTTCCTAACCACCAGGGACATGTTGTATTTCCAGGTGAAGTCTTGACTAATAAGCACTCCCAAGTATTTAAAAGAGGAAACTCTCTTTTAAAAATGCTCCTGACATTTGTTTTTTTTTTAAAAAAGGAGCTGCAGTGAAATTCTCATTTGTGGAATCTGTGTTGAACCAGCCAGGGGGAAATACATGTCTTGTCCTTCATTGCACAGTAAGCAGCGGTACAAAGGAAGCTTCCCATCAAGTCTCAGAGCAGGATTTTGAGAGAAAATGTCTCTCTCTGAGCTTGGGAAGATAAGCAGACCCAGTGGATTTCAACAGATAAAAAGACATAGCAATAAAAATAATGATTCTTCCTGCAACTTCAACCAATCAAACATATTCAAAACACCACCAACAATAATGCAGAAGAAATGCTTCAAAGTTCTCATAATAAAATAGAACAACAGAAGCCCAATAGTATCAGGAAACATTTGTGAAGACAGATTTTTGATGCAATACTATCAAAGACTGAAATGGCTATATGTAATATGTCTGAGCTGTTAATATAAGATATATCCTTCTGTAACCTCAGCAGAGGGACTTGCCCGGCTGACTGAAAATCTAAGCAGGGTCAGGCTTGGTTACTATTTGATGGGAGTTTAAAAAATAGAAAAACAATAAAAACAATCCCAAAAGCAAGGCAGCCTTTTGTACTGAGAAAAATTCATGTCCAAGTTATAAGGAAATGTTATAAGGAAAGAAATGTTACTTGTACCTTGCTTGAATGTTACCAAAAATGGACTTTCATGGGCCTGAGCAGAAAAAAATCTATACATTTCCTTAGTCACATCAGAAACAAACATATCCCTGAGGAAGATTCCTACTTTCTCATCCCCATTTCCGAAACAAGCCAATCCCACGAAAAGGATGAAAATTTACTAGGGCTTATTTTCTAATCCCACTTAACCTCTGAGATTCTACCGATATCTAATTAAATGTCACCCTTACCCCTTTACTCAATCATCTTACAAGAGGAGCTATGCCTTTTGAGTGAATTAATGTTGTCAGGATTCTATCCTTCCCCTTCCTCCTCTCCTTTTCTTTTTCCTTCTCCCTCTCCTTCTTTCTCCCTCCCTCCTTCCCTCTCTCCCCCTCTCTCTCCCTCTCCTTTTCCCTTTCCCTTTCCTTCTCTGGGAGAGCAGCACTGATGAGAACCGGCTATTGGAATATATTTTTCTTTTTTTAATGGTATCTTATGAACATTATTCTAGTACTATACTCAGTGAACAAGAAATATTTCATCCAATGCTACGAACTGTTGTATCCAACCAGGATGTTACCAAAAAACTATGTATGCCCATACATGGGTGTAGCAAGATTTAAAAAGGCTATGAATTACCTTAAAATAGTTGTGATATTTCTGTTCAAAAGGCTTCAAAGCTCCATGGTTGATTGCTTGCTAATTTTCTGGAGCTACCCACTAAAGAAGAGGTAACGTAATTTTCCTTGGAGTTTTCCAAAATATTGAACTATAATTCCTATTATCCCAACTTATCACGGTTACACTCATTTTGACTAAAGGACATTAAAATACAATCCAAAGATCTGAAATATCAGGTTGGTTATAGAAAAACATCTTTCATAGCAATTCACTCCCATGCTGAATTTTCCATTAGCTTCATTGTCATGGCCAATAATTGGATATTTGGAGGGCGGGTTATAAAAAGGTTAAGACTTTTTTAAGCTGACTTGATTCCTTTTTAAAATAATTTTTTTATTGAATTTCATCATAAAATAAAAATATAGAAGAAACAAAACAAAAATAAAAAGGAAAGAGAAAACTATAAAGAGAGGAAAAAAAGTAATGATCTGACTTTCTGTGGTTAGATTACAAAAATAATACAACATCAAGCTTTTGCTTTACATTTCACAACATTTCTATAATTACAAAACCATTCTAATCATCACAACCTAAAACCCAAGTTTTCAGGGTTTTCCCCCCAGTTTTGAGCAAAAAGCGGTTAGCATGTGGAAACAAAACTGGATAATTCCATTCTTTTAATTAAAACAGTGAATCTTGGAATCTCCGCTATTCCATTGCTGAACTTGACTGACAGGGATTTCATGTTATTGCTCATGTTGTTATTTAGCAACTGGACAGCCTTTCCCTTCTTCTGAAATGTTTTTTTAACTTCCCAGTCTGGCCTTCAGTTCTGGTTTTCCACCCAACTTCTGACATCCAGGTCAAGGCTGCTTAGCTTCTGGATCCAGGCAAGGCCATTCTGGAGTTGTATTTATTTATTTATTTATTTATTTATTTATTTATTTATTTATTTATTTATTTATTTATTTATTTATTTATTTATTTATTTATTTATTTATTTATTTATTTATTTATGTCAAGTGATTATAAGATAACAGGTATAAGTATGAATATAGTTATGAATACATGAAATGGATACATATAAGAAAAATAAAAAAGAAACAACAGGATAGGGACAGTAGGCACGTTGGTGCGCTTATGCATGCCCCCTACAGACCTCTTAGGAAAGGGATGAGGTCAATAGTAGACAGTCTACTGTCTACTTGGGGTTTGGGGAAGAAACCACAAAGTCAGGTAGAGTATTCCAAACATTGACTATTCTGTTGCTGAAGTCGTATTTCCTGCAATCAAGTTTGGTGCAATTAACCTTGAGTTTATATCTATTGTTTGCTCCTGTATTGTTATGGTTGAAGCTGAAATATTCATTGACAGGTAGGACATTGCAATGTATGATTTTATATATTATACTTAGATCGGACAGAAGGCGGCGTAGTTCTAGGTTGTCTAGATCTAAAATTTCAAGTCTGGTGGCATAAGTTATTCCGCAACGAGTAGAGGAGTGGAGAACTCTTCTTGTGAAATATTTCTGGACTTTCTCAACTGTATTAATATCAGATAAGTAATGCGGGTTCCAGACTGATGAGCTGAATTCGAGTATTGGTCTAGCAAATGTTTTGTATGCTCTAGTTAGTAATGTGATATTACCAGAGAAAAAGATACGAAGGATTAGGTTAACACTTTTAATGCCTTTTTGGCTATGTAGTTACAGTGGGCTCTAGCACTTAGATCATTAAAGATGAGTACTCCAAGGTCCTTGACAGAGTTTGATCAGGGATGGGCCCTAAGTTAGCAGCATCTTGATGAAGTGGATCTTTTCCCCATTAAACACACTCTAGGAAAGCAGCAGCCTGAAAACTCCATAATAACTACGTAGCTTAAGTTCTTATTTGCTTAGTGATTGTGGCTAAGACAGTTGCAAAACATCTTACCTACTGATTAAAGGAATTACCAGCAAGGGGAGAGGGATAATGTTTGCACTAATTGTAGCTGTCAGAATCTAACACAAAGGAAAATGAAAAGAAAGCCTGCCATTTATGGGCCTGCCTGTCAATTAGGAGACAAACCAATACTGGTGAAACAAAAGCTAGACTTGGAAGAGGGTTCATTGCTATTTAGGTCTCAACTGCAAGGCTTCACAGCACCACTTACTCTGCCCTCACAGACAACCTGCTGCTCATACCACCCCAGCCAAATTGGCCTCCACATATCAGGGTTCCTGCTTCTCTTCAATATACATCTGTAAGCTGTAGAATAGGAGGACTCTGCAGTTCTTCTTTGAAATTCGTGGACTGAACTAACTTGATGCCACACAAAGTGGAAATGCCTTTAATTCCACCAGGAGATCTGCAACTCTAGAAAGAGGTTCAGCAAGACCAGAGGTGGTATTCAGCCAGTTCTGACCAGTTCTGGAGAATTGATAGCGGAAATTTTGAGTAGTTCGAAGAACCGGCAAATCCCACCTCTGACTGGCCCCGCCCCCATCTATTCTCTGCCTCCCGAGATCCAGCTGATCGGCTGGGTCTTCTTTTGTTGCCCTGCACAGGAGAACGGAGCTGAAAAGCAGCTTAGTGAGGTGGGGAGGGAATGGGATTTTGCAGTAACCTTCCCCTGGAGTGGGGAGGGAATGGAGATTAAAAGTATCCTTCCCCTGCCATGCACACCAAGCCACATCTACCAATCCACACGCACAGAACTGGTAGTAATTTTTTTTTAATCCCAACACTGGGCAAGACCATAGAAACAAGCTGGCAGAGAGGACAGCAGGATAGAATCTTTTTCTATCCTTGGCATCTTCTTTTTGGTTTAACATTTTTATTGAGTTATAAAATATTGCAAAATACAAAAGTAAATAAAAAAGCAGTAGTGGAGAAAAGGGGGAAGAGAAGTGAGGAAAGATAAGAAAAAAGAAAGGAAAAGCAGCATTGATTTAAGACTCTCTCACTTACAGTAAAATAAGGCATTAACATCAGATCACAACTTTTTGCTTTTTCATAATAATATGTAGAAGCCATTTCTGAAAAGATCTATGAATCTTCTCAGTAAAACCCAAAATCAAAGTTTCATTATTTTCCACATCAAGCACGAAGTTCCGAAGCGGACTCCACATGAAAACAAAAATACGTATGTTCTTTTCTTTAATCGAAGTAGTCAATTTTGCCATTTCAACCAACTCCATCAACTTCTGCAACCATTCATTCACAGCAGAAATCTAAGCGTCCTTCCCTTTCCATACAATAGTCTTGCTGCTATCAACATATATAATAACAAAGTTCAATTTTTTTTTCTCCAGTTCTTTCTCCATTAGGCCCAAAAGAAAAGTTCTGGTTTCATTTTTATCTCCATTTACAATATCTTTGATACCTTCTTGAACCATGATGGCTGCAAAGGCTGCTTGCTGAACAAGGCTGCTGAACAAGGAACATGAGAAGATCAAAAGAGCACAGCACAGTTAGGAAAGCAAACATTCTGCTCAAACAGGTGATTTTCAAAAGCACTTTTACAGTCATTTAATGCTTAAAATAAACATGTTCATTCTCAGAGTGGTCTAGTACACTTATTTTTATCTCAAAAAACAGGTAGTAATCCTACAAAACACAGGGAGGAAATATGCTGGAAATGTAAGGCCCATCTAATCCAAGATCCTCAAATGTTTTCAAATATTTTTTTCCCAAAAAGAAATAAAAGGATGATTCCTCTCCTTTCCACAGTCAGAAAGCTGTGTTAAAGTCTTTTACTCCATAGTCTGTAAATCAGCAGAAAAGATTGCTCATTGTTGAATTCCAATCTCCTCATAGTGTTGCTGTAAGTCAAAGTAAGTGATTAATAGATTCAGCTGGCTTTGTTTCTCGCCCAAGCCTCTCCTGCTATCCCATCATGCTCCTTTATTGTGGGGTAGGGCGGGACTAAGTGAGTGTTGAATGATTGGTTTAGCTCAGGGGTGTCAAACTCAATTTCATTGAGTGCCACATCACAGTTGAGTTTGACCTTGGGGGGCCAGGTGGGCGTGGCCAGGGTTTGTTTTGCTAGCACTCTGCCAACAAAAATGGAACTTGTGCGCGACCTTCCTGAGCTCCATTTTTGACTGCCATGGCCTACTCCAGCACTCTGTCAGCAAAAATGGAGCTTGCACTCACCCCTCTCGACCTCCATTTTTGTTGGCCTTCCTCTGGAGCTGGCCATTGCAGCTGAAAACAAAGCTCAGGAGCAGTGGTGGAATTCAATTTTTTTTACTACCAGTTCTATGGGCTTCTGGGCGTGGCATGGCTTGGTGGGCATGGCTTCATGGGCATGGCAGGGGAAGGATACTGTAAAATCTCCATTCCCACCCCACTCCAGTGGAAGGATACTGCAAAATCCCATTCCCTCCCTACCCCACTAACATGCTTTCCAGCTCTGTTCTCATGTGCAGGGTAACAAAAGAAGACCCAGCCGATCATCTGGAACTTGGGAGGTAGAGAATAGACGAGGGCAGGACCAATCAGAGGTGGTATTCCAAACTACTCAAAATTTCCACTACCGGTTCTCCAAACTACTCAAAATTTCTACTACTGGTTCTCCAGAACTGGTGAGAACCTGCTGAATACCACCTCTGCTCATTTTTGCTGCCTGAGTGCTGGAGCAGGCTGTTGCAGCAGAAAACAGAGCTTGGGAGGACCATGCATGGCCCTCCTGAGCTCCATTTTCACTGGCAGAGGCACTGTGGGCAGACCTTTTCTGTTTCCATGTGGCCCCATGGGCCAGATCTAAGCACCCTGTGGGCCGGATCCGGCCCAAGGGCCTTGAGTTTGACACCCCTGGTTTACCTAGTTATTAGGTTGTCCAATGAATATTTTTCAGGGATGAAAATATTCTGTATATGTGACTTCTCAAGCTACTTCTTAACATGTTTCTAGTGCTCTTTTGAAAGAGTGCTAAACTGATGTCCAAATAAATAAATAGCCCAATTGAAAGGTCACGAGGTAGAGATGGAGTGAAGAATTAGTGGAAGAGTGCTTTCCTTCTCAATATTTTGGGAAATCTCTTTTTCATTTCATGCCGTACCCCTTCTCCATGCCGTACCCATCATTAAGGCTAACAGGCATGAAGAGGAATGTGTGACACAGCAGGAGAGATTGACTCATAACAAGCAAGTTGTGTCTTTGATGAGAGAGTGGAAAAAGAATATTGGTCTGGAGCGGCAGTTAGTAGCTTTGCCTGGCTGCATGTAGAAGTAGTTTATAAGTAGCCAAAGTGATACAGCAGTAGATAAAATTGCCTTAACTCTAAAGTAAAACCATTCAAACAATCCCAGCATGCCAAAATACCTCTTGACAGCAGAGGAAATACAGACATATCAAGATAAATATATAAGATTCCATTTATCCATTATATGATATAGGTTCTTCTTCTTTCGTAAACGCAGAATGCAAATAAGTAAGGGGAAACCACCCTTGAGGCGTCATGGTTTATACAGAACATCAAACTATTGCCAAGGAGGAAAGAATTGAAAATCAGAAATATTTTTTTTAAACCATCTTTATTTCAAATCTTAAAGCCAAGGTTGAACACCCCTGCTTTAAATAATTGCAACTTGTACAGGTATAAAATGTATATATAGGTATAAAATGTGTACAAAAATGAAAAGCTACAATGAAGGAGCTCAGGTCTTCATTTAATAGCTGGATTTGTACAATATGGAAAACCATGGCTGTGTTTTTTTTAAAAATGGGTTTTTGGGGGGTGAGTAGGTGGGTGTAGAAGGAAATCACAATTCATTGACTTTAAACAACATGCTTTATGATGTACAATAGTTTACCAAGTTCAGATAGTTATAGTCATCCTGTATAATAAACCAAGCAATCAAACCTATTCCTTACTTATTACTTATTTCCATACCGCCCAAAGTTCTCGTGAATCAAAACAGGTTACATAACCATGAAATGAAATTAGGGAGAGATTTTATCAGCCTGTGGCCTCTTTAGGCTGTCACTTGGTGGCTTAGCTGATCGTTGTTTCACATTGTTCTTTCCTTCTTTTTCTTGGCCAAGGAAACTGCCTCTTGCATCTATTTTAACTTTCTACAAGGCCTTGAGGCTTTGTTGGGCATTGTGAGAAATTGGAATGGCTGCTTGGAATGCTTCTATGGTCCAAGGACACCAGATGGAAGGCAGCTCCCATTTCCCTGGGTCTGTGATGGAGCCAGCTTGGAAATGAGGAAAGATCACACAATGGATTAAAAACAAAAACCCAAATACTTGTTATAGTTTCTACGAACCAGGGCTTTTAACCCATGCAAAAAGTTTCTGCAAAAGAAGCATGCTTGATTCCCTAGAGGATAAAACTGAATACTACCACTTTACTTTGAAATGTTTTACTTTCCTCCATGTGAAGAAACATTGATTTTCCATTCATACATGTTTACAAGAAGCCACAATGATGTTGCGTGTGTCACGACATCTCCATGTAAATGATACATCTTATGTAATTTGTGTTGGTTGCAATACATTTGCATGATGACATTGTGAACTACAATAGATTGCTTGTCTCTTCTGCTTCCACCTGAGCAGATTCCAGTATTTTCCAAAGAACAACTTTTTCACATAAATATTGCTAGCCTAATTTCTTTCTATGCATGTCTTGTAAGGGAGGGCGGATGATTCAATGTACCAATTAAGGAGAATATTTGTAGCTGAGGATTGAAAAGAGGAGTCCTTGATGCTCTCTGAACTTGGTTGTTTTCTTGCAGATCAGAGTTGGTATTCAGCAGGTTCTGACCAGTTCTGGAGAACTGGTAGCGGAAATTTTGAGTAGTTCAGAGAACCGGCAAAAACCGTTTCTGACTGGCCCCGCCCCTATCTATTCTCTACCTCCCGAGTCCCAGGTGATTAGCTGGGTCTTCTTTTGTTGCCCTGCACAGAACGGAGCTGAAAAGCAGGTTAGTGGGGTCAGGAGGGAATGGGGATTTTGTAGTATCCTTCTGCTGCCATCCCCACCAAGCTATGCCCACCAAGCCACATCACGCCTACCAAGCCACATCCACAGAACTGGTAGTAAATTTTTTTGAATCCCACCACTGTTGCAGATGTTTCATTATTACCCAAACTAGGTAACATCATCAGTGCTAGTAAGGAGTGGGGCTTGCTATCACTTTATATTCTAGTACCTTGCCCTTTGACATGAAACTGATTGGAGCATTTTACCCCTGTTTTCAAGTCTAGTGCTCAGGGAAAAGGCAATCTGTGCTAACCTTCTCTCCTTCCAGACGATCATCAGGAAAATGCAAAGAACATCATCTACGAGCCCTGACTCCTGAAATATTATAGTTTTTACAGTTATAAAAATGAGCCTGCCCTGCTCAGTTCTTATCTTTGTAGGGAGACTCAACAAATCCCTCCCTATTCTATAACAACTTATGGTTTTCAGCAATAAATGCATATCCTAAAGCCAGGGACATTTTTCTACAATACAGTAGTTAGAATTGGGGAGTGAAGAAAATTATAAACAATATATATACAAAAAGAGAAATTCTAAGAACAAGGACTCTGCATCTCTGGAGAGAATGGGGAGAAAAAAAGCCTGATTATGATTACTGTATAGTGCTAACCTGAGCCTAGGAGCTGGGAGATGTAGTACTGCAAGAATATTCTTCAGTAGGAAAAGAGACCTCCCACAATAACTATAAACTTCAGCTGGATTTACATGCTGAAGGATATTGTGCAATTTCAAAGGAAAAGTAAATTCAAAATCAATTAATTGCAGTGTCCAATAAACAAAACCAAAGTGAGAAATAAACCAACTTAATTCCCCAACAATATCCTTAGAACAGTTGGGTTTTGATCCCACAGTGGGTCAAAGCTTTCTGGAAGTGACTTGAAGACAATACAATGGCCATGAAAGATATGAAGAAAGCACAATAGCTGCTGATAATGAAACTTGTGTAGATTTATTAGACTTCTATCTTTGCCTTTTTTATTTCATAAGTATATTATGGAGGCAAATATGCACCCCCTTTTAGGTAGCTTAACCTGTGAGAGATGACTGGTCCAAAGTTGCCCAGCCGGGCTAGAACTCACAGACTCCTGGTTTCTAGGTCAGCACCTTAACCACTGCATCAACCTGATGGATAAATTAATTTCTCTGATCAGATTAAAAAAACACAATAAGTACATTTATGGATAACTGGAAACCCCTTATAGAGTTTTTGCATGAAATAGAAAAAATGCATTTAGGATTTGTAGTTTTGAGGATTAGAAACAAAGGGTAGAGAAAAATGAGATTTTTTCTTTTCAACAATAGAATAAGAAATGATTTTGTAATTGTACTTCAATTGGGTGCAAAGGAAATTGAAAGTTGCTTCTTTCTTTTTATTTTTTTTTCTTTCTGCACATTTCCTTTTTTCTTTCTTTATGCTTTTTAATTTGTGTTAGCTTTTGTGTCCTTTGTAAGTTTAAATAGCATTTATAAAAAAATATGAAAAATTTAGTGTTGGTAGTGTTAAATATGTATATGAAATACATTAAATCATTTGGATCATGGCTGATTAAATCTTGTTGGATATTCCATGAAAAAAAATGAAATCCATCTCTTTTTAGAGGATGTTCTTCTCAACTCTGGCTAGAACGTTTGTAACATGCAAGCGCTTTTTCTACACATGCATGTGACTCATCAAAATGTGAGAAAGGTAGGCTTATGTTATATGTAAAAATCAAAATAGCCTGGCTCATGTCCCTGTATTTTATTTATTTATTTTTATTTCTTTGATTTATGAATTGCTTACAAGATAATAGATATAAGAATAAACATGAGAATAAATATGCACATGAATACAGGAAATAGATATGAATAAATGGGGACAATAGGACAGGGATGGTAGGCACGAATGTGCGCTTATGCATGCCCCTTGTATGACCAACAGATGGGAAAAACTGTTGCATCAAGCACATGGAAAACGTAACTCCTTTACCCTATAAATACTCTTATAGAATAAAAATTGTTTTTGGTTACACTTAATGTGAACTTAACTAATTCATATGTGATGACCCAGGGTGGGATACAAAATAAACACAGTCACAAAAAACAGGTGAAGCCTCTTTTATTCCTTCACTTTGCTTCCAAGCTCCAAATATCCTTGACTGGAGACAAAAAACTCCCACATGAGCAGTTACCAGAAGAAGGAAATGTCGTTTAAATTATAAAGAGTAAAAAACAACACAAACCAGGCAAGATAAGGGCTAGAGGATGTCCACAGATAACAGAACACACACTGGGAAGGACGCCAAATCAGAGAGGAACCATAAACTAGAGATATTTCCATGTTTTGTTTCCAGGGCTTGCCCATACGCATGTCTTATCCAGTTGTCACAGCTGCAGCCCATGAAGAGGATCAAGGCTCTCTCCTCCTGAGTAGATTACGTCTCTCCCTTATCCTCTCCTCCCATCCTATTCCCTTTAAATATTTTGTTTGTTTAATAAAAATAAGAAAAAATAAATATGTATTTTTGTTGATATGCCCGACCATCTATTGTATAGGAAATCTTTGACTTACAACCATTGCTTTAGTGACTATTCAAAGTTACAATGGTTTCAAAGTTACAAGTGGTCCTCATGCTTAGAACTGTTGTAATATTTCCACGGCTACATGATCAACATTCAGATGCCTGACATCTGTTATGTATTTATGATGGTTGCAGCATTCTGGGATCATGTGATCACCATTTGTGAATTTGCCAGTTAGCTTCCAACAATCAAAGTTAATGGAGGGAAGCTGGATTCACTTAATAACCACCTGATTTACTTAATAGCCATGACAGAAAGGGTCCTAAAATTGGGCATGACTCACTTAATGCCTGGCTTAGTCACAGAAATGCAAATCCCAATTGTGGTCATGAGTCAAGGACTACCTGTATTTGTCAGCTCTTGAATAAAGGACACATAGATATGTATGGCTGTGTTGTAAGGAGTTGGGCTTGGGGAATTATTATATTAGTCAGTTGCAGGTCTCTGACAGAGTTGTCTGTATCTTGAGGAACCAGAAAAACATTTGGTCTGATTGATAATAATGTTGAAGCAAGATCTCCATCTTCTTCTTGGAAAATGAAATTTTACTTTGCATTCTTTGGGTTATGTTAGGTAAAGGTAAAGGTTCCCTTCACACATACATGCTAGTCGTTTCTGGTTCTAGGGGGCGATGCTCGTCTCCGAAGAGCACTGTCCGAAGATGTCTCCAGGGTCATGTGGCTGGCATGATTAAAAGGCGAAGGCACACTGAATGCTGCTATCTTCCCACCAAAGTGATCCTTATTTTTCTACTTGCATTTTTACATGCTTTTGAACTACTAGGTTGGCAGAAGCTGGGACAAGTAATGGGAGCTCACTCCATTACGTTGTGCTAGGGATTTGAACCACTGAACTGCTGACCTTTCTGATCAACAAGCTCAGAGTCTTAGCCACTGAGCCATCACAACTGAGCCACCACATCCCTGGGTTATGTTAGACCACATATAACAATAATTGCTTCCATGCTACCCTAATTTCAAGTTCCTATTTCCCCAGAAGGTGTAACAATGACTTCTGCCTGTGTACATGTGACACCCCGATCTCTGTACAAAGAGTTGGTACCTTACTGACACAGAGTTGCTTTCATCATTTGACCCCCCCCCCCTTTATGGATGTCTCTATTGTCCTAACTGAAAGAGATTTGCAATCCATATATTTACAAGGATCATTCAATTTAGTTCTATGGGACCCTCATATCGTAAGCAGAGATTACTTATACCGAACTCAACAAGCTACAAATGAGCCAAATACATTTAAACTTAATATGACTTGATGTGTATTTAGCCTAGGTGGTTATTTTGTGGTTCAGTGTATTGTGCAAACCAAGAAAATTGGGTTAAGTGAGCAAACTGTAGTCAAATTGTGTTGGGCAAAGATAACCATGATGCCTAGAGCAAATGCTCTTCCAGGCATGTTAGTCTTTTACAGTTATGGGGGAAATATTATATCATGTTGTTTTTGCCACTTAAAAGTAGGCCAAAGGGATAGATTTAGCATGGGGTGAACCTGTCCAACTTTTGCAGGTTCTAACTTGGTTGCTCAAACATTAGTAAGAGGTAGAGGAAAAAAAAAACAGCAATAGGTGGAACTAGTTGGCTGGCTCTGATCCACCATGCTACCTAAGTTTTCTTGTATGACTATGCAATAAAGAGAAGAGAAAAAAGGGAGGAATGGCCTGGTGAAGAGATTAAAATCTCTAGAATGTGTGAAAGAATGGTGCATGTCTCTAAAAAAGAAAGCAGACTTAAAAAAGAACCAAGAACTCATGTAACTTTTAAACAAGTGATGAAACTCTTACCTATAACATAGAAGAAACAGGAAGAGACTTCAGTCTACCAACATCTTTGAGGCACAAAATTGACTATAAGGGCAGTGCAACATTCATGCACTTGCAACCACACCTCTATGCTTCCATCTATCTTTCAAAGGAGCAGTAAATTCAACTCCTACAAAGCATGATTAATAAATTAATCATAAATTTCTACTCCCAGCCACTTCATGAAATATCAGAGTGGCTGACTGTTCAGATTAAACATTACAACTCCCCTGTCCCATGCAGGTAATAACCAGGGGTGGGATTCAAATTTTTTAACAACCGGTTCTGTGGGCGTGGCTTAGATGGTCATGTTATTGGCTGGGCGTGGCCAACTCAATATCACTCACATCAAGGCAAGCATCTCCTTGCCTGGCCTGTAATGACTGTGGGGATGCTGCAACAGTCATAAGTGTGAAAAATGGTCATAAGTCATTTTTTTCAGTGCCATTGTAACTTTGAATGGTCACTCCACATGAGCAAAGTACTAGCAAAGGAGGGAAAAAAACTCCAGAGAAGTTCCAGAGACAGGAAGTCTAGTCCTGCCAAGAATGTAATAAGGGTTAATGGAGAGGCAGTTTCTGTAAGCAACACCAGAATGTTTCCTTCCTGCTTTCCTTACAGGATTAGGCCAGTAATTTCTTCTAACAACCGGTTCTCCGAACTACTTAGAATGTTAACAACCGGTTCTAGCGAATCGGTGCAAACTGGTAGAATCCCACCCCTGGTAATAACCATCATTTCTCAAAATGATGAGGAGCACAGTAGGAAGAAAATGCTACAACATAGAACTCTAGACGTCATATCTCAGTGGTGTCTTCATTAAGACCAATGGAAATCACATAAAAGGGAGGTTCTCCAAAATATTTTGTCGGGTGTTAGCCTCCCTCTGCCAAAAAATCATTCAAACATCAGGGATAAAGGATGGAAAAGAAGCAAGGAAGACTATAATAGGGCCAGATGTTTAAGTCATGAGATCTTATCAGTGGAATATGTGAATGTGACTTCAGATTTTGCTAATACCTGGATCATATATATTGAATAACAAATGACTAATGTCTCCCCTCCTTCCTTTTCTTTGATTATGCTTGAGTTTACTTACCCAAGGACAAAATATTAGCATACCATTCATTTTTTGTTCTCACAAATAACAGTTATTGTATGCTTTCTCAGTCTGGTTTTCTTCATTATAGATGCAAAACAGCTGAGAATTCTGGGAGATATACAGCCAACCATTAAGGTCTGTAACTGTAGGGCACAAAGGCTGGACTTGACTGTGCTCCTGAATTGGGGAAGGAAGACATCTCATAGAATGAGTTCCAGAGTCTTTTTATGTTGATAATTATGGAAACAGCTACACAGCCCTCAAAAAGACCTCATTCCACCCAAACAGGCAGGCTTCTCAAGACTAATGATTGTCTTTCCTACCTGATAGCAAAACCAGATTTGCTGTGAAGTAGATATTTAATTAAAGCTTTGTGGGTCTTTTAAAATATTATTCCAGACTAGATTGTAAAGGCTATAAATCAGGGATGTGTAAGTCTTTCTATTGAAAGATATATTAATCTGTTGTGTGCAAAACAGCGAGTGAACAAAAGCCAGGAGTGGGTGTTACAAGAGCCAAAAAAATAAAAAATAAAAATGGGATGTTCATTCTGTCTCCTAAATATCTCCTTTTCTTTGCAACATATTTTACTCTTTTCGGAGACTTTCTCTTTTCCAACTGGATTGCTAAACAGATGTGGAAGAGAAGAGACCCCTCTTATAGAGGTGTGCAATTGCCAATTGAAATTACAATGGAAAATCCTACCGGTCTCAAGGTTTACCAGTTAACCATCACACTCTAAGGACAATCAGTGTCCCCTGACATGTCTCTGATCAAAGAATTTGTACACAGATAGACCTGGGAAATCTGGAAAAAACAGACTTTATCTATTGATAAGCAGAGATCATAGGAGATGCTACACTTATTTGGTTGCCTTTAGACTCCTTTCTCTTGTATCTGAGGGTTGCTGTGAAGCTAAAATGTCACCCCGGGTTGCTTGAAGGTAAGGTGGGACACGGATTCAGTACAACAAAAAAGCCATCACTCAAGCAAGATGGCTCAAAATTCGATAGTGTGAAGATTCTAAAGGTGGCAATTAAAGCAGGAACGAACTAATTAAAAATCATGGGAATTGCTTTAATTTGTACTCATCCCAGAATGCAACACAGAATGTGCGAGACTTTAGCAATTTATAATTGCAGCACTTTTTTTTTTTTTGGTTTTGTGGGAAAGAGGAGAAGGAAGAAGAAAGAGAAGGAGACAATCTTTTGCAATGCAACAAACAGGCCTAAACCTGTGAAACTAAATGGTGGAAACTGTTTGTGATGATTACTGTCTCTTAATTGATTACACACACAAACAGGTGTGACTAAGGACAGGAAGGCTTTTTTTTTAAAAAAAAATGACAATTCCAGGGTGAAAGAATAGTATTTTTTTTTTCTTTTAAGATAATTTGAAGTGTTCTCTCACAAATCTCTGATGTCAAAAGACTCTTAGGTGGGCAGAAAGTTGCTTCTGATAAGGTGTGGATTAGGGGAACATTCATAGTTTTTGTATTAAGACATTCCTGATATATTTTGGGTACATTTATTCAAGAAAAAATGCCTCTCTCTTCCCTCTACTTCTCTTCAAATTTCTTTTCTGTGTAACGTTAAGATAAAATAAAATAAATACTAAAGTGTGAAGGTGTGTAACATAATTGTGCTTAGATAACCAAAGTATATGCTGTTGGAGGAAATATCCATCTAGTTCAGTTCCAAGCTAAAAGAAACACACTGGAAACAAAATGGAGGCTAGAGCTGAGCTGAAGAAGCTTCTTGGATGAGAAGAGAAACATCTTCAGAGAAAAACCAGAAAGTCCACTTGCCTCTAGAAAAAAAGCACTTTTGGGACAACCATGACCTGGATGACTGACAATCTCCATAGACTTTTATCTTCTAAGTTTCTTCCTATGACTGTTAAGCCCAATGGGAGTTCCCTCTTCTTTTGTTGGACTGTTTTCTAGAGATCTATCTCTTCTCCTCCTTCCTAAGATCATCCACACATTCTATTGCAATAATTTCAGCTTAGCTGAAATGAAAATGAAACAATTTCATATTCTTAAAACTTTTCACATTTTTAAGTATATATTGAAAAAGTATGAAGAAGCAATTGTCTGAAGCCAGTTGTTGGTAAGATAGTTTTCACCAAAGCCTAAAATCATAAAGATCCTGAACAATTTATAGATGCCATCAAGCCTCAATCAACTCATGGCAAATATATAGATAGATCTTCTCCATGATCATCTATCCCTAGCCTTGTCCTTCAGGTTTTCCAATAATGTGCCCATCAATGCTGTAATCGTCCATCCACCTTACTTTCTCTTTCCTTCTTTTCATCTTTTCCAGCAGTATAGACTTCTCGAGAGAGATAGGATCTTAACAAACATGAAAATTGGCCCCTGTCCTACAAAATGTAATTCAGTGGTGAGAAGAGTAAGGTTTTACACTTAGGCAAGAAAAAACAAATGCATAGGTATATGTAGAATAGGTGGTACCTGCCTCAGCAGCAATAACTGTGAGAGGGATTTAAGAGTCCTAGTGTATATTGTAGCTGCCCAAAAAGCCAATGCAAATCTAGGTTGCATCAACAAAAGTATCAAGATTACACAAAGGACAATTAATCAGTGGAATGGCTTACCTCCAGAAGCTGGTACTCCTTCACTGGAATTTTTAAGAAGAAATTGGACAGCTGGAATGGATACAGGGTCTCCTGCTTGAGTAGCAGGTTAACCCTGTTATTCTGTATTCTGTTTTATGGGAACCTGGTTACTGTTTTATGGGAACCTGGTTACTGTTTTATGGGAACCTGGTTACTGTTTAACATTGTAAGAAGGTAATTCTAAGATGGTTGATTTCTTTAGGCAAGACATTTTATATAATTACAACAACTGTGTTTTGAAAATCTGCAACTAGGTTTACCATGTTATACAAACCCAATCACTGAGTCCAAAAGAAGTTCATTTCAGGTGTGTATAAGATTTTGACTGTGTTCTTTATTAATGGACCTTCTGAAAATCTGAATTCTTACTGATTGCAAATTGAAAGGTTGGAAGTAAAGACACAGGAAACAAAAGAAAGAATTGTATCTGCTATCCCCTTATAGGAGTAATAGTATTTGATTATAGGCAATGGGAGATAATATATTTAGTTTGGCTCTAAACCTGTTTACATTGGCTTCTTTTGTTTGGGAAGCATTTCAGATCTAAAGCTTTTCCTGTTCTACCTATTGCCAAAACCTCACCATCCTGTCTTCTGAGGATTACCGAAGACAAGAAAGTCGGTCTTGTCTTGGGGGTGCTGAGTAATAGAAGATAAATCTTAGCCTGTCATTTATCTTCCAAACTCTTAGCTTTATCTCTAATTTTTGAAGGACACATTTAAAAAAAATCTATGATCCTTAAGAAACTATCTCAAGGGTTACAGCAAATTAACAGGGTTTTTTTTAGCGTAAGGAATCTCTACTGAGGAAGTAATATCCTCCATTGTTCTCCTCTTAAGATATTTGCATGCTGAAATATGCATTACTTCTTTGCAATATGATTATAAACTTGGTTGATTTCAAATAACTAGTGAAAAATTAATTCTTGTCCTTAAGGCCTTATACTTTGCAAGACTGTAATATGAGCTAGCAATGTGAACTAATTGAAAGCTTTATGTTTTTGTGTCTTTTCTTGTTCCTAAAACTTGAAAAATCTGTGGGAGAAACTATGATCCCTGTAATTTGAATGTTTATGTCCAAATTCAATTCTTTCCTATGTGGGAAAATTGGGACTTCTTATATCTTCCATATCTCAGAGGGATAACATGGCAAATTTTTATTTTACTTGATTTTACCTATCTAATTTTCTTTTTTATGTCTCATTTCTGATGAAATCAGTGAAAATGGAACAAAAATTAAAATACAGGAAAAGGGTTTTCAAATCACATCTAGCAATTAGTCATCATAATTAAACACAATAAACTACACAATTAAAAAAGCTGAGGAGAAAAAATGTCTCCCCCTAAATGCAAGGAATCTTTTGTCATTGCTAATTAAGTTGTAGTATGATTTTGTTTTCTACTGAAAATTGTAGTAAAATCTTCTCATTTTGTGCTACACCTCAGTTTGCATTGTTGGATGGCAAATGGCATTTTTTACTCCCTTTAAGTCTTTGTTCAACAGAGACTTTCCTAAGCTGATCCTATGAAATATGTTGGATACTAACTCCTTTACTTTCCAAAGGCCATACTGGTTAGGAAGGATGGTTGATGAATACAGGAATTTAGCAACCGCACTTGGAACTGGCAATTTGTTCACTAAGCAAAGTGGTTGCTAAGTGAAAATCCTATGACCATGTCAGTGTTTTATAATTTTACCTCAGTTTTCCTTTGCTTCTTGCTACTTCCTTTCACCGACATTCAGACCTTCCGGCGTGCAGTAAAGACCCTGTTTTTTCAACAGGCCGGCCTGGCTCAGTAACCATTTGTGGGGTTTAAAATTTGGTATTTTTAAATTTTTTTATTAGTTTTTATACTTGTTAATTTTGTATTCGGCCACTAATTTAATCATTTTAAATTGTTTTTAACTTTATAACTTTATACTGTTTCTGTTTTAACTGGCTGTACACCGCCCCGAGTTCCTTTTTTGGGAGAGGGGGCAGTATAAAAATCTAATAAACTAAACTAAACTTTCATCTGAACTGGGGTTCTTTCTCTCTCCTGGAAGACATCTTGGTATAGGGCAGGGGGTCTTCAAATTTGACAGCTTTAAGACATGTGGATTTCAATTCCCCAGAGTTCCTCCTCCAGTCATGTTAGCTCAGGAATTCTGGGAGTTGAAGTCCACAGGTCTTAAACTTGACAAGTTTGAACACCCTTGGTATAGGGTAAGGGAGCAAATGAAAATAAGAGCAGAGTGATGCTGCAAAGGTCATAAATGAAGGAACTGGTCACTACATTTTTTTTAGCATCATTGTAACGGAATTAGCAACATGCTGCATAATAAAAGTATACTACAAGCTGATTAACAAACATATAACTTTATTAACAATAAGGATATGATACTTTAAAAAGCGTCACAATTATATGTGTTCTGATCTAAAAGGAGAATTTCCTTGTATGCTTTCCTACAAAGGATTTTAACTCTGCTCCAGCATATTAAGAAGAATGTTGTATATGAATTTAGACTATCAGTCACCTAAAATTATTCTAAACAAAAACGTATTATGAACAAAGCCAGACGTCTATGTTTCTGAGTTCTTTGGCTAAGCATTTTGAAATTTAATGTAAAAAAACAGAAGGAAATATGGAATTATTATAGCTTGTTCTAATTCTGTATTTTCCCAACAGATATTTGAAAATGGTAGTTCCTTTTTTCTAAAGATGTGAAATGGCTTCTAAAGATTTTTTTTTTAAATTATATTGCTGCTTATTGGCACAAGGTGGCTTACATGAATATAAAAACAGCATATATAAAAAAATAAAATGAATAGAAGAAAATAATCAAATAATAAGATAATAAAATAATATAATACTCCTCCCCACCAGCGACAACACACCATACAAGCCATTTAATGGGCTCCATCCTGCTCTGGGTTCCCCAGGCCCGCTGGCAGAACCAGATCTTCAGCGCCTTCTGGAAGAGTGCTAAAGTGGGAGCCATTCTAATCTCTGGGGGAATGTTGTTCCAGAGAGAGGGAGCCACCACGGAGAAGGCCCTTCTTCTGGGTCCCGCCAGGTGTATATCTCTAGAGGATGAGACCCACAACATTCCTTGCCTTCCAGTGCTAATTCATGTTAGCATTTGATTCTCTTGTTAATGATCAGATCCTAGTTTTAAGGTTAGAATCCCTGAGCATCACTGGTAATGTTTATCTTGATTTTGTCTACCTTTCTAATCATTCCTATCAGTTATTTTAAGATCAATGCTGCAATAATGGAGAATATATCTAGCTCAGGAGTAGGATTCTTGATTTTATCTGAGTTTGGCATTTTCCCTGCAGACATTTCTTTACCTTACTTGGTAACATTACCATGCAAGGAAAATGCCTTGCTCAGAGAACATTATCAGGGCTTTAAATGTCATATTTATTCTGATGATTCCCAGTTTTATACCCTTTTTCGCCCTGAGGTAAATAAGGATGTGTGGTACTCCTTATTATGATCCTTTTAGTCATCTTAGCATGGATGACATCGTATGTATTAAATTTGAATATGAAAATTTTGCGATTTTAACTAGATCACCTTTCCCATCTCTTTTCCTCCATATTTTTTTTCAGAGCCCTGAACTGGTTCTGCTATCAAGGTCTTGTAAAGAGATATCCTTTCCCTTGGGTTATTTATAAATGCAAGATAGAACAATTTTAAGATCCAGCACTACCTGTCCACTGCAAATTTGTTACTGTAGGTCTTGATAATTCCTCATCTAAACAATTGCAAAAGCTACAGGCAAGTCTTTTGTTGTTGTTCATTGATCCTGATTTAGAACATTGTAATATGCATTGTTCTGGACCATTGTTCATTTCTCTCACGTTTTCCTCTTGTTTCTTAGGCCATACATTAGCTTCCTATGAGGACTAGAACCAGAGGTGGTATTCAGTAGGTTCTGACCAGTTCTGCAGAACCATTAGCGGAAATTTTGAGTAGTTTGGAGAACTGGTGGTAACCTTCCCCTTGGAGTGGGGTGGGAATGGAGATTTTGCAGAATCCTTCCCCTAGAGTGGAGTGGGAATGGAGATTTACTGCATCCTTCCCCTGCCACACCCACCAAACCACACCCACCAAGCCATGCCACGCCCACCAAGCCACATCCACAGAACCGGTAGTAAAATTTTTTTGAATCCTATCACTGACTAGAACTCAATTTTTGCTTTTAGTGGTAGTGTTTAAGGTGCTGCATTAGCCATTTTTTGTTATCTGTCCCAACCAATTTATATAACCCAATCAGGGTGGATGGGCTAGCCGTTCCTTCTTCATATGCTGCTCCACTCTATTTGCATGTGTTATGTAATTCTCTTTCATTTCTATTCCAGATTCATACATTTTTGGAGAATTTTAAGAGAGATGTGAAATTGTATCCTTTTAATAATCCAGATGGAATTGCAGGGGAAATTTGAGTAGGTGTTGGGAATAGTGCTTAATGCAATTATATGGTAGAACTTTTCGGTTGTAAATCCTACTAATAATGTCAGATTGCAGAGCATCAGTTTATAGATAATGGACATTCTATTTTATGGGTGCTATTTTTAAGGTGAAAATGTCATAAAGTTCCATATGTGGAAAGGCTCTGCCCTTGTAAAGAGGATAATATCCAAACATGAAGTCATATTCTGTTATACTTTAATTTCTACTGAGATATACACAAAGAGCTCTTAATTCTCCTTCTAATTCTATTTCAAGACAGATTGAAAAGTTTTATATACCATTCTTACTAGCAGATAATTATTCTTATTACCTAATAAAGACTTGTAGCAACTTTTGCCATTGTTGGAAATAGTGCTTAATACTCAGCTTGTAAATCTTGTATGTTGCTGATAGCAAAATAGTGCAAGCATGTTTTCATATTTTTGTTGTATACCTTCTATTTTGTAACTCTGTAGGTTTTATTTAGTATGCTCATAGGTTTAATTTAATATTTTTTAAAGTTTAATTTGGGTTACTGATCTCTAATTAACAAAATAGTTTAATCCCATGATGGGTATTGATTTTATAGTGCTGGTGCAATTTTTAGCTTCTGTGCTCATTTTAACCATAATTGATTTGCACACCAGTGGGGGGCAAGTTACAAATAATTTTCTTGTTTGCATATTTGCATTCTACAGTTGTCCTTTTCAAAAGATTTGGTTCTCACAATTGCCTTGATGAGTAGCAGCTGAGAGACGGACATATGCCATGCTTTCTGGCCTGGCTGATAATGTGTGGGAACATTGGGTTGTACATATGGTATTTGTTTCTGTGTCTAATCTTTTTGCTGTTTACCAAAAGCCAGAAGTGGAAATCGACAGGCTATGATCAAGCAACTTATTGAATCAGGCCAGTTAAAGATCAAATGAATGGATTTGCGTAAGTGCAAAAACCTGGTTACTTTTCACCTGAGTTAATTTTGGTAGGCTGTGTGGGGACAGGTTTAATATATTATATAGACCCAACCTGCTGTCTTTATTTAAAATGCAAATGTTTTGTGCAAATTAAGTCAACTGGGTAATTTGTTAAGTGCATTGTATAAACCTCAAAGTTGAGTCTATCGGTACATATAATTGGTGTTTTTAATTTTTTTTCTCTCTTAGTTACCCAGAGCTGCTATGGTGTCAGGCAGCCTTGAAATGTAAATATATGCATACGTATATACTTTTCATTCGGTATTTTCAATGCTGTTCAGCAGGAGATCTCCAGAATTTCAGCCATAAGTTTTTCCAGTCTTTTGTGGAAAATTGGACTTGAGATGTTTTCATGTAACAGCTATTGAAAGAACTGGAGGGAGCCACGATCAATTACAGCAGAAAGAAAGAAAGAAAGAAAGAAAGAAAGAAAGAAAGAAAGAAAGAAAGAAAGAAAGAAAGAAAGAAAGAAAGAAAGAAAGAAAGAAAGAAGAGAGAGAGAGAGAGAGAGAGAGAGAGAGAGAGAGAGAGAAAGAAAGAAAGAAAGAAAGAAAGAGAAAGAAAGAAAGAGAGAGAAAGAGAGAAAGAAAGAAAAAAGAGAAAGAAAGAAAGAAAGAAAGAAAGAAAGAAAGAAAGAAAGAAAGAAAGAAAGAAAGAAAGAAAGAAAAAGAGCACACACCCCCAATCAGATTCTTATTGTTTAAGAAAGAATCATTGCAAGTACAGGTAGTCCTCAACTTACAACAGTTCCTTTAGAGACCATTCAAAGTTATAACAACACTGAAAAATTAGATTTATGATGGTTTTTCACATTGCCGCCTCCCCATGTTTAAGTGATCAATTTGGATGTTTGGTAACTGATTCATAGTTATGACGCTTATAGCGTCCTGGAGTCACGTGATCACCTTTTGCGACCTTCTGACAAGCAATGTCAATGGGGAAGCCAGATTCACTTAACAACTACGTCACTAACTTAACAACTGCAGTGATTCACTTAAGAACTAAGGCAAGAAAAGTCGTAAAATGGGGAAAACTCACTTAGCAATATAAATTTTGGACTCAATTACGGTTGTAAGTTGAGGACTATATGTATAGCAGTGAAGAACATGGGCTGGCACTGGGGAGTTTCAGATTATTTTTATTTATTTATTTATTTATTCATTTATTCAATTTATATATTTATTTATTTGTCAAGCAAGTTTAGATAACAGGTATAAGTATGAACAAGGTTATGAATTCATGAAATGGATACGAATAAAAAAGAAACAACAGGACAGGGACGGTAAGCACGTTGGTGCACTTATGCACACCCCCTACAGACCTCTTAGGAAAGGGGTGAGGTCAATAGTAGACAGTCTAAGGTTAAAGTTTTTGGGGTTTGGGGAAGAAATCTGGGGTTTGCGGAAGAAATTATAATACACCTTCTGCCACAGAAACCTACTTAGTGACTTTGGGCCCATCATTTTCTCTTAGCCCAATAAAAAAATCACAAGAGAGCACTGAATAAGCCACCTTGGGTTGCTAAAGAAGAGGTGGCATACGAATAGATCACAAGGAGGTCAAAAGACCAGATTTAGACTCTAATCATCTGGAGAAAGAGATTTAACTTTGGCCTATTTTTTGAAGACAAGTCTGGTTCCACAAGGAGGTCAATATTGATTCTATAATCCAGACAAACCAACCAATGCCTCTTCTGAAAATGAAAGGAAGAGGTAATGCTCAGCTCAGATAATAAAGCATAGGAAGAATGTATCTTGGTCAGTTGATGGCATCTGAGTCATTCCGTGGGAATGTCACTGTCTGTTGTCACAAGCATCACGGAATATCTAGTCTTCATTTTCTGGGTAGCCCCGTTAGCAATTACTGCCTCCTTGCAGTATATGACAGATGTTACGCTTCCAAGGCCAATTGTCCTAAATTCAAATCCCATGCTTTCTGAATTGGAAATGATTCACTAATTGGTCACTCTCATTACTTGGATTTTCTCAGGAAACAGGAAATGGGCAGCCTGTGTTCTCCTTGCCTTACTGAACCCTCTTGACGGAGGTCCATTAAAGATAAGGTGTCTTTCAAATTGAAACTGAATCCCAGTAATTTTATTGTCACATCATTCTTGCTGGCTATATAGAATTGGAAGCCATGGAAGCCTAGGATGGGACCTTCAAATTATCTGGTGTTCTCCCATCCAAGTACTAACCAAACTAAGCCCTGCTTAGTTTGAAGCCCCCAAAAGACCAACCAGCTACCAGATTATGTGGTTGTTTAAATGGTAATAGGTAATAACTGCTTCAGTGAGCTTCCTAGGGTTTTTAGTAAAAAGTCTGCTATTTGGTACATGGCTCACTGAATATATTGCTGTTATAGCATGCTGACTGGGGAATTCTGGGAGTTGAAAACTGTATGATAAAATACATTTGGATAGTTTGTGATTTAGCATTTCTGTCTTTCTGAGTTTTGTGAATCAGGTTATTGTGGCATATTGGTTGGAATATAACCAGTAGCATCTGCAGCAAACTTCAATGACTTCAACAATATGTCATGATATTATCATACGAATGGTTCATCCTTTCCTTTCCTCTCCTCTCCTCTCCTTTCCTTTCCTTTCCTTTCCTTTCCTTTCCTTTCCTTTCCTTTCCTTTCCTTTCCTTTCCTTCCTTTTCTTTTCCTTTGTTTCCTTCTACTTCTATACTTTTCAGATCTACTTCCTAGTCCACTAACCACCTGCAACATGGAGCACCCCTATTGGGGCCCCAGGCCAATAGGCAGAGCCAATTGTTGAGGCCTTTAGAGAAGACCAGAAGGGTGTGGCTAGATCTCACCTCAAGGAATATGATTTTCTAGAGGATGGGAACCATGGCAGAAAAGGGCCTTCTCTTGGACTGCCAGCAGGAATTCCTTGACCAATGTGATTTGAAACATGCCTTTTCTGTTGGAATGAATTGAATGGGAAAATCCCATTGGTGTGAGATGGTTCTTCTGGTAGCCTGGAGTTTAATGTCTTTTGTTGGTCAGTTGAAAAGATCCAGCTGTAGAGATGAAGTGGAATTGTTTTTTTTTTTTAATGCATTCAAGCTTTGCCTTATTATTGTCGCCAAAGAAACAATGAGGTTCATCTGTAAAATTTCAAGGTGACATTAGAGTTTGGCAGACTTTGATCTTTGAACACAAACCAACTAATGGTAGTTTTTGTTTTTTAAATCCTAGTATCACATAGGTGTACAGAGAAAATTCAAGCAATCACGAATCCTTCAATATTCCTATTTGGACCTTCTTAGTTACTATAACAGATTCCTGCCAAATGTAGCCACCATGCCCCATCCCTCAACAGCTTCACTACAAAGGAATGGCTGTCGGATAGAATAGTGTGACCAAGAAAAACAAACGAAATGTTGACATCACACAGACTGCAGAGTTGTTGGTCAGCAACCTTGGAAAGTCACTGATCCCCTTTTCCTAGGCAAAGCACAAGTCAAGGTGTACAGTATTCGTTTGATGTTGAAGAATGCAGTTAGGAATTTGATGAAGAAAGATCCCCCACTCTTCTTCCCAGTAATGAAAAAAGATTGCACTGGGTGTGCCTCAAGAAGCTTGTATTTCTATGACTGTGCATGGTAATTTCTGGGGACTGGTTCACACAGGTATGCGCACTAGTTGCATGCATTTGGATATAGCTGCTCTCCAAACAGATCTGTTGAAAACACTTTTGAATGCAATCATGAAAAAGTGGTCTGTGCAGTTGGTCTGTGATGATGTATTCACATGGTGGAGACTGATATCACACCTGTAATTTTTATCAAATATATAATATTACTGAAAATAATTCGTGTAGGTTTAAGAATGAAATGAAAGGATATTAGACTGGGTGGCCAGATCATTTCATCCAATCATATGTTCCAGGTACAGATAGTAACTGGAGTGGGATACGACAGGGTTAACTACCGGTTCGGGATTTACGAGCTTCCCTGCACTGCTGGGAGCCGCACACCTGTAAATCAGCAGCAGCAGCTGTATGCAGAGACTCAGCCTTTGAAACAGCCCCTTTTCCTGCTTTTTTTTAATTGCAGCTGTGCCTCATTTGGTAGCTGAAGTTGAAAAATCAGGAAATAAAGATCAGGTAAGAGCCCGGGTGGGCAGGTGTGCAAAAACATCAGCAGACATAGAACTGGTTCTATGTCTGCTGCTCTTCAGAGCTACCAGTTCTACAGAGGTGGACAGAACCGGTAGAAACCCACCCCTGATAGTAACCTAATTAAGGTCTTTGCAATGGGTTGCGCTTTCAAATTGCAGTCATTTGAGTGTATGATGATGATCCATCTGGGCCTAACCTGTCCTTTCCAGACCTATTGCTGTGAAAACACTAATTGTTAATAGTGATAGTTGGTTTTTCTATCCATTTTTCTAAAGAACTTACAAATGGTGGGCATTGACCTTTCTTTATTCTTATAAAACATACCTTAGTTTAGACTGTACTACTGTCTTCCAATTCAAGGCGGAGTGCATAGCACTTCAACTCAACAAAGTTGATGACAAAGTCCCCTAGACGTTTCATTATTGAGCAACATTTCTTTTCTCCCCAGTCATGTTCTCCATTGTCAACTCTGCACTGTACCCATATCTAGCAACTCTGGAATGACAATTGACTTTTTTCTGCAAGATAACAATAACTCCGATATGAATATCAGATATGTTAATGAGATATTTTTCCAAGGCCAAAAATGGGTTATTAGAAAGAATTAGGAAGACAGAGTAGGAAAATCAGTACTTAATGTGGTTTTAGAAAGAAGCATTGAAGGTTTTTCAGTTCAGAGTGAAGGGCAGGAAGGAGAACCATAGAAGAGGAATATACAATCAGGAATGATATGGAAAGTAGTTGTTTTTCCCTTTCTTATAAGGTTGAAAATTGCAATCATCCATTGAAACTGGACAAGGGACAACTTTCTGCAACAAGTATATAATTAAGCTGTGACATTCACTGTTATTAGAGATTGTAACAGTCACCTACTTACCACCTCGGGACATAGTCACAGATTGGAGGGATAACAATATCTACTTGTTTTAACAATTGCATGAATCACAGGCAGCTTACTTAAATACCAGTTGTTGAGGAGCCCAACGGAAAAAGGCCACCATTCATCTATTCTTACTTCTGGGTTTTGTGAATGAAACTCACTGGCCATTGTAGGTGATAAAATACTGGACTAGAAAGCTCCAGTTGGATCTAAAGTGGGGGTAGAAATTTATCAGAGACAGATATCTAGGGACATTTGGAAAGATGGCCCTCTATGCAGTGGCTTAGAGCTATTCTAGATAAATAATAAAATTTCATTCATTCATTCATTCATTCATTCATTCATTCATTCATTCATTCATTCATTCATTCATTCAATGTATATAGTTACCTACTTGCCAAGCAAATATTTTTCTCCTTATGTTACGTTCATTATTGATCCCTGCAGTAAACAGAAAATATGAACAACAGGTGCGTATTTGGAGACAGGTATTTACATATTCAAATTAGACCTACTTATTCTAATTCTACAGGGGCTTCAGGCACCTGTAATGTTATCACCTTACAGCACCTGTAATGTTACTCTGAAGTAACCTATTGTTCAATGTAACCTATTGTTCACATATTAGCCAGGCAAAAAAGGCAGAAACTATTGAGCACTTGAGATAAACTTGAATTCAAATCTATTTGCTGTTTTCTTTTTGCAGGTTTGATTCGTAACTAAGATCTTAATACACAGAGGAGAATCAGCTTAGCTTTTACCTGTAGAAAGAGTGTTAAGAGTAATAAAGCCAAGTTAAGTTGAGAAATACATAAAGACTTAAATAAAGTCTATTAAAACTGTCATACAAATTATATTTGGAAGTTCACTCCAGCATGTTGATATCCTCAGATAATGGTACCCTTTGCTTTAATCTTAAACAGCATTCAACTACGGCATTTTGCTCTTAGAAGGAAGAATGACATAATCCGTTTTTAATATATGCAAATGTTCACCTTCTCCATTTCCATTTCCAAAATTTCTTAATTAAGACAAAACATAACTTTTAAGGCTTTTCCAGACTCTTCAGTCTGATTTAAAGGAAATACATACATTTGATTTCTAATCATATTCAGGCATTAACTTTGTTTTTTAAGATTGTGCAGCCACTTATCTGAAATGAGACTCTTGCCCATGTAGGGAGTTGGACAAGATGACCTCCAGGTTCCTTTCCAATTCTGCTATTCTATGTTCTGTGTTCTATGTTATGCATGTGTGTGTGTGTGCATGTGTGTTTGATTGGAGAATTTTGTACTCTTAGGCACCAAAACACCTTGGCTCTTCCTTTAGCAAACCTGCCCTGATTTTATGTCACTGTAGAACCAAGTAGTTTGGAAAGGATTAAGTGGACAACCTCTCTTCTGCTCCTTTATTTTTTAGGTGAGAAACAATCCACAATTACAGGAGATTATTTTTTTTAAAAATGGTGTATACATTTAATGCTTTGAAGACCAGGTTAAATCTGGGAACAAATCATTTAAAAAAAAAGCACTTCGGCTGCTACATTCAGCTAGAAGGCTTTTGTGCATATGATTACAGTAGTTGTATGTACCTGAAATCCTTCCATTGTCAATTTCAGCTCTTATTTACCGTCTTACAGCTTACTGTCAAAATGACAGTATCGGCTAGGGCTGCGACGTGAATAGAAAGGATCAGTAGCAGCCCTGGAAAAATGCCAAGAGTAGCAACAACAAAGCAGCTGCATCATAGATTGGACTGCTAAAATGTTTTGAGGAAGCTCTTTATCAAGGGTTAGGTGTAATCCGACTTGATAAAAACCTTTTTGAGACAGATGTTCACTTCAGCTCCTCTAAGCAGATTTTGAGGCACAGAAAGTGGATGGTCCATATGCTAGAGCAGGAGCGTCAAACTGGATTTCATTGAGGGCCACCTCAGGATTGCGTTTGACCTCGGGGGGGGGGAGGCGGGCAGAAGGGGCATGACCGTGGTAGATGTGGCCAGCCCGACATCACCTGTGGTGGCCTGAGCACTCTACCAGCTAAAATGTGCTCCCAAGCTCCGTTTTTGGCTGCGACAGCCTCTTGCAACCCCCTGTCAGCAAAAACAGAGCTCAGGAGGGCCACCCTCCTGAACTCCATTTTCACTGGCAGAGGCACCACAAGCCAGACCTTTGCTGTTTGCAGAGCGGCCCCTCAGGCCAGCTCTAAGCACCCAGCGGGTTGGATCCGGCCTGCAAGCCTTGAGTTTGACACTCCTCTGCTAGAAAAATAAAGAAAAGGTTAACTTGAGGAAAAAGGCAGTGGGCATGAAGGATAAGGACAGCTCAGTGGCAATAGAATTCTGGTCTTTGAAATCAAGACTTTGAGTAATACAGCTATGTAAGTTGTACTCTGACAATTAAGAGAGAGAAGATGCAGAAGAAAGGGAAAACAACAGATGACATGGATGGTAGGGCTCAAAGAGATGGATCAACTGGATACGACAGACTCTTTCGCTGCCACCTTCAAGCAAGAGAAAAAAGCATTGCTACTTCCACTTCAACCTACAATTTAAAAACATGTGTACATTTACCTGGCTCTGCAAAAATATTCTCTGAGAGAAACCTACCTGGTTGTAAATGTACAGTGTCTTCTGTTCCTATTTCAAAGCCACCAAAAGTTTCAAAGCCAAAACTAGAGCTTCTCACAACTGCTCTAGCCATGTTGGTTTGTGGCTGCAGTGACATCAGTATAAGAACACCAATTAACCCAGATTATTTTAATTCTTTGCAGATCCTTGCCCTAAGAGAGGCAATTTGTTCCAGTGGTTAAGATGCTGGCCTAGAAATTAGAAGACTTTGAATTCTCGTCCCACTTTAGACTTGAAAGTCAGCTGGATTAGCCAGTCATTCTCCCTCAACCCAACTCATCTCATAGAGTTGCTGTTGTGAGGAAAATAAGCGGAGTAAGGAGTTTAGGGATGTTTAGCTCCTTGAGTTATTTAGAAAAATCACACATACATACGTACATACATACATACATACATACACATGCAAACACCATAATATCTCAGATGAGTTGAACAGTGGTTGTTCTGACAAGAGTGCTATCTACCATCTGTAATAGCAGACCAGCTCATTGCAAACCACCAGACGGTTGCTTGAAGGAAGTGGTGGTGGGGATGTTGTTGAGAGATCTTTGTCTTAAAAAGAAAATGTCCACAAGGTATTTTCTAAATTGAGTTCTTGGGGAGACAAGGAAGAAAATAATGGCTGCCTGGAGTTCAGGAGCCAAGAGGTGGGGTGAGGCATTCCCGTTAGTGGAAGACACCAGACCACCCAGAAGCTCATCAGAGTACAAATGAGAAGATTGGCTACAATTCCAATTGCACTGCAGCTGAGCAAAAAAAAAAATTGCTTCTCTCCCAAACACAGCCACTAAAGTACTGTGGGATCACAGAGGCCCAGAGATGCTTTCAAATTGGTTCAAAATCTTGTATAGTGATATTTGTAGATGTTTGATGTACTTGAGACCTATAGTTTACCAATCAAATGTATGGTGCTTCAATCACTTCTAAGACACAATCATCTTAAATAATATATACTGTTTAACCATGATGATGCAGTCAAGATCCAACAATAAATACCTCCCAGGCAAACACTACAGAATAAATGATTTGTGTAACAGCAATAGCACTTAGATTTATATACTGCTTCATAGTCTTTACAGCCCTCTCTGAGTGGTTTACAGAGTCAGCATATTGCCCCAACAATCAGGGTCCTCATTTTACCGACCTTTGAAAGATGGAAGGCTGAGTCAACCTTGAGCCAATCAGAATCGAACTCCTGAACTGAGCAGTGAGTGAGCCAGCAGTACTACATTCTAACTTCTGCACCACCTTGTAAATAAGATTTAGCCAACTCAAAACATAGCAGCAACTGTTCCTCAAGCTCATGATGGCATTTCTAGGCATGAATGAGCTGATGTAAGATGACCATGAAGATTCCCTTCAATCTGTTATTTGCAAAGGGTTTGGGCCATTGATGATTCTCAATAGACCAGCCTAGAGGAAGTGAAAAACTAATTGACTTGAAAGCGTCCTCAAAAAAAGGAACCTCTGGGGAGGAAGTATAGTCATTATAAACCTCACAGTTCATGGATTGGCTTAGAAAGCAAAAAGATCTTTATTTTCCTTTTACTTTAGTGTTTGAGGTTAGATTGAAAGGAAGAAATTTTCTAGGCATGAATAAGCTGATGTAAGATGACCATGAAGATTCCCTTCAATCTATTATTTGCAATTCTTCATAATCAGAATTACAAAGGGTGGAGAAACAATGTTTCCAGATAAGATGTAGATAGATGTTTTAAACCTTTGAAAAGAATTATTTGAAATGCACGGGTGTATTAAATGAAACAGAGGCATTAAGTCTCTGAGACTTTCTATGTATGTCATTTTGATAAAGGACAAAGGTAGTGTTCATATGTAGATGTTTTTGGGCCTGAAGGCAAATATTTCAAGTTGCATTTCCCACTGGTAAGAGAATTGAGGTGCCAAGCCCATTTCCCAGTTATTAATATTGTTACATTTAATTTCCTGAAATTTTTGTTCCATTGCTTCATAGTTTGAATACACACTGTCTTGTAGTTGTTTTCCTTGGAAGCAGGGAATGTAAGTAGGAAATTAGAAGACATCTGACACATTATATCTGCTTGGCTAACCTCTTGAAGGACTATTCTATACGACATAGCCTTCCTCTCTTCTCCAGCTCATAGCTGAGGACAGATCACTTCATATTTTCCTGAACCATTTATTAAAGCATTTTCAGTTTACACCAACACAAACCTGCTATTTGTGTATTTGTGATGCTAGAGTGGGTAATAGAAATGAATATACCACAGGGTGTACTGCATCTCTCTTGGCAGGTTACACATGATGATGGTACTCACAGGTTGCAAAGTCCCAGTGCCACCTCCCTGGTGATTTGAGAGCCCCCTTTTCTTGTGACAGTACAGTCTCCATTATGCCCCTGTGTGGATCAGCTATTTCAAGTGATTGAACGGGATGGGGAAGAATCATCATTAAAGCAAGAATGGAAAATCCACATCCATCCTTCTGATTAAGTTGCAATAAAGAATTAAAGCTATTCTTCAACCATTTCTCAAAACTTACCTCCTTCCTCAGCCCCATCTCAGTTGGGCTGAGGCCCAAAGTTACCCTGCTGGTTTTCAGGGTAGAGGCCCAAAGTTATCCTGCTGGTTTTACCCTGCTGGTTTTCAGGCAGGACTGGAACTCACAGTTTCCTGTTTTCTAGCCTGGTGCCTGAACCATTAGATCAAACTGGCTCTTAAAATATCTGAATAAGAATTAAAAACATTTAATAATACCTTCATTGATGAGGGCAGCTCGTCCTTCTCTCTGAGTTCTTGTCTTCCGTGCCACTATGCTATGTTGCTCCTAGTGGCAGCAAGAAAATTCAAACCATTCTAACTCTTGGATAATCAGCTCTGTTTTAGAAATCAGCTGATGTCAGCTTCTCCTTTCCCAAAGAATTTAAGATGCTTGGTATCCTAAGAATTCAGTCCTTTAACAATAACTTTTCTGCTCTCTCTTTTTGGTTTATTTTCTACTTGGCATTCTTTCAAGACTATCTATTTAGTCTCCAATTTTAGCCCTAAGAAAACAGTAGGAATCTTCAATGTCTTGACAGTTCTTTTGGTAGAACCACATGATAAAAATGTTTAAACCACTACCACCACAACACACACACACACACACACACACACACATACACACACCTCAATTAAATTAAGGGTGGACAAATTGTGGCTGTATAGGCCCCTGTAATTTCTGAACTTTTTTTTTTTTAGTCTTCTGAACACAGTTTCTAGGAATGGATTGTAGAATGGATTGCCATTCTAAAATGGGAAACCCACACACAAAAAGCAGCATCTATTTATGAATAGGCTCATCAGATAAACCACACACACAACATAGGAAGAAATTTTGGTTCTGTCCTGCTCAATTTGCCTTTATTGTCATCACAAAGATCAAGCATGGCCTCCAACCCCTAAGAAGAAGATTTCCACGTTTATTCCAGTTAATAAATTACTAACCAGTTATTTGTGGAACTCTATTCCATAAACAAACAAATTATGCTCAGTTATCAGATACTGAGGTTTATTCCATGTGCCGTTAGATGAACTGCAGAATAAAAAAATGCTTTATGCAAAACAAACAAGCTGGTTGAAACACGAAGGGGAAAAGAGTAGACATGCAGAAAAAAAGAGATCAGGAATACAAGGGAATAAAACAGGAGTGAGCAGATAAGGGAAGGTACATAGATGTACTGTGTTTGTCATAAATACTATGATATGGATTGGACCTAGAAATGTCAAAGGAAGGTCACTATTGCATAATGCCTGAGGATTCCTTAAGTCAACAGAATGCAATCAATAAGTAATTTGACCAGCAGCAAATTCTAGGTATAAATTCTTCTAAATTAATCAGATTTAAATAGTCATCTACATAAATATGTGGAGATAGAATCTGCATTTGTCAAGCTTTTCTTATGTGTCTCTTGAATATTCATTTCTATCATCAAACGACCGCAGGGCTAGAATCTTACAACCCGAGAGTCAATGGATTCAATTACTTTTCTAGTTTTGAACTTTGAATTCAGGAGATGAATATTTGTCAGCTTATTTGGAGGGTTTGGTGAACTTGATATTATTGTGTCTAAATGAGAAAAAAGGAAGGAAGGAAAGAAGGAAGATTATACTACTTCATTTTCATTTGGGCTTATTCAAGTCTTCCTCTATACAAAGAAGTCTCTTGTTTTCTATTGCAATATGCTAATAAATACTGGGCAATTAACAACTTTCTAAATGCATGCCCTTATGGCTATCATGGTTGTGCAGTGAGAGGACATGGAGAGGAGGCAGCTTTGTGTACTGCTGCATTCATTGCAGCTATTCTATACCACAGTAACTTATATCCCCGTCCCCATTCAACTGGGTTACTGCAACATGGTATTCTCTATGAAGATTAGCCAGAAGCTTGAATTAGTCCAGAAAAGTGACTTCAATTTTGGAGGGGACTCATCAAGAAGAACATAGTGTACTTCTGTTCAAGGTTTTGTTCTGGTTTCCTATTAGTTTCTAAGAGCAATTCACAGTGGCATTTTTGGCCTTTAATGCCCCACATATCTGTGCAATGAAGTACTTGCAGGTGTGCCTTCTGTAACCAGTTTCAACCCACCCAAGTACATTGTCCTGAAAGGACCTTCTTATTGGTCTAAAGCTTCTGTAAGGTGAAGGGAATGGACATTGATAAACCCTCATTTCTGTTGGAACATAGATATTTTGGAGACTCCTCCCTCCAGAAATTCAATTGGCCTCCATATTATTGGCTTTCCTACCTAATTAATTTCTAATTAACTCTTACCTTATTTCAGAGAGTGGCTTGAGGAAATGAATTGATGCCATCAGCTATTTCTGCAAAGCTATGTTCATTCAATGGGTTACTTCTTTTACATTTATGGTATGGATACCGTATTGTCATTTTTATAGATGTATATAATTGGCCAAGAGTGTTAAAAAAAATCCTTGGCACAAGCAAAACAAGGTATCTGAAATTTATCAGTAATTAATGTGCAGATATGAGACAGGTAGTATTTCTCTATTGAAGGTGAAGGGGAATGTGCAGCAACATAGGCTACTCATTATCTTTGCTGTCCATTTTCCTACCCAGCTTTGACAACACAATGAGCACATGTTGATATCATTTGATTTAAGTCAATTGTGTTTCTCTCATCTAGGATAGCAAAGTTGGCTTTTAAGGTGCTTTCCCCAATGTGGGCAGTGCATTCAATACAGAGTTACTATAGTGTAGTTCAAAACCAGTGAGACAAAGGCAGAGGGAGAAACTGTTCATCTGTGAGTTTTCAGATGTTTCAAGAATACAAAAGAAGATTCCTCTGCTTTGGAAATTGCAGGACACGGAAAGACAGGAGTCCGTGTTATTATGTCACCTAAGATATTGTCACTCAAAATACAACCTCTGGACCAGCGGTGAGATTCAATTTTTTTTACTACCGGTTCTATGGGCATGGCTTGGTGGGCATGGCAGGGGAAGGATACTGTAAAATCTCCAGTCAGAGGTGGTATTTGCCGGTTCTCCGAACTACACAAAATGTCTGCTACTGGTTCTCCAGAACTGGTCAGAACCAGTTCTGAATACCACCTCTGCTCTGGATGCTAAAAGGAGTAGCAAGAGGATTGGAAAAGTCTATGCTTCTTTTGCGTTTATGATTGGTTGTGGCTGAGCCTGGCAAAAAGGGCAGGATGTTCTCATTGTTATTCCCCATTTCTCTATTTTTCAAGCTACTGAACCTGCTGCAGTGACATTCAGCTGAAGCACGAATCCTTTGTTCATACTGGATAGCATAGAGCCTTCCAGTTCTCTTCCAGATAATCTGCACAAAAAACTCTGCAAGAAGCATACATTGGTTGAGTCAAGTTCTTTCTTTTTTTCTAATATGTGTGCTTTGGCTTTTGCTATCATGACATCTCTGGAATCCAGCAGAACCGAGTTTGTTGACATAGAAGGAGCAAAACAATTTTTCTAATCCTGTGCTTTCCAGAATGTGCTGGAACAGCAACTCTCAGAAATCAGAGTGAAAAGCTAAGTCTGTGCAAGTGTGTGTGTGTGTGTGTGTGTGTGTGTGTGTTAGAAAGGCAAGGTTCCCCTGTTTACATAGTAAATTTACTCCAAATGGCAGTAAACCTAGTCCTATAAATTTATGAGTGATTCTAACATTAAGTATAACTAACATTCATATTAAGTAGCTGGGGTGTACTAGAAATGGACCATTGGACCAAAGATGGTTTAATCAGAAAATGGCAGTTTTGAATTGAAGATGAACATAGGCAGGGACATATTTGCAGTAGTCTCAAGATGAGGAGATGACAGTGCCAATTATTCTTGTCTCAGGAAATAAAAAAACAAACTATAGTGGTGATGGACCAAATATGGATCTGTCCTAATCTTCACTGAACCTTATCTTGTTGAATAAGACAACTACGCAGCTCCAGCTATGTCTTGGGGGGTGGTGAGGAAGAAGGAAGGAAGGAAGGAAGGAAGGAAGGAAGGAAGGAAGGAAGGAAGGAAGGAAGGAAGGAAGGAAGGAAGGGACTGAAATTATTATTCCATGATTGTTTAATAGGGCTGTGATTAATGAATTATGCAACCAGTGGGATTTTTGACTTCTAATATGCTGGAAGTACAGGGTAAGAAGTCTGAAAAACATGACCCATCAGGTCTATAGACAAAAGCTTAGAACTTTCTTTGGTTCAGAAAGAGAGGATGGCAAACCTGGAATATCTGGTTTGAAACAGAAGGCAGACTGTTGTCTGAGTTTTATTAAAAATAGATGCTCATGGGGAAACCCCTCAATTATCTAGAAAGTAATTAATCCATCAGGGTCTTCCAAAATGGGGCACCTGATTCCCTGAGGGGGTTAAAGCTTGATTCCTAAAAATGGGAGGTCCTGGCACTCAATTCATGCTCATGTCAGATGCATTGATACAATTCAGAGCAAGTTCCATCAGCTTGAAATCTACATCATCCTTCGTGTGATATATTGAAGGCTCCAATACAAAAGTGGGCAGTATTAGAGGTCCATCTTGAGAGAAGGATTCAGAAATTTAAGGATATTGAAAACTGAATTTCTTAAGTCTCTCAGACCCTTTGTAAATTCAAAAATACAGATTGTTGATTCCATCCATAGTGAGGCAGGTTCTAGGGAGCACAAAGCAAATGTTGGTGAGCTGCACATTTTGTAAATATGCACTAGTGTAGTGAAGTAACTTGGATTAGAAGAAGCATCCTAATGCTGGATTCAATCATTAATTTTCTAAGTTTGAGCTAAAGGTGGCCATTATTTAGGTGAAACAACCATGTTCAGTTTTGTTAAAACGTGTCTTTCTCTTACCAAGAAGCTAATACATATTTTTGGAGACTATTTCCACCAACAAGTGGAAGAGAGAGGGAGTGGGAGATAGATCGTTTTTTTTTTTTTTTCATCTTACAATCCTTTGGGCAGTCCTGTGAAAAGCTATCGCACTACCATACTGAGTCCAATGGAAACTCTGCAATCCCTTCTCAGATTTTATCTGTAGAGATTTACTTATGTAGAGGTCATTCTCGTGGCATTTTGTTTTTAAAATTACATCTCAGCTAACTACAAAAGCTGTGAAATTTGCACACTTCCTGTAACCTTTCAGTTAATCTACTAGAAGGTATCAACACGAATTTAGGTTGCATTCCAAGTTTCAATTAAATACGTTGTCTCTGACCATATTTGAATCTGGTGGTATGCCACTTCTACTCTCTGGCAAGAGGTCCTTTGGATAATGGGCTAAGTATAAATTCTTCAGTCAAACAATCAAAAATATATTTTATGCAGGACAATTGTGTGAAGATCCAAAAATTTACGAAGATGAGCATTGACAGTGACCTAAACAATAATCAGAATTGATTGCGCCATGATTGACAAGTGGCTAAATGGATACATATATAGCTTTAAACATTGAAAAACATTCATGGGGACAGGTATTCACAGGTGAATGGCAACATCCATATTAAAATTGTTATATTTCGTTAATAAGAATAAAGACCTGCATCATATGTACAATCAATATTTGATAAAATCACTTCTGACATTCACTTTAGCAAAGAGAATTCATGCTTCCCCTTAATATTGGCAAAGTATGATATTTGGTAATCAATCTCTATTTTATAGAAGGCTATTATCTGAATTGCAATTTAAGGATCTCCAGGATTCAGTTTCTAGAATTTCATCAAATAACATCTATATCATTATTTAAAGAAACAGAAAAGTTCTGTAGTTCATGCTAAGGTGAGAAAAAAGTTCAGCAAGAAAGCAATTTAGAAATATTAACTAAATTCTGATTCAGATATAAATACAAGGTATAGGTTTTGATTTCTAAAAGGATCCTGGAGACTTCCTACATGATAGGTTTTGCTAAGTAAGTTCCTGCTTAGCTGGAATAATGTTAATACATTTTATTTGGCTCACTCTAAAAGAGCCTGGACTTTCTATACATCCTTCTTGATTTGTTTTCTTTATTTAACAGATTAACAGAGTTGGAAGGGACTTACTAGGTCATCTAGTCCAACTCCCCACCCAAGCAGGAGACCCTACACCATGGCAGTCCAGTCTTTTCTTGAAAGCTTCCAGTGAACAATTGGACAACAATTTATGCGGTCAATTCTTTAAATGTTTAATGTGGCTGAGAAGAATCTGCAAATGGGCATGCTCAGAAGGAGAAAGAAAAGTATACAAGAAAATCTGCCAAAATGGGGGCAGTGTGCCAATTCCCTCCCACTCCAAAACACATATTTGTTATACAACGCTAAGAGCTCTAGCAGCTTGCAATGTTGAAAGATGAAGGATTTAAAAACGACAGAGATGCCTGCAGTTGGATGTCTGCCTATATTTGGACAGTATTTGTTATTCCCCTTCTATTAAGGTGCTTAACATTCATGGTTAGGTTTAGACAAGAAATAAATAGCAAGGCAGCTGTGGCTACATGTCTGCTTACTATGACTCATCCATACAATTGTTTTATAGAATGTTTAGATTTGCTAGAAAAACCTACTGAGAATGTCAGATTGGAGCATACTACAGAGAGAAAGGGTTGATCTTTGAGAATAGGAGTTTGTGCTGATTTGTTGGTTTTATTAGAAAGAAGACCAATGAAACACAATCTGTCTTCAAGCAGGATAAAGATTAAAGATCAAATATTGCTGGGTTCAGAGGTAGATTTCTTTTGAGATGAGGTTTCTGCCCATAATAATTTATTGGTCATCTCCATCCACTGATTTACCTGAAAATCAGGGATAATCATGAAGATCCCTTCTTTGCCAACCCCTTTGTTTGGGGTTACTTTGTGGGGCCTGTGTCAGGGACTAAGTAGGAACTAGCTGGAGTGGGGAATGGAATCAGGCAGTGGTGGATTTCAAAAACTTTTCCTATCGATTTGGTGTGAATGCAGACCTTGCATGTTCATATGCCAAATGCACGCTTTGTGTATGTGCAGCATTTGCAACTCACTTTCTGTTGTAAGCCCTGTGTATAAAACAGCTGATGCATGGCAATTGGCTCTGCCGCGCGAAGCACCTGAGATTGAAAAGCAGGAAATAAAGGTCAGTATAGAGCTGAGGTGGATCCAGCAGCTGATCGCTGGAGCAAAGCAGTTCACTCACAGATGATTGTCAGAGGTACCGGTTCGGCCAAACCAGGCCAAACCCGTAGAATACCACCACTGGCATCAGGGATGAGTTGTGGGGCTGGAGCTGAGGTAACTGTTCTAGGATGAGGGGTTCTAGGGTTAATCCTGCTCTGAATTCTGTTCATGGTGATAAGAAAACAGGCAGAGTCCTTCAAATAAACCAGGCTTTAGTTGCTATTTAAAAAGTATCTGGAATCTTCTATACAGCAGGCTGGCTGAGGAATTCTGGGGGTTGAAGTCAACACACCTTAAAGTTGACAAGTTCGAACAACACTGATCTACAAGATAGAGAACTAATTTTAAACTAATCAGAATTGGGTAAGTTTTCCTCTTCCTCATCATGGGAGGAGGAAAATGAAGCTCCAATTTGTTGAACATTTTAATAGCTTCTTTTAACACGACCTCTGCCACCAACTTTTTGATAGGTGAGCTGTTGACTGGAGCAAAGCTGAGTATTTTCAGTGCACTGGCATAGAGTATTGTCTTTGAGAGATTTGAAAACAGATCTGAACCAGAGCTGATGTGATGGGGGAAAGGATCACAGAGGACAGTCAAATTTGAAAAGCAATTGCTTGTAGCTTGAGGCTGCAGGTGGAAAAAAAACACAAAAACATTTTTTTTTGTTATGTACTCAGTTGCCTTTTTATATTTTGTACTTGTTCATTGTCCTATGAGGATTTCATTGTTTGCTTTAATTCATAATCACATTGTTTGAGTTGGGCAATATAGTTACAAAACTATAAACAAACAAATAATTCCCCCTCCCCAGAATCAATCAATCAATCATAATAGAGCTGAAGAGGACCTTGGAGGTCTTCTAGTCCAACCCCCTACTCAAGCAAGAGACCCTATACCATTTCAGACAAGTGGCTGTCCAGTCTCTTCTTAAAAGCCTCCAGTCATGAAGCACCCACAACGTCTGAAGGCAAAGCTGTTCCATTGGTTAATTGTCCTCACTGTTAGGAAGTTTCTTCTTAATTCCAGGTTGGTTCTCTCCTTGATTAGTTTCCATTCATTGTTTCTTGTCCTGCCCCCTGGTGCTTTGGAAAATAAATTTAAATTTTGTGGCAGTCCCTCAAATACTGGAATACAGGTGTCATGTTCTCTCCCCCAGTCCTTCTTTTGTCTAGACTAGCCAAATTCAAATCCCTGCAACCATTCTTCAGATGTTTTAGTCTCCAGGCCTTTAACCATCTTTGTTGCTCTTCGTTGCACCTTTTTCCAAAGTCTCAACCTCTTTTTTGTAATGTGATATCCAAAATTGGATCCGGGTGTGGCTTTTCCAAGGCTTTATTTATATTTATCACACATATTTATCCATTCAGAAGAAACAGGTAGGTTAATGGCTTATACTTTAGGTAGTCCTTGACTTACAACTATTCATTTAGTGACTGTTTGAACTTACAACAGCCCTGGAAAAAACGACTTATGACTCTTTTTCACACTTACAATTGTTACAGCATCCCCATAGTCCCATGATTAAAATTTGGACACTTGGCAACTGGCTCATATTTATCATGGTTGCAATGTACCTGGATCATGTGATCATCTTATGCGACCTTCTGACAAATAAAGTCAACAGGAAAGCCAGATTCATGTTGCAATGGCATTACTAACTTTTACAACTGCAGTGATTCACTTCGCATCAGTGGTGCTATTCTAATGGTTCAACCCAGTTCCCTCTGCCACTCTGCTGTTGGGCCCATTCACCAGCCCAGGCTCCCATACTCACCTTTATTCCCTGCTTTTGAGGTGCAGTTGCTTTGCGTGGCACAGCAGAGTGCCGTGCGGCAGCTGCTGAAGCAACAGGGAAAGTGCAAGATTGCAGGAGGTGCATTGGAACACCTCTGCACCTGTGCAAAGTGCGTGTTTGGCGCACACGCAAAAGTGTGTGTATACGCATGCAAAGTTCACCTACCAAGCTACACCCACTGAACCAGTGGTAAAAAATCTTTGAATCCCACCATGTTTCACATCTGTGGCAAGAAAGACTCATAAAATGGGGCAAAATTTACTTAACTATGATCTCCCTTAGCAATAGAAATATGGGGCTCAAAGCCAAGAACTTCTTGTACTTTCTTTTAATTGCTGCATCTCCACTTTTTCTTATATTTGGTGGTAAGCAAATGGTGATAAGAGTGATGGGTAACGTTTATGAGATTGGAGTCTGCAACACAACCTCTACCCCATCTGGCAACCGCTGGAGCCTGTTTGGTAACATGATAATAAAATAAGAATGTTGCTGAACTTTCCAGACCATTGGGGGAAGGGGTTGACTTGTATTTTGTGTTTATGCAGTGGGGCAGGGGAGGGTAATTTATTTTTTTTTAATTTATTTATTTTAATTACATTTATATGCCGCCCTTCTCCGGAGACTCAGGGCGGCTTACAGTCTATGGAGCACCATGCTAAGTGCTCGGCAATAGCCTTCATTCCACTGTATATGCCTGCTTATTACTAGGGCTTTTGGCCCCCCCAAGCGGCATTTTTACAAAGTCAGCTTATTGTCCCCAACAATTCTTGGGTCATCAATTTACCTACCCCAAGAGGATGGAAGGCTGAGTCAACCTTGAGCCTGGTGGGATTCGAACCTGCACTAATTGCAGGCAGCTTGCACTAAGTGCTAGATGATTAATAGCTTGCACCACCAAGGCCCTTAATAGGGTAATAAGATAAGAACAGCTTAACAGAAATAATCATCCCCCAAACAGCCCATAGAGGGATGAACATCTCATTAGGCATGGAAAAACAACTGAGTTTTTGGCAGTGGGGTTGGAAGATGAACTTTGGGAGGGAGAAGAATGAGCACAGAATATTCCCACCTACTTCTATAGTTTTATCTGCTGTCTAAGGGAAAGACTGAATGTGCTTTTTGTTTCTGTCAAGTGAAACGGGAGACAAGGATTTTCTGAAAGTGCCGGTATCACAATGACATATTTTTTAATGCTGCAACAGTGTTGGTTTTATTAGAAAACAGCCCTCGGCAGGAACGTGATGGGTTGTTGTGTCTGCCTGCTGCAGTTTTGATTAGCAAATGCGAACAGGTGATGATGAACTTACAGTAGGCTGACAATTTGTTTATTCTCCTCCGTGGCAGACACGCATGGCTTTTTAATAAAACAGGTTGGCTAAGGAACCTGTGACTGAGGAAGAGCAGTTGGGAGTGAGTGGGAGACAACAGGTGCACTGATTACAAGGTTGAACTTCGTGTCATCAAAAGATGATCAGAATATTAGTGTAGGAAGGCTGAACATGAAGTTATGTTTGTAGAGTAACGAGACCGGCTCGGATGGAATTACTTTGGCAGCAATGATTGCAAACCGATTAATAAACAGAAAGCATTTCTGTGAAGTTTGCAATCAAGTACAAAAGTAACTCTGGCTAGCTGGCACTTGTGAGGTCATCAAGATTACCTCCCTCAATTTAGAACCAATTTGACCTTCCTTTTAAGTTGGCTTCCTTGGCAATAGATGCAGGCAGGGATGGGCTTCAAAAATTTTAGCAAAGGGTTCTCTGCCCGGTTGCTGGGTAGGCGTGGCTATGGTGGGTGTGGTCTAGTTGGCCTCCTGCACCATGGCAGGGTGTGTATGCATTTTTGCCCCCCAGGCTCTGGAAGTTTTCCGCAAGCCTCCGGGAGGGCAAAAACGGCCTCCCCGGGCTCCGGAGGCTCTCTGGAAGCCTGGAAATGGGCCCATTTCCAGCCTTCCTGAATTTCTGGGAGGCCCTTTTTTCACCCTTCCCAAGCCTCCGTGCATGCCCTGCACTTACCTGCATCCAAAATGGGCCGCGTGGGGACTCCTGGGAGGGCAGGGAGAGTGGGTAGGGCCAGGGCAGAGGTGCTATTCAGCAGGTTCTGACCAATTCTGGAGAACTGGTAGCAGGAATTTTGAGAACCAGGAAATACCACCTCTGATTGGAGATTTTACAGTATCCTTCCCCTGCCACGCCCACCAAGTCACGCCCACAGAACCGGTACTAAAATAATTTGAATCCCACCACTGGGCCAGGGGTTCTCTGAACTTCACAGAATCTTAGCTAGGGGCTCTCTCGAACCCCTGTGAACCCCCAGCAGCCCACCCCTGGATGCAGGTATAAGTAATGCAGTTAGATAATACAGGTAGTCAACTTACAACCATTCATTTAGTGACCAAAGTTACAACATCAGAGAAAAAAGTGACTTATGACACACTGTTGGTGGTCTCCTTTGCTCCATGGCTTGGGACCCAGGTACTTACGGGACCGCCTGCTGCCACCATCGGCCTCCCGCCGGCCAGTGCGCTCCCACAGGGTGGGCCTCCTTGGGGTGCCGGCAGCTGGACAATGCTGGCTGGTGGCCCCAAGGGTGCGGGCCTTCTCTGCGGGGGCACCCTCCCTCTGGAATGAATTACCCCCCAGAGATGCGGGCCATTATTGACCTGCACACCTTCCGGTGTGCATTAAAGACCCACCTTTTCCAACAGGCCGGTCTGGCCTAGTATCAATTACTAGGGTTTTAATTTTGGTATTTTTAACTTTTTTACCTTGTTTTACAGTGTTATTCCAGCCACTTGTTTAATCTCTTTTTAAATCTCTTTTAAATTTTTTATTAATTGTGTCATTTTTTATCTTGGCTGTACACTGCCCCGAGTCCTATTTTGGGAGACGGGGCGGTATAAAACTTTAATAAATAAATAAATAAATAAATAAATAAATAAATAATTTTGCATTTCATGGTCATGTGATAAAAATTCAGGCGCTTGGCAACTGGCATGTATTTCTGACAGTTGCACCCTCCTGGGGTCCTGTGATCTCCATTGGTGACATTCCCAGATGGCTTCTGACAAGCAACATCGATGGGAAAAGCCAGATTCGCTTAATAACTGCAGTGGTTTATCTCATAATTGTGGCAAAAAAGGTTGTAAAATGGGGCAAAACTCACTTAACTACTGCCTTGCTTAGCAACAGAAATTTTGGGTTCCTTTGTGGCCACAATTCGAAGACTACCTGCAGTTCAGACAAGGAGCAGCTTCAGAAGATGCAAGAAGAACATAGAAGCAGCACTTCTTCAAAAATTAGATATCTGTTTTGGGGTTTTCACATGGGCCTGACAAAAAGAGGCTGCCACTTTGAATGGACTCTTTCAAGCTGATGTGTTTTTCAGGACTTCTCCGCCTTTTCCTGAGGATGCAATAGAGAACATGTTTAGGTTCTCCATTTGCATAATCCCACACCATCCAAGGAAATCACCCCCCCCCCATTTTTCCCATCCTCTCTTTGCCCCCTCCCCCCAAAAAATCATTTTGCTTTCTTGACAAAGGAAAACCGAAACTGGCTAGGGGCAATGGAGATCCAGCCACGTGCAATTGTCTGAGGCAAAACTAATAAGGAAGAAGTAACAATATAATTGGGACAAAAGCTGCAGACATTTCATAGTCAATTAAGGGCATGTGCCTAATCCTATCAACATTCTTCTGTTTGTTAACAAGAGACAATGGCTATTTCCAATACTGCTGCTGCCTCTAAAAAGCACAGTTTTGCTTAACAATAAAAGAATAGGTAGTTCACTTATCTAGTTTTTCCTATTTATATACCTGTAAAACTCTTGTGTCTGTAATTTTTTTTACTGGGCAAAACAGAATAATAGTATTGGAAGGGACCTTGAAGGTCTTCTAGACCAACCCCCTGCTCAGGCATATACCATTTCAGACAATGGTTGTCCAATCTCTTTTTAAAAACTTCCAGTGTTGGAGCATTCACAACTTCTGGAGGCAAGTCGTTCTACTGATTAAGTGTTCTAACGGTCAGGAAATTTCTCCTTTTGTTCTAGGTTGCTTCTCTCCTTGATTATTTTTCATCCATTGCTTCTTATCCAGCCTTAAACAGTGCATTGCAGGGTAAAGGTTTGCCAGCCAAGGTACTTGAAATGAGTTAGTTTATAGCATACATCCAACATCTGGGTCCCATGACTTCTGCGGGATTGAAATTTTGTGACATAATATAAAATGTCATTAAACTTTTCCTATGGTCATCTGCTGACATTTGACCATCCTATACTATTCAACATGGTTTATTTTCAAGGCAGATACTTCTTTGAATATCTCTCTGAATTTTTCCAGTGAAGGAAGTACTTTAAAAGCTCTGTCACTGTTTTTCTTATGTGTCGGGCTATATATTCAGTCTTATGGAAAGCTGGCAGGAATTTATTAAAGATATGGAGGAATATGGTAAGGAAATGTTTCTGAAACAATAACGCAATGGGACATGGGTTGTCTAGAATACTATTAAAACTATTGTGTCTATAGTCTTGAACTGGACAAAATTGTACATTGTAAGGGAACAATTTTTTGAACCAAGGTATCTCAAATGGGTTAACTACAGAATGGGTCCAGAATCTGGGTCTTCAAATTCTCATGGAATTGAAATTTGGCAAATTTTACAAAACATTTTATGACATAATAAAAAATTAATAAAACATTTCTCATAGTCAAAACTGTTTTGTACAATTCAACGTAGGCTACTTTCAATGCAGCTATATCTCTGAATATCTCCCTCACTTTCTTTCCCTTTGAAGACAGGATATTATAAACTCTGCAACTGTTGAAGGTATTGAGGAATCTGCTAATGACCCAACTCTGAATGACCCAACAGATCCCTGGTTGTCTAGTACAATCCTGCCAGCAAACCAGAATCTTAGAATTTCCCATTCAACAGGGCAATTTCTTATAAAATTCTTACCTGCCTATTGTTGTCTGCTCCTCTTCCTTTGTAAACTATTGTTGTTTCAACTTCCTCTTCAGAGTTATGCTCTGGTTTTTCTCCTTCCACAACACTATCTTCAATGTGACCTTTTAATGTGGCCATCTCAATTTCTGCAGGTTCAAGCAGAAGACTGAAAAAAAAGAGACATGACTGTCTTAAACAGATGTTTTAAAAAAAATGCTATATGTTGCAAAGCCACTTCTCCAAGTCATTTTTGAAGCATGCACTTCTACTGCACACGTGAAAGGTGGACAATCCACCTGAGGTTTTGTGGCACTTATGGCTCAGAGGCTGACTGGCTGGGATAACAAGGAGGTTGAGCAAGCTGAAGCAACTTGTGTTTGCACTGTTGAAGAACTCACTTGGCATTTTTTCCCCTAAAAGACCACATCTTTCTTCAGTCTTTTGTTATGGATGCATTTTCTACACATGTAACAGGAGGAGTAGCATTACACCAGCTAACTCTGTCCCCCGACTTGGCTGCTATTCAGGCTGCACATTAGCAGAAAAGAGATGAAAGTTCCTATGCATGTATGAACTACCATATTTGCATGAAGGTTTTGCTTTTGTTATTAGAAGCTTTAGGGTCTTATATTAAGTGGATGTGTGCCTGGATTCTAAGTGGATTACTGTAGCTTTTCCATGCCATCCTCTACTTGAATACACCATCAAAACCATGATAAGAAGGCTTCCTTCTCCGCTTTCTCTTACATGAATAACAAGACCTGAAACATGACTTTGATCAACATCTAAGATCTTTCTTCTCCTGTCCTTCAATGAACAGAAAAACCTTAATTCCAGCTGTCAGAAATAGAAATCATTTGAGTGAAAGTTACTTAAATGTGCAGAGGGATATTCCCTAAATTTAAGTAGATTCCATCCATGTTAGAAAAACAAAGAAGAATTCTTATCCTATTTAATTTTCTTCTGATGGAATTGATAATATAGCACAAGGGAAAGCATCCATCCTATATGGAGTATGCTTTTCCCTTGTAATTACATTTAACAAAGTATTATCCCATCTCTTTAATCAATTCATTAACATTTAGGTCAAGGTGTAGGTGCTCTATATTGGATAAAGGGGCATAAGAAACAGATTTTTTTTTTTTTTTAAAAAAAGGATTCAAAGACAGAAGACTTTGAAACTTACACTGCTATTTTATGAAATAGTAAAACGCAATTTCAGGCAACAAAATTGTGGAAGTTTTTTGTACTAAGAGAACAGTCCTCATATGTAACATGAAAAAGAATCTCTTGAGCAGCTGTCCTTGTGAAGCAACAAGAAGATTGATTGATATTGGCAACCAGAAAGAATCCTGGCCATGCAATGGCAAAGCAAGTCGGTCTGACCATAAGCAATATTGTGAAGCTTTGACAGAATATGACAGTTTGTGTCGATTTGACCGCTAGCAACATTGTAAGACTTTGACGGAATATGTCATTTTGCGTCAATTATCTCCCGAGTGCCATGTCAAATTTGTGTCTTTGCAAGAGGCATCTTTCTCTCATGCCATTGAAAAGGGCCCTATCAATGTCACGAAGCCAAGGAGAACTGGCATTGGATGCAGCAAAGTGGAGAAAGCTTAAATATTTTCCAACAATTTGGAAATAAGCGCAGAGGACATTTTTCTAAGGTAGAGTTGAGTGAAAATCCCCATAATGCTGTTTCTTCCATTTAGATTTTTCCAATACCAAGTTCTTTCCCACTCCTCCTTAATGAAAACATGTGGACATTTTGACGATTCTTATTTTTTTTAAAAGTGTAATGTCCTGTGCGCTGTTATAGTGCACAGTTTAATAGATTCACGTTTTTTTCAGATCACTGAGAGGGCCACATTAGGGGTTCAGCTGAACTTCCTTCATAATCTAGAACAGGGATGTCAAACTCAAGGGCCGGGGGTCAGGGCCGATTCATGGAGTGCTTAGATCTGCCCCATGGGGTTGTCCTGGAAACATGCGCCCTCCGGAGCTCTGTTTTTGCTGGCAGAGGGTTGCAGGGGGTTGTTGCACCTGAAAATGGAGCTAGGGAGCCCGTTTTTGTTGGTAGAATGCTTGGGCCACCACAGGCGCCCCTGACATCAGTGCTATTGAGCTGGTCATGCCCACCCTGGCCACACTCATCCCAGCCCCTTGAGGTCAAACCAGTGGTGAGATTCAAAAAAATTTACCACCAATTCTGTGGGCATGGCTTGGTGAGCGTGCTTGGTGGGTGTGGCAGGGGAAGGATACTGTAAAATCCCCATTCCCCCACCCCCATCCCACTAACCTGCTTTCCAGCTCCGTTCTCCTGTGCAGGACAACAAAAGAAGATCCAGCCAATCAGCTGGGACTCAGGAGGCAGAGAATAGATGGGGGCGGGGCCAGTCAGAGGTGGTGTTTGCTGGTTCTTCGAACTGCTCAAAATTTCCCCTACCGGTTCTCCAGAACTGGACAGAACCTGCTGAATACTACCTCTGGGTCAAACACAACCCTGATGCGGCCCTCAGTGAAATTGAGTTTGATACCCCTGATCTAGAACAAGGAACAGCTATTTTGAGAGAGCACAAACATCTTTAAGCTGCCTTTACATTTCTGGGAAGGTGAACTTCCCTCCATGTTTTATTTGTTTGCATTGGGAGAAATGTTTTCCTCTTTTCACTGGTGTAACAAGTTTGGTTCCCCTACTGCACTTCAATCCATCTTATGCAAATCTTTCTGTTCTTATTGGCTGGACGGTGTTCTGACACTCCACCCCCAATTCCCAATCTACCTTTGATTAATATGTTGTTCTTAGCTGCTTATCATGATGAAAGGCTGGACCATTCCAGGGAAGTGGGTGGTTACAGGTAGTCCTCCACTTACAGCAGTTCATTTAGTGACCATTTGAAGTTCCAAGAGCACTGAAAGAAGTTACTTATGACATTTTTCACACTTATGACTGCTCCAGCGTCCCCATGGTCACATAGTCAAAATTCAAATGCCTGGCAAATGACTCATATTTATGATGGTTGCAATGTTCCAGCATCATGCAATCTTCTTTTACAACTTTCTGACAAGCAAAGTCAAGGAGGAATCCAAGCGTGTCCCTCACTTAACGGCTTCAGTAATTCACTTAACACCTTGGCAAGGGAAGGTGATAAAAAGAGGCAGAATTCACTCAGAATTTTGAGTTAGGCTGAATTGTGGTTGTAAGTTGAAGACTACCTGTATTATGCCGTTCTTGACTTTTGTCTTTTCTTTTTACAGGTTCAGCAACAGAAGGATTTGATGCTGTTTCTTTATCTTTTAACTGTGAGGAGTTCTTCCAAGTTTTCCTTTTACTGTCTCCCCCCCACACACACACACACACACCAGCGTCTCCAGTTGGCATTTGCTTCCCTGGCATGTCAAGGACAAAAGAAGGGAGAATCCCAGGGACAGGATTCAAAAATCCCACCAACCGGTTTGCTTCCTGGTTGCTGGGTGGTGTGACCATAGTGGGCATGGCCTACTGGAACTTCTGGGAGGGTCATTTTTCATCTTCTCAAGGGTCTGGAGGCTTTCCCCGGGCCTCTGGGAGGGCAAAAATAGCCTCCCCCGGACTCTGGAAGGCTCAGCAGAAGCCAGAAAAAGGCCCGTTTCTGGTCTTCTGGGAGCGCTGTCCCCCCAGAGCCTCTGCATGGATGCTGCACTTACCTGCATCATGTGGAGACTCCTGGGAGGGGAGGGGAGGGGAGGGGTGGGAGGGGCCAGCTGCTCAGTTGAAATACCAGTTCAGCGAACCAGATAAAAACGTAACATCTGCTTCTCCCGAACCGGTCCGAACCAATAGAATCCCACCCCTGGAGAATCCTATAATCAGGCCTGCATTAACCTGACCATCCCAATGGCCACCATGGAGGAAACGCTTGACATCTGGAAAGGGGATTCTGATGTGGCTTTATCTCCAAGCAGTTACTGCACAAGGGACAAGCAGCTGAAGGCTACAGCAAAGAAAAACCCTTTTAACTGTCTGCTATATGTATTTATTAAAAATGAAAAAAATAATAAAGAAAAAGAGGAACTGCATTTAGCAACACTAAGATGCTTGAACATAAAAAGATTTAAGAAACTTTAAAGAGCCAGGCATTCAAAATCCACTGTCTAAATCAGGAATTCTGCAGAGTTCCTGAGGAATTCTGGGAATTGAAGTCCACAGGTCTTAAAGTTGCCAAGGTTGGACAACCCTGGTCTAAATGTTTCCTGCAAAATTCAACATGTTCCTTTTTTTCTGGTTGGATGACTTATGAAGAAAGGTGTATATTCTGATTAATTCTCACACAATCAATCATCAATCAATCAATGTTTATTACAGTCACAGACCAGCATTATAATTCTTATACTCAAAAAATAACCAATTTATTTCCCCCCAAAATAGCGGCATATTTCTTCTATACCCTAAAGGTGCAACACCTGAAAGTATTTTTGTGATATATCATTCTGCTGTCTCCCTTCCCACTGACATTGCATAGTGTCAGGATTGAGAACAGGTTTTGCTTTCATCATACCAATGTCCTCAAAAGATTTATCCCTAGCGAGAAAAAAACAGGACACAGGAGCCACAATGATCTCTCTCAGTTCTGTTTGGTTTCTTATTTTGGTTACAATCAGCTTCTCTAACATGTACACTAGCTCCAGGAGTACAACTTTTAATTCCTAACCAACACCTGGAGGGCACAAATATAGGAAAAATGTATTAGATTATATCTTAAGTTTGAGAATTAATGTATACCATACAGACATTTTATTTTTCACTCTTATGGCTTGGTCAGGTTTATTTCTTTCTTTCTGAATTGGTGTCAGCTGTCACCTTATGCCTGCTTGTGCTTCGCTGCTATGTGCCAATATACTGCCATGAACTGTGCGGAGGTACAATGAAAGGGAAAATGCTTGGGGAAATGAAAGTAACTGTTGTACCTTTTCCAGACCCTGCCTCAAGGTCACCCAGCTGGAAGAAGGAGGGCACCGCAAACCAAACTGTGCTTGGATTGATGTTATGAAAACATCTTGCGTGAACCTAATTGGTCACATAATGAGAGACAGTTAAGGGAGGGAAAAATAGAACTTAGGAATTTCGGCGCACAGTTCTCAGTTCTGGCTGTGCAATGCAACAGTGCACTTGATCTCTAATAAACTATACCTTTGCCAACAAATGGGTTGTTTCTATTTAGAGGTAGGTATGACAATTGTGGCAGGTCGGACAATTGGTCAAATTCAGCTAATTGAAATTGAGATTATTTTTAATAGTAATTTTATTAAGTTACTATTAAAAAGATAAAAACCAGTACCATAAAAGGAAAGAAAAATAGTAAAAAGATTATAGCAAAGAAAAGAAATACATAGATTACTTCCTTCTTCAATTGTAAGCAATTTTAGTAACTAATCAGCTTCTTTTAAAATTCAGCAAATATATTTTCTTCACCTATCCCATCTTTTATCTATAAACAAATGTTTAAAACTTTGTTGTTTAGTCTGGTAAGCAAAAGTCCATTAAGGAGATAGCATATTTTAACTCTGATCAAATAAACAAACTGTATATTATTTTCTTTTACTTAACAAACTTGATGTTTAGTTCATTCAAATAATGTCCTAGACTTTACTTCCTGGTGAAAACAGCAGTGCTGTGATACATTCCCATTACAGCCTATAAATCCTGTAGATTAAAACAGATCAATTTCCTATTCAATTTTGACTCACAAACTGAACTGAATCACCTTATGTTGAACCGCAGAAGTCCAAATCAAATCAAAGCCCAAGAAAACTGTTTGGTGCCTGGTATTTCAGGAACTGAGTCTAAAACTTCAGTAGAAACAATGTCTTATAAAAACTAATTAAAGGAGCAGGGTGTATTTAGTGTTGCAAAAGGAAAAATTAGGGGGAATTTAAACAGTACTATTCAAATAAATAAAAGGATTAGGGATGAAAGTCAACCTGTTCTTCCCAGAGTGCAGAATGATGAATTGTTAGATGACAAAAAGGCATTTTTTGCCTGTATGTGGAGAAGCACTTTCTAACAAAAAGAACAGTTTAACAGTGGGACCATTTACCCAAAGATGTAGTGTAAATTTATACCCTATACCCACTTTGTTGGATGTACAAAGTTAGTTTAGTGCAGTGGTTAAGGTGCCGTCCTAGAAACCAGGAGATTGTGAGTTCTAGTCTCTCCTTAGGCATGGAAAACTGGCTGGGTGACATTGGGTTAGTCACTCTCTCTCAGCTCAATCCACCTCACAGGGCTGTTGTAGGAAAAAAATAGGAGAAGGAAGGAATATTAGGTATATTTGTGCCAGCTTGAGTAGTTAATAAAAAAGTTGGGATTTAAAAAAATCTATTAAAAATAAACCAACACAACCACCTTTATTTATTTATTTATTTGTTTGTTTGTTTATTTATTTTTATGTCTGCTAAACATCTATTAGGGTGTTTTAATTTCAACTCATGCACGGAGCAGAGCCTTCCAATTTCTTCTTATCTATGATTCTATCTATGCAACTGTATTTTCAAATAACCAGTTCAAAATGATCTGCTGTGGGGATTCATACCATGTCTGTATAATTGGCATGACACAAAATTCCCAGCAAAGCCGTCAACTTCCAGTTCTGTGGAAAAAAAACAAATGACTGTCAATTATTCAGACTGTAGACGCTCAAGTGGATGGGTGAATTCTAGAGTGAAGATTTTAAGCATTTAAGGCTGTACATAGAGGAGGATAATATAGTGGTTAAACATTATATGCCAAATAGGTTAAGCTGACAGGATGTTTTCCATGTAATATTTAATTTGTTAAAAGGAAAAAAAAAACTCTCTCTGTCAGCACAGCAGGCCAAGTTAACATTCCAGACAAAGTTTAGTATATAACTCAACCGAATGGGAGCCTCTGATGTAGCACAATTGTCCAAACAGCATTTCTGTGGTTCACCACTCCATCTTTAAAGCACTTTGAGTCTTGTTCAGATTTTTGTTTGTTGGTTGGAATTCTTCAGTTTAACCCCAAGAGCCACTTTCAGTCATGACAAAAATTAATATGCACCTTTCCATTTTAAAGATATGGAAAAATTCCGTACCACAAACAAAATTTAAACCTCCAAATACTCTAATAGAATTCAGCAGCAGTCACACTAATAAACCAGTCATTCTCTCATAACACAGCCTACCTTATAGGATTATTAAAAATAAGAGGAGAAAGCACTCTATGTATTGCCTTGAATTCTTGTACATTAAGCAGAATAAAAATCTTATAAATGAATAAAAGCAACAAACAATGACAAAGTCCTAACTGTGACTCCACGTAGCTCAGGGGAATTCAGGAAGAGCAGCTGATTGAGCTGAATGGCTGTTAGCAATCTGCCATCATAACTAATAACTCTTGGGCTGCAAGTATTATCTGTCATGGATTATTGCCTTAAGCTGAATTTAACTTTGTTGTAAATTTGAGCAGAATGCCATAAACTTCTGCTTTATATTTTTTTTCATATTTACTGAAATTTTCAAGTCCTACTTGAAATTATCATGATGATGTTTTATTGAAAGAACTCAAATCAAAAGTTTTCAAAATAATTTATCATGTTGTAATATTCAACTATTACAGTCTGGTGGAGTGCTTAAGACAAGCTCAAAACCTGGTGGCTGTGAATTGTAGTCTTCCGTTAGGCATGAAGTCAGCTGGATGACCTTGGGATATTCTTGGAAAGCTAAGAATAATTAGATAACACTGTAATTGGAGAATTATTGGGAAATGCCAGGGCTACAGGCTACACTGCGAAATCGAAAAAGTATTATGGAAGATGACAATGAAAAACCCTTAATATGCTTTTGCCAAAAAACTAGACCAATGTGCCCATGGAATCAAGGAACTGATTCTGACTCAAGGGAGACTTTTAATAATTCAAATGAATGCAAATTAGTTGTGAACACTTTCAATATATACAAAAAAAAGATTTAAGGTATGACTTTTTATCATTGCTTCTAGGCAACCTCCTTTTAAGAGCATATTTATGTATATTTACAATTACAGTTGTAGTTTTTCTTTAAACTACAGTATTTGCTTGACTTAATTTCTAAAGCATTATTTAATTTCTGATTCCCAAGAGATGCATTCATTTATTTCCAACATATGGTCTTGCTGCACAAAATGAGAACTTCATTAATCCAGAAATGCCCTTGTTTGTTTTCAAAAGAAAAGTTTTATTCACTTTAACTGAATTGAAAAAATGAGAAGCTGATTGTTACAGAGCTGAGATAGATAAACTAGCTTTCTCTGAGGGGCTTTCTTTTAATAAGGGATTAATGAGCAAGATGGCTCTCAGAATTGTGAAGAGAATCCTCATTACACTTTATCAAGTACTAGCTCTATACCCGTGCTGTGCTATGAAACTATGTGATCGGCCTTAGTTTTTGGGGAGGAAAATAAGGGGGAGGGGGAATGTGCCTCTGCCTATCACCAGTATCCATCAGTATTCATCTGGCTAGCATCCTGTCAGTGTGTGAGACAGTTGAGGGCTGTTTGGAAACTGAAACATGGAAACGGAAACAGTATTTGCTGTATGAGCAAGAAGGAGACAGCAAGGAGCCTAGGCGTGGCTTAGCTCAGCTGTTCTGTACTAAAGCTGGTTGCTGCTGGGAAACTAAAACTGAAACTCCTCTCCTCTGCTTGTGTTTTGCATTTGGAACAGATGTCTTTTCAGGTGGAGAGGAGGAGTAGAACTCCTTAGCATTAGAGCAAGTTAATAATAATATACAAAATACTAATGCTCTGATGGTCATTTTGAAAAATCCTTTCTTAGTGAGCACCTAGAAACCAAGAGGAACATATGTGCCAAATTTCAAATTTATAGGCTTTACAGTTCTGAAGATTTTTTTTGATGATGCGTGAGTGGTATTTTGCTTTTATATATATAGATAGATTTGAAACAGCAAGGAAGGTGGCAACCAGTAAGTAGTCCAGGGAAGTGCAATGGCCAGTTTGGTCTAGGGGTTAAGGCGCTGGTGTAAAAAAAACATGCGACTGTGAGTTCTACTCCTGCCTTAGGCATAAAAACTGGCTGAGTGACTTTGGCCAATCACCAGGAAACAGAGAGGTCTAGTTTTGCCTTATATCTGAAAAGTGGAGGGTGACGTTGGGCCAATCATCAGGAGATTATGAGTTCCAGTCCTGCCTTTGGCATGAAAGCCAACTGGGTGGCTTTGGGTCAGTCATTCTCTTTCAGCCCAACTCACTTCACACAGTTTTTGTTGGGGGGGGGGGGGGAATAGGAGGAGAAAGGAGTAATAGGTATGTTTGACACCTTGAATTATTATAAAGTAATAAAAGCAGGATAAAAATCTAATAAATAAATAAGTAAATAACTAGCTTGGACCCTGAATGATAATATCCTCTTTTGTGAGTATTATAAGAATATACTTCATCTCTATATTATCCAATCTTTGAGATTATGCACATCTGGGATTTATTATGTATAGACTGTAATCCACCATATTTATAGGTTATGAATATTTAAAATATTTGAATATTTGTATACACACAAATAGGATATTGTGCATTAAACTCACTCTTTATTTCCTTAGGCAAGGCATGTTTTTAAAAGGCATTTTGAATTGCCATGCCCTCTTATTATCTTTTCCTCTAACTAGAGGAAATGTTTCCCCTTCCTCTGTCATGTTTTGAGATATGATGTTAATTTTGACTAGCACATTTGGTTAATTTCAGGGTGACACATCCAGATTATTGTGCACATTTTTCCTTCTATATAATTGTGTGAATTGGCTTCCATTGAAGAGTGAATTGCCTTCCCATTGGTTCCTTATCTCTTTCCCCCCACGGTGCATTTGGAATAAGACTTATCAAAACACAGATGAAAATCTCATGAGTTATCATAATTTATAATTATATTTATTATGAAAGAGCTCCCATCCTAGGCTTTAGGCATGCAAGAAATGTTCTTTTAACAAGACTAATAAGCAGATATGTGGTTTGGGCACACACACAAAACTTGTCCTTTAGTCAACTATGACACTGTGTTGCTACTACGGTATGCTTGTTTCTATACATGGCCAAAATTCCAATTTAGCATTCTGACAAAAATGATTCCCTGATTTAACCTACGGTTTCTTCTTTTTCCAGACACTCAGTAACTGCCTTGATATCACTTAGCCTTTATTTTATTTTTTATTTAGTTTTTATTTTAGCTTCTAATCTCCTTGCTTTTGGTCTGCTTCCATTATTCTCCCCTGTTGTCAAATCTGTGCTGTTTCCTCTTTTAAACCCAGCAAAAGAAGACAACAGTGAATAGTATCCATGAGGGAAACTGACTGTTCAGCCCCCTCTCCTTTTTCCAAATCAGAAGCCAATACTACAAATATATGCTAGCATTTAAGCCATGAGATTTGTGAGGCTATCATTCAGATAACTATTAACATTAATAAATCATGTCTCTTCCATATTTTAAAAATTGTGAGAAACATAATCTCTACCTAAATGTTCTGTAATGCTCCAGATCAGTGGTGGGATTCAAAATTTTTACTACCAGTTCTGTGAGCATGGCCTGGTGGCCATAGCAGGGGAAGGATACTGAAAATCTCCATTTCCACCTCGCTCCAGAAGAAGGTTACTGCAAATCCCATTCCCTCTCCATCCCACTAATTTGCTTTCCAGCTCTGTTCTCCTGTGCAGGGTAACAAAAGAAGACCTAGCCGATCAGCTGGGACTTGGGAGGCAGAGAATAGATGGAGATGGGGCCAGTCAGAGTGGGTATTGCCGAACTACTCAAAATTTCCACTACTGGTTCTCCAGAACTGGTCAGAACCAGCTGAATACCACCTCTGCTCCAGATTTTGTTCCATAAATGGGCATTTTTGGTCATTCAATTGGAGTTTCACTCTTTAGAAGAGTCACCTTTCTGATTGTGGCTGGTCTCAGAAGCTAAGTATGTTGGCCCTGGTCAATAGTTGGATGAGAAACCACTTGAAAATTCTTGAAGCACAGGCTAGAATGGAAAATTATTTTTATTGTTTATTTATAATTTCTCAGACTAGCCAATACTGTCATTCATTTATTCATTCAGCTTTTATTTAACCTACAGTTTCTTCTTTTTCCAGACACTCAGTAACTTCCTTGATATCACTTAGCCTTTATATACTTACTTTTTATTTTAGCTTGTAGATTCTTTTTCCTTTGGCAGACTGACTTAGAACTACTTATCAAACATTAACTAAAAGTAATTTTATGGTTCTCTTTAAGCCCATAAAAGAAAATCTGTGAATCATAAGACTTATGTTGTCCTTTAAAACATACATTATATGTGGCTATCAGTTTAGGTTAATGGCACACAAGGTTTTTGGAGCTGGGAAAATGTAGCTGGATTCCTGCAGCTGGCAAAAAGTGTAAAATATAAACTCTTAGAAGCCAGAGCAAAACTCCTATCTGCCAGGCCCAGAGTTCCTATGGTAGCTTTCATAGGCTAGGAATTCTCTTCCCGTACAAAAGGCCTACAGGGATTTTATAGCTGCTGAAATCTCATAAAATAAACCTGTTTGCAAAACGTGGAAAAAATGCAGCACATCCAGAAAAACTGGATCTATTTGGTACAATTATTTGAAGTGACAACTAAGCACAAACAAACCAGCTATTCAGAACCACAGTCTAAAAAGGTTGCGAGGGGGAGGGAAATAGGCAGGATAAATCTAAATTTCTTACTAATAAGAAATAAATAGGTCAAGCATCCTTTTGGTCCTTAGCTCTCTCTTGTTGCCTTAGTGCATGTTATTTTGTTCACTCAGGTCTCAAGTCCCATGTTTCCTTGTACTGCTAGCAAATAAAAGAATTAAAAATCTTGTTCTTTTTTAAAGAGGGAAGGAAGGAAAAAAGGAAAGGAGGGAGGGAGGAGGGAGGGAGGGAGGGAGGGAAGGAAGGAAGGAAGGAAGGAAGGAAGGAAGGAAGGAAGGAAGGAAGGAAGGAAGGAAGGAAGGAAGGACTTTTAGGGTGTTGAAAGTGTTATTTTGATGCAATATAAAATGTCCAATTCTTTTTGGAATATTTTCTTTGTCAGAGTCAGTCTGCAAATATACAGAATTTGCTATATGACAGATCGATCCCCATAGCAAAGAAGACGTTCCAAAACAGATGGAGTATTTCCCATTGCATCAAGCACATGACTCTTGTACCCTCTAAGTAGTTTGTCCACTCTTGTTTACAAGTTTAATCCTGACTTTCTCTGTTTGTCTGTTTCTTTTTAAATAAATTGTTTCTCAGGAGGAGGTTTGACACTGGGTTTGTACTCAGAACTACCGGTAGTAGAATTGTGTATGTGTCATGTAGTTATGGAATTTTCATAAACAGGCTTAATTAAGGTTCAGATAATAAGGGGGTTCTTTCCTCCCAAATGTAGAGAGAAGTTCTTCTTATTCTGGACCCAGTTGTGAGTCTAATCGATCATCATTGCTCTCTTGATGACTCCCTGAGGGGCAATGGCTCAGCGGTTGAAGACACTGAGCTTGCCAGCTGGAAAACTGATAGCCTGGGTTTGAAACCTCAGTGTTGAGCATTGGGTGAACTCCAGCTACTGGCCACAGCTCCTGCCACCTAACAATTTGAAAACATGCAAACAAGAGTAGATAAATAGGGTTTGGTGGGAAAGTAAGATGCTCTTTGTGCACTTCAGCATATAGCCATGCTGGCCACATAACCTCAGAAATGTCTTTGGCAGCGCCAGCTCTCTCGGCTAAGAAACAGGAATGAGCATCACCCCCTAGAATCATATACAACTGCATAACCTTAATCCTTTATTGTTCTGACTCTTCCAGCAAGTTTAAGAATTCCCTATTACTTATTGTGCATGTTGTTTTACACTGATAGCGGAAAGGATGAAGGAAAGGAGTTGTATCGCCTGGCGTTTGCATAGTGCTATGACGAGCTCTGAGCAATCCCATTTTCTGAGGAATTTCTATCTTCTCAGTGTAATTCTCAGGTAAGCATTTTTTATTTATTTTATTTGGTTTGTCAATTGCTTACAAGATAATAGGTATAAGTAAAAACATAATTATGAATACGTGGATACATATAAGAAAAATGAAAGAAACAATAGGACAGGGATGGTAGGCACGTTAGTGCACTTATGCACGCCCCCTACAGACCTCTTAGGAAAGGGGTGAGGTCAATAGTAGAAAGTCTAAGGTTAAAGTTTTTGGGGTTTGGGAAAGAAACCACAGAGTCAGGTAGAGTATTCCAGACATTGATCATTCTGTTGCTGAAGTCGTATTTCCTGCAATCAAGTTTGGTGCGATTAACCTTGAGTTTGTATCTATTGTTTGCTCTTGTATTGTTATGGTTGAAGCTGAAGTATTCATTGACAGGTAGGACATTGCAATGTATGATTTTATATACTATACTTAGATCGGACTGAAGGCGGTGTAGTTCTAGGTTTCAAATCTGGTGTCATAAGGTATTCTGCAACGAGTAGAGGAGTGGAGAACTCTTTTTGTGAAATATTTCTGGACTTTCTCAACTGCGTTAGTATCAGATACATAATGTGGGTTCCAGACTGATGTGCTGTATTGGAATATTGGTCTAGCAAATGTTTGTAAACTCTAGTTATTAGTGTAATATTACCAGAGAAAAAGCTATGTAGGATTAGGTTAACAACTCTTAATGTCTTTTTGGCTATGTAGTTACAGTGGGCTCTAGCACTTAGATCATTAGAGATGAGTACTCCAAGGTCCTTGACAGAGTTTGGATCATCAACAAGGTCTTGACTATTCAGCCTGTATTTTATTTTCTGATTTTTTTTGCCAATATATAAGACAGAGCATTTGTTTGTTGAGATTTGAAGTTGCCATTTGTTTGACCATTCTGATACATAGTCGAGGTCTTTTTGAAGGGTAGCAGTATTGTCTGTGGTGTTGAATAGCTTTACATCATCAGCAAAGAGAACAGCAGTTGCTCTTGATATGATCACAGAGGTCATTTATGTAGAGTATGAAGAGAGTTGGTCCTAGGATTCAGCATTCTATTGCTGACATTTATATGCCTGGATAAAATTCTCATATTTGATCTTATAGCAACATTAACTGCTAAGAATGGGATTAAACATTAAATCCTAACCGTAAACATAGTCAACGTTGGATTACTGCCATGCACTCTACATGGGGATCCTTTTGAAGAGAATTTGGGAGCTATGACAAATGCAGTAGAGTGAACAGTCTTGGCCGTTCTCAGGATGGTGCACATAACAAGAGCTGCACTAAGCTGCTGGTTTGCTTCTGCCTCTAATTCAAAGTGTTGGTTATCACCTTTAAAGCCCTTCGTGGCATGGAACCAGGTTATCTGAAGAACGGATCTCTCTCCAGTGGTATCAGCCCACTCCATTCACTGGAAGAAGGGGCATTCTACAGACCCTGTCAGTCAAAAACTTTTGGCTTATCAATGTCTAGAAGAAAAGCCTTTTCTGCTGTGGCTCCTGCGTTTTGGACTATCTCCTTGCTTGGGATGAGGTTTGTCCCCACCCTTTTAGCATTCCTGAAAGGTGTAAAAACCTGAATTTGCTGGTTGCTTCAGATCCTGATGGGGGCATTTTATGTTAGAAGTGGCTGTTTGGCTAACAGGGGAGATGCCATCGCTATACCAATCTTGCATTGTTTTATTTATAACATTGTATGTTTTTGGTACTTTTAATACTTTTAAATTTATGATTTTAATTGTGACCTGCCCAGAGTCATTTTGCAAAATGAGAGGGATGCAAATAAATTTAAATAAATCTATATCTGTAAAAGCGAAATACCACTCATGCATCATCACAAAATCTCCAGAACTGCAAAGCCTGGCACATATGTTCCTCTTGGCTTCTAAGTACTCACTAAGAAAGGATTTTTTGAAATGACCATCAGAGCATTAGTATTTTATATTATTATTAGTAACACGCTCTGATGCTAAGGAGTTCTACTCCCCCTCCACACCTGAAAAGAAATCTGTTCCAAATGCAAAACACAAGCAGAGGAGAGGAGTTTCAGTTTCAGTTTCACAGCAGCAAACAGCTTTAGTATAGAACAGTTGAGCTAAGCCACACCCAGGCTCCTTACTGTCTCCTTCTTGCTCATACAGCAAATACTGTTTCAGTTTCCAAACAGCCCTCAACTGTCTCACACACTGACAGGACATTAGCTATGGATGGTGGTAGGCAGAGGCACATTTCCCCCCTTTATTTTCCTCCCCAAAAACTAAGCCTGACCACATCATTTCGTAGCAAAGCATGGGTATCGAGCTAGTACCTAAATATTTGACATAGGTTAGAGAAGTTGGCATTTGAAAGCCAGCCATGAAGCTGTGGGCTGCATCTCTTCCCCTGCCCTCAGCTATAAAATACTTTGTGAAGGTCAAATAGATGACCTTCCTTCCATTTAAGAAGTTATTCTGGGGTGCTTAGAAGATGAAGGCTGTACAAATATTGTTACTAATAGCATGCCACTTTAATAAAGATGAGATGCTTATCCATTATTGGTTTCAACTTCTTCCTTACCTGCATTTAGGAGTAGCAACAGTTCAGAAACAGTTCCAATATGTGTGATACTGTATGTATATTTCAACATACATTGCATGTCAAGTTGCATGTCTATTACAGGGGTTTTTCTTAGGTAATACATATTATATTAGGGTCATGTCTGAATGAGTGTATGTGTGTGTGTGAGAGAGAGAGACAGAGAGAGAGACAGAGAGAGAGGAGAAGGAGGGGGAGAGAGGTGGGGAGGACGAGGAGACAAAGAGATGGAGACAGAGTGAGACAGGGAGACACATAGAGAGAGAGACAGGCACACAAAAAGAGAGACAGAGAGAGAGAGGAGGAGGAGAGAGGTGGGGAGGAAGCGGAGGAAGAGAGAGAGATGGAGACAGAGTGAGACAGGGAGACACATAGAGAGAGAGAGAGAGACAGACACACAAAGAGAGAAACAGAGAGAGAGGAGGAGGAGAGAGGTGGGGAGGAAGGAGGAGGAGGAGACAGAGACAGAGACAGAAGAAGAGGAGAGAGTGTGTGTGAGAAAGACATGTTTGCCATTTCCAGTTAAGTTGATCTTGAGGAAGATAAGAAGTATGTCAAAATAACTTTTGTGATATAGGGGTGTGGGAACTATTTCTATAGAAGTGTATTTTCAGGTTATAGGAGAGGATTTCAGAGACCCTACACAATCTCACTGATGTTTCCTTTGCAATTATTGATCGCAGCCAATGTTGAAATGCTCCAAACGGCATGAAACCCAAAACATTGCATCAGGATAACTGTGTGCTAACTCCATTTAGGCAGACTTCCATTATTTATTTCTAAAGATATAATTGGGATTGTGTTGTGTGCTTCTGTGTGCATGGGGAAGATGCCTAGCTTTGACAAGACCTGGCTTTTCAGCACACCTACTTGCTTCTATCCAACTTCCCTGTAGAGTGATGACATTTTATAGATCAAACTTCAAAGCTTAATCATGTAACAGCATGCACCCTAATATATACATATATGGCTCATTTGTGTGTGGGATGCATGTACCTGCAGATTCCAAATTTGGAATCTGGCCAAAGAAAGGGGGATGGGGAAAACTGTAAGCATACTAAAGAATCAAGGTTGTATGTGAAACTGTAGCGCATTTTCAGCTCTAGCTAAGACAATTATTTATTCTTCAAACAAAAATTGCAAATTTGAAGAAACAAAATGAATAAACTAAAATGAGACAGGGATGATGGGCACGTTGGGCATTATGCATGCCCCTCTTAAATATGGGATGAGGTCCACTGAAGTGAAGTTGGAATTAAAACGGTGAAAGTTAGTAGCTGACACAATAATCCACAGGGGAAAAAAAAAAAAACTCCACCTAGTTCAACACACAAAGATACGCCTCCTCTGAGCAATCAACTTTTGATTTCCACACCCTGGATGTTGTCCTGAGGTTTACATTTACGAGGATCCAGGAGAATACATAGCTATGTTTTCTCCAGTTGGTGTGCCCAACTGTGCAAGTATCCTCTCTCTAAGATAGTGCAAACTTTTTTGCTCTACTCTTCCAAGAAGGTCAACAGCCTCTGGCTTTATGGCACTCCTTCAATTCAGTCTTGTCAGCAAGAAAGAAATCTGTATCAACAAGGAGATTAAAATCAGTTGCCCCAAGGATACCATGTCCAATTTCTTTAATAAGGCAGCATTGTAATAGACAGATGGTTGTCACTTATGTTATGGAAACTGAGCCAGATAGCAGTTATTTTTTACAAAAATAGAACCTCTGTGGCCATACAGATCCGTAGCTGCCACAGTCACTATACTGAGTATTGCTTCTTACAATAAGTTGTTTAGTTGACTGTTCGAAGTTACAGTGGCACTGAAAAAAATAACCTATGGCCGTTTTTCACACTTATGACCATTGCATGATCATGGTCACGTGATAAAAATCCGGGTGCTTGGCAACTGACGCGTGTTTGACAATTGCAGTGTCCTGGGGTCATGTGATCCCCTGATGAGCAAAGTCAATGGAACAGCTGGATTCAGTTAAGAACTGTGTTACTAACTTAACAATTGCAGTGATTCATTTAACAACTGTAGTAAGAAAGGTCGCAAAATGGAGCAAAGTTCACTAAACAAATGTCTCACTTAGCAACATAAATTCTGGGCTCAGTTGTGGTTGTAAATAAAGGATTACCTTTAGATCATGACAGCCTGCATACATTTCACAAGTTTATGTTTACTGCAAAGTTATGTATCTCTTTTAGTATTAAAAAAGATCTTGGACAAGTGTCTATAATGAGTGAGACATTGGATTAGTGCAATCTTGTTTGCCCAGTACTATCAACTCAATTATAATAATAGCCTTGGCGGTGCAGTGGTTAGAGTGCTGTACTGGAGACCACTTCTGCTGACTATTGGCTGTTGAAATCCCACCAGGCTCAAGATTGACTCAGCCTTCCATCCTTCCAAGGTGGGTAAAATGAAGACCCAGATTGTTGGAGGTAAATATGCTCACTCAGTAAAGCCACTTAGAGAGGGCTGTAAAGCACTATAAAGCAGTATATAAGTCTAAGTGCTATTGATACTGCTATAATGTTGTTACATTCCCTGACCAATATGCATGCCCCTGTTACAATAATATGGATAAAGAACAGTCATGGATTTGGATCAGAGTATGTATAAACTATGGAATCATGAAGTTCAATAGTTGATCACTTATAAAAGTTAATAATATTCCTGTTTACACAAGTGGAACTTAAATTTGGTTAATGTGTTATGCAAATTAGCAATTATGATCAGTTTAGCTCCTTGTTTCTCAATCTTGACAACTTGAAGACGGGTGGACTCCAACTCCCAGAATTCACCAGCCAGCATACTGGCTGGTTGATTCTGGGAATTGAAGTCCACGCATCCACAAGATTCTCAGCCACTGCTGGAAATGTTCTGTAAGATCTCACTTTAAGCCCTTACTTTAATAAAACTACCTTCTTCCCAAGAAGAATGGGAGGAGAGAAAAGAGCTGGGAGATATTTTTTTTTATTTGAAACTTTTCTCAGGAAAAAAAAATTGCTAACCTTCCTTAAAATTCTCAATCCCTCCGTCCGTCCATCCCCAGTTCCCCTAACATTTAGTGAACTATAACTTCGGACTGATGTACAGTATATTGTATTTAGATCATGTGTTTAATTTTTTTCAAGTTTGGCCAAATTAGTTCTTTAATTAAATTATGCAGTCTTTTTTTTTTTTTTACTGCTGTGACTTACACATATTGCTGTGGAAAACAACACTAGGAACATCTCTTTTTAGATACTGTTATTGACAATTTTTGGAAATAAGCCCCCAATACCTCAATAACTGTAGGACGGGAGATGTATATCAGGGTGCTCATTAGAATAAGAGTTCACCAACAGTACCCGAACACATGTTCACTAGATTCTTAATTAGAGTAGAAGAGAATACTCTGTTGGTCTAAAACTTAAATTAAAACCCAGATGAGTATTTTTAGGTGCTAACCTAATTATTTTTTAAGGGGAAATCTGTGAATTTAGATGGAAAGGCTAGCATTATTCCCAAACTCTTATCAATGGTTCATTCCCTATATTTTTGGAGGAAACTATGACAGAAATGAAATATAAAAGTATTAGAAATGTGGTATAAATAGGTTACAGTCAGTTCATACCTTCTCTATTATCCTTTCACTATATTGCCTTTTAATTGATTACCTGTAGGTGATGACTAGGCTGAGCCTGAGGGAGGGGTGAAATGTGTCATAAGTCATGAGTCTCTGCTGTGCCCATAAGAGATCTTATCTCCCACATATTTCCCTTAACGGCCAGTTGGTCTGATTCTTGTAGAAAGCTTACGCTTGTAATAAATCTTTATACTCATTTGAACTGCCTGAATCTCCTGATTTCTTGACATTACCTTTTGTTTTTCAGTGGAGCACAGAGATACAGTATGTAGGGAATGAGAAGCTACAGCAAGAAGTAAATCATAAAATGTATGATCTGGACCAGAACAGGTTATAAGGGCCATCTTCATCTCAGAGTTCCTGAAGTAACTGTTGGCAAGTTCACAACCTGAAACCAAACTAGATAGTTTAGCATACATAACTGTTGGAACAACTGCTATAAAAATTGTCTTGCAAATTAGGATCATTCCAACCATATTTTGTACCATCAGTGGTTTATTACTACACACTGTTCTGAATTCTGGGGTGTCTGCAAAGTTTAATGCATGGTTTATTAATCCGAGCATCAAAGTGAACCAGACAGAACTTTCTTTAAATATAATTTGGTGAGATGTCTAAATTGAGTCAAAGAGCTGAACTTGTAAGATTGCATTCATATCTTTGTTTTGCCAGGAACTGCTGATGGAATGATGGCTAGGAAATAAATTATTCTCGCTTGCTTATGTGTCCCTGATGAGACTTGGGCAGGCCCACTGTGAATGATGCTTGCTGACTCTCTTATCTAGGGAGGTTGATCTTTCCTTGTGAAGCCACTTTGTCTTTCCCTGTACTGGCAAATTAATCCCTGACACACCTGGTTCCCTTTGATCTGGTTCTCCTGTTTAGCTCAGGCTTTGAAAATGTAGCTGAACAGGATGTCAACTCCTTTAACCTCCTACTGAGAAGTGCTGGCTCCCACGCACTGTTAACACCATGACTTGTCTTGAAATTCAGAATCTGTGATCTTATGGGAATTGAGCAAGCTTGGAATTTGGGAGGACGTTTTATGGATTTCATACTAAGAAGGTGTTAGTCAATCTGGAAGTTTCACTCTTTTTCTCCTGGATTATGAGAGATCCCTCCCCATCCCTATAAAAAGCCTACAACTCTTTAGAAAGCTACAATGCCATGGGTTTAGGAAGAAGATCTTCAGATTTTATTTCGGGTGGAATGATTTGTTTCCCCTTCTCTCCCTAATGTAGAGATGCACATTTTGAAAATAATAATAAATTGTGTGACAGTAATGTGGGAACATATAGTTGAAAAAGTCAAAAATGAGGAGTCTAAAATATTGTGGGATTTCCAAATACAAATTAATAACATCTTGGCTCATAACCACTATGGTTAGAATAAGAAAATATGGATAATTGATGTGGCAATACCATGGGATAGTAGAATAGAAGACAAAAAAATTAGAGATGATCAGAAAGTATCAAGATATAAAAATCAGATCTGAAAGATTATGGCATAAGCCAGCTGTGATGGTCCCAGTGGTTATTGGCATATTATGTGTCATACCAAAAGGCCTAGGGTGATATTTAGAAAATCTCTGCATTAACAAAACCTTTCAGTTACAAAAGGCCACGTTGCTTAGATCTGTGCCTATACGATTTTGTATGTATTTGCCACATAACACCATAAACTTAGCAACTGTCAATAAGAAAAAAAAATCTAAATAGTGGTTGTTACAGGATATAGCAGAAGAAAAGAGAAAAAAGCAGAGAAAATGAACAAAATGCAAAGACCTGCAAAATAGAAGTAGAATGACTGTGGCAAAAGAAAGCAAGGTTAATACCAATAGTCATAGATGACTTGGGTGCAAACTCAAAACATCTCAAGCACTACCCGAATACCATCAGCATTGACAAATTTATCATCAGTCCATTACAAAAGGCAGCTTTACTTGATCATAAAGCCTTAGTGAAGAACCACTTAATATGAGTTAGTAGTGTGCGGTGGCAGCCAAAAAAAGCCAATGCAATTCTAGTTGCATTAACAGAGGGATAGAATCAAGATCATGTGTAAGTACCGCCTTATAAACTGCTACTAATACTTAGTAAGACTACATTTAGAGTACTGCATCCAGTTTTAGTCATCATATTACAAAAAAAAAAAAAGATGTTGGAAGTGTGGAAAGAGTGCAGAAAAGAGCAACAAAGATGATTAGGTGCCTGGAGGCTAAAACATATGATGAACAGTTGCAGGAATTGGGTATGTCTAGTCTAGTGAAAAGAAGGACTAGGGGAGACACGATAGCAGTGTTCCAATATTTGAGGGGATGCCACAAGAATCAACTTATTTTCCAAAGCACCAGAAGGCAAGACAAGAAACAATAGGTGGAAACTAATCAAGGAGAGAAGCAACCTAGAACTAAGGAGAAATTTCCTAACAGTGAGAACAATTAACCAGTGGAAGAGTTTGCCTTCAGAGCTTGTGGGTGCTCCATCACTAGAGGTTTTTAAGAAGAGATTGGACAGCCACTTGTCTCAAATGGTATAGGTCTCCTGCTTGAGCAGAGGGTTGACCTCCAAGAGCCCATCCAATTCTGTTATTCTGAATAGCTTACATTCTGCAACAACACCTTTAACCTTATTATATATAACAATTTACCTAATCCAGGCCCTTGATGAGGACTCAATAAATGGACAAAAAGGCCAAAATCCAGTCTAAATATCTGGCTGACTGCTCTACCATAAAGAGGGGAGTGCAGTGTAAGTTCTAAGAATCATAGATGTGAAGCAGATCCTGCCAGAAGTAGAAAGAAAGGACTGGAAATCCAAAGCATCAAATGCTATCCCCCCACCCCTGATTTCAACTTCTATACCAATTTTTCATAGAATGGTACTTTCAAGAATAGCCCAAAAATGTTGAACTATGGAACAGACTCCTGATCTCTCACTTCACCATCCTTTCACCACCCCTTCCCCCAATAAGTTGCAATTTGAAAGTCTTGGCAAATCCATTCCCAATTATTAGAAAGTAGAGAGTAGAAATGCAATTTTCAAAGCTGTGCACTTTTCCCCTCATTCTCCCAATCCTTTCATCAAGTTCCTTTGCTGCTTAGGTCAACCTATGAGAAGAAAAGGCTACAGAGGGATGTCAAGAATATGGAGTTTCACGATGGTCCATAATTTCAGGCAATAATGTGAATCTATCCAGGTTCCTCTTTATCTGCACAACCATTGAAAATCTTGGTGCCCTGTCCTCTCACACATCCACTCAGTGTGACTGCAGCTTTAAATCACTCACAAGGAGATGACATTCACAGAAGATGGGTGAGATTGCTGTCCCTGCCTGCTATACATAACTGGCATAACCCTTAAGAGGAATCTGTACAGAGGTGGGCTGCTGGGAGTTCGCAGCGGTTCAGGAGAGTTCCTAACTAAGATTATATGCAGTTTGGAGAGCCCCCAAATCCCACTCCTGGCTGGCCCTACCCATCCCATCCCGCCCCTTCCAGGAGTCCCCACGTGGCCCGTTTTGGATGCAGGTAAGTGCAGGGCATGCATGGAGACTCGGGGAGGGCACAAAACGGGCCTCCTGGAAGTTCGGGAAGGCTGGAAATGGCCTTATTTTTGGCTTCCAGAGAGCCTCTGGAGCCTGGGGAAACTGTTTTCACCCTCCCGGAGGCTCAAGAAAAGCCTCCTGAGTTTGGGGAGGGCAAAAATGCCCGCCCCCTGCCATGGTGCAGGAGACCAACTAGGCCACACCACCATGGTCATGCCCACCCAGCAGCCAGGCAGAGAACCCTTTGCTAAACTTTTTGAAGTCCACCCCTGAATCTGTAATATATACAATACTAACTGTAATTGCTCTCTAAACATGATGGGATCTAATTTGTCAGGGGAAAAAACCTTTGGATGCTATTATCATCTTGAAAATATCATCGGAAATGCAATAAGGGTCAGTTCAGAACTGACTCAAAGAAAGAGAGAGAAACCAAAATAAGCTGTTTTCTATTTTGGGTGTGATAGGTTGATTTGCTGAAATGAGTTATGAATTACGTTGAAGGGTTCATGAACATCATTAAAACAATGAAATAAATGGGGGCGTCGAGATACTCCCATGTGACGCCCCTCCTGCGCGAGCTGCATTGGTTGCCGGTGGCCTTCCGGGTTCGCTTTAAAGTACTGGTTTTGGTCTTTAAAGCGCTCCATGGCATCGGACCAGGATACTTACAAGACTGCATTCTGCCAGTAGTCTCCCACCGACCGGTGCACTCTCACAGAGAGGGTCTCCTCCGGGTCCCAACGCCTTCTATGTATCGCCTGGTGACCCCGAGGAACAGGGCCTTCTCTGTGGGGGCACCCGCCCTTTGGAACGGGATGCCCCCTGGACTACGAACGACCAGTGACCTGAGGGCCTTCAGACGTGACCTGAAGACTTGGCTCTTCGAGCAGGCCGGCCTGAGCTGACTCAAATGGGATTTTTAAATGGGGCTTTTAGATTAGTTGGGATGGGGTACAAAGTTTTAATTTATTTTAATTGGTTTTTTTTAGATTTTTATAGGGACAGCCCAGGGTTTAATTCTTTTTTAACTATTTATATTTGTTTACATGTATTTTAGTTGGCTGTTCACCGCCCTGAGTCCTTCGGGAGAAGGGCGGTATATAAAACCTAAAAATAAATAAATAAATAAATATATGTTTATTTTCATTCCATCAACCTGCAATCATTTTGTTAAGAAATAGTAAAGATTGGAGATGAGATCCATGGCATTAAAGCCAAAACAACAGTAATAAAATGCTTATCTACATGACAGTTTTATCCTAGCTTAACCTAGCAAAGTTTTCTTTTTATTACTAGAATCTCGGCCCACCTTTTTTCTGTTTAAGAAGACAGAATCAAGAGTAATTGTCTTTGTAGGCCATTTTCTTTCAAATAGTTTAAGAAATTCAGAGCTAAAGGATTCTCTGGCCATTGTTGTCTAGCCTTGGTTTGAAATCTTTCATTCAGAAGAAAATTACCAGTTTCTCTAGTTTACAAATGTCATTCAAGGTCTTTGTACCAATAATAGTTTAAGATTATTGGATCTATTCTGGTCCATGGATTGCAATGCAAGGAACATATTTTATGCCATATCAATGCTCAGACTTATTTGTTTTTCATCATTGTTTGGTATATAAAGTGTCATAAGATTTGCTTAAAAGATCTGTTTCTAAGTGTGGAGATATTTCTTTCAAAAATGCAACACAAAATATTTTGTGTGGCAAAATAATATTAACACAAGAATAAAAATCATTTATTAAGGAACAGAAATCCAGGTTGACAAAATAGAAACATCACAGAGAAAATCAGCAGATTAAAAATACAATTGTGGGGAAATTCCCTGCACTAATATTTGCTTATTTGTATTACATCTTACCTTACTTCCCAACAGTGTGTTCAAGATTAATGATAAAGCAAAGAATGTAAAACAGATTTAAAAAAATTAAGCTTTATATAAGTTGCTTGTTAATATTCAAATGAGTATGTGCATGGCTATATGTTTTCTTCATTTAGTTAAGTATTGATAAACTTGCATAGTATATTCAACCACATTAGTAATGAGCAAGCAACTTGATTTGGACAATGTGCTAAATTTGGTTAGGCATTTTGTGGGTTAGCTTATCTAATTACTTTATGTCTCCATCAAGTTGTAGGAATACAGTCAATTTTTTTCCAGGACTTCATTGCTTGATTCTTCTAAATGATAGATTCCAGGAACTGAAACCTGGGATGATAATGGCGATGATGATGAAAATAACATTCAAAACATACAGTCTTCACTGAGATGTCTTTGCCGCCAGCAAGTTTTCATAGGAAAAATTACATGTTAGTTAATGCCTTACTTAATACCATGTTTAAATCTTAGATGTGACACCACCTGGCATGAATTTTGAATACCCAAGCAATCCTGAAAATATACTGGTAAAAACATCTGGCAGAAATTTATCCTAAGACAACCCCACCCAGCATTTGAAGAAGCTCTTAAAGAAATCAGCTGTTCCATCTGAGTCACTTTAGAAATAAAGCTAGATCTATCTAGAATTATACAGAAGTTCAAATCCCATTATTGTTGTTATTGTTGTTCTGAAGTTGCCTTTAAAATGTGAATTTTGTCTGTTTTCATAGCCAAGCAAAAGTTATATCTGCCAGACCTTGAGTTAGCGGAAGAATTATTCCAACATAAAATTTGCTGGAATAATCCCCACTGTCAGTCTCTATCCGGCCAGCAAATGGTTCTATCCCAGTTTGTAGGACTTTGGCATGACAAGAATAAGAGATTACTTCCACTTATATTTCCCTCTCTTCCCTCAAAACTGGCAGGAGAATATCTACCAATCATTCTCCATAACATGAACCAGGCTAGGCAAGGAAAAAAGTTTTGACATATAGCTAGGCCAGTAGATTTAGCCAGTCTTACAACTCTAGTTTGGCACAAGTGGTTTGTATGGGTGCTTTCAAAGGGAGCTCCATTAGTTCATACCAATTGCTGGTGAGGGTTTTATGGGGGGGTCGGGGGGAGGGAGACTGCTTTAGTGATATTCCAGAAGAGGGTTAAACTAATGAAGAAGCAGATATGAAGCAGTCTCCTGCTTCAGAAGACAGCTCTGCCCTCTGCTGCCACTTCTGGTCAGCTATTCTTCAGGCTGATCCAGCTATCTGAGCCAGGAAGCACATAGAGATCCAGGAAGTATCAGAGGAAAAGCCAATTTAAAATAACTCGTGCCCTGAGCTGGATGATCTTGAAAGATAGTGCCCAGGGGCCAGAGGAGTGGCATGCCTGCATTCAGGCTAAAGTGGCAATCAGTGAAGGATTGGTTCCATTTTCTAATGGTGGCCAAATTGCAACACTAACCAAACGGTCAGCAAAGTGCAACAGATTGCAACCCTAGCAGAATTGCTGTGGTTTGTTGCTGGCTTAAAGTGGAGGAAAGAGTTCTTCAATGTAGGAGCTAACTAAGGTAAATTTCAAGTTGCTTCAGGTATGTGTTGTAAATGAGATGAAAGCAATGTCAAAAGAACATACTGTAGCAGGAAAAAAAAGAGATTGCTGGGGCACGTTCTTGCTGTTGGAACGGCTATTGTACCTCCTGTAAGGTCATCGGGATATTTACTCCAAAATAAGGCCTGCTGAGTTTAATAAGATTTCTTCATTTTGTGGTTTATATATAAAGTGAACATAGGGTAATCTGACTGTAGCTTCAGCTTGCAAAGTCAAAATTCAGGGACAGCCATCTGCAGAGCCACAACTTCAGGTCTTTGAATGGCCTGAAATGTATGTAAGGAACTCAGGAGTGTGGGAGTGATTTAGTGCTGGTTTCCTCATTTTATATCTCATAGAGATGAAGCCAGAGATAGCTAGATTTAAGGTGGGGATAGGCAATCTATTTGGGCTGGGTGCAACATTTTGGAATTTTGGAGCATGAGTTGGATTCACTAACATCTACAGAATGACTCCCATTTACCAGAAGGCAAACTAGGCCCCCAGGATGGGAAGTTCAGGAAATGGAACTACGTATGCGCTTGAATCTGCTATAAATTTCATCTCTAAAATTTTATTTTGGAGATATTGTGACAGAAGGCAGAAAATGCAAATAATAGAGATATGGAAAAAAAAAACTCAACAGACTCCAGACAAAATAGACAAAGAGTAAAAATAAGAATCTATCAATCAAATCTATCAATCAAATGGTTTCAGAATGATTTTTGAACTGATTACAGATAGCAGATTCTCCTCTTCTCCTCCTCCTCTTCCTCCTCCTTCTCTTCAATCAAACAGAGAGTTTTGTGAGTGCAAAAATGGTATCTGGAGAGTACTTTGATTCTGGGGGCTGTCCTCTTTAGCCTAAAGCCTCAATGGTAACAAATTTCTTCACAACCTCAAAAAGAAAAAAAAAACTTTCAAAACTTTGTTTTCCAGGTTTTTTCCTCCGTCCATAAATGATGTTTCATACCTTCAGCTTAGACTGCTGTGTTTATGATTGTTTTGCTTTTTATTTGCAAAGCTGCACTAAATCTGTGTCAAGTTGATATGTATGTTGGAAAACATGTAACGGGGCTATTAATAAAAACATGGGTGACGCAGATAATGGAATGTATTCACCAATAAAAAAAAATGTTGATGCTAGTGATTAATATCAAGTATTACTTTGCCAAACTTCATTTTCCTTTTTGCCCCACCTCAACATCTGGCAGCATTTCCCCCTGAAAATATTGAGGGTGGCATAGGGGTGGAGAGAGTGGAGAATCAAATTAGGAAAACCTAATTTTTCATTTGTTGCAACCAAGCCTAGGGTGCAGTCCTGTGTGCATTTACTGCGAGTAAGTCTTGATGAACATATAGAGACTCCTGGTGATGGGGCATGCAGTCAAGAAAGGCTCTTATGCCTTGTTGAATCTGCATTTCCTCTATATTAAGGAAGCAGTCTATTTATATGGCAAGTATTGTTTTCCTCCTCCACTAAGCTGGTGATTAAGGAATGGGTCAACTAATTGAGGTTTCCATTCCACACCCTGGATATTGCTTTCTCAGGTGCTGGTCTCCTGCTGATCTTCACTAATCTCTCCCTTGCATTTAATGCACTTCCTTCTTGGAATGCACAGCAGGGCCGAGTCAACAACCTTTTCCGCCTTTCACACACTATTAAGTCACCTAAAAACTTAAATCAAACAGGGATAGGACCTGCAAAGTTGTTGAATGCTCTTTGTGTGACTAACCACACGTTTAGCCCGAGGACAAAAATAGTAGTTGATTATTACATATTTAGTTTCCTTCTCTTTCTCTCATCCAAAGCAGAAGAAGCCTCCTTCTCCTGAAGGCAATTCCAAGCTGTTATCCAAGAATGAAAATTGATATTAGTTATAGCTGTACTCAGCCAGTCTTAATTTTACTGATGCTCCAGGCTAGCAAATATAAAAATGTCAGTTTCCTGGATGATGATGTGATTCAATGCAAACAGTCCAAGGATTCTGATAAAGAGGCAACTGCTGGAAATTGTCGTGACTTAGCAAAGAACTACTATGCATGTAATGAAAATATATTAAGAGCAAATGTGTGAGAGAGTTTGATTTGAAGCCAAATCACATTGTGCAATAGCTAGGCTGCAGAAAGTGTTCATACCACATTTCTCAATATACAAATCTCCATGGGCTTGTAGGAACTGTTGATCTTACAGACTAAAACATCTGAAGAACGGTTACAGGAAATAGGTATGGCCTGTCTAGTTAAAAGAAGGACTGGGGTAACATGACAACAGTGTTCCAGTATTTGAGGGGCTGCCACATAGAAAAGGGAGTCAACTTATTTTCCAAAACAAGACAATTTTCCAAAAGCAAGACAAGAAACAACGGATGGAAACTAATCAAGGAAAAAAGCAACCTGGAACTGAGGAGAAACTTCCTAACAGTGAGGACAATTAAGGTGAGGATAGTGGAGCAGCGTGCCTTCAGAAGTTGTGGGTGCTTCATCACTGAAGAAGAGACTGGACAGCCATCTGTCTAAAATGGTATAGGGTCTCTTGCTTGAATAGGCTAGAAGACCCCAAAGACTAGAAGACCCCAAAGATTTCTTCCAGCTCTATTCTGATTACATTGAATAAAAGATTGGTGATCCAAGTAATAAACCATAAATGCCAGCACCTTCTAAGGTTTATAGCACTTTTCTGCAGCAGATAGAAGATTCATTTCTTTGGAATGCAGATTTCAGAAATGTAGAGATAATAAAAGGAGGACAGGGAGAGTGAGACGTACAAATAGTCCTCAACTTACAACCATAATTGCAACCAGAATGTCCTTTGCTAAACAAGCTGTTGTTACACAACTCACACCTGACTTTAAGGGTCATTAAGTAAAATCCAGCTTAATCATTGTTTGTCAGAAGCTGGCTGGGAATGTCGCAAATGGTGATCACATGACTGGGGACATTACAAAATTCTGCCAACCACCTAAATTTTTATCACATGACTGCAAGGATGTTGTGACCATCCCAAGTATGAGGACCTGTCACAAGTCACATTTTTTTCAGCACCATTGTAACATTGAACAGCTGCTGAATAATGGTTGTAACTTGAGGATGACCTGTGCAAGCCACAGGTGGACTTCCCTGGCTAAGCATGCAGGCAATCCTAGATTCAGTCCCTGAGAATTCTAGTTTAGGTGTGTTGGAAGAAGCCGGGAGAAAGGCACTGGGAGACAAAATGGAGGGTGGAGGCTGATTGGAAAGAGGGTCTATTTATTGATGAAGCAGAATCACCAAGCACATGTGATACTGGGTAGCTAACGACACGGAGTTGAAAGAGAGGGATTTTTATACCTTCTCTTGGGCTTTGAACTTGAGTTTCCTGTTGCTATGCAAGAACATGTATTCTATTGGCTGTTGTCAGACTCCCATCTGGCCATGTAGGGGTCATGTTTTCCTGAGCTAAGTTTGGTTGAAGTTTGCTGGGCTTGATGCAATGTCCTTAGGAGATTGTGCAATGTAATGAGCTCTGCTGTTAGATGGTAGTGGGTTAATCCTATTATGTCCTGAAGGGTCATGTCTTAATCCCATCATCCTGGAACAGAAGATCTTTTGTATATAGACAAAAAAAAATCTGCTGGAACAGGGAACTGGGGCTCTGAGTTTCCGTCTCCCTTGAGATTTTTATTTCTCTTTTAGGGGAAATATTTTATCTTGTCTTTTAAAATATTTCCCAAAATATTTCATTCTTCTAGGAGGGGAGTGAGTCAGAGGTGGTATTCAGCAGGTTCTGACCAGTTCTGGAGAACCGGTAGCAGAAATTTAGAGTAGTTCGGAGAACCGGCAAATACCACCTCTGACTGGAGATTTTACAGTATCCTTCCCCTGCCACGCCCACCAAGCCACACCCACAGAACCGGTAGTAGAAAAATTTGAATCCCACCACTGGAGTGGGTGCTAACTTTCTACAGGTCCATGCCCTTTTGGCATGTGAAATTACCCCTTTTAAAATGCAAACTATGGATTCCTGCAACTTGAATGCTTTTTCAGAAAGCAAAAATATGTTCAAGACATTTGAGATGGCATCATATATAAAAAAGAGATGGATTTCTTATCATCATGCCAGGACCACCATCTTGATTTTTTGGGACCACGTCTTGCAGACATTGTCCCATTGCAGTTGGAGGAGGAGGTAGAGGAGAGACATAAGGTGGAGGAAAAAGTTTAAACAATTACTCATCTCACCCCTCTTATGAACATGATACAAATTATACCAATGGATGATTCTCTCCAGATGGAAACTGCACCTGAAGGAGATTTTTTTTCCCCCAGAAATGGGGCAGAAGAAGTGACTAACATTTTCTCTTTACATTATGATCTTGATACTGTTTGCCTCCCACCGACAGCCTCTATTTACATCAGATAGACCGCACATGTAGAAACACATATACAGCTTCATTTTTTTTTAAAAAAAATATTTTTTTCATGCATCATGTTTGTTTCTGCAGACAGCTTTATTGAAAGCAGACAAAACGTCAGATCTAGTATTTTCTGCTGTGTTTTGTTATGTTGACTTTCAAGATTGTAAACCCTCAGGACTTGGCGCTCTCTTTGTGTTCTTTGTAAAGTGCTGAATATATCGGTGGTATCAGGTAATAATAAGACTTATTACTAATGAGTACACATTTTTATTACAGTCACAAAGCAGACTGAATGAAAATAAAAATGAGATAGTGACAAAATAAGATAAATATTATAATTGGTGGTGGGTTCGTCAGTGGATAATAAAAGTCTGCCAATTTCAAGGGCAGTGTAACAAAATTTAGCCATGTTCCAAAAGACTGCATCATACTGATTTGATAACAACTGCACCCGTTTTGAGTTTAGATAACCCTGCCTCCCTCCTTAGTATTACATTTGAAACATGAGGGGCTACCTGGAATTCAGAAATTTAGATTGGACTCTTTCAAGAGGAGTACATATAAGGTCTTCGGCATTGAAAAGTAGTTGTATGTGAATCTTAGCTGACTGAAACTCTCAGTGTACATGCAAAGCAATAAAATAATGATACCAACAAGAAGAGGTAATACAGGAGATGAGAAGGATAATAATAATAATAATGATGATGATGATGATGATGATGATGATGATGATGATGATGATGATGATGATAAAAATAGCAAACAAGGGTATACAATAGTAATAGGAGCCTTGGGTGCAGTGCCAAAACAACTGGAGCACCACTTGAACACCATAGGCATTGACAAATTTGCCATCAGTCAATTGCAGAAGGCAGCTTTGCTTGGAACAGCTTCTATCCTGTGGCGATATCTGTAACCCCATCAAACATCCAGATTTGCTTATTCCAGGTCTTTGGTAAGGATTTGAAAGATAGACAAAAATGCCAAACCCATTCTGAACATCTGGCTGACTGTGCAATGAGTAGTAGTAGTAATAGTAGTAGTAGTAGTAGTAGTAGTAGTAGTAGTAGTAGTAGTAGTAGTAATAATAATAATAATAATAATAATAATAATAATAATAATAATAATAATAATAATAATAATAATAATAATAATAATGTCATACGACATGGATGGATATATTTAGACATAAGTCAGTATTGTGAGGATTAGGTGTTTAGAAGAGTGAAAGCATGTGGGGAAAAAACTCCTTATGTCTAGTTTTGGCATATAATGCCTTATAACGACATTGGAGGAGATGAAACAGCTTATGTCCAGGATGTGAGGGGTTTGTAATTCTATTCTATTCTATTTCATTCCACTCCACTTTACTCTTTCAATGGTGCTAGGACATGCTGTGCTTCTCTCTTTAGGAAGTGAATCCTAAATCAAGATTTCCTGTGCTCAGTCATTCAGTCCCGAGTCATCTCATGGTTGGACTATTGTAATGCGCTCTACATAGGGCTGCCCTTGAAGAGTATTTGGAAGCTACAGCTGGTGCAGACTGATACAGCGTAGGTAGTTTGAGGGCCCATGTAACACCATTGCTCTATGTGTGTCCTTAGGTTTTAATGTCTGATTTTAACTTTTTATTTTTTTAAACTGTTTATATAACTGTAAGTCACTCAGAGTTACCCTATTGTAAGATGGGTGACCAAAAAAATGTTATAAATAAATATAAATAAATAAAAGACTCAATTGCAACCACTGTTTTTTCAGCATGAGCCTAATAGCACCTTTCTATTTTATTTTTGTTAAAATCCCCAACATTTCATGAGCTGCAGCACTCTTTATCTCCTACAACTGAAGAACGTCATCAAATGCAATTTGTTTATGGTTTTTAATATAATTTATAGTCAAACAGAGGCTTTAAAATGCCTTTTGGTTTCTCTCCAGATGTGCCCCGATTAAGCTGTCAAAATTCAGTGACAAAGTAACTGATGTTAGGCAGTAATGATCCTTCTCCCTTTCAACTGGGCAGTTGAGAAGAAAAAAAATTAACTCTCTTGATTAACAAATCGTGGTTAGCATTAAACTATGCTTTATTTGATTCAACCCCCCTTCACACCATAATTTAGTGAATGAAACCACATGGAAATAATTCTGGTTCATTGGAAATGGAAGCAAATAATAAAATAAAATAGGTAAATAAAGGAGGAGATGCATAGTCATTCTCACCATGTTAAATTATGATGTATGTTACACAACATAACTAAGCTAGATATCCCCAAGCCTTAACTGAACCAACCTCACCATGAACTAGAATAATTGTATATCATCTGTGAATCCAGCAAAAAAAAATTCTCCTTGTACTTTTTCTGCACCAATTTTTTCCTCCTTTATTTGAGATTTTACAAATAGTTTTTTTAAATCAACATTTGGAGTGTTCTTTATGTAATCTTGGTTACAGGATAGGTTTTATAATAAAATAAGTTAGGGGATTTATTTTTTTTGAATTCCCAAGCTTACAAAGACAAGGATTGTTTTAACAATGGCTCTGCCTTAACAGAAGCAGTCTCTAGGTCTCTGAATACACAATAACCAGCCCATTTAAATGTACTAAGTAGAAACCTTTTCTTCATTTTTTCTGTTGTATATTTAGAGGCCAGCTCTGTTGTCTTGATATTGTTTGCTATACAAATATTGGCCTATTCCTTAAAACTACTTTCATGAAAAGTTTAGTGTAGTCCGAACTTATGCTCTATAGGCATTGGATAAGGTAAATGATACTAAATAAAATGTAGGATTAGGGCATGCCACAACCTGAGGGTTCTCTTTCTCTTCCCCTCAACTCAAACAAAATTTATTGTTGACTTACATTTTTCAATTAGGTGTGTACAATCAGCATGGGGAGCATTTCACTATCCCATCAATTGTTTTCCGTTCTGTGCCAACTCCCTGTAATGTAGTGACATACCAGTACTCTACATTATGCAACAATCAGCGTATTCCACTCCATTTTTTTGGGTAGTGTGTGGTTTGAAAGATCCCACTAAATGGCTTTCTCTTTAATCTCTCTCTTTCTGAGTTTAATTTTTTTTAAGGAGCCTTGGTTCTAAACAGAGGTCACTACTCTCCCAGATGAAAATTTTGACAATTCATAAAATGGTTCCTGAGTACCTAAAACAGATTTTACACCATTTTTCAGTCTGGAAACCTATGGACAGTGTATATGTTCTCCATACTGAGATGGAGAAAGGAAAAATGTTGAGGGCTTTATTGCCACCAAGTAAAATACCCGATTAGTTAGCAATGGTATTGTAATTAGAATGGGCCCTGTAAAACCACTGCTCCACAAGCTGCACTGGCTACCAGTCTGCTTCTGGGTGCAATTCAAGGTGTTGGTGATCATCTTTAAAGTCCTTCATTTATTTATTTAATCAAATTTCTATACCGCTCCCTCTCCCAAAAAGGGACTCGGGGCGGTGTACAGCCTACTAAAAAACACAGAATATATACAGTTTAAAAACAAATATACGAATCCGGCTGAATACCATCAATTGCAAAATACAGAAATTTAAAAATCCGGGATTAATTAAGAAATTAAAAATTTAAAACCAAATTAAATTAAAAGCCACAAACCATTTACTGGGCCAGGCCGGCTTGCTGGAAAAATAAGGTCTTAACTGCGTGCCGGAAGGTCAGGATGTCTGTCATGGCCCGTATCTCTGGGGGGAGATCATTCCACAGGGAGGGGGCTCCCACAGAGAAAGCCCGCACCCTTGGGGCTGCCAGCCGGCAACGATCAGGCGGCGGCACCCCAAGGAGGGCAACCCTGTGAGAGCGTACTCATGGCAAAGATACAGGTCTCTTGAGTCATCCTATTGGGATTGGACCACCCCACTCATACTGGCAGAGTAGGCATATTAGAATTAGAAGAAGAATTAGAATTCTTTTATTGGCCAAGTGTGATTGGACACACAAGGAATTTGTCTTGGTGCAAATGTTCTCAGTGTGCATAAAAGAAAAGATACATTCATCAAGAGTCAAGAATCATAAGGTACATCACTTAATAATAATCATAGGGTACAATTACAGAGGTGGCATTCAGCAGGTTCTGACCAGTTCTGGAGAACCAGTAGCAGAAATTTTAAATAGTTTCGAGAACCGGTGGTAATCTTTCCCCTGGAGTGGGGTGGGAATGGAGATTTTGCAGTATCCTTCCCCTGGCATGCCCACCAAGCCACACCCACCAAGCCATGCCACACCCACCAAGCCATGCCCACAGAACCGGTAGTAAAAATTTTTGAATCCCACCACTGGTACAATAAGCAATCAAATCATACTAGGAAACAGTCAATAAAAATTGTAAGGATGCAAGCAACAAAGTTACATACAGTCACATGCTGCTAGTCCTGTCAGCCCAATTATTCTGTCTGGTGTGATCCAGGAGGAAGGCCTTCTCTGCTGTTGCTCCTGCCCTCTGGAACAACTTGCCCTCAAATGTGAGGTTGGCCCCAACCCTCCTACGTTTTTGTAAGAGCCTAAAGACTGTGGAGGGATTCAAATTGGTTTAACCGTTTTAACATATAATCAGAGTTGGAAGGGACCTTGTAGGTTATCTAGACCAACCCCCCGCCCAAGCGGGAGACTCTACACCATTTCTGACAAATGCAGTCCAATCTCTTCTTGAAAGTTTCAAGGTTTACCACCGGTTCTGTGGGTGTGGCTTGGTGGGCGTGCAGGAAAGTCTAGTTGCCTCTTGAAAAAAGCACCTTTAGAACTACATGAAATGATTTGGAAAAAGTGAATTTGTTCTTCTCTTAGAATTTTCTGGATACCTAAATGCTTTCCTAGTATTATCAGGAGAAAAACAAACTGGATAATCTGTATGTAAATTCTCAGGAAACCCAAAATAATATTTTCCTAAAATTATTAACACAATCATTCAGCAGTGATAATCTTGGCATTTTTTAATGTATTCCCTGAAAAAAGAGGTAGGCTAAGTTACATTCTGGAGAAGCTGGTATAGCATTCAAACACCTTTTTATGCCTGAACTAACTTTCCTTTAAAGTACAAATATTTCTAGCTACCTTTAGAATTCTTCAAGATACAATGCAACGTTTTCTAAATAATGTTTTTTTCACCTGCTGCAAAAGACTGATAATTTTGGAGCTCTTTTACATTATAGATACAGAAAAGAAAATATATCTTGCAGAACTTCTTTTATAAAATTAGCATACATGGCTGTGGCAATTGATGATAATTCATTCACTTTCTATTTACTTAAAATGCATGGTGTTTGCCAAAATTACTATAAAGGCTAAAGATGCCAAGAATTGAACTAATATGATTTTGGTATGTCATTAAAGAAAACAGACAAATGCTTTGAAGCAACCTTTTTAAAAAAGACTCCACTGAAAATCTCTTTCTTGACTCATCAAATTATTTTTATGTGCTGGTTAGGTTCTGGGTATTCCGTACTCACATGTCTTGTGCATAATTTGTAAGTGGGTCTGTATGTAATCTATTCTCAAGAAAATAATCAAAATTTGGCCACAAGGCTAAAAAACATATCCCTTTAATTGCTGCTTCTCAGTTGAAACATTGAATATCCTCTTCTATAGGAATTCTAAGAATATTTGAAACAGGGAGGCTCATTAGTATGGGTTTGATTAATGCAATATTTGTTTTAGTGCCAATTGTAAATCGATATCAGGCCACATTTAATGTAACCACAAATTCCCTTATATGAAGCTGGTGAATGCATACATGTAGTTGAGATTTTAATTGTTGTGTGTATAAATGGAGAAAAAGAAGATTCTATCACAAGAAAACAATGCAAGTATATAAAAGAAGAGGCCTGTTATTAGACTAGAGCACAAATTAGATGTAATTGAATGGCATTAATGAAATCATGGCAGAGATAACATAAGATGAGATTTTGGAATGCCTGAAACTATGATAGCATTTTTTGTTTTGCATGCTTTCTCACCAACTTTATAAACCATAATTATAAGTGTATTATTTTTATTCTTTATTACAATGGCCATTAATATTTATAATAATGAATGTTAACAAATTATCATTGAATGAATGTTTCCATTGAACTGGAACAAGTACTATGTTCCCCATTGAAATATCATTTTGATTAGTGCAGATTTGAATAATGTGACCATTTCAACGGATTCATTAACTGCACCAATTGAGACCTATTTGTATACGAAAGCTGTTATTTGGCACCTTATGATTGTCAAGATGTAATATCATTAGTGTTTATGATGGAATGCAATGACATTCATTCATTCATTCATTCCATTTCTATGTCCGCCCATCTCAGTCAATGCAATGGTATTCCTAATTTTTGTCTGTGGGAAATACTTTCTTAGTCCATTTTTGACAAGATAGTTCTGCATGCTTCCCCCAAAAAATATATAGTATATAGATTTTTCCAAATTGGGAACATTTCAATTATGTAGACTTCAAATCCTTGCAATCTTAGCAATGGCCACATTAACCTAGTGGCAAAGCTTGCAAATTTGAAGGCCACCCAGGATGAGAAAGTTTATTGCAAAGATTTCTAAAAGTACTTTCTAGTTGCCTCTTCATTTCCCATTAGGAATTGTGTATACATCTTATAACACACCCTGTGAGTAATGTCAGATAGAACAATAATGATTGGTAAAGAAAGACAAATAATCTTGACCAACCTGTAGCTGCATTTAGAAGGTATTCCATAATCACGTTGAGATTTTTTACTTCAACCAAGCATAGGTGAAAATAAGGATGGGAACTTTAATCATGGTCTTAATTTGTTCTTTATTTATAGCAATAGCACTTAGACTTATATACCACTTTATAGTGCTTTACGGCCCTCTCTAAGCGGTTTACAGAGTCAGCCTATTGCTCCCAACAATCTGGCTGCTCATTTTACCCACCTCGGAAAGATAGAAGGTGGAGTCAACCTTGAGCCTGGTGGGATTCTATCTGCCAAATTGCAGGCAGCCAGCACTGTGGTGGGATTCAAATTTTTTTACTACCGGTTCTTTGGGCATGGCTTGGTGGGCAAGGCAGGGGAGGGATACTGTAAAATCTCCAGTCAGAGGTGGTATTTGCCAGTTCTTGGAACTACTCAAAACTTCTGCTACCGGTTCTCCAGATCCGGTCAGAACCTGCTGAATACCACTTCTGAGCCAGAGTCAGCGGAAATAGCCTGCAGTTCTGCCCTCTAACCACTGCGCCACCAGGGCTCCTTTATTTCTTGTAGTTATTTATAATAGTTACATAGTGACTTATCAAAGAGCTAACTCTTTGGGTGTCTAAATTTGAAAAAGGAGATTATCCAATGATTTTAGCCTGTAGACACAAAGCGAATTTGTTGGAAAGATTAAAAAAAAGGCAAAGTAAATGGATTCTCTGTGCCCTTTCTATGGCCAAAAAAACTGATATTGCAACATTAGAAAGATAAATGTATGGCCACCCTTCACAATAGAATAAAGACTTGATTGTACTTGCTAGCTATGAGCACATTGCCTATAGGCATAGACTTTGTATGGACAAGCATAATGTAATATAGGATTCATTTATACGAAATGCAGTACATTACATGCTTGAATATCATTTGCATTAGATAAGTATGTATAGAACTGTACTTGTTTACTGTTGAAATGATATGTTGTCCTTTTTCTTGGTAAAACAAACAGTCAAGAAGATTTGCAGTTTAGACTTGAACTGTGGGGTCCTTGGTGCTCTCTAAGCTTGATAGTTTTCTTGCAGATGTTTCATTACGTTTCACTACCAAACTAGGTAACATCATCAGTACCAAGGATCCCACACTCTTTGTTATATATTTTTCACTTTTTAAAGCAATATCTATTTTTTTTTCTCCTTGAGAATATATGTATTTATATCATAAGTGCATTTGTGTTTTGTTCCTTTTCTTTTTGTTATTATTTTAAAAAGCAATGAAAAATAAATGAAAAAAGGGGGAAAGTGAAAACATGTAGCTGCAACAGCTTCCAGTGTTTTTCACACATAAATACATCCTGTGGATGTCTGTTCCAGCAAAGAGACTGAAGTGTTTATTTGCTTTGTTTTGGTCCATATGTAGTAGCTCTAGAGCAGGGTTGTCAAACTCGCTTTCATTGAGGGCCACACCAGGATTGTGTTTGACCTTGGGGAGTCAGGATGGGCATAGCCAGGGTGGGCATGGCCAGCTTAATGTCACTGTGTCAGGGGTGTCTGTGGTGGCCCAAGCACTCTGCCAGTGAAAACAGGCTTCTGAGTTCAGTTTTCAGCTGCAACAGCCTCCTGTAACCCTCTGCCAGCAAAAACGGAGCTCGGGAAGACCCTCCTGAGCTCCATTTTTGCTGGCAGAGGCACCATGGGCCAGTCCTTTGGTGTTTCCAGGACAGCCCCATGGGCCAGATCTAGCCCCCAGGCCTTGAGTTTGACACCCCTGCTCTAGAACCAATTGGGTCCCAGTATCCCTATATCTCATTGAAGAATTGTTGGCCAGAAGATTGAAGAGACTGGGACATTAGCTAGTTAGGGAGACAAGGTACCAATGAGTCAGACTCTTCATCATAGTTACGGCTACAACATGCATAGCATGCCATCTGAATATGCCTTTTCATTTATTTTTTTCCATTAAAACAAAGCTAATAAACTCTAATAAACTTTTTTCCATTAAAACAAAGCTAATAAACTCTAAGAGATTCACCTGGCAGAAAGAAAATTATGAATAAATGCCAGAATTTAGGATTTACTATTAAAGAAAAGTGAGAGAGAGCCAGTTGGGTGTAGTGGTTAGGCATCAGGCTAGAAACAGGAAGACTGAGAGCTCTAGGCATCTTAGGCACAAAGCCAGCTGAATGATGTTGGGCCAGTCACTTTCTCTTAGCCCTAGAAAGGAGGCAATGGCAAACCACTTCTGAAAAATCCTCCCAAGAAAACTCCAAGGAGTTTTTATCCAGGCAGTCTTGAAGCAATGGACATGATTGAAAGGGAGAGGAAAGTGGGGGAGAGGTGGAAAAAGGAGGGAAGGTGGAGAGAGGAGGGAGGAGAAGGGAGGAGAGGAGAGGAGAGGGAAGGAAAGGTATGTTTTTAACTTCAAGCATCCTAGTGTTTGAAAGCATAAACAGTGATTCAGCAGGCTTATGGAAGTGCAGGATTTGGAAAGAATTGTATTCTCTTGCCCTATAGAACTTAGTGCTTTTTTCAAAACTCTTCCATAAGATCACTGAACATCGCAGAGACTCCATTGCCAGTGGTGGAGAATTTTTCAATCAGAGGTTAAGGGACATCTTCTCATATTGGTAATGAAATGGCACAGTGCTGATCCTGCCTTTTCAAGTTACCTGAAGCTAGTCTTGAAAGCTCATTATATTTGGCAGACCCTGAAACCATCACCGTTTTTGGCTGAAGGGCTGCCCCATAAGATGGAGGTAACAAGCCGGGAACATGGCAGAAGAAAGATCTTGCAACAGGATATTTAAACAGTGATCTTAATACAACTGAGGAATGCCTTTCAATGTCTTGAAATATATTGCCTGTGAATGTTTTCAAAAGCAAAATATCCTTTGCTGCTTCTCAAATGTTTTCTTCAGTTGTGATAAAAGATACCCTGTTTCTTATCTTATTCACAAGGTAGTTGAGAATTTGTTTTGAATTTCCCTTGGCTGGGTTTTAGCTTCTTTCATTCTTAGAGAGTTCAATGATGGAAGTTATTTTTTTCCCTTGTTCTGTATCTTTCTGTCACTCCAAAGTTCCCCAATCTGTAAAAGCACAATAAATTCTTTCCTGAAAGTTAATCTTGGGAATTAATGGAAGCCAAGTAACTAGGGAGGCTACTGATGGTTGGGAAGATGATTCTGTAATGAAAGACAGGGCATTCACCCACACCCTTGGCCACCTCCTAACTAAACAAGGGCAAGAACAGCACACTCCACCCATGAGAATTTGTCCAGCTTCTGTTCTCTTTTGCAAGATATTTCAGCAGCAAATTCACTTTTATCCAATTGATTGAGAATTTACGTCAGAAGACAATGCGTGGAAATTTTCAGCTTAGCATTACGTATATCCCAGCATTTAGCATGAAGGAGGAGAGTGGCTGGCTAAACCCTCTTTAGAGTCATCCGATGAATAGACTGTTGTGAAAAGTATGAGTGGGGGAATAAGGAAAACAACAGCTACCAATAAGGAAAGCTGTCTTGAACACATGCCCCTATTAGCTTCAATGTTTTGGTTCTTAAAAGGTCTAACAGCCAACTTCTATCTGGGGAATTCTGGGAGTTGAAGTCCACTTATCTTTAAATTGCTAAGTTTGAAAAGCATACAACAAAATGGTGGCGCCATAATGGTGCAGTGGTTACAAGGCACTATTGCAGGCTGACTCTGCCCACTGCCAAGAGTTCAGTTCTGACCAGTTTAAGATTGACTCAGCCTTCCATCCTTCTGAGGTCACTAAAAGAGGATCCAGACTGCTGATTTTGTAAACCCCTTACAGAATACTGTAAAACACTATGAAGCAGTATATAAGTCTAAGTGCTATTTGCTATTATAGCCTGTGGTTGACCATTATGATGGGCAAAGATGGGGAAGCACTTGAAAGCAAGATGTAGAGAAACATGACCTCTTTCAGGAAGTTCCAAGGAATATATGTGAGTAATCAAAGCTTCCTGACCTCCCAGGAGCCTCAAGGCAAATTCCACTTGTAAACAAGACCACTGTTAGTAAGGCAACCTTAATGCTATCCTGCTGAATCCTAAACAGCAGATGACACCCAGGCCTAAATCTTGCAAACTAAAAAAGGAGATGCAGAAAAGGGCAGTCACAATGATAAGAGGTGAGAACAATTCCCTCAGAAAGAAAGTGACAGCATTTAGTGCTCTTTTCGCTTCGAGAAAAATCAGAGCAGGGGGGAAATGCTAGAGGGAAAATGCTAGAGGTATATATAATCAGGCATGGAATGGAAAATGAGAACAGAGGGATGTTTCTCTCTCCCCCCATCTCTCACTATAATCAAGATCAGAAGATTGAGGGCTGATAAAAGGAAAGGGTTTCATCATCCTATTGAATTGGATGCCCCCAGATGTGGCAGTGGACACCAGTTGTGGTAGCTTTAAAAGTGGACTAGACAAACTCATGGGAGGCCTTGAAAGGTAAATGATAATTCCTGAATGACAACAGCATGGCATAACTGGGAACTAGCATTCAATAAATATCCCAAGAATATTTCTTTTTAAAAAAAATTTTTTTTTATTAATTTTTAATTAATTACATCCCTTAGTGCTTAATAAACATCGTGCTGTCCGGTATTTAATTTGCTTAACAATACAGATTCCATTCTTACTCTCCACACCTTTATTCCAACCACCGGTGAAAGGAATTCCAAGTTTGATAATATTCTGTGTCTTCTTTCTGTTTCATTTTCAATGTAAGTCTGTTTATTTCTGCACAGTCTAATACAGTTGTGGTGAACCTTTTTGGCACCGAGTGCCCAAAATGAAATGCATGCCCCCATGCATGCACTCTGCCCCCTGCATGTTCCCCCACCCCACATATCTGCCCTTCCTCTCTGTGCATGTATCTCACCCCCAGTGCATGCACCCTGCCCCCACATGCAGCTCGCCTCCCGCGCATGCATGGCAGAGACCCAAAGACCAGCTGGCCAGCAGGAGGCGCGCGTGCATGCACGGTGGAGCCAAGCTAGGGTGATGGCATGCATGCCCACAGAGATGACTCTGTGTGTGCTACCTGTGGCATGCGTGCCATAAGTTCGCCAACACGGTCTAATACCTTCTTAATTATCTCTTCACTGCTGTTAAAACATAGAATATTTCTGAATACCTTATATAACCATCCTAAACTTGCCATCCTTGGCCCAGCATTTGGGAAACCAGTCTCTGCCTTTCACAAGCCAGGACAAAGGATGAGTGGTGGAGGAGTAACACCTCTTTAAAAAAAACCTTGGTCTGGCTGGCCCTGCTGGTAGCAACTTGTAAGGGCCCCTTTCCAGGGTTAAGAAAATGGTCAAGTGTTTTGAAGGCAGAAAAAGACCTTATGTCCCAATGGCAGATAAAGTGGAGGAATTGTCTTCATTTAGCAGCATCTGTACTTCAATGAAGTGGCTAACAAAAGAAGGGGCCTCTTGTTAATACCTGGCAGTAGGTATACAATGCCTTCAATGACAGGTAGAGTGATGCTTCGGTTTCAGTCCTATCAATGGTAATAACTTTAGGAAGAAGACCTCATATAGCCATCCTCAAAAAATGAAGCAAGGGAGGCCCCAGACCCTTTGGAAAATGTCCCCCTATTCAGAAAAATCATGGAAATGTTAAATTGGATGTGGCTATGATGCTACAAATGCTTATTGGAAAATGGTTGTGATTAGCTGCGTTAAACCATGGCAGCCATTTTGTAAGTGTGCCCATAATAAAATTCCTGACATGTCCATTAACCAAATCGTGGACTCCTGCTGTACATAACTATTTATTTTGCTGCACTGCTGATGGTCAAATAGTTTTCCCCGCAGATTAGAATCATTGTAAAATTGATTTATTTAAGGTGAAAAAAAGCTAAATGCACACATGAAAAGCAACAATTCTATGTGTAATTCCTTGAGGCTGCCTATGATATCTTGAGTATAAAAAACCTCAAATAATTTACCTCTACCTTCTTTTGCTGTACATTTGTATAGTTCTTGCAGCTCTTCTCAGTGTTGTGCTTGTATATTTTTTTCCTTAACCGTGTTTCTTGTTTTGCTGCTTTTAGATAAAAATCACACCTCTTGCTTTCCATTAAAAATGATGAGCTATGCACATACTTATCCATGTACATGGAGTAACTCAGTAGCAAAGAGGCACCTTCCCTTTCTAAGTGACATCTCTAAAAAAGTAAATATAGACCCAGCATTGCCATTATGCACATAAAATTTCTGCAGGGAAAAAAAATTCAAGAAAGGGAAGAAAAGCTGCTTTCTCTGATAGTTTTTCATTTCGCCAAAGTCTGTCTCAATTAACAAATCCCCAAACATTGTTATCTTTCAAGCAAGGAGATATAGATATAGACATATGTTTATTTTATCCTGCTTTGTCAATGTTTAATTCTTTGGCACAGCTTGCAAAGAATTTTATTTTGTGAAGTGAGCAAGGTTTTTTATTTTTAAGAAACAACGCGTAATTGCCTGACTCATATCCATGTCTACTCAGCCAGTTCTGCTTTTCTTTTGTGATCTTTTCAGTCCAAAATTGGTTTGGTCTTGTTTATCCTTGATGAGCCAGAGATGGGTAATGAGAGGGTCACAGAACTGAGGGGTTAAGCAAAATGTGTAGGAACTTGTCATATGTGGATGGGGCTAAGTTCCTAGTTTGAGTTCTTTTCTCCCATTCTGCCTTTCATCTCATTCATTCCTTCGTCCCATCTCTTCCTTCTTTCTTTCCATCTTTTCTGACCACCCCTTTCTTCCTTCCTTTTTCCTCCCTCACTCCCTTCCATCTTTTTCCTTTCTGCTTCCTATCCCTCCTTCCCTCCACCCACCCACCCACCTACCCATTTCTCACTTCCTTTCCTCATTTTTTTTTTACCTGAAAATGATGGGTTTTTTCCCATCAGTGTTCTGTACTGATGTCCAAAGGGAAGCAATGCAAATGGGAGAATGGAGGAGTCGGCCTGCAGATAGGTGAACACCCATCCACCTACTCATTCCTCACTTCCTTTCCTCATTTTTTTTTAACCTGAAAATGGTGCGTTTTTTCCCATCAGTGTTCTGTACTGATGTCCAAAGGGAAGCAATGCAAATGGGAGAATGGAGGAGTCGGCCTGCAGATAGGTGAACACCCATCCACCTACTCATTCCTCACTTCCTTTCCTCATTTTTTTTTAACCTGAAAATGGTGCGTTTTTTCCCATCAGTGTTCTGTACTGATGTCCAAAGGGAAGCAATGCAAATGGGAGAATGGAGGAGTGGATCTGCAGATAGGTGAAGGGTGAAGATGGCCGCAGGTTGGCCATGCTGCAGAGATAAATACTGCAGTTCTAGGATCCAGTTTCCAAACCTGTTTCAGAAAAGTTCACCAACATGGCCACAGCTTGACTTGTGTTTAATGCTGCATTGGTTCTGCTCTCCATGCCATGCAAATTTCCATTGGACAGAAGCATAAGGACGACTGAGGATTAAGCATACTTTGAAAATATCTGAGAGCTTTTATCCATTATAATGAACCATATGGTTACCCAGGCTGCTGATAAAGATGAAAGGTCAGCATAGGTTTTGTCTACATTATAAAGAGACCTCCATCAGAGAAGAAAAGTGGGTTACAAAGCTCATTCACAATGTCACCATGATTTTACTATTTTTTGTGGGTACATTGGGCTAAATATATAGAAAGTTCCCACAATATTAGCATTCAAGTAAACATGCTTACAAATGACTTTCACATCTTTACTCCAACCACATGAAAATCTCTTAAGATAGCCACACATATGGGAATATTGCAACAGGACTGGCATGCATTTAGGTTTGCAATCTCTAGTTTAGATTCCTTTGTATTGTAGATGAACGCCTACATAGGCATTTTAATAAACTGGTACCCTGTATTGTTCCAGTTTCTCTTTGTGTTATACTTTACAGGCTGTGGAAAAGATTCATGTTAATTATTTAAGTTGAAACATTAGTTTGAAATGTTTTTCTATAATAACATAATTGTCACACTTGTTACAACTTAAACCTCTAAATAGAAATGATCCTTGGCTTCATTTATTGAGAAAAATGTAGTTTATTAGAGTCAAGTGAATTGCAGTATTGCAAAGCCAGAACTAAGAATCGTGTGCCAAAATCGCTAAGATCTACTTTCCCCTCCCTTACCTATCTCCCATTGCCAACCCCATTGTAACCAATCAGGTTTAGGCAAGATGTTTTCATAATGGTCAGTCCCAGCGCAGTTTGGTATGTGGCTCCCACCTTCTTCCAGTTTGTTGACCTTGAGGCACCATCTGCAGGAGATACAGCATCTACTTCCATTTTCCCCAAGCATCCCCCCTTCATTCCCCTTCCCCACAGTTCATGGCAGTCTGTCACCACATAGCAGCAAAGAACAAGCAAGCATAAGGTGGCAGCTGACACCAATTCAGAAAGAAAGAAAGAAACTTGACCAACTCACAAAAATGAAAAATAAAATGATTACATGGTACACATTACTTCTCAACATTAGGGCATGGTCTAATACATTTTTCCTGTATCCTCTATGGACTGGATAACACAGGAGTTTTTGCAAGAAGTTACAAAACTAACTTGGAGTTCTCAATCCTTCATTTTATCTATTTTCCTACAACTTATTTAAAAAAAAAACAATTAATCCCATCAATAGAATAGGCAATTTTACTTACTTAAACTGGAACAATCTGAATGCATAAAAATCATACTCTAACCCCAATCCAAAAGATTAAATGGAGTTTTAATGCCTCCTTTCCATTATCAGGAAAAATATCCAGTTTAATCAGCTGCCACTTTGAATGAACCTCTGTTCAGCATGAAGAGACAACTACTTGCTTCTATTATTTCCTCTATTTTATTTCATAAAATAAAATAATAATAGAAACAAGTAGCTATGAAACAAATCGTTTCATAAAATAAAATAGAGTTTCTAACTAAACTCTAGCTTGATGGCTATAGTTGCTGGGGACTTACCAGCTATAACTATGACAATAGAGACCTGGCACTATTAATGGCTACCAAGGTTTGTCATGACAAATTGCAATTACTTGCCTGCTCTTGCCTTGATATTAACTGTATTATGGCTTTCCTTCTGCAGATTATTTGAATCATATACTGTATATCCTTTGTGTCAGGATGCAACCAACCCAATTTAGCATCATTTTTGTAAGAATGTCATAATGCAGATGGCAACATCATGACTTCTGCTAGATGCATATGTTCCTAAGACTTCAGTTGAGTTGAGTTGAGCTTTAGGCTTGGAAACAGGTTTTTTTTTTTTTTTACCTGGTGGAGGGTTAGTCTAATGCAGGGATGTCAAACTTGCATTGTCATGGCGGTGTCACATGATGGATCATGCTTTTCCCCCTTTGCTAAACTGGGCATGGCCATGGCCAGTGTGTGATGCATCCAGCCACGGGCCACGAGTTTCACAGCCCTGTACTAGATGCATATGTTCCTGAGATCTCAGTTGAGTTGAGTTCATATTTAGGCTCAGAAACAGTGGAGGGTTAGACTATTTTGTAGTTTCCTGACCTAGTCTCCTAAGGCCTGACAGTGCTTTAGTTGTCCGGAGACCAGGGACAACTTCCTTCTTCATTCAGGATAAATATTAGAGATGAGCATGTTTTGAAAATGATTTAGAAGCACTTCAGAATTTGAGCATATATGGCACTTCTCTGCTATTTATTAAAGCAGCCTGCCTCTTAGGTTTCCACATAGGCCTGGGGCAAGGTATAGGGGGACACCTTTAGCTGCTTTGAGGAGACAATTTGTTCAATATGGAAAATCTGTTTTAATGAACAGCAGTGACATGCTGTTCTCAGGTGAGATCTGAAGCACTTCTTCTCAATTATTTTTCAAGGATGCTTTCTTGAGGTTCTGAGACAGGTGAGGCCAATCCTCAAATATTGTTAATACAGTTTCAATTAAAAGGAAAGCCAATGTGGTTTAGCAGTTTAGAAATAGAATAGAACCAAGAAGATTACATTTCAAGTCCAATCTCAACTATAGAAACTTACTGGTCCCCTTTGAACACGCTCTTTTCCCTATCAACTTCCCAGAGGAAGTTGATATAGAGATAAAGTGAAGTTACCATGTAAGTTGCCTTGTGCATCTGGCAGAACAGGGAGATTTAAATATAACTTACCAAATGAACAAATTAACAAAATGGGACTAGGGCAAAAATCTGTATTTCCAGTGTTTCAGTCTGCCGTTAGGAGCCATTTCAATATAGCAGATCCGTTCCTGAAAACGGTACTCTATGCAGGTGCTAGATTTCAATACATACTGTCCCTTTCTAGTACTAAGAATTGTGGGAAATGAAATCCTGTGCAATTGAGGGTTTAGGGTCGCTGGAAACAGATTCAGGTTGTCAATAAAAGCCCAGCAAAATGTATTTCTCATCAGTGCTGCTTATTACAGTCTTTCATTTTAAACACACTTAGCATTGCTCCCATGAAAGTTAGGTGGGTAGAATTTGTTGTTTTTGCAAATGCTAGTCTGCCCTCATCTTTTTAACTAATGGTGCCTCTTTGCCAGTCTCCCAAGCAAGCCTTAGAATGTTTGCCAGCAGTATAATTGGGAGAAAATAAAGAACGGTTTCCATTTTACACCTCCCTCCCTCCCTCCCCTTCCTAACAATGTGATAAGTATTGCAGTTAGAGTGTACCTGAGAAAATCTGATTCTGTAAAATTCCAACCTGATCGCATTTTCTCTCTCTCTCTCTTTCTTGCTTCTTTCAGGGAGTTTTCATATAAACCTCCATAGTTCCGTTCTACTATAGGAAACAGCCTCTGAAGAAGTTCTGAAATTTGGGGTCTTTCCACTGCTAGCATTGCCTGTAGTACTGTCCAATCTTCACTGCTTTTATTGTTGTTGTTTTTCTAGTAATATTCAAAGTTGTTCCCTTTTTTGCATATGAAAAGCTACTGCAATTTATGGAAGATAAAGTTGAGTTTGCTTAAGGAAGAACATGGAACTGTCCTATGCCCAACACATTCACTAGAAGTAAATGAATTCCTGGACCAGCTTGTACAGAAGCAGTCATAGGGAGCCTGGAAAGTATCTCCTCTTTGACCTTATGGTCATATAAAGTGATCAGGGTATCTGCAGGAGGGTCAAAACAAGCAGCAACAAATTTGATTGAAGCTAGCATTTTTTTAAAAAATTGATGTCGTGGGGGATAGGGTTCAATTGCATGGTGGTGGCCACCCTCTTCACTTTTTCACCTCCTCACTGAGGGCACCCTGTGATTTGAATTTTGTTGTTGTCTTTCTAGATTTTTCTTCAAAAGCAGGCATTGAACTTGGCTATCTTGAAGAGCTAAATAGGGCCCAGATCAGATCTGATTAGTATCTGGATATGATTTACTCAGGAGAACCCAAGGTTTAGAAGTCAAAATAACAATTCAGAAGAAGGCAGTGGCAAACCATATTCATACTGTCACCATCAGAGTTAAATAGATGTGTTAATGAAATCAAGGAGGGGCTGAGCTCAGCTCAAAGAAAGTTCTACCATTAACTTATTGAACTTCTGGCTATGGGTTTAGAACTCTTACAAATGCCCAGCATAGCTACATTTCTTAGAGATGACTCTGAAATGATCAGGCAAAATATAAACACATTCAGAATATTTAAATCAGGAATGTCAAACTTTGGCAACTTTATGACTTGTGGACTTCAGGTCCCAGAATTCATGCTGACTAGGAAATTCTGGGAGTTGAAGTCCACAAGTCCTTGGACACCTGATTTAAATTATAACATTGAACATTGATTACTCTGTGTGAAAACAAAATTCTTATCTTTTTTTCTTAATTAAACACCGAGGCTGGACACACATAGCATGTTAAAGTCGACTTTGCAAAACACAATTATTTTATCTTCCCAATTGAAGATTACATGCAAGCAGTGATTAATTCTGAAAGGCTTTAAGGTCTGGCTGGGGGGACCTTTCAAATATTACCAAACCATAGGAGGGTGGAATTTAGGGGAAGCTAGGCATTTTTCGTTCTTAAAGAGCTTGGATTAGGAAATCCTTGAAGAAAATAAGACTTTGCTTAAGGATACAGGATTAGAGCCTCTTTGAGAAAACTGGAACCAATAAAACAGTATTGGCAGGAATATAATTTAGTCACATACATTGATTTTTTTCCCCAGTTCTAAATACTGAACTTGGGGGTGGTTTTATATCTTGAACTCCTTGTCTGCTTGTTTGTTCAAACTGTTTATAGATTGCTTTGGAATGCAGAACTCAGCTCGTATAATTTGTTCTGGTTAAAAATATATATTTTAAATCCCTAATTGCTAATATTTCTACATTTTTATTTTTCAAGAAAACATAGAAGAAGATAATATAACAATTCCTTGGCTTGTTAGAATTATTGGTTCTAGTAGCCTTGTCTGATCTATCTTCCTGTAGTTAGAAGAAGCAAAGGCAGGAATCACTTAAGTGTGAGCAGAAAGCATAAAATGTTTGACACTTCTAAGGCATCTATTGTTAGCAAAAACTTCCTTGTTCCCAACGCTGAAACAGAAATGCTACTTTGCCATACAACTGTCAAGGTTTTCTTAAGCCTTTTGCCTCCAGAGATAGATTTTGCTGTCTTATGGACAGATTCCAGAAACTGTTTCCGTATGTACTCCATGCCAAAATCTATCCTAAATGGCTGTGGTTAAAATGTGGCTGTCAACCTATTAAATGCTTGAAAAGCAAAGATTTACGGAAGTTTTATCCAATCTGCTCTGAACTGTACCACAAATACGGGGCGATCCAACTTCATATGTTTAGTTACCTGCTGTGGATGATTCATTCCATTGTCTAACAGCTGATCTCATGTCTTGTTCTACAGCAACATCCTTCATCTCACTACACAACAATAACCAACTAAGCCATCACTAGGGCTAATTATTGCAATTCTTCCTCCTCCTCCTATATAAAGATCTCTGCCAAGGAACCCCTAAGTATTTGTCATGAAATTCCTGGGCACCGACAAGACTCTTTTAGACCTGAGTCTGCAGGCATGAACCTGCAGGCATGAACCTGCAATCCCTAAGCCCGTTTCTTTTCATGCACCAGTTGACTACAACCAAAAACCAGGATATCCTCTGCAATGGTCATTAGTTTCAAAATAATGGGTGCAACCAAATGATCAAAGCTCCATCTCACTCCATCTCACTTTAATGGGCTTTGCAAACACTTCAGGTATGTAGAAAGGGGCAGCACTTCAATTGCCTGGTCATGCCCACTATTTTGAAGTCTGTAAATGTCACCATGGATACACTGTCAAACATTGGACCTGTACTTTCCCATTAGAACACATACAGCAAAGGTCAGACTTGATGTCAGTTATGGGCAAATATAGAGTTTATGTACCCTAGAACCAGGGGTGGGATCCGACCGGTGTAACTACTGGTTCAGTGATTTACGATTTGTGTGCACGCATGTCAATCATCGTCAGCTTGCTTCCTGGACAGCTCAGCAGCACTGTGCGCAGCAGTTGAAAAAGCACTTTTTTTCCTGCTTTTTCCACCACAGCTGTGCCGCGCAAAGCAGCTGAGGTTGAAAAAGCAGGAAATAAAGGTCAGGTAAGAGCCCAGGTGGGTGGGTAGGCCAAAACAGCAGCAGATATAGAACTGATTCTATGTCTGCTGCTCTTCAGAGCTACCAGTTCTACAGAGCTGGACAGAACCGGTAGAATCCCACCCCTACTTAGAACAACCAACATTAGGATTCTAAAAATCAAGAAGTCTTTCTTGGGTTTTTCCCCCTTGAAAATATTTCAATTCTCACCCAGGAAGCTTCTTCAGTTCAGTTCTTCAGTTCAGTTCGTCAAAACTGAAGAAGCTTTGTGAATGGTCAAATCTTGATAGCCTGACAAGACAAGCTTACTGGAGTTAGATATCTTGCAGGGTAGAGCGGAGGAGTTTTCTCGATTCCTGCATGACAAAATCACTCAGATTCGGGAGGGGCTTGACTCCAATTGGATGGTCCCGGGGGAGGTGTCCGGGGCAGGTCTTGTGAATGTTATCTGGGGGGAGTTCGACCCTGTGACCACCGAGGGTGTGGACAGGTTGCTGGAGGGTCTGAATGCTACCACCTGTTTATTGGACCCGTGCCCTTCCTGGCTGGTTTCGGCCGCCAGGGAGATGACTCGAGGCTGGCTCCAGGGGATTATCAACGCTTCTTTGAGAGAGGGGTCGCTTCCTACCGCCCTGAAGACGGCGGTGGTGCGGCCCCTCCTCAAGAAGCCTTCCCTGGATCCAGCTGTTTTAAACAACTACCGTCCAGTCTCCAACCTTCCCTTTGTGGCGAAGGTTGTTGAGAGTGTGGTGGCACGTCAGCTCCCTCAGTACCTGGAGGAAACAACTTACCTCGATCCGTTCCAATCGGGCTTCAGGCCTGGGCATAGCACTGAGACGGCATTGGTCGCGTTGGTTGATGATCTCTGGAGGGCTCGTGACAGAGGGTTCTCCTCTGTCCTGGTCCTATTAGATCTCTCGGCGGCTTTCGATACTATCGACCATAGTATCTTGTTGTGACGGTTGGAGGGGTTGGGAATTGGGGGAACCGTCTTTCGATGGTTCTCCTCCTTCCTCTCCGACCGTTCGCAATTTGTGTTGACGGGAGGGGAGAGGTCCACCTCTAGGCCCCTGGCTTGTGGGGTGCCTCAGGGGTCGGTCCTCTCCCCTCTCTTGTTCAACATTTATATGAAGCCGCTGGGCGAGATCATCCGTGGTCTTGGGGTGAAGTGTCATCTATATGCAGACGACACTCAGTTGTACATCTCCACCCCGGACCATCCCAACGATGCTGTGGGGGCTATGTCTAGGTGCCTGGAGGCCGTGCGGGACTGGATGGGCGGGAACAGGCTTCGGCTCAACCCATCCAAGACCGAGTGGCTGTGGTTCCCGGCGCCCCGATATAGCCAGCTGATTCCTTCGCTGGCTATTGGGGGGGAAATTTTGCCCCCCACAGAGAGGGCTCGCAATCTGGGAGTCCTCCTGGATGTACGGCTGTCGCTTGAACATCATGTCGTGGCCGTCTCCAGGGGGGCATTTCATCAGATCCGTCGGATCTACCGGTTGCGGCCCTTTCTGGATCGGGACGCCCTGCGCACGGTCACTCAGGCCCTTGTCACCTCTCACCTGGATTATTGTAATGCCCTCTACATGGGGCTCCCTGTGGGGAGCACCCGGAGACTCCAACTGGTGCAAAATGCGGCCGCGCGGGGGATCATGGGGGCGTCGCGTAGCGCCCACGTGACGCCTCTCCTGCACGAGCTGCATTGATTGCTGGTGGCTCTCCGGGTTCGCTTCAAGGTTCTAGTTTTGACCTTTAGGGCGATCCATGGCACTGGGCCAGGTTACCTGCAGGACCGCATCCTACTGGTGATCTCCAGCAGGCCGGTGCGTTCACACAGGGAGGGCCTTCTCCGGGTCCCGTCGGCCGCTGTGTGTCGCCTGGCGGCCCCGAGAGATAGGGCCTTCTCTGTGGCGGCCCCTGCCCTCTGGAATACTCTGCCGCCGGAACTGCGTACCGGCACGGACCTGAGGGCCTTCAGGCGCGCGCTGAAGACCTGGCTTTTTGAGCAGGCCGGCCTGGGCTGAGGTGGTTTTAAATTTGTCTCCATTTGTTCTGTAATTTTAAATTGGGGTTTTAAGGGTGTGGGGTGGGTTTTTCTTATTCGGCCAATATTTAATTTAATTCCTTTTAACTTTTGTATTACTGTTGGGGTCTAGATTGGCTGTACACCGCCCTGAGTCCCTAGGGAGAAGGGCGGTATAGAAATTTTATAAATAAAATAAATAAAAATAAATAAATAAATAAATTGCTATTTCCGACACAACACCAAAATTGGCTATGGTTTTACTCCAAAAGCTTCTCAGCAAATGCCTTCAAGAACACCTAGTATATATATGTGTGTGTGTGTGTGTGTGTTAGGTTTTTGAGCTGATAAATAATTAAACAAGGGAGACTAGTATAGATCTATTTCGAGCTACTTAGCTCTCATCAGCTAGCCATACCCTTACTGGGATTCGAACCTGAGAAGTATTACATGTGAGGCAGTTGTAATTGCCATTAGGCCACAGGTTCTCATCCAGGTCAGCGATACAGGGGAATGATACAAGGGAATCAATCCCTTGATTGGGGCTTACCAGGGTGTTGTAACACAAGTATATAAAGTGGCAAAATCAGACCTTAGGGCAGAATTCAGGACTCCACAGCTCAAAAGAAGCAGCAGCAGTCAAAAAAGTTAATGCAATCCTAAATTGCATTAACAGAGGGGTACAATCAAGATCAAGTGAGGTACTAATTCCACTCTATAAAGCCTTAATAAGACCACACCTAGAATACTGCATCCAGTTTTGGTTACCACATTATAAAAAAGAAGATAAAAAGTGTAGAGAAGAGCAACCAGGATGATTAGGGGACTGGAGAATGGTTACAGGAACTGGGCAGGGCTAGTCTAGTGATGAGAAGGGCCAGGGAAGACATGATAGCGGTCTTCCAATATCTGAGGGCCTGCCACAGAGAGGAGGGGGTCAAGCTATTTTCTAAAGCGCTTGTAGGCCAGACAAGGAATAATGGATGGAAACTGAACAGGGAGAGATTTAACCTGGAAATAAGGAGAAACTTTTTGACAGTGAGAATAGTCAACCAATGGAACAATTTGCCCTCAGAAGTTGTGGACCACCATCACTTGAGACCTTCAAGAAGAGATTGGACTGCCATTTGTCAGAAATGGTATAGAGTCTCCCACTTGGGCAGGGGGTTGGACTAGATGACCTCATAGGTCCATTCCAACTCTGATTATCTGTTATCTGTTAAAGAACACTAAGTGATAACTAATAACTCTAAGAATTGTGGAAAGCCTCAGTACCAATTCCTGGGTTGACAGGGGCAAATTTGAGAACCTCCTTCAAATGTTTACTTTTGAGCTTCTACTATAGTCTTTCCCAACACACTGACACTTCCCTTGCCATCCACACTTCCCAATATGAAGAAATTTCACAGAAGGATGCTACAAGTTCTTGGGATATAAGTGAGGCATGGAAAACCAAGAAGACCGCAATCCTTCAGATAAAGGATTATACAATAAGACAGGATACTTGCTCCTGTTTCGGGGCCAACTCATCACTAATACCATTACTCCATCCAGAGATTTACTCTGATTTTTTTCTGACCTTTGAAAGAAACTTCAGAAGCAAATGATTCTCAATTCTGTTAGATATATGATATTTCTCAAAGATATATGACAAACACCATCAAAAGCTGAACGTTTGATAGTTGACCAGGCATTTCTATCAAATACAATTTTTCTTTAACTATCAGACATTCAGCTTCTGATGTCTTTATCAACAAACATGCAACAATGCACAAATAGCTTTAAACTGGCAAAAATGTAATCATCCCCTAATTGACTCTTCACTAATACATCTATTGATTTATGGCCACAGAAGAGCCTGCTAATTTTATGGTTAATGGTGTTGAAAAGATAAACAGCCTAAGTCAAATCAGATGTCTCTAACCTACACACTTGAACCCAGCCAGTATCCCATATGGCTCTTTGGTTTAAGTAAAAGACAGTCAGCCAATAAGATGCATATCCTAGGAAATAATTGAGGCTCCTTTTGCATCATGTCTTAAAATCAGACCAAAGGGTACTAAAATACTCAAGGCAGAAGAATAATTGGATTGTGTACAAAGCGGAAATATATTTTATTTTAAATCCCAAACCTGCTTTTGTACACTGGAGATTCTGATGAACCATCTCTTACAGTTTGGCAGAATCCAAAGTTAAACATGTTGTTTGTTCAGGATTTTGGCTGAGAAAAATCCAGAGGGCTTGAGTATAGAAGGCTGATCCCTTTCTTCCTTTTCCTGACAGAAGCAGATCTTATCTTCCCTGCATTTTCACTTCCTTTTGCCTTCTCATTTTCCCACAACCACTTCTCCCTGAACAAAGCAATCCCATGATATTCAGTGCTTGGACCAAAACATCAGCAATATGTATTTTGGTTTGTGCATGGAATATCCAAACTAGATGCATATCATTATAGAAGTTTAAGCACAGATCCAGTACTCTGTGAAAGCTACATCTAACCATGGATCCAACATGTGCTGGCAACTTCCTTTTTCTAATGGGTCCCCATAAGTATTTAACCCTTAAGGCATGAATAGCAATAATAATAGCACTTAATCTTATATACCGTTTTATAGTACTTTACAGCTCTCTCTAAGCGGTTTACAGAGTCAGCACATTGCCCCCAACAGTCTTGGTCCTCATTTTACCCACCTCAGAAGGATGGAAAGCTGAGTCAACCTTGAGCCTGATGAGATTCAATCTGCCAAATTACAGGCAGCTGGCAGCCAGCAGAAGCAGCCTGCAGTACTGCACTCTAATCATTGCACCACTAAATATGATAGCCTTGGTCATTGCTAACTATGTTTTCATTCATTCATTCATTCATTCATTCATTCATTCATTCATTCATTCATTCATTCTCTGCAGTATGAGTTATTCCAAGAGCACCAAAGGAGACAAGCTTACACTGGTAAAGTTCATGGATTACTACCATATTATAGCAGCATGTCTGAACAAATCTTGGCCTCCTTGTTCCCCCAGCTTATTTCTAGAGAGGTGTATCCACTGAAGTAACTTCTCCTAAACTCTAAAGTCACACTTTTCAAATTCAAATGTAAACTACCATTTTTCCCTAATATTGAGCAAAAAGAAGAAACATTCCAAACTGTTGGAAAAAGATATCTCATAATTAAGGAATATTTGGGGCCTTTTCTGAATTATCCTTCTGTTGGCCTCTTTACAATAAACAAAGCTGCATTGTAGTAATCTTGTTGGGTTATAACTAATAATCAAACTGTGGAGAGAATCATAGTTTGCATATTGCAAACTTATTTATTTATTTCAAATATATATTTTATTAATCATATTTTCATCATAAAAACACATTTCCACTCTTTACAGCATTTCAGTATCAGCGTTCACTCACATTGACATACTTTCTAATTATGTAGGTTGCTATTATATATATTGCATATTTGTTTCTGCATTCATTATAAACCAAACATTTACAAGCTTACAAACAGTATTTAACTCAACTTACTGTAGCTCCTACATACCCTTCAACTGTCAGATTGTAGATTGCAAACTTTTAATCAAAGCAATCTTTTGCAATATGCTTGGAAAATATTTACATTTTTGTCTTAAACAATGATTATATCTCTTAGCTTTACAAATCACCAACATCATTTAGAAAAATTGTAATATGGAGACTAGTTGGGTAACAGATCCATCCCATAATTCTTGAAAAAGACAGGGGACTCTGGCTTCTCTTCACACTGTCTTTGATTGTATGAATATCTTTCATTGCTGCAACAAAAAACCCATTGCAGCAAAAAGATGTTTATGACCAAAAATCTGGACCAAAAATAAACAGACATGGTCTGAACAAATCAAATCATTCATCAGCTTCTTTATCTGCAGTATGGTTTAATCCTTTTTATGAGCAGATCCAATGAGTGGAGTGACTTTCTGTTTGTTTTACTTTCTCAAACAATTCATGATGAGGAGTGGCTTTGTGAACATAATGCATTCTGAATAGCATGAAGGCATTCTCTGAACTATGCTGTCATATTAGCCAGCATTTTCCCTTCCCCCTTGTTAGGAATAGAAAATTAAACTTTTAATCTATCAAGCTCTTAAACTTCCTCTCATGGTAGAGCTACGTTTAGTAGAGAAAGGTGGAAGGGATGCGATCAAAATTTATTATACCATTATGAACAAAAAAAACCCATTCTTTATCTTTTCTCCTGTATTTTTCCACCAAAAACTGATTGGCAATTAATTCTGTGAGAGTATTTTAGTATAGTAGCTAAATCAGAGGTGGTATTCAGCAGGTTTTGCTCAGTTCTGGAGAACCAGTAGCGGAAATTTTGAGTAGTTTGGAGAACCGGCAAATACCCACCTCTGACTGGAGATTTTACAGTATCCCTCCCCTGCCAGGCCCACCAAGCCACGCCCACAGAACCTGTAGTAAAAAGAATCCCACCTCTGAGTTAAATACACTGGGCTAAAAATTGGAAGACTGCAATCTCTAGTCCTATTTTAAGCCAGAAATAAGCTCAATGACCTTCAACCAGTCATTCTCTCTCAGCTCTAGGAAAGAAAAAATGGCAAATGACTTTTGCATTCTTGCCAAGAAAATGGCAATAATTTGTCCATAGATTTAATTGTGGTTGAAAAGAAGAAACTGTGAATAATTGATGAGGATAGTAGAATAGAAGACAAAGAATGGGAGAAGATCAGAGAGTATCAAGGTATGAAAATCAGAGTTGAAAGATTATGGCATGCACTAGTTATGGTGGTTCCAGTGATTGGGGTTAGGTATGATTGTTACTGTTACTGTTACTGTCATTGTCGCCGTCATCATCATCATCATTGTTGTTGTTGTTAATAATAATAATAATAATAATAATAACAACAACAACAAGAAGAACAATAATAACAATAATAATAACAATAATAATAATAGTAATAAGAACAACAATAATAATAATAAATAAATAAACTAAAAGTGAAACTACATGATTATGAAACATGTAACAGTGATACCATTGTCATCACGGCACTTGGTACCATGTCCAAGAATTTTACAAAATACATTTAGAAATTACAGCTTCCTGCAATAACACCAGTGGAACTGCAAAAAACTGTACTACTTGGAACATCATACATTTTAAGAAGATACTTGGCTGATACCTAGGATGCTGTCAGCAACCTGTATCAATCAGCAGCAGCAGTCGATGATATTTGAGATACATTTTTAAGACTTAAGACTGAGTTTCATATTTAATTTCATTATTATTTACAATAATGATGATGCCCTAAGGAATCAAGAACCCCTATGGGAATAACATTAAGATCCTGAATGAAGAAGGATACCAGAGCATTTTTTCAATGTCAAGGACACTAAAATTCAGGTGGTTAGAAGTGAAAGCATCATGAGAGTAAAGAGTGAGAGTAAAATCCAAACTCAATGAAGGAAATATCATTAAGGCAATAACAGCTCGGCAATTCCAGACCTCAGATGCAGGTGAAATAATGGACTGGATTGAAGCAGAACTAGAAGTCTTTAATAGGAAAACCAGAAAAATAATGACAATGAATCGTGCTCTTCATTCATGCAACAAAGTAGAAAAGAAAGTGTCAGCGTCCCAACCAAACTCTCCATCCCAATTCAGCACTCAGGAAAAGAAGTCCATCCATGTAAGAATTTATTAGAGAAATCATATTGGCACATTTGGAAAAACCCAAATCTGAAATCCCGCAGTTTCCCCTGCTAAATTAAACTCACATCCAACCCCTTTACTGAAGACCACAAATCACACTCTCCAATCTACCTCCATTCTGATTGGATTCCAAACTCCAGCGACTTGGCCTTGAACTCTGGTGAAATAATATTGTTATGGCTATTCTCCCTTTTCACTTTACTTTCATTCCCATGGCTACCCATCCTTCCTCGTGGCAGCCCCAAGCTCGATTCAAGATGGATCCGGGGCTGACAGAAAGAACTGAAGAAAACCACAAAATACAAAGACCTGCAAATAGACATAGAATGACTGCAGTTAAGATAGTAAAGATAATACCAATAGACTCCCTGGGTACAATTCCAGAACATCTGGAGCACCTGTTGAACACACATCAACACTGACAAAATCACTATCAATCAGTTGAGACAGCTTTATTCAGAACAGTTTACATCCCGATACAATACCTTTAACACCATCAAGCAACATCTTCGTATGCCACGTCCTTGGAAAGAACTTGATAGGTGGATAAAAATGCCAAAAATCCAGTCTAAATATTTGGTTGCAAGTGTAACCAACCATCCAAGGGAATATCAGTTAAACACAGGAGTGCCTGCAGGAGGACAGAGTGGTGAAAAAAGTCTAGAATGCAATTACAGATAGTTCTCAACATAGAATAGTATAGAATGTGAAGGATGTGTGTTTTTGTTTTATTTTTTTTATGTATAATGTACACTGAAGATGGCATTTAATTTCATTGTACGAGGTGCAATGACAATAAATTAAACTATACTATACTATGAAGCCTGTCCATTACGGTCGTAAGCTGTAAAATGGGTTGGTGGTGTGAGTGATCTGATTTCAAAAACTTTTTTTGTGGTGGTTGTTATGGAAACTCAGGGGTTGTAAAGCAAATAGGAACTTGATAGGAACATGATTTTGCCAAAAAAAAAAAAAAAGATAGAAAGAAAGAAAGGTCAGTTTTTGACAAAACAATTGAAAAACACGGTCAGCAGATGCTGCAAACAGTCATAAACGCAGCCATGTTGCTGAGGGCCCAATGTTTCGTCACATAACCATGGAAATGGCATGACCATAGCAACTTCAGAACCAGGTTGTAAGTAGCCCCAGGGTAGTTCCAAAGGTGCTTTTTCAGGAGGCAACTGGACTTCCTTGTTTTCCAGAAATGGATTTCCAGAGGGAAAAATTGCAGACTGGAGGAACCAGAAGCACTACTCAGGTGACCCTGAGGACACAGATAAACCTCCAAGAACTTCAATAATCCGCTAAAGAGTTGCAGATGGCCAGCTGTCTGCAAGGAATATAAATCCTTCCATTCTCTATCCTGTCAGAGCTGAAGAAGCTTCTTGGATGAGAAGCAAAATGTGTACAAAAGAAAAGAAAGTCCAGTTGCTTCCTGAAAAAGCACCTTTGGGACAACTATGACCTGGATGACTGAGAATTTCTACAGACTTCTAACCCCAAGATAGCTCCATCATAACTATAACTATAAGTATTAAGCAAATAGTCGTAAATTGAGGATTACCTGTACGGCAATATGATCAAAGCCTTGTCTCTCTTTTAGGTATATCAGTCACAATCATATATATATTGATGAGAAGGAGGAGGAGGATGTGGCTTTGATCGTACATACGTAGCTGCCATCTTGACTTATTTTTCCCTGTGGACAGCCACAGGGGAGAAAATGTAAGTTTCCAAATAAAATGTGAATACTTTTATCACTGATAGACTGGAGATGGGTAACTATGGCAACTTGACAACCAGTGGACTTCAACCATGCTGACTCAGGAATTCTGGGAATTGAAGTCCACAGGTCTTAAAGTTGCCATAGTTGCCCACTACTGGATTAGAATGATATACAGTTTTGTTGCAGGAAGCAGCATCCTTAGCAAACCATGATGATGTCAATACAATGATAAGCCTGCAGTGATTTAATCATACAAGTGTTGCCATGAGTTGGACAGCAAGTTGTATTTTAAAATGATTTTTTTTGTGCTGCTCTTCCAATTAATTTATTTAATTCATTCTTGCTGTTTGATCATTTGCACCCCTGCAGGTTGATCCTTTACTACAAAGAACTGTAGCTTATATCTTGGAATAAAAGAAAACAGAATCAATAACTCAAAGTATTTTTTGCTGCTAGAGATGGTAAGGCCCCCTAACTTAAAGGAGAGGTTTTGTTTTGTTTAAAAAGATTAGACTGCTGGGATGGTAGGTGGAATGTGATTATTTCATTTTGAAGATTAACAGGGAAAAGCCATTGCTTTCTTATCCCTGAAGATTTACAAGTGGATACTATTGCAGACAGTGGCTGCATTGCCACAACATGCTTAATCTGATTATTGTATAAACCCAGTTTTGTAACTTGCTTCCAGTTTAACTTGATATTTTGTGAAGCAGCTGATCAGGAAACATCCTCCTGACTCTTTTGAGGCTTACCCATCCTTCTGTCCATCCATCCATCCATCCATCCATCCATCCATCCATCCATCCATCCATCCATCCATCCTTCCGTCCATCCATCCATCCATCCATCCATCCATCCATCCATCCATCCATCCATCCATCCATCCATTTATCTTCCCAAAGAATAGTGGGAACTATAGTTTTTTTCCCCATTGTGTTGTCAACACAATCACTTAACTACAAATTTAGATTGTTTGAGAAATTGAGGAAGGAGAATTAAAGAAGTAATAACTCTGAACATGGCATAAAAGAAGTAGCTGAGTTCTGTATTTATTTCTCTCTCTTACTTCCCTGTCTTTAAAACAGGGCAATTTTGGGTTGTGGTGAGACTAAACTCTAGAATACTTTGTGAATGATAAAACTGTACTTTCTAATAATAAATGTGTCACTTTCATTTATTTCATTTCTTAACATTCAGAAGCTGGAAAATCTGACCCCAATGTGACTGTAGGAGAAGGATAAACATTATATTTAAAAATGTTCTAAATGACTCCTTTCAAGAAACCCTTCTACAATTTTCCAGGGATGCTTCTCATTCTCATTTTCTTTTTTGACTGAAGATGTTGAGGTTTGGCTGACAGCACCTGGACTATTCTGATGGTAATGTTATTGGCAGCAGTTCAGGCTGAAGGCTGACAAGTCTTGTTTTCTCTCCCCCACCCCCCCCAAAAAAAAAATCAAGTCAAAATCAATCATTCCACATATTCACTGCAGTGAAGAATTCGGCTGTCATATCTTTCAAAACGTTCTAGCATTTCTGCTCTGCTACAGCAAATGCCTTAACAGAAGGAGACAAGTATATGCAGTCTCAACTGTGTTGAGAACAACTGTATAAGAGAAGCTGAACATAACTAGCAGAGTCCTGATAAGGTCATGTCAAAAGAAAAAGCACATCTAAAAAAACCCATCTTGTTTGAAGATCTTTGCTCTTCAGTTGCAAAACATGTTAGGCAAGATAATCCAGTTTTTCCTTCTAATTATTCTCTTTTATGTCCTCTCCATCTTGACCTGTCAATAACTTCCTTGGTTATATTATCTTGAATCCCTTTTCAAGGCCCTTTGAGGGACTGGAAACCATTTTTGATCAGTTGGGGAAAAAGTCCTCCTCATTAGCCTGTACCATCATCATTGGGATTCACCAGGAAGACTTTCAAGCTAAAAACAAGACTTCTCTAAGAACAGACAGAAGGTACCCAAATGAATGGCCACATGTTAGGTTTAGGGAATTAATATACTGTGCAATCTAAAGAGACTCCCACCTAGTGCCACAAAATTCAAAATCCAAAAGTAATCAATTGCAACTCCCTCTATTGTTTAGGGGCAAGAGGTGGTGCTGAGCATATACTTTTGGGTTATATGCAGTGGTGGGATTCAAATTTTTTTACTACCGGTTCTGTGGGCGTGGCAGGGGAACAATACTGCAAAATCCCATTCCCACCCCACTCTAGGGGAAGGTTACTGCAAAATCCCATTCCCTTCCTACCCCACTAACCTGCTTTTCAGCTCCGTTCTCCTGTGCAGGGCAACAAAAGAAGACCCAGCCGATCAGCTGGGACTCAGGAGGCAGAGAATAGATGGGGACAGGGCTAGTCAGAGGTGGTATTTGCCAGTTCTCTGAACTACTCAAAATTTCTGCTACTGGTTCTCCAGAATTGGTCAGAACCTGCTGAATACCAACTCTGGTTATATGTGTCTGTTAGATGTGGAGATTTGTCATTGAAAACATAATGGAAGCTCTCTCTCCCCCCCCTCCCTCCCTCTCTCTCCCCTCACTCTCCTATCTACCTACCAACTACCTACCAACCTACCTACCTCTCTAGAGAAATAGGCTAACAATTGAGGTTTGGGTACTACTTTTAGTTATATACTGTCTCCCCCTCAGAATGCCTGAACTAATACAGCATGCATGGAATGAAAAAAAAATATGGCAGCTATGAGGAAGAGGAGAGGACTGGAGAGGAGGGGAAGGGGAAGAGGCAGGATAAGGCAAGGCAAGGCAAGGCAAATAGAATTGAAAGAAAGAAATAATAAAGCTGATTTTCCTTATAGTACCGACAAGTACTAAATATTACAAGTTTGCCACATTTCAAAGGATTTTTCAGTTACACGGATGCTTCAAATAAAACACCCTCAACACTGCCCTCTTGCTTCCAATAGCAAAATGAAGCACCAACCAGCATCCTTTTGCACCACCTCATTTTTTCTTCTTCTGAGGCTTCTCAGTCTTTTTCAACAGGCTCACACAGAACCTTCAAGGTTATCTGAACCAGCCTTCAAGCTTTTGAGATGATGCAAAATGCATCGGTTCAATGAGGAAAATGGAATTGTCTGTGTGGCATCAAGCCTTTCATCAAGTCAAAGTCCTTTGCAAACCCTACTGGATATATTCTGCTTTTCGTAGTTCTCCTCACAGCTTAGATTTGTGGCAGTGTTAGGAGAGGGAGAAGACAAGAACTTACTGCCAAGGCAATGGCATGTCAAATTCCTGCATGATTTGCTGTCACTGTGGAACAGCAATTCTACAGATCACAATGCTGAAGGTGCTTGAAAGAATATAACAGAACAGAACAGAATAGAATAGAATAGATTTGGAAGGGATCTTGGAGGCCTTCTAGTCCACTCCCTGCTCAGGCAGGAAACCCTATACTATTTCAGACAAATGATTGTCCAATCTCTACTTAAAAACCTCCAGTGTTGGAGCATTTACAACTTCTGGACGAAAGTCACTGATTAATTGTTCTAACCATCAGAAAATTTCTCCTTAGTTCTAGGTTGCTTCTCTCCTTGATTAGCTTCCATCCATTGCTTCCTATACATTTAAAAAATGTCCATGTGGCAGCAAAATATGCAGTGGAGGAAGAATGCCTCCTTAGTTCTAGATTGTCTCTTTCATTAAATGGCTGCCACTTAACATTGTCATTTCCTTGGAATAGAATGGGCAAGTTTCATATCTTTGGTCTGAGAGACAAACTTGAATCTTAGGTCTCTGAGCTTCTTTATATTTTGCCACAGTATTATTTTAAAAAATGTTTTCAGAATAACAGAGTTGGAAATGACCATGGAGGTCTTCTAGTCCAACCCCTGCACAATCAGGAGACCTTATACCATTCTGGACAAATGGCTGTCCAACATCTTCTTAAAAACCTCCAGTGATGGAGCATCCATAACTTCTAGAGGAAAGTTGTTCCACTGATTTGTTTCTTCTAACTGTCAGGAAATTTCTCCTTAGTTCTAGGTTGTTTCTCTCCTTGATTAGTTTCCACCCCTTACTTCTTGGAAACCACTTTGTGGCAGCCTCTCAAATTTTGGAACTCTGCTCTCATGACACTCCTAGTCCTTTTCATTAGACTAGACATACCCAATTCCTGCAACAGTTCTTGTGTATGTTTTAGCCTACAGTTCTTTTCTGCATTCTTTCTAGAGTCTCAACATCTTTTTTATAATATGGTGACTGAAACTGGATGTGGTATTGTAAGTGTGGTCTTACTTGGCTTTGAAAATCAATACTTACACTTCATGTGATCTTGATCCTATCCTCTGTTAAGGCAGCCTAGCACTGTGTTGACTTTAACAGAGGAATGGAATCAAGATCACATGACGTAGCATAGTCACCTCCATGGAGTAGGGTGGGCAAGTCTCATGTTTTGGTCCAAGTGTCAAATCTGTATCTTATGCCCCTCAGCTTCTTTGTATTTTACCATAGTATTATTTTTAAAAAATTATATTTACAGATGCATACCATTCCCAAGAAGAAAATACATGGGAATTGTCTTAACTTTTACTCTTTAAGACAAAGAGATGTTATTGAAAGCACATGTAGTGTTCAATCTTTATAGACTTCGCAGTTAGAAAACTTTTCAGCTTATGGTGGAACAACCTTAAATTTATGACAAGGAAATCCACATAAAGCTGGTCAGAAAAAAGGCTAGGCTAATAACTTTGTCTCATTACAAACTAGTATTGGTGAAATCTCCCTTGTCTTGTATCAGCTTTTCCTAATGTAATTCCCATCCCTTCAAGATGAATTAGACTGGAGTTCCCATTATTAGCATCTAAGATGGTCAGAAATCGTGAAAAGCCAGAGAAATAAGAGTAACAGATCAACACATCAAACTTAATTTGTCACAGGAAGCTTTTTTTTTCCACCCAGAGTAGGGGAGAAAAAAATACTTTCCCCTTACTTTAATGCTGCCATTTGTCCCTTGTAATAAAATTCAGTATTAGTGCTTTTGCTATGAATTTCTGCATGTAATTCTATGGAAGTGAGAAATAAAAAAGTGTAAAGCTTAGTGCGAAGTGCAGAATTATACATTCTGAGAACCTCACCTCATCTCTTTCTTTCTTTTGTCTTTGCTACAGATTCATGTCCAGAAATCAACCTAAGGCTCCATGGGCAGCCTTCAGCCACAAATTTCATGCCTTTCCACAGTCTCTTTCCAACTATAAGACTTCAAAACCAGAGGTCTGGGCAGGAAATAGATGGCCTAGTTTCCCACAAAATAATGAACTTTGGTTTCCAAGTTAACCCATTCCCACACAAGGCATTGAATCATAATGGAACTGGACAGGGTGGAGTCATACAGCATTGTACGGGGAAAATTAAACATATATTTTATGCAAATGCGAACAAAACCATTTTGACAGCCTTGGTTATCCTGCCTAACACTGCAATGTTAATCCTAGAACAGATTTAACATTTAAACAAATACATATTGCTCAAAGTTAAAAAAAAAAAAAAAAGAACACAACCAATCAAAATGCTTTGGTTTGCTGACACATATTGGGTCACACTCTTGGCATATTGTCCAAATAGCACTAGGACTAGAAGACGTGAATGATAGCCCCAGTCAACCCTAAATATGTTAACTTAATTAATTTATAAATAAGAAGATTTGGTCACTGGGTGCTTAATTCCCTTTTGCTGTTACTGAAACAGTGATAAAACAGTAGAGCGATGTTGCCCATCCATAGCGTATTTTAGATATCTGGAATTAACTTCCAGAATTCTCAGCAATGGCTCCACTTGGGAATTCTATATCGAAGACCAATATCTGGAAGTTGCTAAGTTTGGGAAAACTAGGATGTGTCAAATTGTTCAGTTTTCAACTTCCAAACTTTAGGGATGCACAAAAGTTGTGACATGCCTTGGGGATTGTAAGGATATTTTGGTAACTTTAATATAATTTAGATGTGCTTAGTAAGTACGTACTTTTAAACATTTTCTTTGTTTCATTGGGCAAGCTTATTCTAGAAATTCCATTAACCCCTTATTGGACCATCAGGTTTTGTTAAATTATAACAGCAGCAGCAATAACAGCAACAATGGCAGGAAATGACAGTATCCCAGTCATCTATGCAATAGAATTTACCCTGGGGAGCAACTGACTGGGTTAGCTGAACCCTGCAAAGACAGTATATTCCAGCCTTAGCCATCAGCACAGCATAGCCCTGCCTCTCTTGGATCTTTACTGGCCTGCTTTAGCCTTCCCTCCAAAGGGAGTTCATGACTACCAAAATTGACAGAAGATGCCACTTTTCCCCACCATCTTAAATTTGTTTCATTCACTCTTTTCAGGCATGTCATGAATATGCTGAGAAGCACAAAAGTACTAAAAATTAATGCATTGGCCAAACATTCACAACTGGTTGGACCAGTGGTGGGATTCAAATTTTTTTACTACTGGTTCTGTGGGCGTGGCTTGGTGGGTGTGGTAGTAGGAGGATACTGTAAAATCTCCAGTCAGAGGTGGTATATGCTGATTCTCCGAACTACTCAAAATTTCCACTACCGGTTCTCCAGAACTGGTCAGAACCTGATGAATACAACCTCTGGGTTGGATCTATCTCTGCTTTTCTCTATATTTTATTTTATTTATATATTTATTTTATTTTGTTTGTTTGTCAAGTATGTATGGGAAAACAAGTATAACTATGAACATAACATATAAACATATAAGTATAAACAGGTATAAGTATATACATAATAAATGAGTATGAATAAATGGATAAATGGGAACAGTAGGATAGGGATGGTAGGCACACTGGTACGCTTATGCATGGCCCTTTACAGACCTCTTAGGAATGGAATGAGATCCACGGTAGATAGTTTAAGGTTAAAGTTTTGGAGGTTTGAGGATGTAACAGCAGAGTCAGGTAGTGAGTTGACCGCTCTGTTGCTGAAGTCGTATTTTCTGTAAATTGAGTTTGGAACAGTTTGCTTTGAGTTTATATCTATTGTTTGCCCGTGTATTATTGCAGTTGAAGCTGAAGTAGTCATTGACAGGTAGAATGCTATATCTATATCTATATCTATCTATCTATATATATCCATGATTTGCAACATTGGCAACTTGAAGATGTGTGGACTTCAGCTCCCCTCATTCCCTGGAGCTGGAGAATTTCTGAGAGAATTATGGGAGTTGAAGTCCACACATCTTCAACAGTCAAAGTGGAGAATTACTTCTCTAGAATATAAGCATTAAAAATGTTTAGTTTCTTGCTTATTTGTTTATTCTCTGCTGTCCGTTTCAGATTCATATTCCCTTGGAAAGAATTAAGGCACCAGCTACTGTTTCAAAGGGAGCTACTGAAGGAAAAAGTAACAGCCAACAAAATTTTATCTAAAGCACTTGGGGAAGAACCTGAGCTCTGCCTGGAAGCAATACTCTAGTGCAGACCTTAGATCATTCATGGACTTCCAAACTACATTTCCCAGCATCCCTTACGTATGGGCATGGGCATCCACAATGGCGGATGGGGGTGGTGGTAGAGTAATGTGTGTCATAATAGCATTGTACAAATAAAACAACAGACATATTTGCACCAAGGAGTATGGCACAAGTAGGTAGTTGCATCATTTGCATAATACTATTACGCTACAAGTATGTTATTAAGACGCTTTCATGGCTTGTAACTGGCTGTGCTGGCTAAGACTTCTAGAAATATCAACATCTAAAGGATTAGAGTGACTCATACCTTTCATCTATCTACCCTTTCAGAATTCTCTGTGCTAATCATAGCCCAGTTCAGCCTGAGAGAAGACTTCATGAAAAAAGGTGGGAATATCTTTGTAACTATGTAAGAACATAGGACTAGGAGACCAAGCTCATCATTTAGTAAGAGCTGTGGTGGTGCAGTGTTTAGAATGCAGTATTGCAGGCTAATTCTGCCAACTGCCAGGCGTTCAATCCTGACCGGCTCAAGGTTGACTTAGCCTTCCATCTTTTTGAGGTCAATAAAATGAGAAGCCAGATTGTTGGGGGCAGTATGCTGATTCTGCAAACCACTCAGAGTGGGCTGTAAAGCACTGTGAAGCAATATATAACTCTAAGTGTTATTGCTATTGCTATTTATGAATGTTAATCTATATTACAAACCTAATTTCCAGGACTACCCCATGAAATTGAAAGTTACTTTTCTCTATGTTCTACACACATATTACCCTGAGTCCCAATTTGGGAGCGGAGACGGTGTAAAAATAAAATAAAATAAAATAAAATAAAATAAAATAAAATAAAATAAAATAAAATAAAATAAAATAAAATAAAATAAAATAAAATAAAATAAAATAAAATAGAATGAGAATGATGAAAAAAAAGTTGGGAAATCATTAAAAAAGGGCATTCCTTTTTGTAATTGCTTCGCTATTTCGTGACTGAATTAGACGTGGTACTCAGCGGGTTCTGAGCAGTTCTGGAGAACCGGTTGTGGAAATTTTGAGTAGTTCAGAGAACCAGCAAATACCTCTGACTGGTGCCACTCCCATCTATCCTCTGTCTCCCGAGTCCCAGCTGATCGGCTGGGTCTTCTTTTGTTGCCCTGCACAGAAGAACAGAGCTGGAAAGCAGATTAGTGGGGTGGGGAGGGAATGGGAATTTTGCAGTATCCTTCCCCTGCCACTTCCACCAAGCCATACCCACCAAGCCACGCTTTCAGAACTGGTAGTAAACTTTTTTGAATCCCACTACTGGGCTGGATGCACTAGTGTTCTCAAAGGACTATATTTAATGGCTCCTGTTACTGTTATTGTTCTTTGAATCTTTATGTTTTATTGATTAAATTGTAATTTCTTAAATTTTGAGTTGTGTAGAATCATTAAGAATGGGGCAGCATAAAGGTTTAATAATAATAATGATTTGTTCACAACAATGTGAGCACAACTGCCAGAACTTTAGTTGGTGTTGGCCTTCACACCCACTGAGTTCTTCCCAAAAACCTAGGATGTCATAACATATTGGCACAATATTTATGCAGATCTAAGCATTGTGGCCTTCTCAATTGACAGATAGAAATTTTGTTCATCAGCAGATTTTCTAAACGCTGTTCAAGACTTTTTGGTACACCCAGTGCAGTACACCCAGTGTACTTATAACTTCTGGGACCATCATGGCTGTTTTGTGCCATAATGTTTCAATTTTGCTTTTAATATTATTTATTACTGTCAAAATTTCAGAATAAGCTGACTGAATATTGTGTGTTAAGGACTTATTTATGTGGTTCGGAAATAAAAGAGGGCCAATCGGTTCAAAGGAAAAAACAATAATTAACCAATCAAAGAAGCACAGTTTTAAACAAAGTTGCTAGTATAGCACAGTTCAAGAATCCTCCCAAATTTCTGCTCCAAAACCTGGTGGCAGAGAGGCTAGGAGAGTCTTTGCATAAGTCCACTTTATGAGTCAATCACACCTGTTCTTGAATTGGATGAACTGCTCAAAATGCTTCATACCTTGGTCACCTTGTTTGAATTATTGCAATGGACTTTACATGGGCTACCCTTGAAGGCCATTCAGAAGCCGCAGATGGTCCATGTAACATCTTCATGTCTTGATTACACAGTAATTTGAGGTGCTGATTGTTGCCTACATGGCCCTTTGTGACAGTTTGGTTATTTACAAGCCCATCTCTTTCCAATTATTTATACCTGCCTCTCAACATACTCCAGGTTCTATCTATTAAACAGTGTCATTTGGCTGCACCCAGGAGGTATGCTTCCTCTATCGCTGGACCTGTCTTATGGTGCTTGATGGCCCCAGTTTTACAGGCCTTTTGTAAGGCACTGAATGCTTGGTTTTCCCCTCAGGCTTTGTGACAGGAGTTTAGATGAACCTGTTTTCAGAGGCTTATTTGTGCATCTATATGAGCTGCCTCAGGCTTGGGGTGTTCTTAATTTCCGATCATTTATTTTGTTGCTGTTTTTAGCTCAATGGTAGATCCCCAGAGTTGCATGGCAAGTGTGTGGCCATTCAGTCAAATCAAATCAATAAGTAAGCTTGAGCAATAGGAAGCATAAAACACACAGAGCATAAAGTTGCCAAGTAACACAGAAGCTAGGCCTCTAATTAGGTGGTGCATGCCAAGTCATCCCTACTAATATATTATACAATAAATTCTTCTGGTTTATTCCAATATGTAACCTCCTGAGAAATTTGCTTAGGTTATTTCAACTGAGAGAGGAGGACTGAATATAATTACGTTGTTGTGCATAAATCAAGAAATACATACAGACTTTCATGGAACCCAACATTTACATCAAGAAATTTTCAATTTATTGTAATTTCCTGTTTTGTTCATTTGAGGAAACTATAATTATCCAATTTAGAACAAATAATGAATTTAATCAGGGTTTGATAATTTTGCTTACCAAGCTTTGAAGTAATGCTGAAATTTTCTCCAGATAAATTTTTTTTCCAGTTCCAAAGTTTAGGATTTATTGTCCACAGGTCTGCTGTTTGAATTTGGGTTAAAATGTCCCTTGTTCTCAAGCTGATAAATATGGGTTTTCTGGTTCTGACAAAAAAATAATAATCCTGGGATTAATGGAAGATTTTCTTGTTGTTTACTATGTGCCATGACCAGGAGATATGAAATAATTGCCTACGATGAAGAAACACAAACAAGCACAGCACACAATGGAAATGTGAATTATCAAATGGTCATTGGGGGTGGGGGGATCACATGATTGGAACATATTATGAAAAAAGACATCCTGAAGGCCTTCAAAGTTGCCCCAATTCCAGAAAAAATAAGAGAAGTGAGGCTGTGGTGGTACAAACATACGGTCAGAGCTGATGTGGAATCCATCGCAAGGCAGGCACTTACACTCAACCCAAATGGCTAGTAGCCCCAAGGATGACTGAAAACAAGATGGATGGATTGCTTGTATGAAGACATGCAAGCTGTATGTATATGTCCCACTAATGCTGCAGACCGGAAGAAATGATGAGAGTATGCAAAATTGTGGATCCTGTGATATGTTTGTTGTTGTTAGTTGCAAAGTCATGTCTGACCCATCGCAATCCCATGGACAACATTCCTCCAGGCCTTCCTGTCTTCTACCATCCCCCAGAGTCCATTTAACTCACACCTATTGCTTCAGTGACTCCATCCAGCCACCTCATTCTCTGTCATCCCCTTCTTCTATTGCCCTCAATCTTTCTCAGCATTAGGCTCTTCTCCAGTGAGTCCTTCCTTCTCATTAGATGGCCAAAGTGTTTGCGTTTCATCTTCAGGATCTGGCCTTCTAAAGAGCAGTCAGGGTTGATCTCCTCTAGGAGAAGGAAATGGCAACCCAGTCCACTATCTTTGCCATGGAGAGTACCAAAAGGCAAAAAGATATGGCGCTGGAAGATGAGTGCCTCAGCTCGGAAGGTGTCCAATATGCTACTGGGAAGAGCAGAGGGCTAGCACTAGTAGTACCAGAAACAGTGAAGCAACTGGGCCAAAGGACGAAAGGACGTTCAGCTGTAGATGCATCTGGTGGTGAAAGGAAAGTCCTGCGATATAATGGGAACACAAAAAAGAAACAGAAAAAAAAGAAAGAAGGTCTGGTATATGAGTAATTCTATCTGGTGAATTTGATTCATCTAAACATAGCTTAAAGTTCCACATACTCAAATTGTTTTCTAAAAATGAAATTGGAGGGGGAAAAGAGATATATATCGGTGCTTTGTAACGGGTTTTTTATTGGGTTTTTTAGGCATATATTTATTCAGCAAAAAATGGAAAAGGAGACAACAAAAGAGGCAATTTGCCATGGTACTGCTGAACTGTAGACCAAAATCTCTTTCAGTTAGCATGTAAGAACAAAGCATAAGCATGCCCTGGTAAAAAATTGTCTTCGCTGTTTCCCTATGATATTCATTCCCAGCTCCTGAGTGGAAGAGGCTTAAGTCTTTCAAACCTATACTAGCATTGAAGTAATACATACCCTCTTCTTCCAGCACTGTTGCCTCAAGCTATATAAAATCTATTAGGATATGTCACTCGTGACCATTCTGACCTCAGTGACTTGTTTCAGTTATTTTCAGTCACCTCCAGCTCTTCATGACCCAATGGGCAGCACTTCACCAGACTGTCCATCATTGTTTCTTTGAATTTTTATAGGTTCATGTTTGTTGTATCATTGAAGATAGGTAGTCTTTTGCCATCAATTTTTTCCAAGAATCCAGGTTTTCTAACCTTTTTGCATTATATGCAGAATATTCAAACTTTAACTTTGATATCATGTTCCCAGTTTGTTCTTCTTGCTGTTGAGGGTACTCTAACTAATTCCCCAGCACCACAGTTCAAAGACATCATTGTTCCTTGTTCTGCCTTTCTGATGCTCTAGCTTTCACAGCCATGCATTGCAATTAACAAGACCATGACCTTGTCTTTCACATTTAACAAGGGATTGCTGAAATCTTTCTCACCTCCAGCTATCTGAAGTTGTTAATATTTTGCCCAGCAATTTTAATTCTAATTTCCTTTTCTTCTAGCCCAATATTTCTCACACTATATTCTACCTGTGAGGCAAGTACATTTAGTGTACTACATATACAACCTTGGTGTGCTCCTTTTCCAATTTTGAATCTATTAATGGCCCCATTGTCTTATTTTAATTATTGTCCCCTGGTCAGCAAATAAGGGAGAGTATGAATTGATGTCATCTCTTGGGGGAAGTCTATTGATCTGTCACTTGTTTCATTTCATATACCAAGCCAACATTTTCCTATTTTTCCAGATGGTGTTTTACTTTCAACTGTAATGTTCCAGTTGCTTATCAATCAGAATAGAGCTGGAAGGGACCTTGGAGGTCTTTTAGTCCAACACTCTGCTCAAGCAGGAGACCATATACAATTTGAGACAAATGTCCAGTCTTTTCTTAAAAACCTCCATTGATGAAGCACCCACAACTTCTGAAGGCAAGCTGTTCCACTGGTTAATTGTTCTCACTGTTAAAAAGTTTCTTTTTAATTCCAAGTTTCCATCCATTGTTTCTTGTCTTGCCTTTTAGTGCTTTGGAAAATGAGTTTGTGGCAGCCCCTCATATCCTTGAATACTGCTATCATGTCACCCCCTAGTCCTTCTTGTGATGAATAGGATGTGTTTTGGGGGAGTTGGGATGCTACCTGACAAGATATATAAGCACAGAAATGTTTTGTATCACCTTATGGTGCACCTGTGGTTAGAACATAGATCTGGTCATCGTAACATTTTAAAGGACTCAAACTGTGTTCACTTGGTTATTATGGAGGAATTCTTGAGCAGCAACTTTAAAAATTTTTGTGAATAATAAAGGCTACGCTATTTTTTCCTATATTTTCTTATGTACAGTAGACAATCTAGTATTCCTTTGCCATCAAGTGAGTCATTCTAGTTGATGCCATTTTCCTGTCTCTAATCTTAACATTTCTGCTTTGATTACATCAAATTTGCGCTGTGGTGCATGATTCTGACAAACAACATAACAATGGTATACTTTCTTTTTTAGCTTCAAACTTTGATTAATACAAGGTATAATAGTTTCCCGCCCTTCGTAGGTTTTGATTTATATGTATACATATATGCCTGTGAGAACTTGGTCTCATTTAGCCTCAGGATCTGCCATCTTCGTTAATGGTTCGTGAGTCCAGAGGATTTAATCCGTAACCTAGCTGTTTAGCCTCATTCAAATTTTGGCCTCTTCCTTTAATCAATTTCCATCTTGTCTTCCTCTCATTTCAAATGTCCCCCCTGCACACACACACACACACACACACACACACTTTTTAAATTGGTACAAAGTCCCCCCCCCCCCCCTTTAAGCGACAGAGGTAATTGCAAATATTGTGGCATTTCCTTTCTTAATGAATCCCAACTGTTTTTTCCTGAGCAGTATGGAAAGCATCCGCGTTTGATGGGGACGTTATGGTTTCTTTTCTGAGGAGTTGCTGCTCTGACAGGAACAGCCTTCCTTTGCTGTGTCTGTAAGCAGCAGACAAGCCACAAACCCAACCCTAGAATGTGTTCTGGCTCCGATTACAGACCCAGACTGAAGAAGCACCCAGCTGTGTCCTCCTGTAAGGTCTTTCTTGTCTTTCAAAGCTTGTTAACATGCTAATACAAAAGGAAGTAGGATTGACTTTCAGGAATTTACTGCTACTTTTAAACTTCAAAGATGAGAAGCACCACATCGCTCTTTGCAATATTGGTTCCGTTCCTATTCATTATAGTTGGTTACTGCTGTTAGCCAAGTTTTTATTTATTTATTTTATTTATTTGTCAAGCATATATGAGAAAAATACAAGTATAAGTATGAACATAACATATAAACATATAAATATAAATATTCTAAAATGCAGAATAGTATGAGTGAAATAGTCTCTAAAAGCACCCATTCTGAAACAGCACCCATAGCATGTTATTACACACTCAATGCAAAGAAAGCACTGGTCAGTTAGGATGAGTTTCCTTCTTGCCTTGAACCAACTGAATATTTCCAGAACAAGATCAGAATCTCCCCAGGATTATTTTTTCAAAGAAAGATTACTAATGGCATGCAAGCTATTGTTCAGGAATGCTTTTCCACTGTTACAGAACAAATCAAAGGTACTTCTTCAAGAGGCAACTGGACTTCCTTGTTTTTCCTTGAAGACATTTTGCTTCTCATCCAAGAAGCTGATCCAAGAGTCCATCTACATTAAAATTGAACAGCACTTCCTCAACAAGGTGGAGGGATATACCACCACCAATCTCTTGTTTACCACATAGTCCTTCAGGAGTTCCAAGAAGGTTCCACACCCATTTGCACTATTCAGTTGACCCTGAGGGCACAGATAAATCTCCAGGTGGCCTTAACAATTCTCAGCTAATGACTAGATGATTGCAAGGTATATAAATCCTTCCATTCCCCACCGTCCAATCAGAACTGAAGAAGTTTCTAGCAAAAAGTCTTCAAGATGCCTTTTGAAAAAGCATCTTTGGGACAACCATGACCTGGATGGCTGAGAATCTCCATAAACACACAGAACCTCATTGACAGGAATCTTGATAGGATTCTCACATCCCAGAAATTATCTGACTGGAATTCTGTTTGAACATTGCTGCTTTAGTGAAACAAAAGACTATTCGAATAGCCACAATCTATTAAGTCCTCTATTAACATTCTCAAGTTGGAATCTGAAGAATTTGGAAGTGCAAAAATGAAGGCCACCTTGGCCTGCTGAGTTAATTATAGAGAGAGCACTATAGCCAATGTGCTGAGTAATAAAAAGTGTCAAATAACAAGCCATCAGAACATTTTCAGAATGACCTCTTGATTGAATTTATGTATCTGTGTGGAAAAACTAAATCTAACATATCCTTTAGAGCTTAAATTGGTTTTCAGCAAAATGTTCCCTATTACAAAGGACTTTTTAAAATTATACAGACTTTGTAAAAACCCCAAAGCCCCAAAGTCGCATATGGTCAAAATTAAGATACTTAAAATTACATCAAAACATCAGCAATGTGATGCTGTGGGTAGGAGAAAAATGGGTATTAATCCAAATGGAAGTTTCAGGAAAATGACATTTTTGCCTATATATGAGAAGCGTAAAAAGAAAGAATAACTCCTTTCAGAGGGATAACTTCAACATTAGGATGCCACCATTAAGAATGTTACTAGTACGGCTGGTCTGAGCAAACTCCATTTTAAAGGTGGTATATCATTCCAGTAACAAAAATTAAAATAAAACGAAATCAGAACGAATTCTGCAAAGGTCAGAATTTTGCTAACTTTACTGAATTACAAACATGATGAGCAAGATTGTTGAGGTAAAAGTACCTGTAAAATCATTCTTTGCAAAGTCCTCTTACGAGCAGCAAAATGGAGCAAGCAAATTCTATAGAAAAATGAAACTGTTAAAGATACAACACTGCAGAGGAATGGCATGGCTGGATAATACCTTCATTAGGATTAACAGAATTAACAATAAAGTCTGTGCTTACATTTTCTAGTACTCCAGGTTTCTTTGTAAGGCAGGATACCATAAAAAAAAAAAAACAGAAAATAAATTTTACAGACATAGGAAATCAGTTATTTCTTATGAGTTTAATAATGATAAAATATAAATACAATAGTAAATAAATACAGCAGTTTTGAAAAAAGACCCAGTGCCTTGCAATCCAGCCCAGCGCCCACATGTATATATTGAGCTGTTAGTTTCCCTTAACTATAAGAAACCTAGCTAAGAAATTATTCCTCCCCACAGTTGCTAGGTAGTATGCATCCAGAGATCTTAATTAGCTACTTGACCTGTTTGACCCCCCTACTTATATACTTATTAACTATTCTAAAAGCATAAGAACAAAGCATAAGAACTATTGGCATTTGTGGGATTCAGAGTCTAACTTTTTTTTTTCAGTACATTGTACCATGTTGCACTTGGGATACTATATGTATTTCTTTCTAACATCCATTGCTACGGCAAGTATATTCATCTGCAAAGGAGCATGTAATGCTGTAGAGGCAGCTATGCATACTGTTAATGGTTACATTTTTATGATGTTTTCATATGTTGGGGTTACACTATGGGTCTATATCAGCAGTTTAGTTATACAATTGGGGCAGCAGGTAAACGATACATAATTCAAACTTTTGAGAGGACTGATCTTTTATTCTTTAATTCTTTCCAGCCCAATGGAATGTTGAAAAGGAATTATATAAATAGGCTCAAGACACTGTCTATCCACTAACAAGGCAACATTCTGAAAGCAGGAGAGAATGTGATGGAAATGGAATATTTTTTTCCATTTATTGGAAAAAGCCAATAAATGAAGATAAGCCAGACCTCCCATAAATGCATATTGTTCTACCTAAGATCTGCATGGGAGAAATAATTGGGCAATGGCTTGGAATATTGGCAATTGCTCCTTGCTTCCCCCTCCTTATTCCTTCCTGCTCACAGAAAAGAGCTACTATGCTATTATTATGCTATTAATTAAGGCCTGGAAGAAAGCTAGCTTGGTGTATTGGTTAAAAGTATTAGGCTAGAAACCGTGGAGTTATGGTTCTGCCTTTTACATGAAGCCAGCTTGATGGGCCAGTCACTTTCTCTCAGCCCTAAGAAGGAGGCAATGGCAAATCACTCCTGAAAAATCATGCCAAGAAAACTTGTCAAGATATCTTGGAATCCTAGTGGACAATCATTTAAATGTGTGCTGCTGCAGCTGCCAAAAAAAACAGCAGAGTTCTAGGCTGCATAAACAGAGGGATAGAATCAAGATCATGTGAAGTGTTAATACCACTTTATAATGCCTTGGTAAGGCCACACTTGGAATACCAGTTTTGGTCACTACAATGTAAGAAAAGATGTGAAGACTCTAGAAAGACTACAGAGAAGAATAACAAAGATGATTAGGAGACTGGAGGCTAAAACATATAAAGAATGGTTGCTAGAACTGGGTATGTCTAGAGTAATGAAAAGAAGGTGACACGATAGCAGTGTTTCGATATCTCAGGGGCTGCCACAAAGAAGCGGGAGTCAAGCTATTCTCCAAAGCACCTGAAGGCAGAACAAGAAGCATTGGATGGAAACTAATCAAGGGGAGAAGGAATTTAGAACTAAGGAGACATTTCCTGACAGAACAATTAATCAGGGGAACAACTTGCCTCCAGAAGTTGTGAATGATCCAACACTGGAAGTTTTAAAGAAGAGATTGGATAATCATTTATCTGAAGTGGTGTAGGGGGCTGGACTAGAAGACCTCCAAGGTCCCTTCCATTTCTGTTATTCTATTCTATTCCTATTCTACTCTACTCTACAACTGATATATAGAGAAAAGAAGAGCGAATGGAACGAATTATAAGAGTCATCATTTGTAACATAAATTCTTGCCAGTCGGTATTCAATTGTGTTTGATAATTGACAACGTAGAAGATTTTGCATTTGAAGTTTATTAAAATTACCATTACCACCAGAAAAGCATGTTAATTTTTAACTTGAGGAAAAAACTCACATTCAGATTGTGAGCTCAGCATTTCCTGTTCTCATTGAATAAAACAGCAAATTTATTTTGTTTTCTTGCAAACATTAATTTCTCAATCATAATTTGATTAATTTGGGTTCTGAACAATAGGTGAAGAAAGGAAGCATAGACAAAACAGAATAAACAAACAAATAATAATACGATAGCATACATAATCTAAGCTTGCTCTTCACACATTTCTTTTCCTGACAACTTGTTAAAAGTTGGCAAAAGAGGTGCTGTTGAAGGACTCTTGTTATTCGGTGCTAATTAGAGTGAAGTTAAGCATTTTTTTTTCTTAAAAAAAAAACCTGAGTGAAGAAGAACTAGATTTTTAAACCACAATTGTAAAAAAGCATTCCATCTCTCAGCTTGGAAGTTGAAGACTGAGGATATGGAAAAGCAATGGAAATCAGAGACAGTTTGAGGTTCATTTGAGCACACTCACTCACTCATCAAAAGAATTTAGAAGAGTATTATTTGTGGAGGGGAGGCATGGTGGCCTAGTGGTTTAGATCAGGGATCTCCAACCTTGACAACTTTAAGACTTGTGGACTTCAACTCCCAGAATTCCTCAGCCAGCAAAGCAGAGCAAAGCAAAACAAAGCAAAGCAAAGCTGGCTGAGGAATTCTGGAAGTTGAAGTCCAAGGTTGGAGACTCCTGGTTTAGATGCCAGTTGTTGATCAGAAGGTTGGCAGTTCAAGACCCAAGAATCACATGATGAGGTAATTCTTGCCATTCTTGCCCCTGCCAACTTAGCAGTTCAAAAGCATGCAAATGCAAGTAGATAAATAGGTACCACTTTGGTGGGAAGGTAACAGTATTCCATGTACCTTGCCATATAATCATACATACCACATGACCACAGAAGCATCCTCAGACAACACTGGCTCTCTTGGCTAGAAAACAGAGTCGGATCAGATACAAGTAGACAAGGAAAACCTTAACTTGTACATATTTGTCATGAAAGAATCAAGGAGTGAATTCAAGCAAAACTGATATGAGCTCAAATAAAATATTTTGCCCACGATTACTAGGTAGCAGGGAAGCAATCACGATACTCAACTGGCTTTTTTTTTAGCTCCATCAGGGATTTTCCAGGCTTAGTCTGCTTGTCTCTTGGGCAATAACTGGCTGGAGATAAAGCCACTTAAGAGGTCCCTTTTGGTATCAACCTTTTCCTCCATGTTGGCCACAGGAATGGCCAAGCATTCTGTCCAAAATGCAGTTAACCTGGCCCCCATTGGCAGATTCCTGACTTTTTTTTTTAACTCACCCATAAATGCCAGGAAAACAAGTGCCAACTGAAGAGGCTAAGTGAGGAAAAAAGGACAGGTTTTAATCATTTGGGCTAGAAGAAACAGCTTGGCAGCACTCCTCTGCCAAGCACCTTTCTGGTACTGAAACTTTCAAAAATAAAACTTCATAATGTCCAGCTTTTCTTCAGCAACCCAGTACCAAATAACTGGGCCAACAAAATAATAATAAAATCAAGAGTCGAAAGGGTCACAAAAGCAGAAGTAAAGCAAAAGAACAAAAAGAGAGGGAGGGAATGAGAGGGAGGGAATGAGAGGAGTGTCCCAACACATACAGAGCCAATGGGAATGGAACAGTAGTGGGATTCAAATTTTTTTTTTTACTACCGGTTCTGTGAGCATGGCTTGGTGGGTGTGATATGGCTTGGTGGGCATGGCAGGGGAAGGATACCACAAAATCCCATTCCCTCCCCACCCCACTAACTTGCTTTCCAGCTCTGTTCTCCTGTGTAGGGCAACAAAAGAAGACCCAGCCAATCAGCTGGTACTCAGGAGGCAGAGAATAGATGATGGTGGGGCCAGTCAGAGGTGGTATTTGCCAGTTCTCCAAACTACTCAAAATTTCCACTACCGGTTCTCCAGAACTGGTCAGAACCTGATGAATACCACCTCTGGAATGGAAGCATTTGTGTATGATGGAAGTAAGTGCAGCAGGTGGACCAGAGTGCCTTGTTTGTACCATGAGAAAGGGGGAAACACTCCTTTGGATGTAGAGTGGAATGAGGTCACCTTTCCAGCAGCCTAGGGACAGAGTAAGGATGACATCATGTGTTTCTGGTCTCTCCAAATGATACCATCATGAAAGGGTAAGCAGGAAATGTAGATCAGCTGTCAAATCTACAAATGATGCACCATCATGAAAGGGTAAGCAGGAAATATAGATCAGCTGTCAAATCTACAAATGATGCTACACGTTTATGGAACTAGCCAAACAAAGATAGGCTTAAATGCAAATAATGTTTTATTTTATGTCACAAATTCAATGTAAGCTCTTCTATTTAATGTTGCATCTCAATATTATGGGGGTACAAAGCAGCTCCATCAGGTTGATTCAGATATTTGAGCTGATTTAAGGCTTGATTTGGAAGATGTCATTTGAATCTAATCACAAGACTACATCATTTGATAGATAAATTTGACAAAGCAGTTCAGTGATAAAATTCAGTTGAAATAGTCAATCTGATCTGGAAATTAAACTAAAATTAATTTCCAATTAAACTTTGTTGATTTAAACCTTGCAGTCCAAAGCTGTAACCATTGGATGTAATATATAAACCATATACAGCAAAATGAGGGGCAGTTAAACACATGGAACAATGCCTTCTATTGTCTAACCCAACTTACTTTATTATAAACTGAGATTTGACAGCTGAGCAACCAAAAGAGGCAGACTTTTTTCAGGGAAGGTCACAATCACCAGAAGAAGAAACCAACTCATGGTATCCCATGGTATCTATTGCTAAACTTCCAGGCTGTCAGTGAATTGCCTGTGAATTAATAAACCTAGTTATTTTTAACAATTGACACATGTTCCTTAAAGAACATTGCTCCTTAGTTTAAGAAAGGTATGAGGAGAATAAATTCATAAGCACATTTTACAAACCACGAGGTCAAAAGCAGGTTTTCTTGAGTCTACCTGGTAACCAAGCAACATGTATACAGAGCAGTTAATTAGGTCTGGGTCCTAGTGACTTTTGATACTCTAAAAGAACCAAAAAAGAGCACCAGGACTGGCCATGTTTCATGATCAGGGAGTGAAAAGAAATGGTGACTTTTAGAGGCCAACAAGGTTGACTGATACATTATTACAAGGCCGCAGCCACACCACACTATGGTGTTTTACTCATACAAATACAGTGCAGTCCCTTGTTATGTATTTTCCTTAAGCTTTTTTACTGAGTGAGCACATGCCTCCCAAATCACAACTGTGAAGTTTTAACAACTTTCAGGTAGTGTAATAACAGTTCATTCCAAAAAGATAATTTTATGAAGCATTTGTTGTTTATGTACTTGTTGACTTTCTCTATTTAGATGTTGCTATGTGTGTCTTCTTATTGTTAGAAGAGGGATTATTTAACGAAGATCTTTGTTTTTTTAACTGTGTTAAAGTTCAGCAAGTCTTTTGCTGGCAGCCAACAGTTTATAAAGGAACAGAGAATTCACACTTATTGAATATTGCAGTCTCGCAGTGTTTTCTCTCTCTTTTTCTCTCAACTCAGCCTATCTCACAGCTTGCAGCTGTGAGGATCAAATAGAGATGCAGGCAGCATCTTAAGTGCCTAGAAAGGCAGGATATAAAGATAACAATAGCAATAGCACTTAGACTTATACGCCGCTTCACAGTGCTTTACAGCCCTCTTTAAGCAGTTTTCAGAGTCAGCATATTGCCCCCAACAATTTGGGTCCTCATTTTATTGACCTCAGAAGGATGGAAGGCTGAGTCAACCTTGAGCCTGGTGAGATTTGAACTGCCAAATTGCAGTCAGCCGGCAGTCAGCAGAACTATCCTGCAGTACTGCACTCTAACCACTGCACCACCACAGCTCATAATAAATAGACAAATATGGGTAGTCCTCTACTTACGACTGCAATTGAGCCTAAAATTTGTGTTGCTAAACGAGACACTTGTTAAGTGAGTTTTGTCCCATTTTATGACTTTTTTGGCCACATTTGTTAAGTGAATCACTGCAGTCATTAAATTAACAACATAGTTGTTAAGTGAATCTGGTTTTCACATTGATTTTGCTTGTCAGAAGGTTGCAAAAGGGGATCATACAGCCACAGGGACATTGCTACCATCATAAATAGGAGTCAATTGCTAAGCGTCTGAATTTTGATCACCTGACCATGGGAATGCAACATTGGTCATAAGTGTGAAAAATGGTCATAAGTCACTTTTTTCAGTGCCGTTGAAACTTTGAATGGTCATTAAATGAACTGTGGTAAGTCAATGACTACCTGTAAATCAATTACTGTTCTTTCAGGCTATGCTGTTTCCTTCTCCTCTTCCTCCTCTCCCTCCTCCTCCTCCTCTAGATAATGTGTAAATCTCCTCCATCTCCCTCAATTTCTAGCTTCTAAACCATGGGTGTCAAACTTGATTGCATCATGTGATGTATTGCAACATTTTTTTGCCTATGTGGAGGTGGGGTGGGCATGGCCTGTGCGTGACACATCTGCCCCACAGGGCACCAGTTCTACAGGCCTGTTTAAACTATAAGGAGCCATTGAGGTTGAAACAAAACAAGTTTCCCTTTTGATATATTTGGCACTGGAAAGTTGGTATGCTTGGTTTTGCTCTCTTCTTCTTGCAACCTGTATGTTAACCACAGTTTATATGCAACACATCCCAAAGTAACATGATCTTCAGCACTGTAAGAAGAATGCCTGAAGATAATTCTGCTCACTTACACTTCAGTTTTCTGCTTATGGGATTTCTTATTGTTTTAATTATAACCTTTAATAAAAGTGTTGTTAAAAAAGGGAATCCCTAATAATGGTGATCATAACATCTCTAGCAGCAATTGTTTGCGTTGTTCATAAGTTATATGGCTTTATATGACATATAGGGCATTTCAGGGTTGGATTCAAATTTTTTAACAACTGGTTCTGTGGGCGTGGCTTAGTTGGTGGGCATGGCTTGGTGGTCACGTGACTGGCTGGGTGTGGCCAATTCAACATCACTCACATTGAGGCACGCATCTCCTCGCCTGGCCTCTCATGACTATGGGGATGATGTAACAGTCATAAGTGTGAAAAACGGTCATAAGTCACTTTTTTCAGTGCCATTGTAACTTTGAATGGTCACTCCACACAAGCAAAGTACTAGCAAAGGAGGGGAAAAAAACTCTAGAGAAGTTCCAGAGACAGGAAGTCTAGTCCTGCCAAGAATGTAATAAGGGTTAACGGAGAGGCAGTTTCTGTAAGCAACACCAGAATGTTTCCTTTCTGCCTTCCTTACGGGATTAGGCCAGTAATTTCTTCTAACAACCGGTTCTCCGAATTGCTTAGAATGTTAACAACCGGTTCTAGAGAATAGGTGCAAACATGTAAAATCCCACCCCAGGGGAATTTTATAGAAAGACAAAACGGGAGAGTGTCCTAAGCAGAGGAGAAGGTTGCTTGCACTTCTGAACGGACATCCTATATTTGTCTCTGGCTGATAGTGACTTTGGGTGGGCAGGCCTTCTGCTGGGCCAGCACAGTCACTAGACAGATTGGGCCAAGGGGTAGACTGGATAACAGAATAACAATATCATTACAGACAAATAGTTGTCCAATCTCTTCTTAAAAACTTCCAGTGTTGGAGCATTCACAACTTCTGGAAGCAAGTTGTTCTAACTGTCAGGAAATTTCTCCTTAGTTCTAGGTTGCTTTTCTCCTTGATTAGTTTCCATCCAATGCTTCTTGTTCTGCCTTCAGGTGCTTTAGAGAATAGCTTGATTCCCTCTGCTTTGTGGCAGCCCATGAGATATTGGAACACTGCTATCATGTCACCCCTAGTCTTCTGTTTCTGGATTGGCCCTGGATTTGACAAAGGGATAGACTGGTATATAGAACTTGACTACAGGGTTATACTGGTCTTTGAGTGTCAATAAATATTTTAGATTTGATTTGATTACTATGGATGTGCCATCTTGCACATTTAACATTAATATCTCTAGTTGAGGTATTTTCATTCTGTTTACATGTTCTACATTTGTAAGCAGTTTTAAGTCAATGAGGCATACGAGCATAATATAATTAATGAAAGGATAAATAAATATGAATGAATAAAGAGAACCAATCTGGGACTGTGGAGATGTGAGGAGGAGGAGGTTGGAAATCTGACACACACATTTTTAAATCAACCCAAGTTTTAATAAAGATAACCCTTCTCTCAGGTGAGTCCATATCTTCAAGCTTGAGTGGATACAGAGTGGGCTTTATAAAAACCATCCAGGCTAGGGAAACAAGGACTGGCTTAAACCAAAGGCCAGATGCTTTCCTTCAAACCGGAACTCCCATTGAAACTATCAAATGCTCAATGTGTTTTGGATAAACTTTTCTTAGGGGTAAAAAATATGAGTGGGTAGAATATTACAATGGGGTATCATGATCGCTACCTCAGGCAATGAAGGGAGCAGATGAAAGGGAAGAATAAAAGAAAGATGAGAGAAGAAAAATAAAGAAAAGACATGTCTTCAGTTTGTATTTCATGTAAACTTAGACCTGAATGCAGTTATACAATCAATTTGCATTTCTCTGAATTCCGCATCATAGTATTGCTGAACTACAGAAATGAATATAAAATAATCTGTAAGGGCAATTAGGAGGAAAAATGCATTTATTGAGCAAACATTACAAAAAAAAAACCCTGTTTCAAATACTAATAGTGCTTAAGATGCATTTTAAATGCAGTAGAAAACAGGAGAGCAAAACTAAAATTGCCATTTTCATGCAATATTTTTTCATCTTCTTGGAAACAGATGTAGAAACAGGATGAAATAAACTTACCTGTTTCTCAAGAGAAACCACAAGCCACTTGATTTCCCAATTTGTAAATAAATTCAAAAGTGTAAAGGAGAAATGGCCAGATTACATCTCAGTAAGCGGTATTTGCAAATTACTGTCAAATACTGTCAGTATTAGCAAATCACTGTCAGACCCAGAAGCTGATCGGTGTAAATGTATTTTTAATTATTTTATATAAGTTATAATTTTAATCTTAAAACTTTATAGTGCAGTGTTATTTTATTACATCTAGAATCTTTCAAGCATTGAGGCATAGATAAAATAAAATGGTCAAGGTTTTTAGATGTTAAAACCCCCTGGCTCCCCAATAGATAATCCATATCTTTATCAGCTGCCTGATTAGTTGAAATTCAACAGGTGCATCATTTTCCCTGACATTCAGTACTAGGCTGCTTCCATCTCTTGTGTGACAAGGCACAGATCCTGTGTTAGAAAGGGGAGGGGGAGAATCCTGGCAGATTTACAGGATGCTATACATGTTCGAGGCTTGCAAAAGGATGACAGAATAGCGGTTGCTTGTCCAGGCAGCAAGAGATTTGGCTGAGAACTGAAAGGTAGAAGGTTGTTTAACAGAGCCTCCATTGTGCAATTGCTGTCCAAGATATTGTGCAATACACTGCATAATGATGACAACTGGCCAGTTGTAGCCTCCATAATAAGCTTTGCAGGTTGAGTCTCTTGTGCAATTATATCACACATTCTATAATCCTCTCCATTGGTAGTGCCCTGCCATGCATATAAATTTCTATTGACTCAGAATAATTGGTTAGGGTGTGTGTTTTTTTTCTTCCTCCTACTGGGTTTAATCAATTTGATCAGGGTTACACTCATTCTCCTTCCCCTCCCCATTGGGTTTCCTTTTTTTTCTTTCCATGTGATACAGATGAAGTGGGAAGGGGAAACCTTTTGAGAAGTTGGTGGCACAGAATTAAGCTTAATGTTGCATTCAGTTCCTTGAAGAATAAAATGCAATACGGTGAATGCCATCTCCAATTTTGAGATGGAGGGTTGAAAAAGGGGAGGAAACATAAGATTTAGAAAGCAAAGTTAGGGGTGTTTTTTTTCTCAATGAACTTTTTTATCATTCTTTCTAGTCCTATCAACTGTAAGTGTTACTGCTCCCAATCTCTAGCAAAGCATTTCTATGAATCAGTCCCTTCAAACATGATCTAATTTTCATAAACATGTAAATGAGTTCATAAGATTGTTGTACTTCAGGGTATACATGAAAAACTTTGAACATTATATGCTTATATAATTTAATTGTTTTGCATTTTATATCATTATATAAGGTTTGGTTAACTTTTAAATTACAATTTCCCCTAAACTAGGGTTGGGGTACATATAAAATAATGTTGCATACACATTCTTTCCATAGCAGGTAGAATACTTTTGAAGCAGAAGTGGTGTGTTTATTTACACCTAACTACACTTATTGTATGTTGTTGTACAATAACAATAGTGCATGTCATGCTACAGGATAAGTAAAGAAATCATATAACAATCAAATATTGCATTGAGCATCTGGACACAGCACTACCATGGTTTAAACTAATATAATTCCTGCAATTATATTAGTTTAAGCCACATTCCTTATGAAATTATAATTCCTTCATATTGTGAAAACAACTCTGTTCATAAAGGTCTTGTTGGACTCTTTAGATATTGTCAATATGATTTTGGGACAGTGCAACCATCATAAATACATGCCAGCTGTCACATACTGAAATGTTGATCACACGATCGTGGGGATACTGTGATAAGTGTGCAAAAACAAGTCATGTCATTTTTTCAACAATGCTGTTGTAACAGTCACTAAACAAATGGTTGTAAGTCGAGTACTACCTGCAGGTTAATGATCAGAGGTAATTGTCCCACCTGAGGGCAGGACAAGAAGCAACGGATGAAAACTAATCAAAGAGAGAAGCAACCTAGAATTTTCCTGACATTTAGAATAATTAACTAGTGGAACAACTTGTCTACAGAAGTTGTGAGTGCTCCAAAAACCTCCACTGGAGGTTTTTAAGAAGAAGTTGAACAACCATTTGTTTGAAATGGAATAGGGTTTCTTGCCTGGACTACAAGACCTCTAAGGTCCCTTCCAAGTCTGTTATTCTACCCTACCCTACCCTACCCTACCCTACCATACCCTACCCTACTCTACTCTATTAAATGAGTGAAATCAAGGTAAACAGATATGTTAGAGGTTGGGTCATTGTTTGTGATACATGGTGATGTACAACTAAAGAGCTCATTACAGTTGTAATCACACTTGAGACTGTTTAAATGACAAACATGCTTAGAATAAATATATACTTTGTCTATGTGTGTGCGAGTATACTTAAAGGAAAAAGGTCAGTCTCCATGCTTTTTGTTCAATCTTTGTTTACATGCAGAGAGGCTGTGTATTTTGTGGCTTTTAGCAGATGTTCATCAGTTAATTGGGGAGCTTATTACTAGAGTCCAACTGCAAGCCTCTTCCTACATACCTCCATCTGTTGGTCTTGAGAGTGAAGGTCAACCCCACTCTTCGATTCACTGTCACGTAAACAAACTTGCTGAACAGAGCAAAAATAAAAATAAAAATGAATCAGCACCCAAGTTGTTCCAAATCACAAGATCCAGCCCTCAGCTACTTAGCCAGCCAGTCTTGAAATTTAATAAAGGGGCTCTTACTTCCAGACAACCTGTCTCACTGGGGTAGCTTCTTCTTATGTTGGCTAGGGAAAAAAACAATAATCTATAAAATGCAAAATGAAAATAAGTCTCCATGCAGATGCCTATCCAGAAGCTACTCTGAAGTGAGTAGAACATGTTTCCAAGAAGATTTACAGCAGATTTTTAATGAAGCTACAAATGCTGACACACAACTTGACAGTGGGTAAAGTGATTTATTGCTTTTAAAAAGGTGTTATTAGGCAGTCGAATCAGAAAGAGAGGGAGAAGAGAAGAAACGCAACTCTGTGGATCAAGATAGCAAGATAAAATATGCAAACTCACAAATAAAACAGAGAGAAGCCACAGTAACACATCTTGGAATCTCCAAGAGACATATACATTGACTAAATGTATGTAAGTGAAAAAGGGAATATGTAAAAGCCACTGCCTGGTTCAATTTAAAGAGAATGAGGAGGTTAGAAAAGTGGCTGATTTCCCAAATGAAATGCCAATGTTTGAAATAGCTGGTCATATTAGAAATATTAAGAACATCTGGACTATAGGCATGCAGGTGGAATATAAATTGTAAAAAATAAAAAAAAACTCAATATATACAGTAGCTAGAGAAGAGAGGTAGAACCTGCTGACCTAATTTCATCCTTCATATTATATTTTCAGCAGGTTCTTTTCATGCAGTCTATTCCTCACCTTTCCCCAGGAAAACACCTTCTTTTAACTGAATTCATATTTTTGAGAGTTATAATCCAACCCATTTAAAGTAAAGGTAAAGGTTCCCCTCGCACATACGTGCTAGTCGTTTCTGGCTCCGTTACAAATCCGAAGAGTCAGTGCTGTCCGAAGATGTCTCCATGGTCATGTGACCAGCATGACTAAATGGCAAAGGTGCATGGAACGCTGTTACCTTCTCACTAAAGTGGTCCCTATTTTTCTACTATTTTCCACTGAACCACCGCATTCCCCCAATCCATTTAGAAGGCCTCAAATTCAGAAGTTGTCCTTGATTGGTAGAAACTGTATCCAGAAAGGATTTTATTGATGGTTCAGACCTACAACTGATTAAGAACAGAAGTTCTGTTAGGTCAGCTCAGGGACCAATTTAGACTCGTTCCAGAGCTACCTGTCCCTAGGAAGCAAGACACAATCATTGCAACCATAGCCATATCTATAAGAAGTGCTAAATCAGCTAATTGTAGTTTGGCATATGATATCGATATAATATAAGCTGCCAGTGAATTACTTTGGAATTTCCAGGATCCTTTTCTGCCGTGGCTCCTGCCCTCTGGAACATCTTACTCCCTGAGATGGGATTGCACCCCCCCCTTTTTGATATTTCATAAGAGCCTTAAGACCTGGCTCTGATAAATGCCCTGGGATCCAATAGGGGAGCTTCATACTGGAGGTGGTTAATTAATTAAAATTCAACCTCACCTCCCTCATCCCCATTTTCCCAGCTCCAGTCTTTCTCATCTTGTGCCCATGATTTTATCTGTTAACGTTTTTATCTGCTGTTGTTTTTACGATGGGCGATTTTAATAGTTTCATGCTGTAAGACACCCAGAGTCATTGGGTAAGAGATGGGTGGCAAGTAAATTATATACATACATACATACATACATACATACATACATACATACATACATACATACACACTTCAAACTATTCAGATAGAATGCCTGGATCATATTTACACATGACAGGTGCTATACAGCCAAAGTAAGAATTTTAGCTTATTAGATTTGTTTCTCCACCTTTATTACTTTATACGTAACTCAAAACAGCAAGCATACATAATACTCCCTCCTCCTCAGGGATGGGCTGCAGGGGATTTGCAGGGGTTCGCAAGAACCCCTAGCTAAGATTCTACACAGTTTGGAGAACTCCCAAGTCCCACTCCTGGCTAGCCCTGCCCACCCCGCCCCGCCCCTCCCCACGCGGCCCATTTTAGATGCAGGTAAGTGCAGGGTGTGCACAGAGACTTGGGGATGGTGAAAAACATTCAGAAGTTCAGGAAGGCCACAAACAGAGTCTCCAGAGTCCAGGGAGGGTCTCTAGAGCCCAGGGAGGTCTCCAGAGCCTGGGGAGGGTCTTCTAGAGGGTCTCCAGAGCTCGAGGAGGTTGTTTTTGCCCTTCTGTAGGCTCGAGGAAAGTCTCTGGAGCCTCCAGAAGGGCAAAAATGCCCCCCTCCCCCCCCCGGTGGTGCAGGAGGCCAACCAGGCCACATCCACCATGGCCACACCCACCCAGCAACTGGGTAGAGAACCCCTTGCTAAAACTTTTGAAGTCCACCACTGCTTCTCCTCCTCCTAATTTTACCCATCACAACAACCCTATGAGGTTGGTTGTGCTGAGAGAGAGTGACTGGCCTAAAGTCATCCAGCCAGTTTTCATGCCTAAAGTGGGACTAGATTTCACAGCCTCCTGGTTTCTAGCTCCCCATCTTAATCACTACACCAAACTGGCTTGAGTTATTCATGTGTTCCAGGAGGAACTCACTTCTAGGAAAAACTCGGGAAAAAACTCATTTCTCTCTGACTAAAACATAACTGAAACACATTATCAATTACAGTGTTCTTGTTTTCTTTTTGCTGGTTGTTTTTATTTTAATTCCTAGGATAGCTGAAACTAGTGTTATATATAAAAAAGCAAACACTGAAATATGTAAGGCCCATATATATTTGATCTAAAGTATTTTTTTATTGTTTCTTCAGGTAAGTTTTGGATTCCTGGCTATTGCCTAGACTAGTCCCTGCAGTTTTTTGGGGAAGATTTTTGAAATGGTTTCCCAGGTCACTCGGCCGACTTTATGCCCAAAGGAGAACTAGAACTTATGACCTCTGTTTCTAGCCCAGTGTCTTAACCACTACACCAAACCTGCTATTTTGATTACACCTACACACACACAGAGAGAAAGCATTATATATATTACAATCTATATTTTATGTTGTATATCAGATACAACTGTGATGTTGATACTCTAGAAAAAATGCAGAGAAGAGCAACCAAGATGATTAGGGGACTGGAGACTAAAACAGATAAAGAATGGTTACACACACTGGGCTTGGCTAGTCTAGTGAAGAGAAGGACCGGGAAGACATAATAGCAGTGTTCCAATATTTGAGGGGCTGCCACAGAGAGGAGGGGGGTCAAGCTATTTTCCAAAGTACCTGAAGCCCAGACAAGGAATGATGGATGGAAACTGATCAAGGAGAGATTCAACCTAGAAATAGGAAGAAATTTTCTGACAGTGAGAGCAATCAACCAATGGAACAGCTTTCCTTCAGAAGTTGTGGGAGGTTCTTGATTCAAGAAGAGACTGGACTGACATCTGTCAGAAATGGTGTAGGGTCTCTTGCTTGGGCAGGGAGTTGGACTAGAGGACCTACAAGGTCCCTTCCAGCTCTGTTAAATGGACTCCAGGGGATGGTAGAGAACAGGAAGGCCTAGAGAAACATTGTCCATGGAGTCGCGATAGGTCAGACACACAACTTTGCGACTAACAACAACAAGATTGCTGCCATCTAGGGTCATCCTAAGATTTACAAATCTGATATTTTTTCAGCTTGCTGAGTAGTTGACCTTCGATTTAGTATTCAACTTCCTAACTTGGTTAAAAACATTTGGATCCACAGATCAACATACTCAATGGATTGCAGTAAATGCCACATCTTCTTTATGTCCTGAAAGGTCTTAACTATCTCAGAAACCAGCAAGAAAAAAAGGGCTTCAAATTTCATGAATTCTGAAAATTTGTGAATATTCAAAATTTAACCTTAGCTTTGTCCAACTTGCCCACCTTGGATAGTTTAAACCAACGGTCTTCAAACTTGGCAAATTTAAGACTTGTGGACTTCAACTCCCAGAATTCCTGAGCTAACATGACTTGAGGAAGAATTCTGGGAGTTGAAGTCCACAAGTCTTAAAGTTGTCAAGTTTGAAGACCCCTGGTTTAAATTAACTCTCAAAATCATCAGCCAGCTTTTCTAATTATGGCTGGAAATTCAAGTAAACTTTGCTGTGCATCAAGCTGGAGAAACGTAAATTAACTATAGTTTAGCTGATCCACTGTTTGGGGATGAATTGAGGATGTATTAATTAGTTTCTGCCTGGTTCAAAAATGGTTCAGGTGGAAAATTGCACGATGTATTTCTTCACATTTATAGTTGAATGCAGAGAACACTGTAGTTGTAAAATTACTACTGAAATTCATAATTGTGTGTGTTATGAATGTTGCCTTCCTTTATACTTGCAATTCTGAAACTAGACTGCTGTCACAGACTAAGCTCAATTTAGCTTAAACAATATTAAAAAAAAGCAGTACAGTCAGACGCCTCATGTAATAATTTAGCTCCAATTAAGCAGAGTGATTATTTTGAGACATCTTGTGATCCCTCTGCAAATATAGAGTAAATATAGAGATGAAGCAGAGAACAATTTATATCCATAAAACTGCAAGAACCGTATAATTAAAGGGTTTTGGTTTTGGCTAATATCTATGCTATACATTCCACCTGAACAATTAAAATATTTTGGCGCTGCCATGTTTAAAAAAAATGATGACATCAGAGTTTTGGATATTGTTTCTTAAATCTGAAATGTTAAACCTAATCCTTTATTTTTGTAAAGGATTTCTTTACAAAAGTATTTTGAGCTCTTATGTTTAAGGACAAACCTGGAACATTGGCACCATCAAGAACTCTAAGCTTGCACCAATTCTGGAGTCTGCAAAATGAAATTTAGAATTACATTTACCAAGTGTTTCCCCAAAAATAAGATTGGGTCTTATTTTCTTTTGTGCCCAAAATAAGCACTAGGGCTTATTTTTGGGTTGTCTTATTTTTTTCCATGTAGAGGAGGCCCACATCTTATCCTTGCTCATGGTGGGGCAGGAGGCTCTGTGGCATGCCAGTGTCACTAGCACAAGGCAGGGGAGGATGGAACTGCCCCATATGCCTCATACCAGCTTACTTCAGGGCCCCCGCAGCCAGGCCACCCATGCCCTGACACCTGCCGCACCTCACGGTGGCAGCTCTACCAAACCTCATCCAGCAGGACCCTACATGGCCTCCAGCCCATTTCTTCTGCTTTCTTACAGCCACAATGGAGCAGGATGCTAAGTGATACACCAGTGCCACAGCCACCAGGCAAGGCAAGGGGTGGACCTGCCTCATGTGCCCTGCACTGGATTACCTCAGGGTCCCTGCAGCCAGCCCATCCTTTCCCTAACACCTGCCTCATGTTGCGGCTGGAGCACCAACACACCACTCAGCCTGCTGTTCCATTGCGGGTGCGAGCAAGCAGGAGTGGGCTGGCAGCCACGTGGGCTCCTGCTGCACATGGCCATTGATGCTGCTGCTATAAGACAAATGTCTTTGGGGTTTTTAAATTTTAATAAGGGTTCTAATTCTTAGCTAATGAGACTTAATCATATATTTATTTAATTTTGATTTTAAATTCTGTTTTATCTGTATTTATTTTATATGTTTAGTGTGTACACCGTCCCGAGTCCCTTTTTGGGAGAGGGAGCGATATAGAAATACGAAAAATAAATAAATAAATAAATAAATGTCAGTGCATGGGTGGCCTGGCTGCAAGGGTCCTGAGGAAAACCGGTGTGGGGTACATAAGCAACTCTGCCTCATGGCCTTGGCACTATGAGTGACCAATCAGAATTACTTTTAAGTAGGGTTTATTTTGGTGGGTAGAGCTTATATTAGGTGCATGTGTAAAACAGGCTAGGTCTTATTTTTGAGGAAATGGTATTATTCCTGCTCTCTAAAAAAGTCAAATTACTGATCACTGTGTCTTTTAGTAATACATTCCACTTTCTTTTTCAACTCTGTTTAAATTTTATTTATTTCTTGGATCTTTTGGCTTAAACCTTTAATCCTCACCCCTATATGAAACAAAGCCTAGCCTACATGCAATTACATTGACTCAGTTTAATCCTTCACAATATTCATTTCTCCCATCTCCTTTCTATTTCTCATACTGTCAAATTTTGGATTTAAGCTCCTTAGGGCAGGAAGCTTTTTTGTTGTTTTTAGTTTCTCTTGGATTATATTTCTGTTACTCTGCAAAATTGCTATCGGTAACACTGATTGTGTTTCAACAAAATAAGTGCATGCAAATTAAGAAGGGGAAAAATCCACTTTGCTAACAATTCTGCCAGTTGGTAGATTACATTCTGAAACTGGAGTTAAAAAGTGGGAAGAGATCTCAAAGGACATCTAGTTTTAAGATGCAAAAGCATGGATGATGCAAGAAACAAACTACTTCAGCCTCCAGTTTCTCCTTAAAACATGTTTATGAAATCCGGTACTTTCATGTTGGGTTTAACACGTGATATGATCAAAGAATTAAGAATCATGGTCAAATTAAGGGATTATAGGGTCATAAAAAAGGGGAGGGTTAAAGCTCTAAGCTAGAAACAAGGAGACTATGAGTTCTAGTCCCATTTTAGTCATAAAAACTGGCTGGATGATTTTGGACCCATTACTGTCCCTCAGCCCACAACATCATACTTAAGTGACAACTTGATTAGTCAATTCCTATTTCAATCAAATGGATCAACATGCACACACATACAAAAAAAGACCATGCACATTAGGAAGAAAGAAGATATTTGAGAGAATTAGCAGCATTTTATTTCTTGAAATTGGAAATTTTCTGGAACAGTGGTATCAAACTGGTGGCCCGCGGGCCAGATGCATCGTGTGCAGGCCAGGTCCACCCCAGTTCCATGAAGGGAAAAATGTCATGATACATCACGTGACAGCAGCATGACACATTGAGTTTGACACTCATGATCTAGAACAATAAGAAACAAAATGTATGGAACAATAAGCTAGCCAAAATGTATGGAAACCAATCACCCAACTGTTGGAAGTGCTTGAAAGAACAAGACACTTATTATCATGTATTGTGGTCCTGTAAAAAAGCTCAAGAGTTCTGGTACAAAATTTGGACGTGGCTAGAGGAAATGACGTGGCTAAAAATTTATTACAAACTAGAGATATTCTTACTGGGAATAATGGAAGAGAAATTTAGCAAAACCGATACATATTTAATTATTCATGTAATCATGGCAGCAAGAATGATATTTGCCCAAAATTGGAAAGCAAATGAAATTCCTAGTGAGGATGTTATGATTGATAAGATATTACAATGCATTGCAATTGATAGATTGACACTAGAATTGAAGGATCAAGATGAATCAGAACACTACAAAACATGGAATAAATTTTACTTCTGGAGGGACATGAAAGGGAGTTCATAAAATTGAAATAAGAACCTAACTTGAAATAGGGAAGAGGTGAAGTACCTCATAATTGAGGAATAATGACAAAGATTAAAAAAAACACAAAGTTTAAATGTATACAGGTAAATAAATGTATATAATTGTATATAGCTTCTTTATCTTTCTAAATGCAAAATGTACTGACAGAAATGTATGTCACAGAAGACCACCACGTTCAATGTTTTTAATGTTTATACTCAATAAAATTTATTAAAAGAAAGAAAGAAACAAAGCTTTCTCCATGCCATTAGTGATAGTACAGGAATGCAATAGTTATAATTTCACCCGTTTGATTGCCGAAGACCTCCATATAGGAAGTCATCCTGAAAGACCTTTAAGATCCAAATAATACATGGTTCTATATAGGGCCTATTCATCTCAATTGTGCCTGAATATTCTTCCCTAGAATACCAAAAGATAAATGGTACTCTAATACACTGACACCTACATTCAGTGTTGCATGATCACATGACCAATACTGCCTAATCACCTCCCTGTGTGGGGATCAGGTGATTATGACTTAAAGAAGGAAATAGTTGCCAAATAGAGTAAGCCCCTTTAATGCAACCCATCCCTTCACAAATTGAGCTAATTAAAGGAAAACATATAGTTTGGGTAATTCTGTTTAAGTACTATATACACCAAGGCTACAATCACAATATTAATGGACATACTCCCAAGTGATAAAAGGCGTTTAAAAAGAGATTATTGTTTTCTTTGGCAAAGAGGCAGTTGGCAACTCAATTTTTCCCCCTTACATGGTGAGGAAATTAAACTGGGGGTAAAAAGTGGGTGGGGGGAGGAAAAATTATCATTACTTGGATCACGCTATATTTTTTGACAGATACCTGGCTTTAGACAGCAGGTTGTTTCAAGTTTTTGACAATAATCAACACCCCCACTTAAGTGAGAGAGAGCTGCTTTAACAATAAACACACATCTCCCCCTGTTCAGGATCCAAAACATGTTGTGTCTTTGTGCTAATACATATAATTAATCACCATGATGCAAGCATTTCCCACCTTTCTGTATGAAGAGAAACATTGCCAGGATTAAAAACCTGTAGTAAGCAATATAAATTATTTTTCACATGCACCAGCATTTCTTGCTGAGACAAGTGAACAAGAACTGTTTTAAAACCATATAATTATGTTACTAGGTATCACTTATTAAATCACATTTCCTACCCCCTCCTCCTCCTTTGCCCTTTCATGTTCTTCCTGAAAAAAAAAAGAGGCTTCTGTTTCACCAAAGTTTGTTGGCTTCATTCCTTCTCTATAGGAATATTTTTAAGAAGTTGAAAATAAATTCATAAGTTAAAAGATGGGTATTGATTACATCACTAAAATTAGTTAAGCAGAAAATCCCCATCCAATGTTAAGGACATAACTTAATTGGGGGACAATTAATACTGGCTGGGTGTTTTCAGCTACATATTCATCAACTTGATAATAATTTCAGCAGTGTTTCTACTGCCATGCAATCTCATCCTATCATCCATCCAGTGGTGGGATCCGACAGGGTTAACTATCGGTTCGGTGATTTACAAGGTTCGGTAATTTACGATGTGCTTCCTTGCACCAGAGGTGGTTTTCAGCAGGTTCTGACCAGTTCTGACCAGAACCGGTAGCAGAAATTTTGAGTAGTTTGGAGAACAGGTGGTAACCTTCCCCCAGGAATGGGGTGGGAATGGAGATTTTGCAGTATCCTTCCCTTGCCACACCCTCCAAACCACACCCACCAAGCCACGCCCACAGAACTGGTAGTAAAAAAAAATTGAATCCCACCACTGCCCTGCATGCTGCGTGCGCACCTGTAAATCATCATCAGCCTGGTGCCTGGACAGCTGAGCAGTGCTGCGTGCCGAGAAGCAGCCTTTGAAAAAGTGCTTTTTTTCTGCTTTTTTAACTGCAGCTGTGCCTCACACGGCAGCTGAAGTTGAAAACACAGGAAATAAAGGTCAGGTAGGAGCCCGGGCAGGCAGGTGGGCAAAAACATCTGCAGACATAGAACCGGTTCTATGTCTGCTGCTCTTCAGAGCTATGGTTCTACAGAGGTGGACCGAACCAGTAGAAACCCACCCCTGCATCCATCCATTCATTGATCCCACCCACCCACATGAAGCTAAAGTAAGTCACTATGATATATTGATTAGGAATGTATGTACATATGAATGATGCCCATAAAATATACAACTCTAAAATTCTGAACCTTAAAATAATGAAATTAAAAACAGTAATATTTTTCTAAAAGTTACATGGTAATATCCATGTTGCACAAGGCAACAGATCAATACAATCCCATTTAGCTAAAGCAGTGACTGAACAAAATTCTGCAATTTTTCTAGAAATTGCCATTGACATATCAGTTAAAAGCATAAAACTTTCTGATTTAACATGGTAGTTCATTAATAGAGGCAGAATCAAGTCCTTACAACACAATGGAACAGACTGACTAACAATTGAAGCAGAGCAGGGCATGGACCACTCATTCAACTTCTCCAATGCATTTGGTTAGAGGTGTTCTTATAAAGATACTACCAATAAAACAGAATATTTATAGCTCATGGTTGAATTGTGGAATCCTTGGTGCTCTCAAAGTTTGGTAGTTTTTTTGCAGATATTTCATTATTAAACTAGGTAGCATCATCAGTGCTAAAGAAACCACAATAAAATCTCATTCCTCATAGTAATAGAGGCAAGCATGTCACCTAGCTTTGCATTGGACAATGTTGACTCTAGGTCTTTTAAATTGGCTGTATTCAAATGAAATCTGCACCACCACTTAGAATTTCATGAAACAGATTGGGAAAAAAATATGTTTTAGATAAACTTGAGTTGTACAATGTGAGTCTACAGCTTAGTGTGAAGTTTGAAGTGCACTTAGTTGCTATTGCAACTATTATCACTTCTTAGCTTGCCAAAGAACCTGGGGGAGGGAAAGGTGAGATGGAATGTAGACTCCAGACATCAAGATGATCCATGAGAGCCAAGGACACTTCAGCAGGTGTTTTCCAAAAACAAAAACTTTTTCTCATAACAATACAATGACACTCAATTGGACAATGTGACCTGCACTAATAGGGGAAGGGTGAATTTTATATTTTAAGTAGGTGGGTTTGCACGGGAATTAACTAAATCTGGTTTTGCTCTGATTAGTGCCAAAATAATGTACTCAATAAAGTTTTGCATTCAGATATTGGATCATCTTGACTGTACTTGATTTCATTGGGTTCATCAGTTGGAACGTTCACACTTAGATCTCAAAAACTCACTAATTTAGATCCAACAAGGCTTATCACTTAAAATCAGTCAGGCTCAGGCATTAACTGGAAAAAACCACAAGAATTTATATTTGTATTTTTTACATAGGAATGTAATTGTGTTATCGATGAGGATGTAAACCTACCTTGAAGGGCATCTATTAAAATCAGCCAGATTGTGTTCTGAATAAGTTCAGAAAATAAGCAACTATTTAGCCATGTTATTGGGTCTCTCTTTTTTTTTAATGTACCTCAGAGGCTGTAGTCATGACAAACTGAGATAACCTAGCTTTTAATGTACTGTATGCAACTGAGTTCAATGGAGAAAAGGCATTAAAAAGGGCAATGGCTTCAAACACATGATAGCTATCATCTTGCCTTTTTGGTGACACACCTCCTCTCTGCTGGGTATAATACAAACCTCTCTCTGTAAATAGGAAATTATCCCAAAGTTTTTAAATATTTATCCTTAAAGGTTGGTGTATTTCTTTTTAATTGAAATGTAAAGATTCAATAGGAGATTCTATAAAAGTTAGTTAGTTTAACATCTATTCTAAATAAATTGATGGAAAACAATTAAAAATGAAATAATTAGGAATATCAAGAAAAAAATGAACACAGCTTCAACAAATGAAAGCCCTGTTTCATTAACATTGAGCAAGTCTTTGAGAGCCAAGATGGATTGGGGAAATTTGGTAGATTTTAATTACATTCAATTAATTAAAATTTAATTTAAAATATTTGGATTTTTTTTTAAAAAAGATGTGTTCACAAAGTCCCTCACCAAAAAGTTCTGAAAAACTGAGCAACCAAGAAATAAGAAAATAGATTCTCTTTTGTGTTGTCCCAAAGGTGCTTTTTCAAAAGGCAGTTGGACTTCCTTTGTTTTTTGAAGACATTTTGCTTCTCATCCAAGAAGTCTTCAGAAGTCTTCCGTGAAACATCTTCAAGGAAAAACAGAGAAAGTCCAGTTGCCTTTTGAAATCTTCTTTGGGATAATCATGACCTGGATGATTGAGAATTTTCATAGACTTTTTTGTGTTGGTAGCTGGTTAAAGAACTGGAAGCAGAAAGTAGGAACCAATGATCAATTCTCATAATGCAGATATGGCAACAATGAAACCCTTAAGGATTTGTATAGCACCATTCCTTTTTAACCTGTTCATAAATTATCTGTGATGGAGATCAAGTTTGCTGATGGGGCCAAATTATCTTTGGTTGCTAAATCAAAGGAATCATGAAGAACTTCAAACTGATCACTCCAAAGTAGGATCGAGGAAAATTAAAATGGCAAAAAATGTTTAATTGTGTATCATGAGTTTATAGGACACTTAATTCCAGTGGCTCTTGGTGGTTTGCAAAATTATAGTAATAAGCAATAAAATGTAATCTACCAATGAAAACCACAAAAACCCACAACATAAGAATATTACAATACTAAAAGGCCCTAGTGAAAGGTTGTTTGATGTCTTCTTCTGAATTGTAGGAAAGGAAAAACCCTATCTCCCTTCTGATTACACATTTCATAATATAGTGTCACCACTATCACTATTTATCATCAGACACTGAATGAAGTAAATTTGAAAGGAAAATGCCCCAACCACAGAAGAACCATGGATAGGGTTCTACTGTCAGAAGCTTATTACAAGTGGGATCGTAAGAGAACAATTGGAAACTTAATTGAAATATTGATCAGTGGTGCAACTTGTGCTACTGAGGAAAGGAAGGGAAAGGGAACAGGGAACGGGAAAGGAAAAGGAAACAAAAATGTACTAAACTGAGTATCACATACTACTATCAACTGAACATCAATAGCAAAATGCTCTTAACTCATTGACATCTTGACACCCTAACCCAAATAGATTCTTAACCAATGGTGGGATTCAAATTTTTTTACTACCGGTTCTGTGGGCGTGGCTTAGTGGGAGTGGCAGGGGAAGGTTACTGTAAAATCTTCAATCAGAGGTGGCATTTGCCAGTTCTCTGAACTACTCAAAATTTCTGCTATCGGTTCTCCAGAACTGGTCAGAACCTGCTGAATACCACCCCTGTTCTTAACCCTAACTCAGGAAGCACAATCCTGGACTGAGTAAAGCCTTTGATCTGCTGAAATATAATGCTAATTACAAAGGCTTTATACGATTCACAATGCATGTAACATTCTGTAGACGCCGCTTCAAAAATAGCTGCACAGAATAGTCCTATCCAAAGGCCATTTGTTTATGAAGACTAAAGTGCCACAGAAATCTGCCATGCAATTTTTTAAAAATAATTTATTTCATGTGAAAGTATCTCTTGATTTCTACCTTTATTCTCAATATGCTTTACTGTAGAATTTCTTTCAAATTACTCTTGTTGATATTTTTGAAGTTACTAAAGTTTACTAAATAAAATCTCGTTTCTTTTACAGAGTAGAAAGTATTAGAGCTGATAAAGAATATTTGTGTATAGGCATTTTCCCATCAGCCTGAAAGCTTCTACTCTGGGGAAAAAAACAAGAGGATAGAATATCCTAATGTCATCTTCCATTAGAATATAATAGAGATATAGGAATCCAGGAAAACTGCAGATTGTTTGACAAAGAGCCCATTCAAACACAGTACAGGATGGTCTTGTCTCCAATTAAAGCATGAACATGGACACATTCATGTAAGTATATCAAGCAATGACAAAAGCCCGAAATATGCTCTAGATTCCTCTGTTGGTTTCCACCTAGAGGTTTCCATATTTTATTATTTCATGTCCAGATCAAACCTTAAACTGCTCAAATGAGACCACCTTTTTGGTTTAGTGTTGACCAGAAACAAATCACTTTTGATGCATTCTACTGGTAATAGTCAACAGTCCAACAAATGGGACAAATTGCACTTCTCCACATTCGCACAGTGTTTTGTTATCCACCAGCCACTGCCACTTGAGCATATAGGTTTTACACTTAGGTACTCCCACCCTCAATCTAGTCAATGTCCTTCAAGTGACCAAGGGAAATCAGATCCCCTGGCCGTGTTCTCTTCTGGAATTATTCCTTGTTTTGTTAATTCTCTCCTCTGTCGTCTTATTTGGTTTTGCTCCTATGTGCTTTCAAGAACATTTGTTCTTACCATAAAACTCTTCCTAGATTTAAATCAATGAGTTTGGGGGCATGTATCCATTCAGAGGGGGCCAAGGACCATTCTCTTTTTTGGTTCTTTCAGCATCTGCTGCTACTTCTCTCCTAATCCTAGGTGGATCAATATCAACAAGGGAGACATTTTCTCAGTTGGTGTGAGTTTAAGGCATCCTGCACTATGAGCACTGCTTCACTGACAGCAATGTTAATTTGTTTTGCATGTGTATCTACATACATACTCCATACTGGAGCAGCTTACTTTGTTAAACAAATACTCAGGGCCCAAACCGATGTTCTCAGTTTATTGGGCCCCCCTATATAATTTGTCAATTTCCTAATAATGGTATTTCTCAAACTGAAAGTGCATTTATGTATCAAAATCAGCAACTGAGGGAGCATTAGTCCTTTTCTATTTGTATCATCCACTTACAGAGGAATGGTCCAAAACAGGGGTGGGATTCAAATTTTTTAACACCCGGTTCTGTGGTTGTGGCTTAGTTAGTGGGCGTGGCTTGGTGGTCATGTTATTGGCTGGGCATGGCCAACTCAATATCACTCACATAGAGGCACGCATCTCCTCGCCTGGCCTCTCATGACTGTGGGGATGCTGCAACAGACGTAAGTGTGAAAAACGGTCATAAGTCACTTTTTTCAGTGCCATTGTAACTTTGTACTAGCAAAGGAGGAGAAAAAAACTCCAGAGACGTTCCTGAGACAAGAAGTCTAGTCCTGCCAAGAACGGAATAAGGGTTAATGAAGAGGCAGTTTCTGTAAGCAACACCATAATGTTTCCTTCCTGCCTTCCTTACAGGATTAGGCCAGTAATTTCTTCTAACAACCGGTTCTCTGAACTGCTTAGAATGTTAACAACCGGTTCTAGAGAATAGATGTGAACTGGTAGAATCCCACTCCTGGTCCAAAGTACCTTCTTATAGCCTTACCATTTGTGATTCCTCTACCAAACCACCTCATTTTTGCCTGCTTCACTTTGCCTGGATCAAATTGAACAGAATTAGGTGTGATACAGGAAGAAGGAGATGTATCAGTGGGAGATGGAAAGATTTGTGATTGTGGTGCTGATATGAAAACTACTAAACATATTGTGCAGGATTGCCCATGACACACATTCTCTGGTTCTCTGGAAGATCTGCACAAAGCAATGCCAGAGGCATTTGCCTGGATAACTGAATTGGACATCCAGTTGTGAGGCCACTGCCATATCGATAGAAATTGAACTAATAATTATGTGGACTGTGTATATATATGTTTACTTCTATTCTGTCATGTTCTCATCGTACCTAAATAGTAAATACAGTTACATTCCACCTTGTGGGTTTAAAAAACATTTGAAAGGAAAAATGCTAAAATGAGAAGGATGCCTACTGAAAGAAAAAGCAGAACATTCATGTATTATATTTACTTGTAGGAATGTAGTTGGGCCACACATGATGGTGGAAATCATCTGGCAGAATAGTTCACTTTCTGGTAAAAGATGTGTTGCCCCTAGTTGAGGAGAGGGGGGAGTCAAATTTTATATAGAAGCTACTTTTATCTGCCAACAATTTTGTAAAGAAGCAGGTTAGTCTGGGCAGCCATTTTTTGAGGAAACTAGTTGCTCATCACAGGCATTTTGTGACTCTATCCAAAATTCAAATACATTTTTGGCCACAAAAGGTAGATTATTCCAATGTCTTATATAGTTGTCCAGTCCATTATCTCTAATCAAAGCAGTTAATTTCACCCTATCTACTAATTCAGTCAATTTCAAAATCCATTCTTCAACACATTAGAGTAATATTTAGCTTAATCTGTTGGCTGCTTTTTCTTTTTCATATATACATATATGTATGTACACACACACACACACACACACACACATACAAGGGGAGGATAATTTATTGCTTATTTTTCCTTTTAACAGCCAGGGTGGATCCTACATATTAAATGTTAAATCTAATTGAACATTTTTTCCCTTTTTTTTGTACACTATTTTTTTCTTTCTTTTTGTTGTTATGTGGTTATGTTTTTGCTTTGTTTCATTTTGTTTGTTTGTTTTACTTTTCTGTATTTTAATCCCTATGATAGAACTTTTTTTTAAAAGATAGATTATTCCAAATGCTTTCTCAAACCACTCTGTGTGAGTGAAACGTTCTGATATTTTGTGGAGGAAAAAAATAGAATAGAAGAAAGCCCTCAATGGTGAGGAGGAACCTATTGCTAGTAGCAATGTCAGAAAATTCAATTGCTAATTTTTGTTTTCCTTAAGTGGAAATTCTGCTGTCTGTCAAAATAGGCTATTCCATAGTAGACAGAAACAGAGTAAACACATAGGGTTTAATGAAACTTGGGTGGAACTTTGCTATACACCATGATTAAGTTGATTGAGAATCTCAGTTCTCAGAGTCCTTGAAAAGCAATTCTGAACAAAAGGCAACAAATTTGGGAACTCGTTTAAACTCAGTCTTTTTATGCAATACTTTAAGTCTCAAGGTTCCATGGGCTTATTTGTATGTCATTAACTTAGTCATTAGAGCTGTATTGTACCCCTGAGGTAAATGCTGTTATGGAACACTGAAATTAAGTCTTGAACTATTTTAAAAAATTATTATCTGTCACTAGTAATAACTTGTTGAGATAAATACATGAACATGATATTTGGGAGACTGTTTATATTGACATTTGTAGTAGTATAAAATGTATGCCCAGTTGAACAGTATATACTTTGCCTGCAGAGAATTTAATAATCCAGGCTTGGTCTTAGTAATGAAAAGAACCATTGAGCAAAATAGATATAAAATTTGTTCTTGGATTTCTCCACCAACCACAGCAAAAAATATGCCACAAATGCATTTTTCTTTCTTGTGACTCTATGATCTTGTCTTCATTTTGCCCCTAGCTCATGGGTTCCACAGCCCTAGGTCATTATTAGCTGCAGCAGTATTAAAATTATTTTCTCATTTATTTATTCAGTTTTGATGCCAACCAGCTCCAACTGACTCTTGACACTCCAAGGGTAGCTTCAGGGCTTATAAAATCTGTTTGGCTTCATCACTTAGGAGCATCTGCCTAGAGAGTCAAACAAGATGGCAGCCAGGACTGTGGGATCAAGCTTTTTTCTTTTTTCTTAATATGAAGCACAAAGACTACTTTGGTAGTATAGTCATGGGTGCCATTTTGAATATTTTGGACCCCTCAGAATAACAGAGTTGGAAGGGACTTTGGAGGTCTTCTAATCCAATCCTCCTTATCACCCATCCCCTCCCACTTGTGATTGCATGACTATAACTTTGTTGCTTATATTCTTATGAGTTATATTGACTGTTTCCTAGTATGATTTGATTGCTTATTTGTACCCTATGATTATTATTAAGTGTTGTATTTTATGATTCTTGACTCTTGACAAATGTATCTTTTCTTTTATGTACACTGAGAGCATATGCACCAAGACAAATTCCTCTACTCTACTCTACTCTACTCTACTCTACTCTACTCTACTCTACTCTACTCTACTCTACTTTACTCTACTGTACTCTACTCTACTCTACTCTACTCTACTCTACTCTACTCTACTCTATTCAAGCAGGAGACAAATAGCTGTCCAGTCTCTTCTTAAAAGCTTCCAGTGATGGAGCATCTGTAATTTCTGAAGGTAAACCTTTCCAGTGATTAATTGTTCTCACTGTTAAGAACTTTCTTCTTAGTTGTAGGTTGCTTCTCTCCTTGACCGGTTTTCATCCACAGCTTCTTTCCTGCCTTCAAGTGCTTTGGAAAATAGATTGAGCCATTCTTCTTTGTGGCAGCCCTCAATATCAGGAATACTGATATCACATCACCCCTAATCCTTCTTTTCACTACACTAGACAAAGCCAATTCATGGAAATTCCATCCATTTACCTTGGAAGAATGTTGTGTGACAAAAGTCACCTGGAATAAAGGAAGGAATAAAAGAATAGCAGGAAAGAATTAAACAATTGGGAGAGCCAGCTTCATGCAATAATGTTGTCCACTCATTCTAATCTTATTTCAGAATCAAATTGGATGGTGCCAAGATTGCTCCCTTTCATGAGATAGGAAGCCAATATATACATTTCTGCAGAGGCTATATTTGAGCTGGATTATTAACTGCATGGCTTGGATTTCTATGCAATTTGAAAGCTGAGCAACATATACATTTATATAATAACATTAACCAAAAAAATACATCTAAATATCTTGTGCTAGAGTCACAATTTGAAGTTCCGTCTCAGGCACCTATATATTTTGAGCCTGACCTAGTAAGTGTAACTTAGTCTTGATTCTAAAAATAATAAATAGGATTAAAACTGCAATTTAAGATTAAGACTAATCAAGGAGAGAAGCAACCTAGAACAAAAAAGTAATTTCCTGACAGAACAATTAACCAGTGGAATGACCAGTGAAATGACTGTAGATTTTTAAGAACAGATTGGACAATGATTTGTCTGAAATGGTATAGGTTTCCTGCTTTAGCAGTGGGTTGGACTAGAAGACCTCCAAGGTTCCTTTCAACTCTGTTATTCTATTATTTTGTTATCATATACTGTATAATATAGTATTCTCCCCCCCCCCCCACCATACACATACCTTTTACATTACAATCAAAGGTAAGGAAATGTGCGAACTAAATTTCAGAACACCTGAAGAGTAGCAGTGCTACCAACTCTTACAAATAATGAATCTTTAGAAAGAAAATTCAACTGATTTATCTTATATATTGGTTGATTGATGCATTAATTAATAAATTGATTAAATAGCTTTATTGTTGAAAACAAATCATTGCTTTGAACGATCTAGTCTGATCGTACAGGAAGCATCATTTCAAAAGTATCCTTTAAAAACCTCATAAAGGCAAGCTTATGGTATTTGGCATATGCTGATTTTATTTTTATTTTTTTTTAATTAAAATAATTACATATTTTAAAATCTAACAGCTGATTAATAGGAGCACATTTTTAGTTAGGGCAAGTATGTGAACTCAGCTGACCAACTAACTAGGTTAGTAATGAATTATATTTAGTTTTAATTAGGTCCTCACATGTAAATAAAACAAAAATAAGATGTGCGTTTTTTCCCCTCACCCCAGGCCAACCAATGAATGGCCTTCTGAACATTACCCCTGGCACATCAATGAATGACTGATGATTTCATCAAAAAAAAGGTGCCAAGTCTATTGTATTTTTACCTCACATGCTCTCCTTATTCCTTGATAGCTTCTGTTCAGATGCTCCCTTAAATTGATTTGGGCATTTTGGGCATAGCAGGCAGGGGTCCAGAAGAATACATTATCCTCTCATTTGAGGGGAAATCCTGCCATGCATAAATTTGGATGGAAACTGGTACAAATAGTAGACCTGGAACCACACTGGAGGTTTTTAAGAAAAGATTGGACAACCATTTGTCCGAAATGGTATAGGTTTCCTGCCTGAGCAGGGGGTTGGACTAGAAGACCTCCAAGGTCCCTTCCAACTCTGTTATTTTGTTTACACTTTTATAATTTAGTATAAATTTTTGCTATTGGAATTTATATTCTGCAAAACACTATTGCAATCAATCAATCAATCTACATGCTATGTTAATATAAATGTATGCGTTTTGGAGATTTTTCACAGCCATATCTGAAGCCAGCACTTTGTATCAAAGCATGAGACAGATACACACACACATTAATAAGGAGATTAAATGTTGCACAAGCAACTCTTTTGAATTCTACTGTTGTGCCATGACCACAATTTAAATTTCTTTTATAGACTGAAGCTCCTCATAAAGCTGCAAGGATTACAAAGTTTGCTATAATAAAGGAAACGTCTGTGGGAGTTTTCTAAGTATCTCAGAAATTCCAGGGCTTGCTTGACTGATGACAGATTCAGTTCTTGCCAGCACAGTCGCTTGTCTGATTGATTACATCAGAATGACAACAGATTTTGAGTATCACTGTCAGAAGCGCATTTGCCAATGTAGAGCAGCAAAGCATAAACAAGGCCACATCATATTTGATACATCTTTATTTAATTCTGTCCTACCTAGATTTGCAGTTTCGAGCCAAAGATTTGGTTTCATTTCATTTGCCCTCTTTCCTATAAATAAAATGATGGTCAGGGAGGAAGGATTCTTTGCAATAGAAATATTTGGGCTATGCACAGTTTCAGATTCAAAAGGAAAAAAAGAGTGTCAGTAAATGACCACACCTTTTTCTTTTTTTTTCTTTTATTTTAAATTTTTTATTGAACAAAAAAGAAGAAACATTTAAAAACAATGAAGTGGTGTAATTATCCTGACACACCTAGTTGTCTTACATAGCTAATTCATATGGTGAATAATACATATTTAAATACTATATACATAATATATAATATATACATTAACATTGGTCATTTTTAATAATCTCGATCCTTCCTTTTTTCCAACCACTAGTAAAACTTTTCCCATATTTTATAGTATTCAGATTCATCTTTATTTTTTAATTCTTGTGTCAATTTGTCAATTTCTGTGCGTGTCCATATCTTTTTAATTATCTCAGTTTTGTCTGGAATTTCCTTACATTTCCATTTTTTGGCATAAACTAATCTTGCAGCTATAATTACATTTATTATTAGATATATGATATCGTTGTTGTATCTCTCTAAGTTGATTCCCAATAAGAAAAATTCCGGTTTATATTCAACTTTGGTTTCACACATTTCTTCTAACCAGCTCTGGATTTTATGTCAAAAATTGTGGGCTTTTCTACAAGCCCACCATACATGATAATACCACAACACCTTTTTCAAGTGCACCTTCAGAGGCAGCTCCTTAAAGAATTGGCAGACAGGTGTTACATTCATATCTCTGTGAGTTCTGAAGCACCCTTTTGTCTTCAAAGCTAAAGCAACAGTGCAAATGACACAAGTGGTTTTATATGTATTGTTTTTGTCATTTGCATGATGACAGCACTGGAATACAGGCGTCATTCATGTGCTTGATGTACATTGATGCAAATGAATTCATTTGTGGCAGTTTAAACTAATAATTAGTTTAATATGCCACAAGTGATATAATGCATGTCAATTTTATATCATTTATTTAATCAGAAATGGTGCTAAGCAAGGTACCATTGTATAACTTTATGCAGTGGAGCAAGCCTCTGTTTTACAGCCCCACAAATTACTATCAATATAATTCTTTCCTTCTCTCTCTCTCTTTCTTTTCAACATTATGTTTTATCATTCTTTATCTTGTCATTTGAATCAAACCAATTAAAGCTAACTTAACAAACCATGGTTAAACAAACAAGGCTTAGCATGCCAAACATTTACAAAATCTTATAAAATTGTGGTGCAATGATAATTTAGGGCAGGAAGAAGACAAGATGATTAGGCGGCTGGGGACTAAAACATATGAAGAATGGTTGCAAGAATTGGGTATGTCTAGTCTATGAAAAGAAGGACCAGAGGAAACATGATAGCAGTGTTCCAGTATTTGAGGGACTGCCACAAAGAAGAAATGGTAAGCCTATTTTCCAAAGCACCAGAAGACAAGACAAGAAACAATGGATGAAAACTAATCAAGAAGAGAAGCAACCTAGAACTAAGGAGAAATTTCCTAATATTGTGAACAATTAACCAGTGGAATGGCTTGCCCTCAGAAGTTGTGGGTCTCCATCACTGGAGGCTTTTAAAAAGAGATTGGACAGCCACTTGTCTGGAATGGTAAAGGGTCTCCTGATTGAGCAGGGGTTGGACTAGAAGACCTCCAAGGTCCCTTCCAACTCTGTTATTCTGTTAAAGACAATGTTTTTATAGGTTTTCTAAAAACATAAAAGGGCGAAGAAGACTGAAGTGCTACTGAAAGGTAGAGGGAATGGGAGAATGATGGGAAAAACCCAGCTCCAAGTCATTATGAGATGATCATTCCATAGAGATCAAACGTGGTCCTATGAGATCTGCTTGCATGGCTAGAAGAATTCCAGAGATTAACTCCATAATTCCAGATAGCAAGCTGTATATGATGGAAGTTATAGACATCAGAATGTATATTAACTAGCAATATCTCAAGTCCTCAAATAGGGTTAATAGAAAAGCATTGTTCATTTTATTTATTTAATTCAAGTGAGAAAATGTTTTCAGTTTCATGGAATTCTTCATCTAAAAAGAACAACTCAGTTAATTATATCTATTGTATTCCTCTGATCAATATAATCCGGTATCTCTGATCAAACCCACCCTATTGAGATGTAGAATTATTTTCCTTTCTACTGCTTATAATACATCATTGGGGCATGTTTACAGCATTAAAAAAAATAACAGTATCAGCAAACATCTCAAGGAAGTTTCCTCAAAATGATCAAGGGCAATTTTAAAATTAACCTGCTACTCCAAAAATGTTTCTGCACTAATAAGCTAAGATGAGTAGACCTATTTTCTGTTAAGTTTCTCATAATTTTACATAGCACAAGCTTTAAACTGTGCAAGCAGTATGCGGCAGACTTGACTTGTCTCCTGAAAATTCCTTTCCCAGGGAAATCGAGCCTTGGAGTCTTTGTTTCTTAAATCACAGACCCTTTTCTTGCCAAAACACACAGTTTTAACAGAAATGCTGTGATGATTAATATTGTATTTTCTTATTGAAAGACTGGTCTATGTAGATTCATTTTATTTAAATACAGTAAATGAGTTCTATATTCAGAATATAGCAATATAATGATCAGAAGAATGTTAACTTTTTTTCTCCCCAGCTTAAAAAAAAAGAACAAAAAGGAACCCAAATAACAAGACATTCAAGTATAAACTTTCAATATAACATATTATTTGGCTTGTAGCAAATCACAATCCAACTAAAAGATATAGCCCATCTGTACAGTTAAAGACAACTTTCAAATTGAGATTAACTTCTTGCCCATGTGGTTTTCTTGGCAACAATACAGAAGTGGTTTGGCAATGTCTTCTTCTAGATTTTTTCCCTCTTTTTCAGTCTAACGTACAAACCTATAGTAGATATAAATCACAGCTCACCCAGTTAGCTTCCAAGGCAAGAAATACATATATATAAGTATATAACTTTAAATATATATATATATATATATATTATATATATATAAGTAAATAATAATAATAATAATAATAATAATAATTCAGTCTGATATAGGAGTCAGGTTAGCCTCATCTGTTTTATGGAACCATTACTGCCAGTTGGTCCTACTGAAATTTTTAGGGTTGCACTGGGAAAGGTTTTGGTGACCCAGGGCTTCATTTAACCATAAAGGAGTTAAAGGAGGACAGTATTTATGAAAAATTGACTGGGGTAATGATGCACTGTAGGTGGAGCTAGGATTATTAATGTATTTGTTTTTGCTGAATTTGGAGCTTGTGAGAATGCCTTTTTTAGAACAATGCTGTTATTTTAGAATTCAACTGCTGTTCCAGTATCTGAGGAGCTGCCACAAAGAAGAGGGGGTCAAATTATTCTCCAAAGCACCGGAGGGCAAGACAAGAAACAAGGGTTGGAAACTAATCAAAAAGAGAAGCAACCTGGAATTAAGGAGAAACTTCCTAACAGTGAGGACAATTAACCAGTGGAACAGCTTGCCTTCAGAAATCGTGGGTGTTCCATCACTGCAGGTTTTTTTTAAGAAGAGTCTAGACAGACACTTATCTAAAATGGTATAGGTTCTCCTGTTTGGGTAGTGGGCTGGACTAGATGACCTCCAAGGTCTCTTCCAGCTCTATTCTATTCTATTCTATTCTATTCTATTCTATTCTATTCTACTCTACTCTACTCTATTCTTTAATTTTTGTTTCTTGAAACTAGGCTAGACTAGGCTAGAGTATTGTATCAAAAGGCACTTTAAAGAAAGATTTTGGGGGTTACTGATCTGATTTTCTGATCTGACTGTGTGGATTTTTGAAACAATTATAACAAGCACTTGAGCACTGTGGTTATTGCACACAATTCTGTAGGTAGCATCATGACATGGCAGTGTCATGTTCCACCTTGTCATTATTTATGGCAATCTTTTGGAGATAAGATTGTCGATTTCCAGGTTGTATCTCCTTGTTGTTTTAAAGTTGTTCCAAAAGAGAAATGCATTTCTTATAATGGCAAATTCTACCTAATTATGAAAGAGTTGCGATTTTACTTTGGTGAATGTTTAGCATAATAATTGAGCCCACAACTTGCTGCCAACATGGCTTTTCCATCTAAGACTGGTGGCAATTTCTTTGGAAATCCCATTCCTGCCAAAATTCAGACAGAAGGCTGTTCTCAGTGAGGCTGACAATCTCCCAGAACCTACCTTTATGCGGCATCTTCCAGACACTGCCTTGTGCCTTTTGCCAAATGAAATGAATGATTTATCATGATACTCGTTTGTTCTCACATGCATTATGAATCATGACAACAGCCAATTCTCCAGTCAGCAGAAATCAAATACTATACTAGAAAAACAAACAAATGTATACTATGAATTACTGATTTAGTTCATTCAAACTTTAGCCACCAGCTCATTCTTGGGTAAATCTATATTTTATTATTTGACTTAAGGTTAGGTCATGTGTGATTGTTTACAAGATGTTGGGACAGTAAAATATTATTACTATGGAGGGAAGAATCAGAGTGTGTCATTGCTTAGGTATCAGTAAGAGTTTTAAAAATTTGCAACACGTCCTTTTTAAATGAAAGCATACTATAGCTTAGAAGCTGAAGTCTGAGTTATAAAGGAGATATCATGTTCTTATTTCAGTCTTCATATGCTTACTCTGTAAACAGTTTAGAGAGTGCTGTTTATGAAGCAGTATATAGGTCTAACTGCTGTTGCTCTTCAAATTCATGTTAATTTTTTCTCTTTCTCCCTCCTATACATTTCTTGTGGTTCTACAAACCACGAAGTTTATGTGAGCCTCTTGAGACCTCCTTGGGCAAAATGGCTATCTTGGGAACTATATAAATAAGAGTTTAATTGGAATTACACCACAGAATCACAATCATAACAACTGCCTTGCTCCTGTCACACTTTTCTGACCTAGGCATGGAGAAAAAGAAGCATTTGGTGAGATTACAAAGCTTTCCTCTTGTTTGGAGAAACCGGATGAGGAAGAGATTTGGAAAAGATTCTCAAAGCATCTATGCTAATGTTGAATTCAAATATATCAGTTTTGCAACACTTCATTCACTGTGCAAGTAACAGGCATGCTGTGAAGTAAGTGTTGCTATTGTTTAGAACTCTTGCAACTCTTTTGTAGTGTCTTTCAAATGCCACGTTAATCAGCAAGATCTTAAACAAATTTCCATTGTTTGCACATAGACATCTCTTTATGATCCTAGGCCATGTTTTGTCAGTCCACAGTCACACGTTGGTTGCATTGTCTTTTTTTCACTCAGTGCAACCAACTTTGAAACTAAAAAATGTGGAACTTTCTACTCTCGCCACCATTTTAGCTCATACATTAGGAGTAACACATAAAAAGAGCTATAAAAATAAAATATTAAAAAAATAAAAATTATAGAAGAGAATACCTCACAGTTTGCATTTTCTGTTTAGTTATGTCCTACTAGTAGTATATCCTTCCCACAAATAGTCTTACTGTTTGACATTACCTAAAAAAACCCCACCTTCTACTTTGAGTAAAATGTGACTCACGTGAATACAGTTGCTTTATCATTGCTTTCTTGTAGGAATTAATTTAGACTATCATCTTGCAATCTTTTGGTAGTCTGCCACCAAAGTACTAACAAAATCTGATTGTTTTTTTTTTGGGGGGGGGGGGTTGTTTGTTTGTTTGTTTGTTTTTAATCTGCCCAGATATTAGATATGCCATTCTTTGATTTTGGAAGCTTGTCCTGTTCAACTGCAAAACAAATTTTGTTTTGGTATAACTTAAATTCCTTTTATTTTGTCATATTTTATTGGTTTCTGATTTTTGATATTTCATTTTGATTTAAAGAAACCAAATTAACAAATATTTTCTTAAGAATGTAATAATCGTACAAAAGGTAAACAGGAGCAAATATTGCTATTTGCAAGACATATTATCACTTCTCAGGACTGCCCATTTCTGCTTGGCATTACATGCTAGAGAGTATCATAAGGACTGGAGGAAGAAAAATCTTTCTTCTCTTTACGGTGTTTCCACATATTCTTGGCAGAGAGTTTAGATACAAAATAAGAGAAGCCTAGAAATGTGCACCAGGGAATGTGCCATGTGTTGTGCCAGGCTGCCAAGTATTAGGAGAGATTTGAAAAAGAGTTTCAGAGTTCTTATGCGGTGATTAGCCTATCACTAGGGAGTTAAGATCCATGCCTTCATAAAAGCATTGTCTTCCATTCTTGAGAGCCTCTCCTTTCATTCATATTGCACAAAAGACCAAACAATGCTCAACTCCTCCACTTCCCAGAAAGAAATATGCATGCAGACTGTATTTAAAAACAGGATTTAGCAACACCGACGTGGGCGACGCAAATCCACCCATTAAAATCAAGCTCTCTGATCTGAAGTCAGATAAGTGCTGCTCCTAGTAAGTTGTGTGCCAAATCCAATTAAGTTTTGCATAACACACATCTTTGGGGATCTTGATTTATTAGCTCTGTTTGAAGAAAGTAATAAAAAATGAGGTTTGGTTTATCATGTCTCCATGTATGGAGACAGATACAGCTTGTCCTTCAATTCCTGGCTGTACAGGACTTATTTTTATAGAAAGCTTGGCATACCAAGAAAAGGGGAAGCAGCCCTGTAACTCAGCCCAGTGACTCTTTTCTTGGCTACTTTGTGCTTTCCCAGATCCCCCATGGCACTATACCTGTTGAATCTTAAGCAAGGCCACCCAAGATGGAGAACTCCTCACCCATCTTTCACCTGTCCCTCCCTCTTTTGCACCTCAATATATAAAGGTAAAGGTTCCCCTCGCACATACGTGCTAGTCATTCCTGACTCTAGGGGGTGGTACTCATCTCCATTACAAAGCTGAAGAGCCAGTACTGTCTGAAGATGTCTCCGTGGTCATGTGGCCAACATGACTAAATGCCAAAGGCACACAGAACGCTGTTACCTTCCCAACAAAGTGGTCTCTATTTTTCTACTTGCATTTTTACATGCTTTTGAACTGCTAGGTTGGCAGAAGTTGGAACAAGCAAAGGGAACTCACTCCATCACGTGGGGCTAGGGATTTGAACCGCCAACTGCCAACCGTTCTGATCAACAAGCTCAGCGTCTTAGCCACTGAGGCACCGCGTCCCTTACCTCAATATATAGGGCTGGTTATAACCTGGTTATAACCTCCCTGCCCCCAGGGATAACTTTGAGTGTAAGGCCAAGAAGCATTTGAATTTATCCTTGGGTCTGCCCCAACTTGAAAGAATCACAGTGAGCATGATTTCCAGATTTAAATGCTTATGTCCTACAGCATACCAAGGAACCTCTGACCAGGTTATAACCTCAACATATAGGGCTGATTATAACCTGGTCAGAAGTACATCCACCTTGGTATGCTGTAGGACATAAGCATTTAAATCTGGAAATCATTCTCACTGTGATTCTTTTAAGTTGGGGCAGACTCAAGGATAAATTCAAATGCTTCTTGGCCTTACACTAAAAGTTACCTCTGGGGGCAGGGAGGTTATTTTTTATATATCTAACCATAGCTAGCAAAGAATAAACAGAATTGAAAAGTGGCTTCAATATGTAATCTTCCAGCCTTTGTCCTGCTCAATGTACAAGAAATGAACCTGAAAGATGTAAGGCTCTTGAGATGGATCCATATCAGTGGAGAAGCCTTTGTTGTGGCCATTGAGAAAAGGAACATGGGAACATAGAAGTTTTTCATACTATACATGCCCAGAACTACTGAAAAAAACCCAACGTGCATTTTATAGCCAATAGTACAATGATATCTTGAAATAAGATGTGGTTATGAGTCACAAAATGCTACACATTAAACATGGGCAGAATTTTTTAAAATGATTGTGCTCTAGGTATTTCAGTATGGGTGATTTCATTATGAAGTAATATCTTACTGAGGATTTAGTTTTAAAAAGAATTTAGCAATATCTCCAATTTCTTAAAAAAATGATTATTCATGCCATTTTTCAGTTTCTAGATTTATTCAAATATTAATTTAATTCATAGAGGACTAAAATTTTAAAACATTGCAAAAAAAAACCTGATGCAAAAATTAGAATACAGTTGTCATGTTAAAAAGAGGAAAAAAACTTAGCAGTGGCATTGAATATCCCTGTTTTAAGTAAACAATTTCCATATATTACGATTACCTGTTAATTGGGGTAATCAGTAGATCAGAATAGAGCTGGATGTGACCTTGGAGGTTTTCTCGTCCAACTCCCTGCTCAAGCAGGAGACCCTGTACCATTTTAGATAGATGATTGTCCAGTGTTTTCTTAAAAAAAACAAAACAAAATATTTTAAATGTAGTTTCTGAAAGAATTGTGGTGATCCCCATGAGTCTGGCAAACATAAGGGTGAATAAAGCTGCAATTAGGAAGGGTGTAGATATAGTTGGGTTACCCTCATGCAGCTTGTAATACATGGAGATGAAAAGCTAATATTTTCTCTCCCATACTAGTTTCTTCCTCCACTTGCATGCTTATGGCTGAAATATTTAGTTTTGAAGAACAGTAAATAAATTTTACAAATTAACTGAACAAAATGAGCAAAACATAATGTCAGCGTTCCAGCAAACCTCCATTCCAATCAGTAACTCCAAGACAAACATATCTCAAAAGTATCAATATTAGAATAGCACCTGGCACAAGTGTGGAAACCCGAATCTAAAAGTTTTTTTTCAGCTTTCCACAATTTTTCAAACTACAAATCCATCCCCCCTTGGTCATCATCACATCGCATGGCCCAATCACGATCTGTCCAAAAGTAAGATCCTTATTTCATCCTGCACCATACTAAACGACCTTGAACTAACAAAAATTTTTTACTTTGTCTTCTTAGAGCTACTTAATTGAAATCACCCTCCTTCCACTCTCCCAGGCTATCTGGCAGGGTGGCTTTCAAAGCTGACACATAATGTCTTTCCAGATAACAGCCTCTGATTACCCTAGTTCTTCACAAAGCAGAATAAAGAAGACATGTGCTGGCCTTCACTAATAAAAATACTAAGATGATAGAAATGATACAATGATTCAGACACATCCACTTTCTATATTGCCAGAGTTCTTGTTATGGCCCATCAGGTCAACGCCAATTTCTGATGACAACATGAAGCTGCCCATACATGTTTGATTGTGGGTTTTGGGGGCCACATTTACAGAAGTGGCTTGAAAGTATCTTCTACCTAGGGTTGAAAGAGAGGACCTAAATTTTCCCAGCTGACTTCGGGCCTGAAGGAAGACAGAACTCAGGCATCCCTGTCCTTAGTCCAACACCTTAATTACTATACCAACCTATCTGGCTATACATCAACTAATAGGAGAGTGCAATAGAATTGATGGATGGGTGCTCTAGAGATTCAACAGCAAGAGATAGAGGCTGTGGCAGAGGAAATACTTAGATTAAACAGGACAAAAGGAGTTACAAGATACCAGAGGAGAAGCATGAAAGATTCACCAAAAAGTTAATAAGAGCTGAAATTCTAAAAAGGACAAGAGATAATGGATAGATATAGAATATTTTTTTAACATGGTGGTTATTTTATTAAGTGTTAGAAAAAAGAAGTAGAGAGTAGAAATTGGGAAACTAGTATTATATATACTGAAGTATAATAGAACATATTATAATTACTACATGTACACAAATGTTAGAAGTTGAAAAATTATGATTATGTACATTTAAATGGTAATATTAATACCTTTATTAGAATTGTATGTAAATTATATTGACCCAGACAATACACTGTTCACCAGGTACTTATATATGTTAAAGAAACAATCATAAATAAAATTATAAAATTAATAATTAAAACAAAGAATTGATGCCTCATCCTAACTGACTGCTGGTCCTATTGTAATAAAACTCCCTTCTCCCTCCATTCCATTCAGACAGAAAATCAAATAAGCTACATTTTCAGTCTATATGTGCTAATAAACAAACAATCTTGAGCAGTTGCAATAAGAGCAGACTTCTGGGCTACAATAATCTCTTTTTGTCATGTAAGCTATAATTGTGAAACAATGTCATAGAAAAAAATTTTCCAACTTGGTACTTTCGTCCTCCAAAGTACCTAATTGTAAGTAACCATGGTTCTGATGGTAACTAAAATGGAGGGAAGAGATGATACTACATTCCATACCAGAGTTTCTTAACTTCAGCAACTTTAAGATTTGTGGAGTTCAAGTCTCAGAATTCCCCAGACAGTATGTTAGCTGGGGAATTCTGGGAGTTGAAGTCCACATATTTTAACATTGCTGAAATAGGAAAACACTGTTCTAAGCCATGGATACACCAAGGCACCATGGAATTTGTCTTGACCCCAATCATCATCATACAAAGTGCGAAAGGAGCAGAGATGATATTCAGCAGGTTCTGATCAGTTCTGGAGAACTGGTAGCGGAAATTTTGAGTAGTTCGGAGAACCTGCAAATCACACCTCTGAGTGGAGAGTTTACAGTGTCCTTCTCCTGCCATGCCCACCAAACCATGCCCACAGAACCGGTGGTAAAAAAAATTGGATCCCACCACTGGAAAGGAGTTAATACCAGTGGGAAAACAGATTGCCCACAAGTTCTGCAAAGACAGAGCATTCAAAAATGCATTTAAAAGGAAATATCCACCAGCATTAAACTTGCATCTGTGCAATAAACTTGTGCATTGCAAACAGCTTGGATTTGGGCTCTCACGCATACTGACAACAAACTGCTCAGAATATGCCGCCTGACTTTCTCCCAAGAATTATCTGGCAACTACTTTCAGATGACAGCTAAATAAGAAGAGGATCATTATCAACTTTGGCATCAAGCACAAATACAAAATGTGTGAAATAAATTATTTATGAGTAAGTTCCCGAAACTGTGAAGAAGAAAGGGTGGGTGGAAAAGAATCAGACATTAAACAAAATTTTCCCGTTTTTTAAAATCGCCCTAAGGGAAGAGGGTTAATCAAGAAATGGATGTTTGGGGATAAATCAGGGGCATTTCTTGAGTGGTACTGACAGGCATGCCTAACTGGTCATGCATCCTTCTTGGGAAGAACAATTCTCTCCTTGAAGATCTGCACAATCTATATCTAGTTTTAGACAAAAAAAAATATTAGAAAAGGACAATGATTTTATTTATATAGTCCAGCAATAAGTAAGCTTCCCGACTACAGACAGCTAGTGAGAGAAATCCTGGTCCCTGATCTAATCCCCCCCTCTGATGAAAGGAACTATAATCAGGGGTGGGCTTCAAAAATTTTAGCAAAGGGTTCTCTGACCAGTTGCTGGGTGGGCGTAGCCATGGTGGGCATAGCCTAATCAGCCTCCTACACCACGGTGGGGGAGGGGGGCATTTTTGCCCTCCCCAGATTCCTGAGGCTCTCTGGAACCTGAAAACAGGCCCATTTCCAGCCTTCCTGAACTTCTGGGAGGCCCGTTTTTCACCCTCCCCGAATCTCCACATGTGCCCTGCACTTAACCTGCATCCAAAACAGGCCACATGGGGACTCCAGGGGGGCGGGGCGGGATGGGCAAGGCCAGCCAGGAATAGGATTTGGGGGTTCACCAAACTGCACAGAATCTTAGCTAGGGGCTCTCCTGAACCCCTGCGAACCCCCAGCAGCCCACCCCTGACTATGATGCATAATTCAATTACAATGTTTTCTGAGGGCATTACTTCATCGATATTGCTATACACATTTATACCAGTCTATGTTCTCTTTTGAGCTGCTTTTTTTGTGTGTGTTGCATCTTCTAAATTCTTTGCTGAGTAGTGCATTTCCACTTCTTGCAGCAAAGCATTTGGCCATCTTAATGGGTGCTTTTGAAAGGGTAACAGAAATGGCTGCTTGCCATCTCCCACCCATGCTATATGTACTTTAACCTCATTTAAATGGACTCCTATAAATAGTACTATATTTTCCTATCAACAAGGACTGAACTGCGTCGCAGTAAGTTCTTGTGAATGAAGGATTTAGTTACAGTGTTATCTGGCCTCAAATGCAAACCACACTTTACATATTTACTTACTTGGGAATTGCCAAGTGAAAATTTCTGAGCAATGGGATGATAAAGTTTACATATGTGAAGTTCAGAATCTTGGAAGGCTTGGTATTCCCTGAGACACACTATGGAAGCAAAAGTTGGGCTGTGAAAAAGCAAGATAGGAAGAATATTGATGCCTTTGAACTTCGGTATTGAGCCGTGGTGGCACAGTGGTTAGTGTGCAGTTCTGCTACTTCTGCTGACTGCTGGCTGCCTGAAATTTGGCAGTTCACCCAGGCTCAAGGATGACTCAGCCTTCCATCCTGCCGAGGTGGATAAAATGAGGACCCAGATTGTTGGGGGCAATATGCTGACTCTGTAAACTGCTTAGAGAGGGCTGCAAAGCACTGTGAAGTGGTATATAACTCTAAGTGCTATTGCTATTACAGAATACTCTTGGGAATAAAAATATGTGGAGGTTCTTAATCATCCAGGTCATAGTTGTCTCAAAAGTGTTTTTTTTTTTTAAAGGCAACTCAACTGTTTATTTTTTCCTTGAGGAAGAAGAAGGCTACATTTTGCTTCTCATCCTAGACACTTCATTTGTTGTGACTAGATGGTGGTTGGGGATAGATCCTTCTATCCTTTCATCTCCCCACAATCCAGTCACAACTGACAAAGCTTTCTTGGATGAAAAACAAAATGTATTTCTTCCTCAGGAAAAAAAAACAAAAAAAAAGTCCAGTTGCCTTGTTTAAAAAGCACCTTTGAGACTTGAGAGAATAGCATGGACAGCCAAGAAAACAAACCAATGGATCATTGAACAGACTAACCTGGAGTTCTCACTTGAGGCACTATTAATCTGGTTCAAATTATCCTACTTGGAACACATTATATGAAGACCCAGCTCTCTGGAAAAGGTTTTAATACTGGGAAAGGTGGAAGGACAAAGAAGAGCAGCAAGGTGGATGGACTTAGTTACAGTGGCCATGAGTGCACCATTGAGAGACTTGAAATAATAGGTTAGGGACATTCAGGAACTAAAGTTATAAACATCACATGGGATGGGGAAAATTTGCAGGTACATAATCCATCAATGAAGAGTGTGGAATATGTGGTTGTCTAGTTGTTTTTGTACTATGATTCTCAGCAATTCTGACCATCGTCCTGCTGCCTAAATTGCTAAGAGGTGGTGCTGAAGGAAATATATTTGTTTGTTTCATAGTTCTTGCATCTTGCCCCAGTCTATGGCCTCTAAAACCATTCATTTCTATGGTATTATCTCTTCCATAGTCTACTACTCTCTATATTCTTAGCTACAATTCTCACAATGGCCATTGTACTGAACTGCATCACCATTGTTTATTTATTTATTGATTTGTTTATTTATTTATTTATTTATGAATTGCTTACAAGATAATAGGTATAAGTATAAACATGAGTAAGAATACAGGAAATAGGTAATAATAAATGAGGATAATAGGACAGGGACGGTAGGCACGATTGTGGACTTATGCATGCCCCTTACAGACCTCTTAGGAATGGGCTGAGGTCAATAGTGGATAGTTTGAGGTTAAAGAAGTGGATGTTTATTATTGTCCATAATGTTAAGTAATCACAGTGGCAGTAATCTCATTTTTCTGGAAAACATTCCATTAATATTATATACAGCAACTAGTACACAGAACATATTGACTGTAGAGCAAGCTTAATGCTGGCAATTCAAAACTCCAGAATTGGGTTATGACATCTGAGTGACAGCACAGGTACCAGCTATCAAACCAGTGAACAGGCATATTTTACTGGCAAGCTTGCAAAAATACTTTTATTTTTTGTAAAATAAAATTTTGGGGGTTGCATATATACAGATAGATTAATAAATTCTAATGTCCTGATTAGCTATTAGAAGCCCAAACCTATCAGAAATATTTGCAGTTGGCTCTACAAGAAGTGGCCCGTGTACTGTAGATTCAGTAGCTGATCAGGCCTCTAAAAAAAAAGCTCAGGACAATAACTTCTTAAAACTTTTCTGTATATGTATATACAACAGAAGACGGTGCCTCATTACTAGTAAACTAAATTAAACTGCCAGTCAATGTGATTTAATAAGTAAAAGTCCCTTGAACCCAACAAACCACCATATGAACCTTTCTAAAACGATCTTAAGCAGTAAAACAGTTTGAGGAGGAAGTAGAATATTGGTAGATTTATAGCAATAGCAATAGCACTTAGCCTTATATATTGCTTCACAGTGCTTTACAACCTCTTTAAGCAGTTTACAGAATCAGCATATGCCCCCAACAGTCTGGATCCTCATTTTACCGACCTTGGAAAGATGGAAGATTGAGTCAACTTTGAGCTGTCATGATTAAACTGCTGGCAGTCAGCAGAATTAGCCTGCAATACTGCATTCTAACCATTATATTACCATATATTACAGTAATTATATTTCATTTTTTAAAAAAATTTGAATGGCCCTGTTACTTTTCTCATGTTATAACCACATAGCCCCCCCCAAATGCTTCCATTTTCAAAGTTTGTCAGCGTTACAAACCATAATATTTAGGTATTTTTGCTTCCAGTAAATTTGATCTCATCCCACAGTAATCAACAATTGAATTTTAAATGAAGTGCCATTAGGCAGAAATGTGATGTTGGAAGGTAATGAATACCAAAAATATACCCTGCAAAAATTATTTGAGTAACAAATTGCTGGAAGGTAAATTCTCCTATTCAATGAGGTTCTGAAAAACTGTTTTGGAAATTCCCCATATTTTGCTTCTTCCATGAAGAAGCCTCCTTATTCTACACGAGCCTGACTATCAAAAAATGTGGTAAAGAATTCCTGAGGGAATAGAAGTCTTCCATTACGTAACTTACCATCACTGTGAAATCTTCCTTCTCATCAACCCTGCTAAATCTAGGGAAGAAATGGGATGATCCATTTAAATGGCATAAAGAGTTGTAAATCTAATCTTACAAAGCTTCTCCTCCGGAAATATTGAATTGTAACTAGGGCATACAAAATCTTTGCTAGACCAATACTCAAATACAGCTCATCTGTCTGGAATCCGCACTATATAGCGGACATTAATACAATTGAGCAAGTCCAGACGTATTTCACAAGAAGAGTACTACACTCCTCTGCTCGCAACAGAATACCCTATAGCTCCAAGCTTGAAATTTTGGACTTGGACAACCTTGAACTAACCTTGAACCTTGACCTATGGTTGGACTTAAGCGTAGTACACAAAATTATCTGCTACCATGTCCTACCAGTCAACAACTATTTCAGCTTCAACCACAACAATACAAGAGCACACAACAGATACAAATTCAATGTTAACTGCTCCAAACTTGATTGCAAAAAGTACAACTTCGGCAACAGAGTGCTCAATGCCTGGAATGCACTATCTGACTCTGTTGTTACATCCTCTAACCCCCACTCCTTTAACCTTAAACTATCCATTATTGACCTCACCCCATTCCTAAGAGGTCTGTAAGGGGCATGCATAAGTGCACAATCGTGCCTACCGTCCCTGTCCTATTATCCCCATTTATTCGTAGCTATTTCCTGTATTCATACTCATGTTTATACTTATACCTATTATCTTGTAAGCGACTGACAAATCAAATAAATCAAATAAATCCCTCATAACATATTTTTTTTGGGGGAAGCATAGGTTGATTTTCTTTCTGGTGAGATGTTTGGTGGCCTCCTCTACCCACCATGGCAGCCATTCTATGAATATACCAATGTTGAAATGTTGAATAGCAGCTATTTGTGAGAAGGCTCACCACATTCTCCCAAAAGTCTAATTACGTCCTATTTCCTCCTCTCCAAATGGTTGCTATGATATGGACTAAAAGACTGTGGGATTTTCCACCTTTGAATGTAGACAGAATGGAATATTGCCTATATCCTAAAACTTTAATGCGCTGTCGTAGGTAAAAAGGAACCTGTACACTAAAATGTGGCTTAGGAACAGATCTTAGACTAGTTCATAGGACTGTTTCTATTATTATTTATCTGTCTATCATCCATCTATCTATCATTTAAATATCTTTCTTTCTTTCTATCTATCTATAATCTTTTTATCTATCTACCTATCTATCATCTATCTAAATATCTATCGATCTACTATACTGACTCTAGGTGGCATTGCATTTGATTCTAGGTGGTTTGCAATGTGTAATAAAGAATAAATAACTCCAGAAATATTTATAAAACAATTAAAATCACAATAGCGATCTAACATCATGGTACCATGGCCATCAGCCATTGAAAGTCCTGCAAAATAACATCCCCTTTATACTGTATCTCCAATGTCAGTTATCTGATGAGACCTATTAAACAAGTAGGAAAAAACCTGCCTTTCAAATATACCTGGAATCCCATGCAGCCACCTGCATTTTGACAGAATCACATTTGAAGAAAGAGGGGGAAATGACCTCATTATCAAATGTCAGAAACAAAGTTTCTGAGCTCTGCTCTGGAGGAGCGTGCATTCATGTATGGATTTCTTTTTTTTTTCCATTGGAGAACATCAAACCACACCTTGCCTCCAAGCCTGCACATTACAAACTACAGCAATGTGACTGATCTGAAACATCAGCAGGCCAGGTTTGCTCTTTCCCAAGGGCACTCTTTGAACCCCACAAGCCTTTGCAAGGCTCCATGTTTCTCCAGAATCTTTTCTTCTTAAAGCCCTTTCAAACCTCCCTTGTGTGACCCTCACCATCCTAGCTGCTTCCTTTAGACACACTTCAAGCACAGGAAGAAATAAGTTTTTAATGTAAAGTTTAATTCAAACAACCTGTATGACCCCGTAATCCCTTGCCACTGGCCACGCTGGTTAGGATTAATGAGTGTTGAATTCCAAAAGATCTGGAGGGCTTTAGCTTGTTTACCTTTGATCTAATTTGACCCTCATTACTTTATTTTATTAAAGATACCAGGATGCAGAATACTGGATTTAGATTCCAGGAAGACAGCTGCTGATGAAATCTTAAGGGGGAAAAAAATCCTAAAATAAAAACTGTTTAGCGAACTGATCAGTTAACCAGAGAAGAGATGGATTATCTTTTATTGAATATATTCAAGAGAGACAAGGTAGATATGTTGAATAGAACAGAGTTGGAAGAGATTTTGGAGATCTTCTAGTCCACCCCCCTGATCAGCCAGGAAACCCTATACCATTTCAGACAAATGGTTGTCCAATCTCTTCTTAAAAACTTCCAGTGTTGGAGCATTTACAACTTCTGGAGGCAAGCTGTTCCATTGGTTAATTGTTCTTTTTAGTTCTAGGCTGCTTTGCTCCTTGATTAATTTCCATCCATTGCTTGTTGTCCTGCCCTCGAGTGTTTTGGAGAATAGCTTGACCCCTTCTTCTTTGGGGCAACCCCTGAGATATTAGAACACTGCTATCATGTCTCTCTTAGTCTTTCTTTTCATTAAACCAGACATACCCAATTCAGCAACCGTTCTTTATATGTTTTAGCCTCCAGTCCCCTAACTATCTTTTTCTGTCCTTTTTCTAGAGTCTATACACATCATACTCCTAATACCATAGGCAGGATGTGTATAGTTCTAATATTTAAATGTCCCCTTCTAATCCTAGTATAGTAGGATTCAATTCTAATTCATGTAAGTCTGGTGGAGAAGCACAAAACATGCCAAAATGTGATGATTTCTATTTCACTCTTCAAATAAAGTTTTGAAAATCTTATTACTAGCCTCTGAGGCTGCTTTTTTCGGTTTTGGTCTCAAAAGATCCTTCCAGGCTCAGTTGCCACACTTAAGGAAGCATGAAAGCCCCCAAGTTAGGTTCTTAAATGACTTTTTTATTGAAAGGTGTCCAGGATATGAAAAATTTCAACCACATCCTGCACATTTCTCACAGGGTGGGGGCACTCCTTAAGCCTGTGAACCTTCTAATTGTAGCATACAGGCCTTGCAAAGTGAACTTCAAACACCCTTAAGGAAAATCAGATTAGAGGCAAAATTATCCTCCTGTTTATGACTTTAATATTTGTCTCTGCTCTAATTCTGATGGAATGAGATTTGAAAGGAAATAGAGCAAAAGGTGATGCCTCACTCTGGTTCTGTTGGTTTGAGGCTGGGTGAATCATAGCGAAAGTCAAATCCTGATGGTGCCAAGATGTTCAGGTGCCATTCTCCTTGGGCAAACCCCAGTTGGTGGCAATCAAGTAAGATCTGCTGTTCTTGTGAGAAATAACATCATCTCAGGAATCATCTGGGAGAAACAACTCATTTTTTCCCTGTAAAATATGAATGTTCTAAACCTGTCTGTCAGCCTTCCACAACCTGGTGCCATCCAGAGAGATTGAGATTTCTGTTCCAAGAAAATTGATTGGGAAATCTAGAAAATGAGAGCCAGGTGACTGAAGTGGTCAAAGCTCAGTCACCATTGATATCCGTGGAACCATGGAATTGTGTATCAGTACAATTTCATATGAATATCAGTGACTAAGTTCCTTCTGGGTTTCTGAGGGATCTGATCAGTGGTGGGATTCAATTTTTTTTACTACCGGTTCTGTGGGCGTGGCTTGGTGGGCATGGCAGGGGAAGGATACTGTAAAATCTCCAGTCAGAGGTGGTATTTGCCAGTTCTCTGAACTACTCAAAATTTCCTCTACCGGTTCTCCAGAACTGGACAGAACTTGCTGAATACCACCTCTGGATTTGATGGCTGTCTCATCTGCTCCTCACTAGAGAACTGAAAGAGAGGGTTAAGATTTAACTAACTCCTACCTTTGGAGGGAAAACAAAATAGCAGTGTTTTTCTTCTCTGAATTTCTACCATTCTACTTTTTACAAGCAGCGTAAGTTTATAATAGTGAGATGTCTAGGTCTCTGGACAAAAAGGGACATATTTCCTTTCCTGGGCAAGGAGACCACAATTTTGCTTCATTGATTGGCTCTTGAAAGTGCTCACTTTTTTGACTCTGCATCATTCCTTCTGAACCTTCCCATGGTCAGCTGGAGGGCAAAGGCTAGGAAAAAACACAGTCCAGAATTTTATTTACAATTCTGTTTGGAAAAGGTAGGTGTGTTCCAGAATATAGTAGGTCCAGAGCTTTTCTGTAATCATATATCCATTAGCAGGAGTACCCAGAAGCAGAAAGTAATTTATTGTATTTAAATATTACTTCCTCAAGAAACTATTACATTCCACGCATCTGGACAATATTCCTTCAGTCTCCAAGCTTCTCTGTTTGGGGAAATTGGTTGAAAAGATGGTTAGCCAGCAACTCCAAAGGTTCATGAAAGAAATAGATTATCTGGACCCTTCTTATCAGATTTCAGACCGGGATACATCACTGAGACAGGCATGGCCACCCTTGCAGATGACCTCAAGTAAGCTCAGGATGGAGGGGTGCATTTACCAATCCACACAATCTCTCACCAGTTTTTGATACTGTTGACCATAGAATTTTTCAGTATCACCTAATGGAAATAGGGGAAAGGAACATTGTTTTGAGATGGCTATCCCCAGGGGTGCGATTCTCCTGGTTTGGACTGGTTCGGGCGAACCTCTAGCTTTGATGATCCGAACCGGTTCACTCCGATGATCATGCAGGCCTGCCTGCCCACCCCTGGGCTGTACTCACCAATATCTGCTCAGCTGATTCGCACAGCAGAGTGGGTTGCCGCGCGTCAGCTGTGTTACTTCCCTGAAATAACATCAAAGGTAAGTAATTTGAAAAGTTGTGACACACACGCAGCATGTGCGCAATTAGTGAACCGGTTGTTACACCAGCAGCATCCCACCACTGGCTATCCCCCTTCCTTCAGGGCTGGTTCCAGTCAGTGGTATGTTGGGGGGGGGGGAAATAGCCAAGTCCTACATATCTGTTTTTAGGGTACCTTGGGGCTCTGTCTTCTCCCTACTCCTCTTTAAACATGTACACATGAAGCTGCTGGATGAGATCACCCATTAGCATAGGATAAGTATCATCAACATGCTGAGGTTTCTAAATTGTACACCTTTGTGCCAGAGGTAGTATTCAGCAGGTTCTGACCAGTTCTGGAGAACCAGTAGTGGAAATTTTGAGTAGTTTGGAGCATTGGCAAATACCACTTCTGATTGGCCCCACCCCCATCTAGTCTCTGCTCCTGAGTCCCAGCTGATCGGCTGGGTTTTCTTTTGTTGCCCTGCACAGGAGAACGGAGCTGGAAAGCAAGTTATTGAGGTGTGGAGGGAATGGGATTGTGCAGTAACCTTCCCCCAGGAGTGGGGAAGGAATGGAGATTTTACAGTATCCTTACCCTGGAGTGGGGTGGGAATGGAAATTTTGCAGTATCCTTCCCCTGCCACACCCACCAAGCCATACCCACCAAGCCAAGCCAAGCCACGATCACCAAGCCATGTCCACAGAACCAGTAGTAAAAAAAATTTCAATCCCACCTCTGCTTTGCACCTAGCCATCTAAGTGAATGACAATCAAAAATGCTGTTACAGTTCTATCCCAGTATCTGGAAACTGAAGGGGTCATGGTGGGGAAGAAGAGGCCTTGTCTTACCTGGTCCAAGTGAGTGTGTGTTTTGGACCCATGGATGCCGGAACTGGAAAAATTTCATCCTTCAGTTTGAGTGAGTCTTGCTAGCATTTAGTGCAGAATGACAGTCCTCTGGGCTCACAGATCCTGCCATGCAAAACTTCATTTTCTATCACAATACATCCTACAAAGGGTTGCCCTTGAAGATCATCCAGAATCTGAAATTGGTCCAGAATGTTTTAGCACTGGTGGTTATGGGCATTTCTCACGATGACGCCTCTACTCTGTGAATTGCAATCATTTTCAATAGGCTTCTGTGTATATTCAAGATGTTAGTTATCTTTCCCTCAAAACAACGCTATAGAGCACTGCACACCAGAACAACTAGACACTAGGACAGTTTTTTTCCTGAATGCCATCACTCTGCTAAACAAATAATTCCCTCAACACTGTCCAACTATTTACAAAGTCTGCACTACTATTACTGTTAATTTTCTCATCACTCCTTATCACCCATTTCCTCCCACTTGTGATTGCAGGACTGTAACTTTGTTGCTTGTATCCTTATGATTCATATTGTTTCCTAGTATGATTTGATTGCTTATTGTACCCTATGACTGTCATTAAGTGTTGTACGTTATGATTCTCAACTCTTGATGAATGTATCTTTTCTTTTATATACGCTGAGAGTATTTACACCAAGACAAATTCCTTGTGTGTCCAATCACACTTGGCCAATAAAGTATTCTATTCTATTCTAGTTATCCTTATAAAGCTATATGTGTCCCCAAGCCTATATAAAGACAGCTCTTACCTTAGACATTTGAATCAGAATGAGTAGAGTCCCTACTCTTAAGAGTTATAGTAGATTCAGTTGTTGACTTATATGTTGTTGTTACTTATATTATTCATTTGATTTTCCTTTTTTAAAAATTTTGTGAACCACCCAGCATCACATTGTTAGAGTTGGTTGCCCATACACATTCTTTAAATAAACCAATTACACTCAGAAACAGTCTTTTTCAGGTGCATTTTTCAGAAACTGTTTTTATTTACAGTTTTGGTTGGAGAAAGATGGATACAAGAATAGATAAGTAAAGTTAAAACATAATCTGAAATTAATCTTGAGCTGAACGTGACTCACAGAGATCTCATGAACATGTGCATGCAGTTTCCTGGACAAATATGGAAGTGGTTTGTCACTGCCTCCTTTGGGGATTTTCTTTTTTTCACTTCATAGTCTAGCCTGCAGCTTTGATTTCCTGAAATTTTCCACCCAATCCAATCCAAACCCCATTTAATTTTCAAGCCTAAACAAAGTACAAAAGTCCAGATGCTGCCATCTACTGACATGCAAAACCAAAGAGTGTGACTAATTTATGGTGCTTATTGTCAAAATATAAAGTTGTAGATAGCATTCTAAACATGGTTAAAATAAGGAAGTTCATCCCTGATACTATTTGGTTCAAAGGAAAGAAAGAGAAAACTTTGTTTTTTCTCTTGGCAAATCATTGGCTGGCCTCTACAGTAAACAAAAGCTGTAACAAAGAGACCTAATCAGTATTGAGGAATTCTGGAAGAAGCAATTCAACAGTATTTGTTGTCCAGGATGTATAGTGTGCATGGATCCAGGAGAAGCATCAATGTATCACATTGAAGATACTCATTGAACTGATCTACTATCATTTCTAAACTAATTTCAATCAAATGAATAGCTAGACTCAATATAGCACATCCAAGTTTCCATTCCAGTCCTTCCCTGGATGTCTGCAAAGCCCAATCTTATAATTTCATAAAGTGAGGACAAGAGTAATGCTAGGTTGGACCATTGCATCATGCTCTGTCATCTAGATCATGCTGGCTGAGGAATTGTGGAAGTTGAAGTCCACAAGTCTTAAATTTGCCAAAGTTTGAGAACCCTGATCTAGGTAGCTTTCTATAATCAAAAGCAATGGAAGAAATGTTCTAGCATTGATGCAGGAAAAATATCCAACTCTCTATCTACTTGACCATCTTGTCCTTCCATTCTGACAACAAAATAATTTGCTTAAACCTGGCAGTAATTAATTTAATTCTTGAATGAACCAATGTTAGAAATGAATAACCAAATAAGAGTCAGAAGGAACCTTTTAGTCCAATCCCCTGTTCAAGCAGGAAGCCCTGTACTATACCATTTCAGACAAATCTGTACAGATTGGATTTCAGTCCAATCCGTTCTTTAAAATCATCAGTGTTGGAGCATCTACAACTTTTGGAGGCAACTCGTTCCACTGATTAATTGTTCGGAAGCAAGTGGTATGCTTGCAATTACAGAATCTGTACCATCTTTGTCTCTTCTTTCTGTGCCATTCCTCTATTGTCTTCTTCTCGTTAACATACATTAATCTATTATGCTGCTGTCAAAAGTATCTTATGGTCTGTATCTCTATATAGAGCTGTGACATGTAACAAATAATCTATGATGGGGAGCAAAAGCACCATGTGTATCATTTTGGAATGATCCCACCAAGGGTTATTTTAAAATTTCTTTTTGGAACTGATTGGAAGACAAGAGAGGTGACAGTGACAGTAAGCTATACCTTCAGGTTGGTAGGGTAAGTCTGACAGCAACATTAAGTACAGTAGACAGCTTTAAGGCAAAGGAAGCTAAAAATCACCTGATTTGGAGAGAACCACTTATGAGTCCCTCCTTGAGGTAGATGGGTGGTGTAGAAACGAATAAAGATATGAGATGCGAATAAAATAAAAAAATAAATGATGCTTCATGAGATACTGCCATAGCAATGTTGCGATCCCTGTAAAATTTCCAGGAGAGGCATCAATTTGAAATGCAGGGTTTTTCCCTGTGTGGTTGCACTCAAAAATGCTGACCTTCCTGCATTGGGCAGAGTGCCTTTGTTATAGATGTAATTTGTTATCTTCGAACTGGACCTTTAAAAAAAAGAAGAAGAAGAAGAGTGTGACTGCCAACAGCGCACAGATTTTTTTTTTTTTTAATGCTTTGCTCGAGCTTTTCTCAGACTTCTCTGATCAAGCTGACAGTTTAGCCCTAAGGAAAGTTATAAATTCTGCATTGAATTGCGGGACAATCTTTCACTGTGGCATTTCTGCCCTCCGGACACCCTTTGGTTATCCATAAATGTGGCAGATGATGGGATTTTATGGCTAGAAACATTCTTTGCAGACACAAGTACAATAACCGGGGCTGAAAATGTAATTAAAATAACTGGATGAACTCTCTTCAAGGAATCTTGTTAGTTATTAGTGGATTGTAACATCACCAATGCTTTAATTCAAAGGGTGTACAAACAAACTCACATACAAACAAACACACTAAATAAACAAGCAAGCAAACGTGCAAATAAATCACACTGAAGTAGGGCAAAATTTAGACCGAGCCATGAAATTGTACAAAGTAAATTGCGATGTTGGAAAGAGGAGGCATCTAAACACTGTGGATCATACCCTAAAATACAAATGAATATGATACTTTTTTTCTCCCTCTGCTAATGATGTGTCTTAAGGGCTTCTTCTCATTTTTTTTTTTAAGTTTTGAGAGATTTTGTTGAAATATCAACCAAAAGAAAGTGTAAGATGTGATTATTAAGGAATCTTTCTATATATTTTGATTTAAATTTCAAACCATCATTAACTTGCAATTTCTGCAATGAATCTTTTGATCACTGACTTCAGCTTAATTATGTTAGCACCACTCTTTTTGAAATGTTGTCCATTGCTCATTGAAATCAAAATTTGGAATTCTTTTGCAAATTCATATTTTTCTTAGTTGAATTATGAGAAAAGGGAAACTGGACTCAGGACCTCTAAGTCATACCATCAAGCTCTAAGCCAGGGTGTCCAACCTTGGCAAATTTAAGACTTGTGGACTTCAACTCCCAGAAGTCTCCATCCAGCATGACTGACTAGGGAATTCTGGGAGTTGAAGTCCACAGGTAATAAAATTACCAAGGTTGGACACCCCTGCATCTAAGCCATCTTCTATTTCTTGACTGGGTGGTATTGCCTGAAGCAGAAGAGAATGATACAAAATATATCAGCCCTCAAAAGATAGTTGTAATGATTTGGGCTTGGCAATTTTTGTTCATTGTAATGAGGTTGGTCTGACACTCCCAGTACATTTTAATTTCATTGCTTATACATCCAACAAGATAGTCAGGAAACTCCCCCTTCTCCTGTTGCCTACTGCAGCCTGAAGGTTTTGGGAATCCCCATTACAATCCTAGAATGGAGGTAACGCCTTCTTTCACACACACACCCTCCAATGGGGAAGCAGAACTGTTTTTTATGTATCCTATTTTGATTTACACAGCTGTTAAAACTAATAACATCTGTTACATCAACTGAGATTTCAGGTTTGTCATGTTGATTACAGGCAAGATGTACCAGATAACAGACAATCAGAATTGGAAGGGACTTTATAGATCACCTAGTCCAACCCCTCGCCCAAGCGGGAGACCCTACATCATTTCTGACAGATGGGAGTCCAATTTCTTCTTGAAAGTCTCAAGTGATGGCACTCCCACAACTTCCGAGGGCAAACTGTTCCATTGGTTGATTGTTCTCACTGTCAGAAAGTTTCTCCTTATTTCCAGGTTAAATCTCTCCTTGTTCACTGTCACTATCACTAGTTTATCCTTCAGTGGCATCCCCTTTGTAAATAATTTTAGTTGATATTAGAGAGCTCAATTTCATATTGTTCTGTGTAGTGGAAGATCCCCTTTGTAAATAATTTTAATTGATATTAGAGAGCTCAATTTCATATTGTTCTGTGTAGTGAAATGCCCTCCCCAAACCTTTTGGGCACGAGGGACTGGTTCCATGGAGAAAGATTTTTCCATGGACCGGAGCATGTGTGATTTCGTGTGCTGCCCGCATCCCATGGCTGGTGCTTTGCTTGTTTGCACGGCCTGGTTTCTGGCATGCCACAGACTGATGCTGATCCTTGGACCGGAGGTTGGGGACCCCTGATCTAATGGAAGGTCTCACTTATAAATAATTTTAGTTAATATTTTGAGAGCTGAATTTCATTTTGTTCAGTCTAGCAGAAGGTGAGAAGTGGGAGAGAAAAGGAGAAGAATAATTAGAAGAATACACTGTGGACCCTGTCATAAAACTAGTGTAATTTATTTATTTATTTATTTATTTGATTTGTCAGTCGCTAACAACATAATAGGTATAAGTATAAACATGAGTAAGAATACAGGAAATAGGTACGAATAAATGGGGATTATAGAACAGGGATGGTAGTCACGAGTGTGCATTTATGCACGCCCCTTACCAAACTCTTAGGAATGGGGTGAGGTCAATTGTGGATAGTTTGAGGTTAAAGGAGTTGGGGGTTAGAGGATATAACAACAGAGTCAGGTAGTGCATTCCAGGCATTGACCACTCTGTTGCTGAAGTCGTACTTTCTGCAATCAAGTTTGGAGCGGTTTACATTGAGTTTGCATCTGTTGTGCGCTCTTGTATTCTTGCAGTTGAAACTGAAGTAGTCATTGACTGGTAGGACATTGTAGCAAATAATTTTGTGTGCTACACTTAAGTCCAACCGTAGGCGGCATAGTTCAACGTTGTCCAAGCCCAAAATTTCAAGCTTGGTGATATAGAGTATTCTGTTGTGAACAAAGGAGTGTAGTACTCTTCTTGTGAAATACTTCTGGACTCACTCAATTGTATTAATGTCTGATATACAGTGCAGATTCCAGACTGATGAGGTGTATTCGAGTATTGGTTTAGCAAAAGTTTGTATGTTTTAGTTAGCAATTCAATATTTCTGGAGGAGAAGCTTCGTAAAGATTAGATTTACAACTCTTAATGCCTTTTTGGCAATGCTGTTACATTGAGCTCTGATGCTTAAGACATTTGATAGGAATACACCAAGGTCCTTGACAGAGTGAGGATCATCAACAAGGTCATATCCGCCTAGTTTGTATTTTGTGTACTGATTTTTTTTTTACCAATGTGTAGGACAGAGCATTTGTTGGTCGAGATTTGGAGTTGCCAATTATTTGACCATTCAGACACATAATCTAGGTCACTTTGAAGGACAGTAGCATTGTCGGTGATGTTGAATAGTTTATGTCATCCGCGAAGAGAACGCAGTTGCTTATAAGGTGATCGCAAAGGTCGTTTATATATATAAATTTATATATATATATATATTATATATTATATTATGAGCTGATAAGGAGAGAGCCAGTGGTGTAGAGGCAATTACAACTGCCTCACATGTAATACTTCCCTGGTTCGAATCCCAGTAAGGGTATGGCTAGCTGAAGAGAGCTAACTAGCTCGAAATAGATCTATACTAGTCTCCCTTATTTATTATTTAAAATTATCAGCTTAAAAACCTTACACACATATATATATATATATATATATATATATATATATATATATATATATATCTTTAAGAAAAGAAGGGAAAAAAGAATACATGCTCACTCTTCATTGGCTTCATTGGCTTTTGGGATATTGTATTTAATATCCACTTCAGGGAAGACTAGGTGAGCAGGCTAGGCAAGATGAGGCTGTTTCAGTTGTTTGTGGACTTCAAATCCCATCAGCTCCTACAACACTTCTCATTGTTGGAGGTGATGTGATTTACACACCAGCCGAATCTGAAGGATTACAGGTCACCCTGTTTTACTGTATATGATTATAATCTTAACATGACACCCATCCACTGTGTGTGTGCATATATACATCACAATTCTCAATTACATATGAAGGAAGAAATATACAAAACAAGCAAAAGCAAATTTAGAAAATAAGAAGTGAAGAAAAAAGAAGTAAATAAAAAAAAAAAAATTATGCCTTCCACCTTTCTTTATGTTCAGCAATTATCATCTTAACCTTTTCACCTCCATCCCCATCTCTCTTTAATCTCTCAAATCATCATTTTATTTTATTTTTTCAACAAAAAAAATCTATTCTTAAAAAAAACAACTTTATTTTTTTCTCTGACCGGAATGTTAGCCTTGTCATTTCTGCAAGTCCATATGTTACAATTCTCATCAACTTTAATTATAATGACTCTGTATTGTATGGGGCATGTAATACAACTCTGCTTCAGATTAGTGATGGTCGATACAGGAGTAATTACAGGGAGTACAATATTATTTTCCTCTTGAGTTATTTAGAAAACAAAGATACTATACAAGTGAAACACCAATGTGTCCACGAGCAATTGGTGTGTTACTTCTATGTGTTGATACCAATTGCTTCCCACACTCTCTACCTACAGCGTTCATTTGAACTCATTGCCCTGAGAGGAAGAATAGTAGAGTTTGCTGCTTGAGACCTTTTCAAGCATCTTGTTTCCATCATAAGTGGTTATTATGAGAACCACAAAACATGAGAAACATGCTTGTTATCTTATTTTTCTTCCCTTCCTTATCCTTCTGTCCTTTTACTTAATAAACCAGACAGCAGAGGTGGCCTCTAAGCTATGTTAACAACTTTCCAGGCTTAGGAGCAGAATATTACTATTAGAAATAATAAAATAAAACACAAATAATTGGAACACACCTGAATTATTGCTATGCCATTACTTCATGCATTGCCCCATTCTATACCTGTCATCTGCAAGGATAGAAGAAAGGCAAATGACAAAAACTTGCCTCTTTTATATATATATAGTTGCTATTAACCAAAAAGATCTTGGTGCCACTAACCATCATTATGATATGTATGTTATAAAACAAGGAGTGCAAGTATTACAGAATAACAATTAAAAGGGACCTTGGAGGTCTTCTAGTCCAACTCCCTGCTCAGGTAGGAAACCTATACCATTTCAGATAAAGGATTATCCAACATTGTTCTGCTTGATTAATTGTATTAACTATCAGGAAATTTCTTCGTAGTTCTAGGTTGGTTCTCTCCTTGATTAGTTTCTATCCATTGCTTCTTGTCCTGCCTTCAGGTGCTTTGCAAATATGTAAAAGATGGATCTTTAACATCTTGATGCACTCTGTATCATTATGATCTTGCTATGATGGCCTATGGGAGAAAGAATAATTTATATTTATAGAGTCATGTTTTTCTTCTTCCTAACTGCAACTGGATTGGAACAAAAATCTTCCCATAGTGCAACTCGGTAGGATGGATTGACGCAGCAAATGGGAAAATATGATCTGTTCCCTGTTTTCACACCACACATAGAGCTGATGTGCATCAAAATTTTCTTGAGTAGATGGTGATGTTCTGCTAGTTTCAAATTTGTTTCTGATATGAATTAGATCCATAATTAGAGGGACTGCAAGAGAAACTATAACCATTGTTTACTCACAAGTTTGGAGTACAAGTTCTTCTCCCACAGCACTAGAAAAATGAGTAGGTGGAGCTTGCTATCAGACTCACAGCAGATATGACTAAATCTCAACTCTTCAGAAAATTCTGCCTTCAGTTGCAGAAGTTTCACAGACTTAACATAGCTGTGGTTAGATAAGTAGCTTTATTCAAGACAAGAGAAAAACAATAAATAGGTGGCACTATTTTGTATCATAATCTGTCTACTACAACAAATCTTAATTTATGTGTGTGTTAAGGTTAATCTTAAAGTTAAAATCTAAGTCTTTTTCTCTAATCCTTTCAATTCAATGCACTTTGAATGGACTTTGGACCTTTGTGTTCCTGGTCTTGAAAGTCACCAATACTTGCTCCATATTTGTATTTATATAATGTTTTCTTTGATCTGAAAATTATTACTTCCTGTCTCATCAGTTGCAATCTTTATACAGTTACATCCTTTGAAATAATATTTTTTTTCAGGCAACAGGCTCTTAGATATTAAACTCTGCAAACTATGTTGGCTTTGGTTAACTGAGTTTTTCACAGAAAACTTTTTAATAATTTATTGATAGGTTAGAGTAATTTTCCAGTCATGATAAGTAATTACCACACAGACTGCTGATGTATATATTTGTGAAGTATGTCTTTGAGGTAATGAAATAAAATTGCCACTGAATTAGTGTTTAGCCCTATTATCTCAATATTTACTAGTAGCGTTTTAGCATTTGATAAGGCCAAAAATATGATAAATATGTCAACTCTATTACTATTATACCTATTACAGACATTGTGTGTTGACAGACATTGACTATGGCAAAAGTATATCACTACCATATCCAATAACTACATGTGGGAGATTGCAACTGGTAAATATAGTGTATGCCTGTAAAAATTAAACAAAGGCAAAGGATGCAATATAATTGAATGGTTTGATCTTGTGGAATAGGATTGATGAATACATGTAGGGAGTTGAAGGTGTTGGTTTAATTATGAATGAAAGGACTAAAAATATATGTCAGAAAGCAGACATTGGTGTCATCTAGGTTGTTTGTGTGTTTCTGTGTGTGCAGGTTTATGATAATTCACAGAGTTAATGAGTGTTGTGTGTTATGCTAAGCAGTGCAAGATTCGATGATGTGGAGAGACCTGGCCCATAAAATCACCAAGAGTCAGACACAATTGAATAGGTAATATCATCATCATCATGTGTTATGCTAGAATAAATAATAATGAACAAATATATGAGTCTAGAGAAAAATCTGTGCCCCAAAAAATCTGTGCAAATGAATGTGATACAGGAGCAAAATATGTAAGGTGACATGACTGGATGAGTGAGTAGAAAAATGGTTGTAAGACTTGTTTAACTTGTGTGTGAAGGCTGGTTCTGTTCTTGATAATTGGAAGAAAGCTGTTACTGTTTCCCCTTAATGGATGCAAAAACTACAGAGAGAATGAGTTTGTTCAATGTATCTGGCTTGGCAGAATTTGACTTGAAATGGTACAAGAAATGACAATGAATGAAATCTGTGTAATGCAGCTTTATAACAGGATAGGGGTGTACGGAGAATTTTTTTTCTCCCTGAAAATGGATTATTGAGAAACTAATGAATGTGAACAAGTTTAGTGTATTTTGCAGAACACTTTAGAAATTGTAGAAACATTTATGGGTTTGTTTTCATAGATTTTCACAGATACAGGTATGCAGGTCTTGGCATGTTCGGGCCTTTTCCGAAAGAACCAGCCTGAAGATGGTGAGTGGGACCTCATTGAAATGTTGCCAAGATACCCTCAATCTTACACGGGAAAAGACCCGAACACGCCAAGTCCTGCATTTATGGGTTTGTTTGTTTTTTAGTGTAAAGAATTGCAAGATAAAAGAAATGACCAGCTCTTATGCAATATTAGAGTTGATTTAATATTTATTGCTGAATGCAAGGAAGACAGAAATCTTGAAAGTTAATACAAGCAGTCCTCAACTTATAATGGTTTGTTTAGTGATTGTTCGAAATGAAAAGGGCACTGGAAAAGTGACTTATCACCATTTTTCACACTTATAACCATTGCAACATCTCCATGGTCACGTCATCAAAATGCAGTTGCTCAGCAACCAGTTCTTATTTATGATGTTTGCAGTGTCCCAGGGTCATGTGATCACTTTGTGTGACCTTCTGATAAGCAATGTCAGTGGAGTTCATGGCTTCCATGACAGCCTTGGGCCTGACCCAATTAATTTGGGACCCCACACACACTGGGGGTCACATCTTGGACCTAGTTTTTTTCTTTGGTCAGTGGCAGGATGATCTAGGTATAGGGGATGTTTTTATAGAGCCCCTGTCATGGTCAGATCATTCGCTCCTCAGGCTGGACTTCCATTCTGCACCCCCTCATCGCGGGGAGATGGGACCGATAAAATGGTTCTGCCCCAGGCGCCTGATGGACCCAGATAGGTTCCTGATGGAGCTTGGGCCGTTTCCCAAGACTCGCACACATGACTCAGTTGGGGACTTGGTAGCCACCTGGGATAGGGTGGTGGCTGAGGCCTTTGACTGGGTTGTGCCCTTATGGCCTCTGACCTGGTGCCGATCCCAATTAGTTCCTTGGTTTTCCGAAGAGCTGAGGGAGATGAAGTGCCGGAAAAGACGCCTAGAGAGTGGTTGGAGGATCAGCCGCTCTGGATCTGACCGAACACTATTGCGGTCCCACATTAGGACCTATCTAGTGGCGATAAGGGTGGCAAAGCGTTCTTACTTTTCCGCCCTTATTGCATCTGCAGAAAATCGCCCGGCTGCCCTTTTTAGATGACCCGCTCCCTTTTGGATGTGGGAGTGCAGGAGGATCCCTTGCAGGGACGGGCCAAGGATTTCTCCAGATATCTGCAGGACAAAATCGCTCAGATCCGGGACGGGCTGGACTCTGACTGGGCTACTCTGGACTGGAGGGCGGGGCGGATTTCAGGGAGGTCATTTGGGGTGAGTTTGATCCTATGACGCTAGAGGAAGTGGACAGGATGCTGGGTGGGCTTAATGCCACCACATGTTTACTGGATCCGTGTCCCTCCTAGGTGGTTTTGGCCACCCGGGAGGTGACACAAGGTTGGTTCCAGGGTATTATTCCTTGAGTGAGGGGTTTTTACCCGCCACCCTGAAAGAGGCGATGGTGAGGCCCCTCCTCAAGAAACCATCCCTGGACCCAACATTATTATCGAATTATCGTCCGGTCTCCAACCTTCACTTTGTGGCGAAGGTTGTTGAGAGTGTGGTGGCACGACAGCTCCCTCGGCATCTAGATGAAGCTGTCTATCTAGATCCGCTCCAATTGGATTTCAGGCCCAGGTACAGCACGGAGACAGCGTTGGTCGCGTTGGTGGATGATCTCTGGAGGGCCTGAGACATGCGTTGTTCCTCTGTCTTGGTCCTGTTAGATCTCTCAGCGGCTTTTGATACTGTTGACCACAGTATCTTATTGCGGCGGTTGGAGGGATTGGGAGTGGGAGGCACTGTGTTACAGTGGTTCTCTTCCTTCCTCTCCGACCGCTTGCAATTTGTGTTAGCAGGGGGGCAGAGGTCGGCCCCGAGGCCCTTGTTTTGTGGGATAACTCATGGGTCTGTGCTCTCACCCCTGCTATTCAACATTCATGTGAAGCTGCTGGGTGAGATAATCCGTGTTTTTGGGTAGAGTTCCATCCCGTTAATCCGGTTTTTGGGTAGAGTTCCATCAGTATGCTGATGACACTCAGTTATACATTTCTACCCCAGGCCACCCCAACGAAGCCGTTGAAGTGATGACCCAGTGCCTGGAAGCCGTGCGGAGCTGATACGTCTTAACAGGCTTCGACTCAACCCGACCAAAACAGAGTGGCTGTGGTTTCCTGCGCCCAGATACAGCCATCTTAATCCATCGTTGGCCGTGGGGGAAGAAATTCTGGCCCACACGGACAGGCTACGCAATCTGGGTGTCCTCCTGGATGTACGGCTGTCATTAGAAGATCATATAGCGGCCGTCGCCAGGGGGGCTTTTTGTCAGGTCCATCAGATCTACCAGTTGCGGCCCTTTCTGGATCGGGACGCACTTCACACAGTCACCTCTGCCCTCGTCATCTCCCGCCTAGACTACTGCAATGCTCTCTACATGGGGCTCCCCTTGAAGAGCATCCGGTGGCTTCAGCTGGTGCAGAGTGCGGCCACGTGGGTGATTCTGGGGGCTTCTCGGAGCTCCCATGTTACACCACTCCTGCACGAGCTGCATTGGCTTTCAGTGGCATTCCGGGTGCAATTCAAGGTGTTGGTGGTCACCTTTAAAGCACTCCATGGCTTGAGACCTGGGTACTTACAGGACCGCCTGCTGCCACCATCAGCCTCCCACTGGCCAGTGCGCTCCCACAGGGTGGGCCTTCTCGGGGTGCTGTCAGCTGGGCGATGCCAGCTGGTGGCTCCGAGGATGTGGGCCTTCTCTGCGGCAGCACCCTCCCTCTGGAATGAATTACCCCCAGAGATGCGAGCCATCACTGACCTACAAACCTTCCGGCGCCATTGAAGACCCACCTTTTTCAACAGGCCGGTCTGGCCTAGTACCATTGGAGGGTTTTTAATTTTTCTAACTTTTAACTTTTTACCCTTTTTATTATTCAATTGTAGTTTTAATCCTCAGCCACCAATTTAATCTTTTTAATATCTATTTTAAATTTTTTTATTTTAATTGTATTGTTTTTATTTAAGCTGTACACCACCCCAAGTCCCAATTTGGGAGAGGGGGTGGTATAGAAGTTTAATAAATGAATAAATGTCAAGGGGAAGACAGATTCACTTAACAACCGAGGCAAGAAAGTTCGTAAAATGGGGCAAAACTCACTTAACAACTGTCTCACTTAGGAACAGAAATTTTGGGCTCAATTGTGGTCATCAGGACAAGCTTTATTTAATCATTCAAAGATGGTTCTTTTATATCTTTTCTAATATTAAGTATTTGGTAAATATTTTCTGGATATTCACTGAAGTCATCCTGTCTTATTAACATTCCCATATGAAAAAATGTAATAAATATTGCATGAAGCAGATTTTACAATATAAACGTCAACAAAGAACCTGGAAAGAAATGAAATTCCCTCACTGTGGAAGCCCTGGAATATTATTTTTCTTTTCATTAGAAGAGGAACAGATTGGTAGGCAGGCTGGCTGGAGCTTCAGGGCAGAGAGGAATTATAGTATACAATCAGGCATTTTTCTGTGGGAACACCTTGGGCACTAATATTGAAATATAATCATTTATATTTATTTGAAAAATAATCTTAACTAACCTTTGAGGTTGCAGTTTTCAGGTTTTTAAAGCACATGTATCCATCAAGTGGAGAAGGCAATTGTCTTCCCTCAGCCCAGTTGCCTTGGGAAATGGCATAATATGAATAGGAGACAGAAATGATGCTGACTCAGTATCTAAATTTTATGAACAGTGCTTTATGATTGCAGGTAATTCACCTGTCTTGCTCTTTATAAAACTCTTGTGATCTTCCTAAGTCATAAAGACAGAGACGTATGTAAAACGTAAGGCTGCCAACCTCTTGTTTTATTGGCCCAACTCCTGGCAGCTGGTCTCCCTGAAAATATTGACTTTGATGCCAGGAAATGCTTCATCTGCTTTATTAATGCATATCAGCCCACTATTTAAATTACAAGCAAAAGACCAATGTAAAAAAAAAAAAGTTCTTTATATAGTTTTATTATGAAACCCTTTTGGGGGATTTGACCTTAAAAAGAAACAGAAATATATCTAGGATAATATTTCTCCCCAAAGGTAAATGAATTTAGGATGATCCTAAAGGAAGAATAGTCAGAAAAATAGAATAGAATAGAATAGAATAGAATCCTCACCTCATCAGCCTAGGACTGTGATCTCCAGCTGAAATTGAACAGAATCAGGAGAGAGAGATTGAAGTAACTACTAATTAAGATTTAATGCCAGTAAAATAATCAATTATAAAAAATGTTAATCCTCCATTTGCATAAAATCTAACAACTCTTCTATCTCATAAGCAAGCCACCTTTAATCACAGAAACAAATACAAATAAACACATATATTTTCTACAAGAAAGGAAGAGGTGGGAAGAAAGAGAGAGAGAAAGAGAGAGAAAGAAAGAAAGGGGAAGGGAAGGAAGAAGGAAAGAAAAGAGAGCTAAGCTATTTTAGATATTACATGAAGGGTTATATTTACTAGACAAGGAGGCCCACTTAAGCAGCAATTAATTTTAGGTTAATTTTCAGAGGTATTCATCCACCCATCCATCCTTGGAGTCATCCATTTTTGGTGGCCATTTCCTGCTGCACTCATGTCCTTATTTTCAATCATACCTACTATTTTTTTCAGAGCATACAAGAGGCTATTCCCCCCCCCCCACTTCAATATAAGGGAAACTATTTTGAAGGGAAAAAGTTATTATTCCTATTTTGTAAATATGGCCCATAATTAAAAAATAATCCAAACTTTAAAAAGTTCCTCAGATTTTTTTTGTAAAAGTTCACCCTGCTAAGAACTGAACATTGAAACTGGTGAATACACCTGGAGTGCTAGGGCAGTGAAAACTTTCCAAGATATGCTGAGTACTGATTGCCCAAGTCTGATCTCTCTATAAAACAAGAAGCTAGATTTTCTAGGCTTCTCAGTCAAAAGGAACGAACTGTGTTTGCCTATAGTTGTACACAGGGGTGCCTTTATATTTGTGAACGCCATCTGTGATTATTGCTTCTACCCAATACAAATGACATAAAATACTCATAAGTACATAATTTGGAGTCATGAGCCAGACAATACTTCGCTGAAGTTGGATTGGGAAATTCTTCCTCTAGTCTATTTGGATATGATGCTGGTAATGTTACTTTCCATTACATGTGTTCCCATCCCTCTGAAGCCTTTCTGGCAGTCTACTCTTCCCAATGTGAAACAGGCCCTTTTCCTTCTTCACAAAGTCTTTCCTTGGGATTTAATGGAAGTGTGAGAAGCAACTACAGGTTGTGGAGACACGATTGCACATGAAAAGGCAAAAAATAACTACACTTCTTTCCTCCAACGTATACATATAAAATCACAAGAACACATACCCTACCATGTAGAATTTCACTAAAATTCTATTTTTCTTGGGGAGGAAAAAAGCAACAGCAAATTCCATCATCAACTTGAAGCAGGACTAGTGGAAAACATAATGCAGAAATCACCCCCAACCCCCCTCTGCATGGCACTAGGCCCAGGCAAGATTAGACAAGCACTTTGGATTTCTAGAGGAACACCTGTCTAATTCTACATGAGCACACCTCTCTTTCTTGATAGGACATGCCAATATTTTGTTCTAAGAAACCAGAGTACAGAACGTAAAGAGAGATGTAATCCACTGATGGTAGTCAAATAGTCTTCACGTTCAGCTCCAGACTATATATAGCACAAATAATTATTGTCTAGGGGGGGGGTGTGTGTGCGTGTCTCTCTCTCTCTCTCTCTCGCTCGCTCTTTCTTTCTTTCTCTCTCTCCATGGATTGTGTGTGTGTGTTTATGTGTGTGCTCTACATGAATATATTTGGTAATCAATCCAGGCGGCAAATAGCAGGCAAAGAATTGAAAATGTGATATGTTCCCTTGCACTCTAGTCCTGTAGAACTGTATAGGAACTGTATATTTTTACTAATGATTTAATTATAGTATTATCTACTTTGAAAATAAATAAGGCTATCTATTCTAGGAAAGAAGAATGTGAAAATGGATGAAATGATAGAGAGATGAGGGAGAGATTAGATAGATAGACAGACAGATAGAAATAGAGAGATAGAGATAGAGATAGAGAAAGAAAGAAAGAAAGAAAGAAAGAAAGAAAGAAAGAAAGAAAGAAAGAAAGAAAGAAAGAAAGAAAGAAAGAAAGAAGGAAGGAAGGAAGGAAGGAAGGAAGGAAGGAAGGAAGGAAGGAAGGAAAGAAAGAAAGAAAGAAAGAAAGAAAGAAAGAAAGAAAGAAAGAAAGAAAGAAAGAAAGAAAGAAAGAAAGAAAGAGATGATAAGGATAGAATGCCCTTAAGTTAATGAAAATATCTTGGCAGTGATCTTGGCAACAATTAAAAATTATTTGACACTGTCTTCTTCTGCATGATTTGTCTGCCCAGTCTAGCATGTGATCCCAGAATTCATCGTTCGAATACTGGTTTGGCCTTTCTAGTTTCTGAACTCATATAAGGCCAGACAAGTTGCCACCAATTCACACATATACACATTAAAGCTATTATATTTGCAAATAGCCTTTTACAGTTGTTCAGGAAATAAAGGCAGGGAATTTACCTTCAATTTCTCAAAAGCAGATCTTCCCCATTAATGGGGATAATAGCAAAGCTATTGCAAAAGCTTCTCATAAAAGTTCCTCCTTCTGTTAAGTTTTAAAGAAAACCAAAGAAGACAAGACAACTGTAGACCGCTGAAGGTAGGATTTAGAGCAAAAGACAGGACTTTCACACATAACTTGTAATAAAATAAATGCATACTCCACAAGGAAAAAAAGTCAGCAAAAGCTTCTTTCCAATTCTCTTTTATCAGATCAAAATTCAAAGGAATCTCTCTGTTCTACTGCATTTTTAAACTGCCTAGTAGAAATACTGAAAATACTGTTCAGTGGAAGAATACAGCACATCCACTTACCTTGGGGAAATCAAAATTGCAAACTTGGTCATGATATGGTGTCATAAACCATTACGTCCAAGAAGGTGATAACTAACAAAAATTGTAAACGTGATACAGCTGACATTCCCACTTTATTATTTCTTATGCCTTCTGGACAGAGAAAGGGCAGGCAGTTCTGTGGAGCATATTGCTATGCTCACCCAAGACAAATATGAAAGAAAAATAGTAGCCAGACATGCAGAAGGAAGACCTCTACATTTTGTTGTAGGAAGAGCAGAAAATTGTTTAGGGATTACTTGCAGAATAGTTCTTTGGGGGAACAAATAGGTTATGTGTTCACATGTGACTTCTTCCTGGAAAGCACTAACTAGAAATTTGAAACTTAGAACTAGTTTTGTTTTATATTCTTTTTAAAAAGTTTCATTGGAGAATGAGTTTATATTTTAATCACTGAATTAGCATGGTCTAAGCTAAATTTCTGGTTAGCAATAGAAACACTTCCTTTTCACTGTGTTATGTTAATTCATGTCGGAAGTATCACAATTAAAATAAAGCATACTATATGACACAAAATATAAAATACAAGATTAAAATATGTACAAATTAAACAGATCTTGCCCAGAAACTAGCAACATTGTGTTCTGTCACACCACCATGTGGGCCTCAAGGATACATTGATTGGGACATAAAGGGCAGGTATACCAGAGGTGGTATTCAGCAGGTTCTGACCAGTTCTGGACAACTGGTAGCAGAAATTTTGAGTAGTTCAGAGAACTGGCAAATACCACCTCTGACTAGAGATTTTACAGTATCCTTCCCCTGCCACTCCCACTAAGCCACGCCCACAGAACCGGTAGTAAAAAAAATTGAATCCCACCACTGAGATATACATATATGTTGTCTGCATGTCACCACTTGTAAAGAGCAGAAGCCACCAGATAGCCCCACTGTCTCTATATCTTGTACCCATGTGAAGTCTATTCAATGATTTCCATACTTCCCAGCTTTTGTCAAATCCAGGTACCAGCTCCTCTGTTGGTTCCATCCAGTGTTGATTCTTTGTAGCTTTCCATAGTTCCATTCTGCTTTCAAATTCTTCAAAGTCTTCTGTCTATCTAAGGAAGCTTTTCCTGGATTTTAGTGTCTGCTGAGCTGGTTGTAGGTCATAGAAAGGGTATTGTCTAGATCAGTGGTGGCTAACTTTTTTCGGCTCCTGTGCCAAAAATTGTGCACACACTTATGTGCCAGCACCCAGAAGGCAATGTGTGCGGCCCCCCATGCCCCTGCACATGTGCATGCGATCCCTCCCACCGCCCCCTTACCTGCACTGCGCCGCCCAGCTGATTTTCAGGCCATTTGAGACATTTTTTGGCCTCACAGAGGCTTGAGGGAGCCTTTGTAGGCCGAAAAATGGGTCCGTTTCATCACTTCCAGTATTTCTGGGAGGCCGAAAAGGCCTCAAATGGGCCAAAAATCAGCTGGGAAGCATGGCATGCGCAGTGAGGTATGTTTACTTGGGGCTCTCATGCCCACACAAATGGCTCTGCATGCCACCTGTGGCACATGTGCCATAGGTTTGCCATCACGGGTCTAGATAGTGGTGATTTGAGTCTCTCTGTATGCTGCTGTTTCTCTGTGAACAGCAAGCAAAGCAATGTTTCAGGTGTACACTGACTCACACATCCCTAGAGTCTTCCATCTGGAATTATCTTAACTGAGGACATGTCGATTCTTTGCATTTATGTAGTTGACCTGGTGTAATGGAGGGGTTGAATCTGCATTCCTATGCTAAGTGAGAAAATACTGACACATTCAACTGAGTGTCCCAATATTCCCAACTTTCTACTCAATTGAATATTAAATTTTGACCACATGACTATAAGAATGCAGCAATGATCATTGGTGTGAGAATTAGTTGTAGGTCATTTTTTTTTCAGTGACTGTAACTGCAAATAGTCACTAAATAGTCACTTGTAAGTAAAGGGCTACCTATATTTCTTATTTGTTGTAGCAAGGGTCAGTTATCCAGGAATTCCCTTAGTAAAAGAAAGGTTCAATAGTTGGGCATGGCGAACTGGCTTGGTCTCCTGTTAAAAAGTGTTCTTGCCTCCTGACTTAATCCCATCCAAATCTATAAACCTAAAAAAATTGAGTCTTTATAAGGATACCTCCACATTCCCATTGTCACCAATTTCCAAATTATCAGAACTAGCCGTACATGTTGTGTTAATGCAATTATGTTCATCAAAGCCACTGTAACTGATGACCCTCCATCTGACCAATCAGGGAGGTGCCCAAATTTATCCCCAAACATTGTCCCTAATGTTCCATCCCTGTCATTGTCTCATGTAGTGTTGTTATAGAAAAAGGTAGATCATTACAAAAAGTTCTGTATTCCAGGGAAAGATATGGAGATACCATAACATCTTAGTACAGTAGCTACAGGGAACAGGAAGAACTAAGAAGATAGGAGGGAGGGAAAGAATGTTATGAACACTTGGCAATGGGAAACCAGCCCATCCAGAACCATAAGAAACTTAGTGTGGCAAATTTCACAATGATTCACAATGATGTTTTGAACTGAGCTGCAGATAAATAATCTGGGAGGAAATAATCTCAGCTGCCAATTAGTGCCAATTGCAGGCACAATTTTGGAGAGATGCCAAGTTCCCCTATAGAAATGCCCTAAATATTTTGAGATTACTACTACATGTTCCTCTCTTGCCAACTAAGAGTTGCTAACTCTCGTGCCAACTAAGAGTCCAGTAACACTCTAAAACCCAACAAATGTATTGTAATACAAGCTTTTATGATTCACAATTACTTAAACACTAATTTTTAAAAATCACATTTATACAACTATTTCCTACATTTGTAAAATTGTAAAGTTTATAGTTTATGATACAGAATATAAGAATTATAGTGCCTTCACTATTAGTGAAGGACATCAGTTAAATAATGTAAATATATTTTTTCTTTAAAAGACAAAAGGAAAAAGACGTGCTTAAATGCTAGCCTATCATATTGATAAAAAGGCCTGCCTATGGAATGAATGTAAGGAAAAATTAATTAAAGTTAATAGCATGATAGAAATTAAAATATCAGACATAAATAATCTCTCTAAATAAAAATAATTCCCTTTATAATTGAATGATATGGCAGAAGCATTGGAGCAAATCAGTGACAACTTTCTGGAATATTTTTCCAAATGGGGTATGAAATTCAACCATGGACTGCACTAGTCACATTCAAATCAAATCCAAATAATTGAGTGAATGTGATTTTTTTTTTAAATAGAAGGGATTCTCAAAAGTGAACTTGGAACTTCAAAGGTAGAGGAGTTGAATAAGAAAAAAGAATCTTATACTTGTGTAATTTTAGAAGGCTTTTGTTGGCATGAAAGTTGGATGTATTTTATCAATGCAGAAGAAACAAATGTTGCTGCAAGAGTATTGTATGCATAAAGATGGAAAGATTTGACAATACTTACAATGGAGGAATAATGATGGTAGAACTTGCTGACATTGCCAAATTGATCTATCTGATTAGAAAAAAGACATCTATGTTTATTGCTAACTGGAAATGCCTTATTAACTTTTTGCATTAAAAAAAGATCTTCTGGGCTATGGTTTTGATAATTATATAGAATAGATTATGGAAAGAAGAGAATCATGATGGAGTTTTAAAGAAAGTGTAAATCTACAATTGTACTTATTACTGCTGTAAAGAATTTGGAAATCATTTCTTTGTATCTTTTTTCTACATTTTTTCATTTTTTTCTTTTCATCCAAATTCCATCCACTTCATCTTTTTTCTTTTGTTTCTTCCTTTTTTCCTTCTTCCTATATTTTACTTTGTATTAACTTTTATTCCTGTTTCTTAAAAACTTTCCATAAAATTATATTTTTTAAAAAGAGAGAAGGAGCAAATTAGAACAATAAATATCATCTTTCTCTCTCTCTGTCTCTCTCTCTCTCTCTCTTTCTTTCTTTCTTTCCTGGATCTAAGGAGAAATTTCCTGACAGTGAGAACAATTAATCAGTGGAACAACTTGCCTCCAGAAGTTGTGGGTGCTCCAACACTGGGTGTTTTTAAGATGAGATTGGACAACCATTTGTCTAAAATTGTTTCCTGCTTGAGAAGCGGGTTGGACTAGAAGACCTCCAAGATCCCTTCCAACTCTATTATCCTGTTATTCCTGTTATTTCTTCTCAGAATAAGAACCAATCAAATTGTATCAAGTTCTTCATAAACATAACTTATCTAAACCCAAATATGGGAGAAATTGAAGCTGACACATTTCTCCATGCAAGGCTTTGGAATCTTGGTTAGTTCTTAAAAAACTGGATTGGAATCCATAGGTGTTCAACTGGTCTTTTCATCTATATTCAGAAGTTTGAGAAGGAGGTTTTCTCCATTCAAGTAACCTGAAGATGTGAAGAATATCTCTCTTTTACTTTCCACTTTTCAAGACAGATTTCTGGCACCATTCTGAAGCAGCATTTAGAAATCTTTTGCCCTTTCCTTTCATAAGGCATCCTGCATGCTTAGAGAACTTCAAAGCTCTAGTGGGGGGAGGTTTGATTTATTATACATTAATTCATTTATTTTTTGCCTCAGTCTGAAGTGATTCTAGGCAATGAATTTAATATGAAGCATAGTTAGAAGACAATAAAAAATAATAATATAGTCATTTGATAAGCAACAAATAAATTGATTTCCTTTTGTAGATTTTTTTTAATGACCCTATGATCATGTGTGATTGCATTGTCAGTTCAGGAAATGCTGAAAAGGAGAAACAACTTTTGAAAAGGGGGAGGAAGATAGCTTTCTTTCCTTCTAATATTGGGAACACATTACATTGTCTCTGTACTCGTAAGATTGGTTGTAAAATTCTTTAATGCCCTTAGCTGCAACCTCTTAATATTATCAAACAGAGAAAGGTGAGAATTTTCTGGAAATATACAATTTGTATCAATTGCTTTGCAACTGGGACAGAAATAACATTTAAATTTAAACATCAGATGTGAGAGAAAGATGGCAGAGTAATGGAAGGAAAAACTCAACCTGTAAGTTTGTTCTGTTCTCAGGAGAAAAATATCTGAATCCCATTTAAGAATATGTCCCATTCTAGACATAGTAAGGACACTTAAATGGAAATTGACTCATGTTGCAGTCAAAATGCAAATGAAGATCCTTTACATTGGAAATATCTGGTCTCTGGAAATGATGAGATGTGGAATAGTGAAAAGGGGGAGCGCGGGAGGACCCCTTGCAGGGACAGGCTGAGGATTTTTCAAAGTTCCTGGTGGATAAAATCACTCAGATCCGGGATGGCTTGGACTCCGAATGGGCAGTTCTGGGCGGGGAATCGGGGGCGGAATTTGGAACAGTCATTTGGGACGAGTTTGATCCTGTGACCCCCGAAGACGTGGACAGGTTGCTGCGGGGACTGAATGCGACCACATGTTTATTGGACCCGTGTCCCTCCTGGCTGGTGTTGGCCACCCGGGAGGTGACACGTGGTTGGTTCCAGGGTATTATTAACGCTTCCTTGAGTGAGGGATATCTACCCGCCACCTTGAAAGAGGCGGTGGTGAGACCCCTCCTCAAGAAACCGTCCCTGGATCCAACTCTGTTATCTAATTATCGTTCTGTCTCCAACCTTCGTTTTATGGCGAAGGTTGTCGAGAGTGTGGTGGCACAACAGTTCCCCCAGCACCTGGATGAAGCTGTCTATTTGGATCCACGCCAATCGGGCTTCAGGCCTGGGCACAGCACAGAGACGGCGCTGGTCGCATTGGTGGATGATCTCTGGAGGGCCCGTGACAGGGGTTATTCCTCTGTCCTGGTCCTCTTAGATCTTTCGGCGGCTTTTGATACTGTCGACCACAGTATCCTATTGCAGCGGCTGGGGGGGTTAGGGGTGGGAGGCACTGTTATGCGGTGGTTCTCCTCCTTCCTCTCTGACCGCTCGCAATTTGTGTTGGCAGGGGGGCAGAGGTCGGCCCCGAGGCCCCTGGTTTGCGGGGTGCCTCAGGGGTCGGTGCTCTCGCCCCTCCTGTTCAACATATATATGAAGCCGCTAGGTGAGATCATCCGTGGCTTTGGGGTAGAGTTCCATCAGTACGCTGATGACACCCAGCTGTACATCTCTACCCCGGGCCACCCCGATGAAGCCGTCGAAGTGATGACCCGGTGCCTGGAGGCCGTGCGGTGTTGGATGGGGCGGAACAGGCTTCAGCTCAACCCATCTAAAACTGAGTGGCTGTGCTTCCCGGCACCCCGATACAGCCGGCTGGTTCCATCGCTGGCTGTGGGGGGGGGAAATTCTTGCCCCCACAGAGAGGGCCTGCAATCTGGGTGTCCTCCTGGATGTACGGCTGTCATTGGAAGATCATGTGGCGGCCGTCGCCAGGGGGGCTTTTGGACAGGTCCGTAGGATCTACCAGTTGCGGCCCTTTCTGGATCGGGATGCGCTTCGCACGGTCACTTCCGCCCTGGTGATCTCCCGCCTAGACTATGCCAACGCTCTCTACATGGGGCTGCCTTTGAAGAGCATCCGGAGGCTCCAGTTGGTGCAGAATGCAGCTGCAAGGGTGGTAATGGGAACACCTAGGGGCTCCCATGTTATGCCACTTCTGCGCGTGCTGCATTGGCTCCCGGTGGCCCTCCGGGTGTGCTTCAAGGTCTTGGTCACTATCTTTAAAGCGCTCCATGGCTTGGGACCAGGTTACTTGCGAGACCGCCTCCTGCCACCATCGGCTTCCCACCGACCGGTACGCTCCCATAGAGTTGGTCTCCTCGGGGTGCCGCCGGCTGGACGGCTGGCGACCCCGAGGGCACGGGCCTTTTCATTGGGAGCACCCCCCCTCTGGAATGAATTACCCCCGGAGGTAAGGGCCGCCCCCGATCTCATGGCCTTCCGTCGGTTACTTAAAACGCACTTATTTCGGCAGGCCGGACTGGCCTAGGGGTTTTTAAATTTTAACCGGGTTTTAATCTTTTTAATACTTACTTTATATTTTAATTGAGCCATATTATATTTCAGCTTTTAAATTTTAATATTGTTGTGTTATTTCGTGTACTGTACTTTGTATGGGTGTTTTTATTGGCTGTTCACCGCCCCGAGTCCCTTCGGGGAGAGGGGGGCGGTATATAAATCGAATAAATAAATAAATAAAAATAGTGAAAAATGTTTGGGAAATGGTAAGAATAGGAATTATAAGAAAAAAAGAACTGTGGGCTTCATTTACTCCAAGTGCTATTGGTGCTTAGTGTATGCATCTTCTAATGGATGATGTCTAGAAAAGCTAATCCCTGAAAGAAATCTGGGATCTCTTTGGAACAAGTTGCACACAGAATTGGATAAGTGCCAGAAAACTTTAAAACTGAAGTGACAGGGATGTGGGTAGTAACAGCCATTAGCATGAATGGGACAATTGTTGGCAGGCATGGGAAAACAAATTACAATGACTAGAGCATTTTTTTTTTCAATCTTGGTGACTTTAAGATGTGTGAACTTCAACTCCCAGAATTCCCCAGATAGTATGCTGGGGAATTCTGAGAGTTGAAGACCACACAACTAAAATTTCCTGAGATTGAGAAACAAACTAGAGGCATATATGTAAAATAATACAAGATCTTTGAAACAGAATAAAGTTATCCAGAATAAAGTTATCACCTCTACAGGTGACTCAGTTGTATTTAAATTTTGTGAAGAGTTCTATAAACCCTTTTAAAACTAAAGATGGAGATATATATTTTAGTGAACACGTGATATATATTTTAGTGATATATATTTTAGTGAACATGTGATTTAAATCACATTTCATCTAGAAAAATAAGCATCCAAGTATCCCCTATACATTATATAGGGGATTAAAAAATTTTTTAGTATTATTCTTTTAAGGAAGCTTCTCATGTTTAAAAATCAATCAACTAGTGATACAACTTTGCATATATAAATGAATTTATATTAACCTGAATCCAATTTCAGGAATCATACAGCAAACATCAATTAAGTATGCTAGTATTTTTCCATGTTTGGATAAAAAATACTGGTGATCTCAGTAGTTCTTTGAAACAGTGGATAAATAAATGAAGAAAATCATTTTATAGCATAATTATTATTTTACAATGGAACAAACACATTTTAATTTGTCATGTTTTCAAACACTGCAAACCAAGTCTGTTTTAAAGCCAGAAATGGAAATCTAATATTGAAAGTCAATTCAATATTAAGTAGTTACATTTATATGAGTTCATCCACAGGTGATATTAATCTCATAGTAAAGTTGTGCATAATCAGACAATCCCCAAATATTTTTATCTTCTTGGGACAAAGCACTTTGTTCATCAAGTTGCAGACTGAAATAATAATTCCTCACATGCAAGCTACATCATAATTTCAGGTAAGGCCCAATTTGCCTCTTAATCTTAGCTAGCCAGTTTATTCCATCTAATGTTCCTTTAAATGCCAAATCTAAAACAACAGCCAATAATTCCAGTCTTCAAACAAAAATCTCAGTCCCTGGGGAAAAGGATGAAATAAGAATATCACCAGCCTGTAGAAGTATGGAAATCAAAGAATGCTGTGACATTTTGATGAGTTGACCAAGTTTTTAATTCAAACCCCCCTTTTTAAAAAAAGATATTTATAAAACTGCTTAAAGAAATGACATACACAGAAAGTGGAAGTCAGAATGCCTGACTGTGAATTCCACATTCTATATCCACATAGAATATTCTATGCTATAGCATCAAAGCACCGCACAAATCCATGTCTCTATACTCCCCTCTGAAACGGTCTGATTAGCATTGGACCAACTTATACTGTGCTATAATACTTATGATGCCCCTTGGCCACTGGGGACCACATTTATTTTATTTTATTTTATTTTATTTTATTTTATTTTATTTTATTTTATTTTATTTTATTTTATTTTATTTTATTTTATTTTATTTTATTTTATTTTATTATTTATTTTTGTCAATTGCTTACAAGATAATAGATATAAGTAAAAACATAGTTATGAATACATGGATACATATCAGAAAAATAAAAAAAAATAAAAGAAACAATAGGACAGGGACAGTAGGCACGTTGGTGCGCTTATGCACGCCCCCTACATGTTCAGAGGAAGTGGTATTCATTTCAAATAGCACCTTAGCATTCCTTTTAAGAAAACAAAGGAAGGGGAAGAACGTTGGCTACTTCATTAAGATGGAAGTTCATTCTAGATCCCACCTTCACTTAGTTACATAACCTTCAGTTTGGGTTAGATAGGATATGAATGGTCATTCAGTTGACTTTTTGGCCCAATGGTTAAGCACAGAGAGTCTCCCACTAATTAATTCTTGCTTGCCCATTACTAACATTGCCCCTCATGATATCAGTAAATACATATTCCTTGCTTCTCTAGCATTTTCTCCTTGGAACAACCTTTCCTTGTTGGTAATTAGAATCTCACCAGCTCAGGGACATTTCAAAAATTATCGCAAAATCTGGGGAATATTTTAGAGCCTGTGAAATTCTTTTTTACCAGTAGAAAGATGGTAAGCATTAATTTCAAGCCCTTAGCAACGTCTTCCTGTTTTTATATTGTTTTAACTGTCTTTGAACCACCCAGATTCATGTATTGAGATGGGTGGCTATATAATGTTAGTAATAAATAAATACATAATAACTAATTGTGGCAGGAGGAGGGACTCTGTAATCAACCCTTTCATCAAGATTTAATCTTTGTCTGAAAAATCCCCTTGTTCCTGGAAGTAGGGCATGGATGAAAACATCCAGCGATCTCTCTTTCTTGAGATAAATAAAATTAAAATAATTATCACCATGCAATAATTGCACTGTCTAGCTTACACCATTGAAGCATCAATGCTCATTTCCATAAGAACGTTTCTTCTTTAAAGTCCTTGGAAATTCTTGATTCTTATAAAATCAGTTCCATTCAGTTCAGATGGATTTACTACTTTTCATTGTGCACAGCATGATACCAGTAACTCTAAAGATGCAACAGTCAATGTTCCTCAACTGATGATTCCAACTGAGTCCAAAATTTATGTTGTTAAGTGAGTTTTGCCCATTTCACAACCTTTCTTGCCATGGTCATTAAGTGAATCACTGCAGCTGATAAGTTACAAGCCCAATAAAATCTGGCTTTTCCATTGACTTTGCTTGTCAGAAGGTTGCAAAAGGTGATCACATTGCCATGGGACACAGCAGTGGTCATAAATATAAGCCAGTTGCCAAGTGTCTGAATTTTGTTCACATGATCAAGGTTGTAACTGTGAAAAATGGTCATAAATCACTTTTTTTCCTGTGCTGATGTAACTTTGCCCTGTTGCTAAATGAACTGTTGTAAGTTGAGGTCTATTCAAAATATGTCCCGTTGAATTAAATTGGTTTCCAAAAGGGTTGGTGTGGGAGGACTGCCTTGACCCATATTCCAAAATGATGGATTCTTCCCCGCTCTTCTTGGCAAATTAAATAAAGCAGACCAAAATACAAGGATGCTATTGGCATTCAGAAAGCTAGTGTTACTGTTTACCTGTGAGATTGCTGCTACCTGCAGGTAGAAGAAGAAGAAGCAGCATTTGCTCTTTTTGTTTTATTTTATTTTTTCCTCCACTCTATATCTGATTCCTTTGGAATTGGGGAGTGTTTCCGCTCTATGATGCCAATGGATCCCTTCCCTAGGGATAGATAGGATTTATTGTTAGGAAAATAAAGTGAATGCTCCATCACTGGAGGCTTTTAAAAAGAGACTGGACTTCCACTTGTCTGGAATGGTTTAGGGCAGAGGTCTCTAAACTTGGCGAGTTTAAGATTTGTGGACTTCAATTTCTAGAATTCCTCAGCCAGCTTTGCTGGCTGAAGCATTCTAGGAGTTGAAGTCCACAAGTCTTAATGTTGCCAAGTTTGAGGACCCCTGGTTTAGGGTCTCCTACTTGAGAAGGGAGTTGAACTAGAAAACTTCCAAATTCCCTTCCAACTCTGGTATTCTGAAAGTAATTGCTTCAAAATTTTGTAGCATCTATTCCTCTATGAATAGGTTCCATTCTAGAATTCAATCAGCCATCCATGGTGGGGTCTCTAAATGGCTGAAAGAAGCAAATACTTTATAGATTTTTTTTTAAATTGAAGCAAAGGAAATGGGTAAGATTTTTTTTTTAAAAAAACTGTGCAATAATATTTGGAAGATAGATGACATTTGGGCTTAGCCATAGCAATTACATTGAAATATTTACCTGCAACCATACGTTTTAGCAAAATCCGTATAAAATTGCAACAATCCACATCAATTTAATATATCTCTTCTATCAACAGCAGTATTTCTCAGCATGTCCTTCCGTATCTTCCTTGGGGCTATTGGAAACTATGCAGTTTGTTTCATTGCATGTTCATCTTCATTAAATGTCTGTAGAGATTCTCAGTCATCCAGGTCGTGGTTAGCCCAAAGGTGCTTTTTCAGAAGGCAACTAGACTTCCTTTTTCTTTTGAAGACGTTTTGCTTCTCATTCAAGAAGCTTCTTCAGCTCTGACAGGAGAATGGAGAATGGAAGGATTTTTTTGGAAGGGTTTATATTTTATGTCTACAGGGAATATAAATCCTTCCATTCCCCACTATCTTGTCAGAGCTGAAGAAGCTTCTTGGATGAGAAATGAAACATCTTCAAAAGAAAAAACAGGAAAGTCCAATTGCCTCCTTTAAAAAAGCACCTTTGGGACATCTTCATCAGACAACAGAAAATAGTTTTTTTTTCTTCTGAACTTGACTTATTCAGTTGGATTAACAAGGGCACAATGAGTCTAGCTGTAGTTTCCTGATAAAATTTGCAATATAATAATTAATGAGCCAAATTTTCCACCTGTAGGTTACTACAAGTCAGTGGTGGGATTCAAAATTTTTTACTACCAGTTCTGTGGGCATGGCTTGGTGGGCATGGCAGGGGAAAGATACTGTAGAATCTCCAGCCAGAGGTGGGATTTGCTGGTACTCAAAATTTCTGCTACCGATTCTCCAGAACTGGTCAGAACCTGCTGAATACCACCTCTGCTACACATGCATAAAGTGTATGTAGTTGGCAACCCTTTCTATCTTTCATTCAAAGTAGTATCTATTTTCTTTAAAAATGGATAAGCAACATCATATTATTTAGTCTATTATATCCCATTCCCTGAGAGAAACCTTTACAGGACTTTGCTTCAAACAACCAGCAGCCTATTTATACACTGGGTTCTGCAATGGGTTCATCCTATCCCTAAGTTCAGCAGTCTATGACTTACAGTCACAATTGGGACCCAAACTTCTGATTGCCAAGTACCCAAATTTTGATTGCTTCACTGGGTGGAAGTTGTAAGTGCAAGGATTGGCTATAATGTTTTTCAGTACCACTATAATCTTCAGACAGTGACTAAATGAATGGTTGTAAGTTAAGGATTACCTGTAAGTAGACTTGAATATCCAATGATTGTGCAGGTGTATAGAGAAAAAACATGTTTATTTATTTATTAAACACATTTATATGGCCACCCAACTCACACACAGTGACTGAATATAGAATAACAGAGTTGAAAGGGATCTTAAGAGAGTCAGTTTGTCTAGTAGTTAAGGTACCAGGCTGGAAAGCAAGAGACAATGAGTTCATGTCCCACTAAGCCATGAAAGCCAGTTGTGTGACTTTGGGCCAGTCACTTTCCCTCAGCCTAGTTTATCTCACAGGGTTGTTGTTGTGGAGAAAATAGGAGGAGGAAAGTGTGTTGGATATGTTCACCACTTTGAATTATTTGTAAAAGTAATAAAGGTGAGATACAAATAAATATGTAAATTTAATGAATGAATGAATTAAAAATCCACAGCTAAAAATCCAGAATTTAAAACCATCCCTATTCCCATCCTCAATGTTGGTGGGTAAACTTCATCTTCCTTGGAACCTCAAGAGTTTTGGGCTTTAAATTTTATTAAGATAGAGCTTCTGTTTTTCATATTATTACTCCATGGGTGAAACTCTTCACGCAATGCCTTTTGAAGTCTTACAGGTCAGACCTATTTTCTGCAATGGAACCCAGGATTCCTTGTCTGATTACAGTAGTTCCTTGAGTCTCTCCATATTTAACAAAAAAAGGATAAATTTCACAAAAATATGCAGAATATCAGGCACAAACAGAAAAGTATTAAACATTTAATCATTTTCAGCCATTTTTTTTACCAGCAGAATACATTTTTTTTTAGTGATTAGCTTGCTCTCTTCAGTGCAGAATTGTCATCAGCCTATTAACATCAGGGATGTGCTGTAGATGTACATCATTGTTTGTAATTCTTTTGGACAAGTTGTCTGTCAATGCATATCTACATGGAAGCTTTGAAAGAGACAGGTATGCATATGACGGATGTCTAAAATGTTCATTTCCCCCCATAACTGTCCTATTTTCTTACCAGTCCCCCTCACCTTTATTCCAGGTAACAGCTTTTATACTGAAGGGGCAACTATGCAGCACAGATCACACTGTGAGCCAATATTTAAATGAGGTAATTTCACATAATTTTAATTGCTCTCTTCGACTATTCATTCAGTATACAAGCCCAATTAGATAATATCTGATAATACTTTTACATTCTGCTCACAATATCCATGGCAAAACTAGTCAAGTACAATACATATTTTGCAGATAAATGAATCACCCCCAGACCCTAAATTTGTGGGGGCTCACCCTAAAAGACACCACCTATGCCATTTGTGGTGGTTTTTGGTCACTGTGTTTTACTTAGCATGCTCAAATCATCTGCAACTACTCAGAGTGAATCTAATAAAGGAAAATATTTGTAGCTCAAGGTTGACATGAAAGGTTTTTGGTGCTAGGTAACATCATCAATTTCATTACCCAAACTAGGTAACATCATGTTTGGATAATGAAATGTCTGCAAGAAAATAAGCAAGCTCAGAGAATATTAAGGGCCTCTCAGGGTGAATCATATCAGACAGTTTCTGGGAGTCTGAAATTCTTTCCAGAGTAGTTAACATAACCAAATACAGGGTTGGAAGGGTCTTTGGAAGTCTTCTAGTCCAACTCCCTGCATGAACAGGAGACCCTATACCATTCCACACAAATGGCTGTCCAGTCTCTTCTGTCCGACCTCTGAAATTCCACTGGTTAATTGTTCTTATTGTTAGGAATTTTCTCCTTAGTTTTAGGTTGCTTCTCTCCTTGATTAGTTTCCATCCATTGTGTTTTGTCTTGCCTTCTGGTACTTTGGAAAGTAGGTTGATCCCCCTCTTCTTTATAGTTGATCAAGCCTGAAGTAATCAAGAGAAGAGTTTGGGACTTCTGGACTGGAAAAGGGACACCAGAGCTGTTAAGGAAAATGAAGAGTGGGTGGCTTAATGTATATTCCCTTAGTGCAGCCAATGCCAGTTTACAATCCAAAAGCTGCATATGTGGTTAATTCTCTAGCAATAGTTCCTTTTCTATTATTTTTTTAAACATATCCCTCCCCATTCATTTCTGCACTAAAACATTTATCTTACTCAGTTTTGTAATTGCACCATGCATTATGAGAACATGATGATATGCCTTACCACAAAATCATTTCCTTTGATACTGCTAAAGAACAGCCTTTCTCGAACTTGAACTTTTATGTTAATTAGTTTATAATGATGACTGCAGTTGCCTGATTTATCTGAATGGCAAGAATAAATTCCAGGGTTATCATTCTGTTCTGGAATGTACAGGGAAAAAACTGGAGAACAAGCCACAATCTTGACTGTAGGGCTAACTTGGCAAGGTAACCTTCCCTTAAGCAACCACGTTGCTCCCTTTGGTGTACATCAACAAGCATGGAAAAGAGGCTAGGACTGTTTACCATCTTGGATAAAATCTAGCACGCCTTAGCAGGACGCCTGCCTGTTCTGCATGAACATTAGCATACAAAAATCATGGTGAATCTGTCTCTGTTGAAGGAGAGGACAGGTAAACTTTAGTTACTGGCAGGTCTAGGCAAAGGTAAAACACTTAACAGGGCTGGGCACAGCCCAGGCAGGCCTAGTTATCATCTCATCTTAGGGCCTGCCCCACCAACTGCCTTAGCCCATAAAGCTGGTTGCCAGAAATTCATGTCTGCCAAAGCTGAACTAACTGAGAAGGAGACAAAAGAGAGAGGGAGGTGTAGCTTAACAGAAGGGAAGGGTAGATACTAAGAAGCAAACATAATGCTAACACTGGTGCCATATTTGGCCGTAGGCAAATCAACTGAACTCTTGTTCCTCTTGTTTTAAAGTAGTTATCTCAGTCTAGGGTCTTACAAATCTGTTTGGCTATAGTTCCCAAAATTAACAATTGGCATAGAGTGCAACTTTAATTGACTCCACTCTTCGCTAGGTGGGAATTATAGGAGTCATAGTCCAATTTCTCTTGGATTTACCAAGTTCAGAAAGGCTGAATTAGATTCTGCATTGGAAAGTGTGACTTATTGAGACATTTCTCAATGGTCATGCTGGGGCTGAGAAATATGCTGTCAAAACCAGGGATAAAATTCAACCACCCCGGCCCACCTCAGAGAGATAGTAAGGATAGTAAGGAGGTATTCAGCAGGTTCTGACCAGTTCTGAAGAACTGGTAGTGGAAATTTTGAGTAGTCCAGAGAACCGGCCAATACCACCTCTGACTGGAGATTTTACAGTATCCTTCCCCTGCCGTGCCCACCAAGCCACGTCCACAGAACCAATAGTAAAAAAAATTGAATCCCACCACTGGTAGGGATGATTTGAATCGGTAAAGAATCACCCCTGGTTGCTATTACTATGATAATAAGCCACGCCCACAGCCACGCCCACAGAGGCAGTAGGGAAACATTTTGAATTTCACCCCTGGCAAAACCTTCCAGTTTCAAATATACCATGTAGAAAACTGTTGTGGGTCTGTTCCAGTGGTGGGGTTCAATTTTTTTTACTACCAGTTCTGTGGGCATGGCTTGGTGGGCATGGCAGGGGAAGAATATTGTAGAATCTCCAGTCAGAGGTGGTATTTGCTGGTTGTCCAAACTACTCAAAATTTCCACTACCGGTTCTCCAGAACTGGTCAGAACCTGCTGAATACCACCTCTGTATTTGTTCTGTCCCCTCTCAACTCCCTACTCAGTACACCATTTTTATTGATGTAACTTTCTTCTGAGAAGATTGATACATTATTAGGTTGGTCACCTTCCTAAAAACCTTCCATGGGATTTTAGGTAGGCTTATCTGGAAAACTCAAGAAATCTGATATAAATAGGTCTTGCTTTCATTGTTGAAAACATTTTTGAGAAGACTTTAGTAATGTTGGAGAAGGCCCTGTTATTGGAAATGCTGGGGAAAATATCTTAAAATTCTTGAGGTTACAAATTTCTATTCTTATTCTAGAAGGTTTGTCACTTCAACAGGAATGGCAACAGTCCTGAAACTAGAGACACATCCAGGTATAATTTGATTGAACACATGTGACAATTAATGAGCTGATATTGCCAAACACAGCAGATTCTTATTTTCCTATTAAGTCCAAACAATACAGGCAATGAATTAGCAGCTCTCCATTTCTTAAAGAGACAAGATTCTTCTCAGAGATTATCCAGTAAAAATTGACAATTGGTTCATGTTTCTCTCTTTCATCATCAGTAGATATATGTATGCATGTTGGCATACATACATGCACATATCGATTTGCATGATAATTTCAAAATGACATTCAAATTTTCCTTATTTTATTCGGTCACTCCACTGAAAATCAATCCAGGCTCCTTACAGTTGAGGTCTTCAAGAGAGCAATCAGAAAGTATGCACTGTAGTCCAAAGGAAGGGAAATGAGAATCACTAATACAAGGAATCTTGCACAGCCTAGTTGAGCGAAACACTAGGTAATATTCACACCTTCTGGGATCTGTCCTTGTGATCCAGATATTGTTGCCTAAAGGAATTCTCCCTATTAAAGAGAAAACTAGATCAAAGGGAAATAAAACATGCTACAATGTGTAAAGAACGAAAAAGATAATGACATCTGAATGACCTTTGGAATACCCTGCTGAACCTTGAACATTGTACAGCCTACAATGAGTTCTCCTCTGCACTTTTGCCCTACCAGTTCTCATTCAATTTGATGAAAGAGATTGCTTTTGAAATGACTTTCAAAGGAGAGAGGGTTATTGTTGCTGTTTTTTGGGATAAATCTTGGGTGGAGTCTGAAGTTGGGTGAATATTTACTTAGGGGATAGGCAAGGGATGAATGTCCTGTCCTTTTTGTACAAACACCTATGCAATTCCTGAGTGCCCACACTTCAGTCCACAAGGGTTGTAACTAAAAGAAACCATTCCTTGGATCTTTCCCTTCCTTCCTTCCTTCCTTCCTTCCTTCCTTCCTTCCTTCCTTCCTTCCTTCCTTCCTTCCTTCCTTCCTTCCTTCCTTCCTTCCTTCTGTAGGAAGAATATGAGAGGAAGAAACTTAATCAGCACAAAAACATTAAAATAAGAAATACCAAGATTTCCCCAAATCAGAAAGAATGAGACAAAGACAGGGCAATCAAAGGGGATTACAAGATAAGGAAAGCATATAGAAAACACCTAGGGCTACTGACCTTGGAAAGAAAGGAAACAGATAAAGTAACACCCAAAGTCAATCACCCTACCTGACACGTAGACCAAATAAAAGGATTAATTTAGGAAAACCAATCAAGTCCAGGTCAGCACCTTTTCACCAGCCCCAGGATACTTCCAAATAAAGCAAAGATGCCAAACGCCAACCTTTTAAGGTAGCAAACACCCAAAACCATTACAACACAAAGACAAAAGGGAAAAAGGGTATAAAAACACCTGGCTACTCACCATTTGTTTGCTAGCCCAGGAACTTGTACCGTTGCTGCCTCTCCGCACCGCGTGTACTTCTTCCTGAAATAAAAAAAACCTTCGCTTTCATCAGCTGCTTCCATCTGATTCTTGCGCCGTTCCAGCGTTTCCTCCCGGCGGGAAATTCGAACCCAGCAGAGGGGATTTCTCTCAAATTCAACACTTCCTTCCTTCCTTCCTTCCTTCCTTCCTTCCTTCCTTCCTTCCTTCCTTCCTTCCTTCCTTCCTTCCTTCCCTCCTCCCTCCCTCTTCCATCCTTCCTTCCTTCCTTCCTTCTTCTTTCCTTCCTTCCCTCCTCTTTTCTCCTTCCCTCCCTCCCTCCCTCTTCCTTCCTTCCTTCCTTCCTTCCTTCCTTCCTTCCTTCCTTCCTTCCTTCCTTCCTTCTTTTCCTTCCTTTTCTTGATTTGTGTGCTGCCCATCTCATCTAGAGGTGACTCTGAGTGATTTACAAACATTAATGGTGATACTGTCTCTGCTATGCAGCTGGAATTTCTGGGAAAGTTCTTCATGTAGAAAAATTTGGAGAGATTGTCCAACAGGTTTCTTTCCATGTCAACTTTGTGGACAAATTCAAAAGGCCATTGAGGCTCAGCACTGATTAAAAGATATTTGTGAAGTAATATTTGAGTGCTAAAGTTTTAAAAACCTGGTTCGGGGGTGGTGGTGTTTCCTTAGTACTCTCTAAGCTTGGTTGTTTTCTTTTAGACATTTCATTACCCAACTAGATAACATCATCAGTGCTAGTCTTTAGCACTGATGATAAAACCTTAGTTGGATAATGAAACATCTGCAAGAACACAACCAAGCTTCAAAAGCACCAAGGAACCCTCATTTCAACCCTCAGCTACATATATTGTCCTTTGTAAGTCCAGTTTTACATTAGGCATTCAGTAACAGAAGAAAATTGCTATTGCTTTTTTCTTTTACCCTGACAAGTCCCCCATCTTTAATTATTACATGTATGTACAGTAGACAAAATATATTTATGCTAGGAAGACCAATAGCTTTGCTGCCTGTAGAAGAGGGGACTAATTGTTTGTTTATTTATTTGTTGAACTTCCAGATAACTTGCTTAGATTCCCTGCAAAGACTCCTTGTGCACTTATCTTTAAGCAGTAACAGATAAATCTCAAACCATTAGGATTTTTAACATAAATATGAAACACAGAACTCATGTTTAAATATTTCAATTTTAAAACTGTATTACATTTAAAAAAATATAAAATAAAAAAGAGCAAAGAAAAGTTTTAAAAAGTGGGGGGAAAGATTTAAGAGGAAAAAATAGGGAGTAGAAACAACCACAGCAGCAAAAAAGCTACAAAAAAACCTTTCAACTTTCTTTAATATAGATAAAAACCTATAAAACAATGGCCTTTTAAACTAGAATAATGGATAACAAAACATTGTACTTCTATCATTATAAACATGCAGAAAAAACAATTACTACCAACCTCCTTTCCATCGAGGACCTGTATACTGCAAGAGTCAAAAAGAGAACTGTGAAAATAGTTACAGACCCCTCACATCCCGGACATAAACTGTTTCAACTCCTTCCCTCAAAACAACGCTATAGAGCACTGCACACCAGAACAACTAGACACAAGAACGGTTTTTTTCCCCAAACACCATCACTCTGCTAAACAAATAATTCCTTCAACATTGTTCAATTATTACAAAGTCTGCACTACTATTACTGTTAATCTTCTCATCACTCCTTATCACCGATCTCCTCCCTCTTGTGACTGTTTGACTGTAACTTTATCACTTGTATCCTTACGATTTATATTGACTGTTTCCTAATATGATTTGATTGCTTATTGTACCCTAGGACTATCATTAAGTGTTGCACCTTATGATTCTTGACTCTTGATGAATGTATCTTTTCTTTTATGTACACTGAGAGCATTTGCACCAAGACAAATTCCTTGTATGTCCAATCATGCTTGGCCAATAAAGAATTCTATTCTATTCTATTCTATTCTATTCTATTCTATTCTATAACTAATCATCAAAGCCCAAGGTCCTTTTCTTTTCCAGTTTCAATCAAAAAAATTCCAGGAGTGGTTTCCAGGTAAAAATAAAGCTAGTCAAAGTCTTTTCTTTAATTTTCTTTAATCAAAGCAGCCAATTTCACCATTTCTGCCAATTCCATTAACTTTACCACCCAAGTCTTCCATTTCTGTGCATACAAAAGCAAAGCTGCTGTTGTCACTTATTAAAAACATGTGTCAAATTTTTTTTTTAAAGGCAACTATAGCTTGGACTGATATTGTGATCCTTATAATTTTCCCAGTTTGTTCATAAATAACCTGTCTGTAGAATATAGTACCTACTCATAACTCTCACAGATTTAAGTGAGAACCCCGTGGTCAGTAGCAAGGATAGTTAATTGGTTGATCTTCCCATTTTGGATGTTGAGAGTTCTTAATCTGATTAGCTACCAATATTCTGCCTTTGTATTGTTGTTATTTTTAAGCCTTTTAAACAGAAAAACTTACTAAGAAAGAGTTGCTAAACCGGGAAGGAATTTCAACCATTCTAATGTCACCTGACCCACTCTGCTTCGTGGAGAACTTTAATCTCTTTATTACAGGATATAAGGGAGAATTGGTAATCAGCCATTTCTGATGCTGTCCTTCAGAGCATTGAAGGTGATCTTTGGACATTGGAGAGTTACACCTGTCTTTTCCCATTCCAGCAGATTTCTCTTTCATCTAGGCTAATCCTAAAATATAGGATTCCAAAAGAGCTTATCATGAGCCATAATTACTCTCCCACCCCCTGCCTTTGTGAATAGACAACTTAGAAGCAGCTTTCTTGGATACAAAGCAAGAATATTGTCTCTTTTTTGAAAGGAACTCATTTGAAAATGATTTCCTTTTTCTCTTCAATGCAACTTTTATACATCTACAATGGCAGGTCTGAACATATACTTTTATTTATTTATTTTATTTTATTTATTTATTTTGTCAAACAATTTTTAGACAACAGGTACAAGTACAAACATGGTCATAAATACATGAAATGGATACGAATAAGAAAAACAAAAGAAGCAATAGGACAGGGATGGTAGGCATATTTTGGTGTGCTTATGCACGCCCCCTACAGACCTCTTAGGAAAGGGGTGAGGTCAATAGTAGATAGTCTAATGTTGAAGATTTTGGAGTTTGGGGAAGAAACCACAGATTAAGGTAGAGTATTCCAGACATTGACCACTCTGTTGCTGAAGTCGTACTTCCTGCAATCAAGTTTGGTGCGGTTGACCTTGAGTTTATATCTATTTAGTTCTCTTGTATTGTTTTGGTTAAAGTTGAAGTATTCATTGATAGGTAGGACATTGCAATATATAATTTTATGTACTATACTTAGATCGAACTGAAGGCGGTGTAGTTCTAGGTTGTCTAGGTCTAAAATTTCAAGTCTGGTGGCATAAGGTATTCTGCTACGAGTAGAGGAGTGGAGGACTCTTCTCGTAAAATATTTCTGGACTTTCTCAATTGTATTAATAGCATATATGTAATGCAGGTTCCAGACTGATGAGCTGTATTCAAGTATTGGTCTAGCAAATGTTTTATATGCTCTAGTTAGTAAAGTGATATTACCAGAGAAAAAGCCATGCAGAATTAGGTTAGCAACTCTTAATGCCTTTTTGGCTATGTAGTTACAGTGGGCTCTAGCGCTTAGATCAATTGAGATGAATACTCCAAGGTCCTTGACAAAGTCTGTGTCATTTATTTATTTATTTATTTATTTATTTATTTATTTATTTATTTATTTATTAATTACATTTATATACCGCCCTTCTCCCAAGGGACTCAGGGCGGTGAACAGCTCGTCTAAAAACCCCACAGAAAATACAAAAGTTAAAAAGTAATTAAATTTAAAATCAGCTGCGTAATAAGACTAACCCCCCCCCCACCCTTAAAACCCAATTTAAATTTAAAAATGGAGATCAAATTTAAAATCATCATCTCAGCCCAGGCCGGCCTGCTCAAAGAGCCAGGTCTTTAACGCGCGCCTGAAGGCCCTCAGGTCCGTGCCGGTACGAAGTTCCGGTGGCAGAACATTCCAGAGGGCGGGGGCACCCACAGAGAAGGCCCTACCCCTTGGCGCCGCCAGACGACACATAGCGGCCGACGGCACCCGGAGCAGACCCTCCCTGTGGGAACGCACCGGCCTGTTGGAGAGCGTTGGCAGAATGCGGTCCTGAAGGTAACCTGGTCCCATGCCATGGGTCGCCCTAAAGGTCAAAACTAGAACCTTAAAGCGAACTCGGAGAGCCACCGGCAACCAATGCAGCTCGCGCAGGAGAGGCGTCACATGGGCGCTACGTGACGCCCCCATAATCACCCGCGCGGCTGCATTTTGCACCAGCTGGAGTCTCCGGATGCTCCCCGCAGGGAGCCCCATGTAGAGGGCATTACAATAGTCCAGGCGAGAGGCGACAAGGGCCTGAGTGACCGTGCGCAAGGCGTCCCGATCCAGGAAGGGCCGCAACCGGTAGATCCGACGGATCTGATGAAACGCCCCCCTGGAGACGGCCGCGATGTGATGTTCAAGCGACAGCCGTACATCCAGGAGGACTCCCAGGTTGCGAGCCCTCTCTGTGGGGGGCAAAACTTCCCCCCCAATAGCCAGCGAAGGTGTCAGCTGGCTATATCGGGGCGCCGGAAACCACAGCCACTCGGTCTTGGATGGGTTGAGCCGAAGCCTGTTCCCGCCCATCCAGTCCCGCACGGCCTCCAGGCACCTAGACATAGCCCCCACAGCATCATTGGGGTGGTCCGGAGTGGAGATGTACAACTGGGTGTCATCTGCATACAGATGACACCTCACTCCAAGACCACGGATGATCTCGCCCAGCGGCTTCATGTAAATGTTGAACAGGAGGGGAGAAAGGACCGACCCCTGAGGCACCCCACAGACCAGGGGCCTAGAGGTGGACCTCTCCCCCCCCGCCAACACGAATTGCGAACGGTCAGAGAGGAAGGAGGAGAACCATCGAAGGACGGTTCCACCAATCCCCAACCCCTCCAACCGTCGCAATAAGATACTATGGTCGATAGTATCAAAAGCCGCCGAGAGATCTAATAGGACCAGGACAGAGGAGAACCCTCTGTCACGAGCCCTCCAGAGATCATCAACCAACGCGACCAATGCCGTCTCAGTGCTATGTCCAGGCCTGAAGCCCGATTGGAACGGATCGAGGTAAGTAGCTTCCTCCAGGTACCGGGGGAGCTGACGTGCCACCACACTCTCAACAACCTTCGCCACGAAGGGAAGGTTGGAGACTGGACGATAGTTGTTTAAAATAGCTGGGTCCAGGGAAGGCTTCTTGAGGAGGGGGCGCACCACCGCCGCCTTCAAGGCGGTAGGGAGCACCCCTTCTCTCAAGGAAGCGTTGACAATCCCCTGGAGCCAGCCTCGTGTCGTCTCCCTGGCGGCCGAAACCAGCCAGGAAGGACACGGGTCCAATAAACAGGTGGTGGCATTCAGACCCCCCAGCAACCTGTCCACACCCTCGGCGGTCACAGGATCGAACTCCCCCCAGATAATACTCTCAAGACCTGCCCCGGACACCTCCCCCGGGACCACCCAATTGGAGTCGAGCCCCTCCCGAATCTGAGCGATTTTATCATGCAGAAATCGGGAAAACTCCTCCGCCCTACCCTGCAAGAGGTCATCCCGCGCTCTCGGTTCAAGTAGAGAGCGGGTCACTCTAAACAGGGCGGCAGGCCGATTTTCTGCTGATGCAATAAGGGCGGAGAAATACGAAGATTTCGCCGCCCCTATCGCCACAAGGTAAGTCTTAATATGAGATCTCACCTGTGTTCGGTCAGACTCAGAACGGCTCGCCCTCCAAATGCCCTCTAGACGTCATCAACAAGGTCTCGACTATTCAGTTTGTATTATTCTCCCAAATACTCCAAGAGATTGACAATTAGTAAAATAAACAATAACTCATGTTTACACTTCACTGTAAAATCTTATCATAGGTACTAGTAACAGTAGAAACCTCAATTCTACAATGAAAATTAGAAAAAGCAAAGCAGTGTTCACCAAATGCATTAGTAGGGAATGCCCATAATTTTCAGATATGGTGGTGACTGGACTTGAGAAAGGCAGCAGAGAACACTAACTAGCCACCCATGGATGCATTTATTTTATATATATATATGATATGTGTGTGTGTATACATATTAGCTCTATACCTGTGCTTTGCTACAAAACTATGTGATCAGGCTTAGTTTTTTGGGAGGAAAATAAGGAGGAAAAATTGTGCCTCTGCCTACCAGCATCCACCAGTATTCATCTAGCTAGAGTTCTATCAGTGTGTCAGAGAGTTGAGAGCTGTTTGAAAATTGAAGCAGTATTTGCTGTGTGATCAAAAAGGAGACAGTAAGGAGCCTGGGCGTAGCTTAGGTCAACTGTTCTGTATTAAAGCTGGTTGCTACTGTGAAACTAAAATTGAAACTGAAACTCCTCTCCTTTGCTTGTATTTTGCATTTGGAATAGATTTATTTTCAGGTGGGGAGGGGGAGTAGAACTTGCATTTGGAATAGATTTATTTTCAGGTGGGGAGGGGGAGTAGAACTCCTTAGCATCAGAGCATGTTAATAATAATATACAAATACTAATGTTCTGATGGTCATTTCAAAAAATCCTTTCTTAGAGAATACCTTATTTTATTTATAGATATATAAAATAAAATCTATATAATAATATGTATATGTGCATATTATATGTACATTAATATACATATTATATGTATATTAAGAAAATTTACATGGCTCCAGACTCACTCACAGTGACTCCAGGCAACTAATAGAAATAAAAATACGAAACACAATCACTATCACCCACACACACAATCACTAACACCCACACACACCCACACATACACACACACATCCACACGCACACATACAAGTATCAAACCAATCATTTGATGGGTTCCATATCACTCTGATATGGTGACATGTGCTGTGGAGAAGGCCTCTGCATATTCCTTGGACAGCAAAAGTGACTAACATGCAAGCACTTGAGTAGATAATGCCAGGCATGTCACTAGGAGGCAAAATCATGAAACTGTACCTTACTCACTTTGACTATGTCATGCAGAGGAATTCATTGGAGAAAGCAATTATGTTTGGAAGTGTTAGCAGTAAAAGGAAACCAGGCCATCAAAGAAGATGGTGGCTTGACAGCTTGAAAGCTGACACCAACCAAACCATAGAAAAACTCAAATAACTAGTGTAAGAGCAGAAGGTGTGGAGATACTTGATCCATAGAATTGCCAAGAGTTGCACTTGAATGGATAACATCATAGTCATATTAGCCTGGGGGTCCCCAGGCCCACTAGCAAAAACCAGGTTTTCAAGGCCTTTTGAAAGAGTGTTAAGGTAGGGATCAATTTTATTTCCGCAGGGATGATATTCCACAGGAATGGAGCCAGAGGTGGTATTCAGCTGGTTCGGACCAGTTCTGGCATACCAGTAGCAGAAATTTTGAGTAGTTTGTAGAACCTGCAAACACCACCTCTATCTGATCCTACCCACCCACCCCTGCCATTTCCTCTCCCTTATTTTTTAGCTCAGCAGAGCAGATTGCCTTGCCTCAACTGTGCTAAAAAACTGCTCACCTCACCAGTGCTGACATAGAGGGCAGTTTTTGAGCGCTGCTACCATGCGCAAAGTACTCTCTCATAAAACCAGTAGGGAAAAATTTGGAATCCCACCACTGGATGGTGCTACCATGGAGAAAGTCCTTTTTCTTGGTCTTACTATCTAGACCTCCTTAGGAGAGGGGACCGGTAACATCCTCTGCCTTCCCACTCTGGTGGGTCATGTAAATGTTGGGTAGTTTTCCAGATCTTGTTGGCTTCCCAAAGTTTAATCAAGTGTTAAGATAAAAGATTTATGTTCATTGTTTCTTAAAAGTATGCAACACATACAGGAGCTATTCTGCAATGTTTTCCCACCAAGTGAGCTGTTTCATCCTTGTAAAAGTATTTCCTTCATTTTGTGATCATTTTGTACCTCATTATCAAATTAAAGTGTGCTAGCATAACTACAACAAAGAAAGATAAAAGAATGTGCTGAAAAGAGACTTCTTTGGAAGTGGCTTTACAAGACACACTACAATCTGTTGGGAAAGAAGACAAGAGGGTGGGAAAAGAGATCTTGAGTTGAATTCTAGAGGAAAGAGTAGAAAGTTTTTTAGCACTCATTGTTGAGTGAAACTCATTTTATTTCCTGTTCCATCCATAAACAGAAACCCAGGGCAGGTTTGTTTAAAAAAAACTTGGGATAAATGAATTCCAGCCAATTTAGGAACTCACAAGAAACCACAAGAAAAGAGCAGACATGGCAGGCAAGCTTTTGAAACTTGGTACTTTTCGATGAATTTCTGCCTGAATTGGAACAGAACCACAATAATTAAATATATAAAATGGGAGACAAAGACTGAAATTGATCCTATTGCTTAAAATCTCATTGTTCTGAATGAGTGTCTTACTGTATTTCCTGACAGCAAATACTTGTCCTGCACTTAATTAACTGTAAACTGCCCCAAACAATTAAATTCAGAATTGGATATTGTCAATGAAGCATAGTAATTTAAAACCATAAAACAGCCATTCATAATTCATCATAAACACATGATAATGAAGTCACACTAAGAAAAAGATGCAAATAGATGATAATCAGGCATCCTCCCTCTAAAAGCTTAAGAATATAACTTGTATAACTTTGATATGCATTTTTAGACTATAGATGAAGGAAGAATGTGCACAATTTATCCCATGGAAATCGCCTCTCATTTTTTAAATGTACACATATATTTTATATTTGCTTTTAATATTTAGATATATATTCCACACCCTTCTGCTAACCTATTGTTCCATGTAATTGTGCAGAGATTATCACATGTATTATATGCTTCTATTTTGTCCATGGCTGCCTATGATAAGTCATGGAATATACAATAATTGTTTGCAGACTCTAGTTGTGTGCTTAAAAGATTAACAGTTAATATGGAGGAAGACATTTTTAATTATAATAATGGCTAAGGTGCTGAACTGGGACCTAAAACCTTAGGTTTGAAAGCTCACTGAGATTTGGGGGCAAAAAATATTATTTTTTATTTCATGAACTATTTTCTCCCAAAGCCTTGTTGTTGAAGGAAAAATTAGGGGGGAAGTGTCATGTATAATCCTGGGGGAAAGACAGAATATAATAATCTTCTCCTTGCATCTTTATCTTATGATATGGGTCCTTCAGCAACTTAGGTGGCCTACAAAAGATGTTAACACAGAGACTAATTTATGTAAAATCACATAAAATGTACTGTGATGGACCAGAGGACCAACTATGAGACACACACATATGGAGGAGCTTTCAGTGCACATTGTTTTCAGTTGTCAATGGGAATTAACAGCTGTCCATAGTAACTATGGACAGGACAAGTGGCCTATATTGTAATTAAATCCCCATAATTAAGTCCCAGTTGGAATTGTGTGCTTTTATCATTGGCAGGCAGTGCTTCTTTGCTCTCATTCTTCAGCTATGTGCATTGACATCTGTTAGTAACTAATTACTTCTTCAAACTTCATCCATGATCTCTTGCACTTCCTGTAAAGAAATGTTGAGAGCACCTTAATGAACAAATTAATTATGTGCAGCCCGTGTTGAGAATTAGCCTAATTAATAGCACTGCCGATCCCCTTTTTCCTAGCTTTAAAATGCAGTTGTCTAAAAAATCCTGCTATCCATATTTATAAGCCATGGGACACTTTGACAGGTGATAGTGTTGTGATGAAAAAGTGGTCAAGGTTGCCATATTTTACCTTCTTACATGACAGCTGATTGTGATGTGTTCAGTTTATTTCATCACTGTAATTCTCTCTGCATATTTAAATGTGGAGATTTAAGGGGTTCATAATCTGATGGATGGCTATTAGCCATAACAGCTAAATGTAATCTCAATTTTCAGTGGCAGAATAACCAAATGTTTAAAATCACCCATGCTGGCTTTCCAAGAGCTTAAATGAGATTTAGTTTTGGTCTGATTCAGCATAGGAAGACCTTGTGATCTTCACCAAAGGTTTTGGTCCTTTATTTCAGTTCGAAAGATTCTCAAACAATTTGGGTGATGAATTCAGACTTCTGTTCCTATTTGTTAGGCCATTCCTCTAAACAAAAAAAAAAAAATGCATACATCAGGGCTGTTGAACTCCCAGCACGCAGGCTGGATGCGTCATGCACTGGCCACGCCCATGCCGGTTTAGCAAAAGAGGAAAAAGTCCCGATACATCACGGGACACCACCTGACGATGTGAGTTTGATACCCCTGGTCTAGATCAAAACCTACTCTTGTCCACTTCCCAGACTTATTTTCTTATGATTCAGACTTATGCTAAATAAACATTGTGGGAATTGTCAAGACACTCAGTCAGAGAACAAATGCCTTCATTGGGGAGTTGAATTTTCCTTCCTTGAACAGCAACTTACAACTTAGAAAAACCTGTTAAGCAAACCCACTTTGATTTCAGGTGGAGAAGGAAAGCAAGACCCTGTGTTTACAATAAGGCAAAGACCAAAGGCCAGCTTAGAAAACTGATTCCATCTGAATAATAAGAGAATCTACTTGACTGCAAGAACAACTGAACAAGAGAATGAATTGGCCTTTGGGCTATTTCTCACAGGAGACGCTCCTTGAGGTTGTCTGCCCCCCAAATTCCTGCATCAAGCAAGGAGGTTGTGTGGATGACCTTGAAGACACCTTCCAACTCATTAATTTTAGGGTGCTATCAGGATGTAGCTGTAGTATAAGGAAACTTAAATAAGAAGAGAATGTGGTCATGCGTGCAAGCCTCTCTCAAACTACTCTCTTCTCTCTTTCATAGTCCCAACATTTTTCCAAGGACATTTAGACACATCTTTTGGCACAAGGTGGCCCAGATGCTTTATTGTTGAGGAGAGGGTGGAAACAGATTTGAATTTATCTCCTCTTGACTTTGACACTGCATGGGATGAAGGGAGGGGGCAAAAAAGGAATGAGCTCTTTCAATAAAACTATTTGCTTGATAAAGATAACACAACACAATTATCCTTGGCACTGGAATGAGCTTCCTTCAAGCAACTCTTCTTTTGGTTTCCACTTCCAGGAAGGCTTCTGTATGCTTCCCTCCTCACCCAAGCATTCCCAGGTTGGAGTTCAAATAAACAGCCACCATTTTTCCTGGATGTCAAGGCAGCTGCAAGTTTTCTTTCCCTTGAAAGGTGTTTTCCTCCCTTTCTCATACCAACATTTCCACAGAATTTTCAGGAAGGGAAGATATCTCAATTGGGTTCATACAACACCAGACACTGGGCTAAAGTGGAGGTTCAGTCCTTTCTGGGAGTATTGTGAGAATCCAGTCATTGTCTTGGGATATTCTATGAATGATCTCATTTAGTATGGTTTGTTTAGTTAGGCTATGAACAGAGAATTTTGCTTTACAAAGCTGGCTTTAAAATTTATCATTTTGTTCCACCCTCAATCTAGTCTAGTTCTTTCAGGCTCACCCCTTGCCATCTTCTCTCAAGCTCCTTCTTGTTGATGTCTCCACCTTTTTATTTCTTTTTCTCCTTGCTATATAATTCAATTTCCTTCCCTAATGAAACAATATGAGACTCCTGTGTGTCTGTCAGTTCCTATACTCAATCATTCTCTTCTTTTCCACCTTCCTGTTACCACATTCTGAAACTTGGCTTATGCCCCTTCTTTGCCCTATCACAGCTCCAGATGCTATCTTCGTGATCTATGGCAATCTACATACTTGACTTGTATCCTCATGCAGAGCTGTAAAACAATTTGAATTGCTTTTGCATAAGTGATATATACCTATATGTGTTTTACGTGTCTGTGTGTGTGTGTGTGTGTGTGTGTGCATGTGTGTACAGAGGTATGTGAGAGAGAAAGTGCTATTTTTATATATTGTAAAAAGTCTACTAAAAAAAACAACTTATACAAACCAAATGCTTCATTATCAAAGTAACAACCAAACTCCTACTAGAGGAGACATATAAGAACATTATTCAGGTGAGCACAAACATACTGCATCAACTTGGAATACTAGAGAAAGAAAAAAAACCACCCATACAACATGTTCCAATAAAATTATAGCCATGTAGCTTTATCAAAAAAATAGATAGATGAGAGATAGATGAAAGATAGATAAATGATTGATAGATAGATATAGATAGATAGATGAGAGAATATATATATATTCTCATTATATATATATGTATGTATGTATGTATTATATATATATGTTCTCATTGACACACCCCCACCCAATCAGAACACAGCCAAGCCCCCACCCAATCAAGTCACACCCCCACTAGTAGTTAAAAGGAAGAAGTAGCTGCAAGCTCACATCACTCTGAGAAGCACAAGGCCGAAGACACAAGCCTGAAGATGATGAATGAGACTTCATCGAAACGTCGCCTAGATATTTCCAACTTTACGCGGGAGAAAACCCGAAGAACCAAAGATCCACATACAAATACCCGCGAAAATCTCTGAAAGCAAATATATATATACATACTGTATATATATATATATGTGTGTAAGGTTTTTAAGCTGATAATTAAATAATAAATAAGGGAGACTAGGATAGATCTATTTCGAGCTAGTTAGCTCTCTTCAGCTAGCCATACCCTTACTGGGATTCAAACCAGGGAAGTATTACATGTGAGGCAGTTGTAATTACCACTCTTGATGAGCCGAAAGACAGAAAAGAAAGCAGTATGCTTTCTCCCTTAATTGGGGCTTAACAGGGTGTTGTAACACAAAGTATATACTTATTCCCCTGCCTCTGCTGATAAGGATAGAGCCAGATGGTGTAGTGGCAATTACAACTGCCTCACATGTAATACTTCCCTGGTTCGAATCCCAGTAAGGGTATGGCTAGCTGAAGAGAGCTAACTAGCTCGAAATAGATCTATCCTAGTCTCCCTTATTTATTATTTAATTATCAGCTTAAAAACCTTACACACATGTAAAACAAAAAGGCAACGAAACAAATAGCTTTCTGTCGGTATGGTCTCTGGTGATGAGCCGAAAGACAGAAAAGAAAGCAGTATGCTTTCTCCCTTAATTGGGGCTTAACAGGGTGTTGTAATACAAAGTATATACTTATTCCCCTGCCTGAGCTGATAAGGAGAGAGCCAGTGGTGTAGTGGCAATTACAACTGCCTCACATGTAATACTTCCCTGGTTCGAATCCCAGTAAGGGTATGGCTAGCTGAAGAGAGCTAACTAGCTCGAAATAGATCTATACTAGTCTCCCTTATTTATTATTTAAAATTATCAGCTTAAAAACCTTACACACACACACACATATATATATATATATATATATATATATATATATATATATATATATATATATATATATATATATATATATACTATGTATACTATATATATATACTGTATATATATATGCTGTATATATATGCTATATATATATATATGCTGTGTGTATATATATATATGTGTGTGTGTGTGTGTGTTTTCGTCAATTTTCATGGGTACAGGTATGCAGGTCTTGGCATGTTTGGGTCTTTTCCCATGTAAGATTGAGACTATCTGGGCAACATTTCGACAAGATCTCACTCGCCATCTTCAGGCTGGTGTTTTTGGCTTTGTGCTTGTGCGAACAAAACATGATCTGAGCTGCTGTCTATATATACTGGTGGGGAGGTTGGCTGTGTTGTCATTTCTTGATTGGTTGATGGAGTTGATGTTTGCAGATTGGCTGGCTTTCTCTTAAGAACGTGTGTGGCTGAGGTATTGGCTATGTGTCTATCAGCCTCCTGTGTTGTAACGACTTGGGTAATGGGCTGTTTGATGACCTTCTGAGTTCTATTGTTTTGACATCGTGGATCTTGTGCTGTAATCTCCTGGGTCGTAATGACCTGAGTAATGGGCTATGTGATGACCTTCTGAGTTCTAATGTTGTGACACAATTAGAGACACAATTACCAACCTAATCCTACAGAAACCGAGACACAGAACAGGACAATGGTATCGCCCTCCTCCCCTAGGCACCACAGATAAAATCAGCAAAATTCTCCACAAACACAATATCAGGACAGCCTTCGGGACTGACCAAAAAATAGCCAACATCCTAAGAAACTCCAAAGACAAGATCCAGCTGGAAAACCAAGGAGTTTATGAAAAACCATGCAACAATTGCCCAGCCACATACATTGGACAAACCAACAGGAGGATAAATGCATGCATTGCAGAACACAAGAACGCAGTCAGAAAAGAAGAAAATTCTTCCTCCCTTTTCCAGCACCTTAAAGCCACAGGACATGAAATTAATTTTGAGGGAACCAAATTAATCTCCAATACTGAACACTTCAACAAGAGAATAATCAGGGAAGCCATCGAAATAGAGAAACACCCCCCATAACATGAATAAATAGGACAATGCCTCCTGCCTACCACACATTTGGAAACTAGCCCTTATCAACAAATGAGTCCCAGCCACAAAAACCAATACCGAACCCAAAACAACTCATGATGCCACTACCAATCTCCCTCACCAGACTCAAACCCAAACCCATCCCATAGATGAAAGGCAACCACCATCCAGAAACCAGACCATGGCTACATCACCAGCTGCCACAAACCCTGACCCCCAAACCAAGCAAACTGACACACACCATGAACACATAGCCAGACCTCAAACTCGGAGCCAAACCAAAGCCCGGAACATGACATCACAGCCACCCGCTCAGGATATCACATCACAGAACTCAGGAGGTTACACCACAAAACCTCAGGATGTTACAACACAGCCAACGACCCAGGAGATTACAGCACAAGATCCAGGATGTCACAACAATAGAACCAGAAGGTCATCACACAGCCCATTACCCAGGTCGTTACAACACAGGAGGCTGATAGACACACAGCCAATACCTCAGCCACACATGTTCTTATGAAAAAGCCAACCAATCTGCAAACCTCAACTCCATCAACCAATCAAGAAATAACAACATAGCCAACCAGCCCGCTTACAACAGAGCCAGCACACCACACCTCCCCATCAGTATTTACAGAGAGATGGCAGCTCCGATCATGCTTTGCTCGCACAAGCATGAAACCGAAAGCATATATTAGATGAGAGAGAAAGAGAGAGATGATAGATGAGAGAGTGGGAGGGAGAGAGACCAAGAGTTTGTAGGCAATCGTTGGCTAATTAGGACCGTATGATCCAGAAGCATTTAGAAAACTGAAAGCTTTTTCTTTTATCTGCTATTGTCAGCCTTACCAGGTTGACCAAATAAGAAAGAAGACCAGATATGCTAATTCTTATTTATTATGCAACTGCATTAACAAAATCCTGCAAGTCTGAAAATACAATTCTGCCACCATTGCCTTTCTCTCCTGAAAAACTAGAGGGGATCCTTTCTGAGCTCCACTCACTATCCATCTATGGGATATGCTGTCTCTTATCTCACGTTCCCTAGACAGCATTTCATAACCCTGTCTCCCAAAGTCTTTCCCACATACCAACACATCTATTTATTTTGTTTCATTTGCAGTCAGTAAAGAAAGCAATACTTCACTTCATCCTCCAGGGAAAGAGTGAAGGCAAACAAGGTCCAGGCAGAAGTAGAACACCATGGCTTCAAAATCTAAGAGACTGGTTTGGACAAAACTCAGCAGCACTTTTTCGTATGGCTGTTGATAAAAATAGGATCGCCAACATGATCGTCAATATCCAAATGATGGATATAGCACAAGAAGAAGAAGAAAGAAAGCAAAGTACTGTACATATAATACAAGGCAAAGGTGACAAAACTATACATAGGAATGTTTGATGCTTTCTACCAGCATCAAGAACAATAAAATAATTTAGGCAATGGCCTAGAATCAGGGAGATCCCGTTTTAAGTCTATCCTCAGGCATGGAGGCCTCTGGATAACCTTGAACCAATCATTCTTCTCTCTGTTTGATCTATTTCACTGTATTGCTGTATGGAAAAAAATAATAGAGACAATATTATGAACATCTCCTTCCACTCATAAAGGAAAGGAGCAATAGAAATTCAATAAATAGATGAGTAAGATCCTATGAATTTAACAGAGCAAAGAATGCATCTTCTTCAAAGAAAATGTGTGTTGTCTTACTGAGTATCAAGAACTCGAGTATATATAATCCCTATACAATCCCTCTCCTTCAAAGCATTCCTTTTTCAAAGTTTCTTGTTCCAATTTGTAGAATTTAAAATTACTGCTTATTTTTTTTTCTCCCACTGATTACTAATCCCCACATATATATTTGCACAGGTATGTATGGTGCCTACTGTATAATTCATTAATGTAGGGCAGAATCTTTGCACCGCAACGTTTCTCTGTTTGAAAAGAGCTGAGTTACAGCCATTCAGCTTCTTTCAAAGAACTGCTTCAACTGCTGCTTGCACCTTGGCATTTCAGGGAATATGGACACAACTGATTGATGTGTAACCAGCTCCTAGGCTGACTGGCATTAAACGGCTTTCTAGAAAGTCATTTTAAACCAGTTTAAAATGATGATGCCTCTGTTATGCTAATCTAAGTTTGATAAACAACAATCTTTATAGGCTTCATTAAGCACCTTTGAATTACAAAGATTCCAGATAAATTCAAGGGCTAAAGCAGAAAGCTATTCAACATATTGATGACTCTCTCTCTCTCCCCCCCCCCCGCTGTGTGTGTGTGTGTGTGTGTGTGTGTGTGTGTGTGTGTGTGTGAAAGAGAGAGAGAGAGACTCAGTAACCAGTTCTTCAATTAATTTTTTGTGTATTGTTCAGAAACAGCTATGTATTTAGTGAATGCATTCACTCTACATTGAATTGAATTTCTCCATTTGTATGGCAAACTAACCAAAAGCATGGTCCATACCATAACAGATTCTCAAAAATCCTCCCCCCACCCCCAAAATAAAAGTGCCTAACTAAGTTAACACTAACTGTTAACTATATGATCCGCTGGGGGAAGATGCTTCCGGGAAAAGTGTCAAACAAGTAAATATGACTGCCATGACCACCCAACTGAAGTCTTGTCTGTATTTGTCACACATTAAAAGGGTTTCAGGACTTTTTTGTCAGGGTTGACATCTTGACTTTTTATAGATAACAATGAAACCATGATATTTTACATCCTCTTTCTTTCTTTCTTTCTTTCTTTCTTTCTTTCTTTCTTTCTTTCTTTCTTTCTTTCTTTCTTTCTTTCTTTCTTCCTTCCTCCCTCCCTCCCTCCCTTCTTTCATTCCTTCCATTCTAGTTGATGGGCCTTGGCATGAATTTAAATCTGGTGCATTGCATGTAAATCAAACAGGCAAGATGTTATGCAGGGAAACCTAGAGGGCTGGTGAGCAGCACTATTGACACTTATCAGTTCCCTTGCCTGATGTACCCCTTCCTGCTTAACATAAACAAAACCTAAATGGACTGATTACAGGGTCTTCCACTTCACTTGAAGGATTCGGGCTAAGTTATGAATGAAAGCGGACAAGGGAACATGCAGGAACAAGGGAAAATGCAGCTCCAGCTGAGACTACTGCCTCGTTTTGCCTAAGGTTAGGACTGGATCTATCCAGTATAACTTCCAGCCATAGTTGGCATCAGACATAGCATCCTTGCACAAATCAGTATTGCATGTGATGATCAACCTCCATCCTGATCCGCCCTTTCCACTGCAGTGCATATTGTGTCCCTGGGCTTTGCAGTGGGTGGGTGGTTTTCATATCTGATCTCTCATTTCAGAACTCTGGAAGGGTCACACTTGAATCAGTCCAGAATACTTCAATGTATTAGGGCCCCACTCTGCCAAGTTCCCCTAAGACTACAAGCTGACCCAGTTTTAATATTTCACAGAATAATAGAGTAGAATCCAGGGGCACCATCCAAGATGTGATGGCACAACTGAAGCTCTGTTCCTTTTTTTATATGCAACTTACCCTGGTAAAACAGTTGATTACTTGTGTAATGTTGGAACACTCGTACCAAAATTTAGTCATTGGCTCTTCTTTCTGATGAAAGGTCTAGGATTCTTCTCTCCCTGCTACAAATAAAGCTTGACATCTCTAGTTCTATTCTGATATCAATAAAGAGCTGCGATGGTGCAGTAGTTAAAATGTAGTACTGCAGGGTACTTCTGCTGACTGCCAGCTGCCTATAATTTGGTAGATTGAATCTCACCAGGCTCAAGGCTCTGCCTTCCATCCTTCTGAGATGGGTAAAATGAGGACTCAGATTGTTGGGGGGCAATAGGCTGATTCTGTAAACTCCTTAGAGAGGGCTGTAAAAGCACTGTGAAGTGGTATATAAATCTATGTGCATTCCTCTCTAGATGGGCATGCATGAGATGATAAAAGGGTGGTGATTTTTTTAGCCCTAGACATAGACACATAGATTTATGTGTATATATATATATTATTATAAAACCTTTATGCCCTGGGTAATTTCAACCTTCAATATCATTGATTGTGGATTTTGGAGTTTTTTTGTTTTTGAGGTTGTGTGTGGCCATGAACCTTGAGAATTAGAGATACAGTTTTACAGTGGTTCTGCTCTTGTTTGGGTGATCAGTTCCAGTCAGTCTTGTTGCAAGAGGAGAGGTCCAATCCTTGGGCACTTCAGTGTAGGATATATCTGACTTTAGCCCTCTTCTCCATTTCATTTAACATCTACAAGAAACTACTAAGGAAGACCATCTATTGTTTGAAATTAGGTATTTGAATGTTAAAATAATGTGTCAAAAATTTATTTTGCATTTCTTTTAACTGTTGTTATTGCCTTGTCTGCTGTCCTGGGAAAATGTGAACCTGAAGAATATCATAAAGACGGTTTATTCGATAAAACGAAAATGCATAATTTGTGCATACAATCTAATGGACGATAAATGGCATCTATTTTTTTTTCTAATTTAGGAACAATGGCACTTCTCATAGTTAGGATGCAAAAACTCGTGAATATTGTTAATGTGGCAGACTGGGGATAGGGGTGAGTTTTATTTTTCTGTGGGGAATAATTTCCACAGCAACCTCCAGCCTTCTTGGCTACCCACACTTTGAGTCAATGGCATTCTAGGCTCAGGCTATATGCAGAATCACATTTCTCCCATTGTTCCTGCTTGCCCTGCCAGATCTAGCGAGAGGGAATGATTTAGGTCCCTTCTATCAAACCATGCCATCTTGTTGAGCCCCAGAGTTGTACCTTCTCAGTGGCAGCACCTGCCCTGTCGTGTACAGCATTTCACAAGACAGTCAAATGAACACAACATGATAAGCCTTTCACAAGGCACTGAATCCCTGGCTGTTTCTCCAGGCATTTGGGTCAGGTATATATATCAGCTCTGCTGTTTTCAATGTGGGGTTTCCCCCCCCCCCCACTCTTTTTTGGTGAATGAGGTTGTGGTTGATCCTGATCATTGGGGAAAATATATAGTAGGCTTTTATGTCTTTTGATCCTTGCAAGCTACCCAGAGTCAATTGAGGAACCTATACAAATGACATGAAGCCAATTAAAACTCAGGAGAAGACATCATAAGAAAATTCCTCCTGTGGTATTTGTTGAGATTAAGAATTAAAGGCAGCCAGGGATGATGTGACAGAGAGTTGTATAACAGAAAAGCAACACCCTTCACAACAATAAGTCACTCTCAAAATCACCTCCTAAAGAATTTCTAATGCACTCTCAAAATAACTCAGAAAGACAAAACCTTTCTTTTTAGATATCTTGAATCAAATAAAAATCAGGGAAATCAGAAAAAGAAAAGAAAAGTTGTCAAGCCATTAAGAAATCAATTTACTACAAGATGGTGCCTTGGTTTTCAGAAATTGTGCATTTTGGAAAAAAAACATCCTCCAGAGGAATACTTAATTCCAGGAGTTTGAACTCCATCGTTTTTGAAAACAGCAAACTAGCGTAGATGCCAAATGTCAAACTTTGTTGTAGAAGAAAGAAGAAACCCAACCAATGAATCAAAGTTCCTGTCATGATTCTATCTATGTTATGCATTTGTACACAGTTTGCAAATAAAAAGAAGTCCATGGAATGTCTCAGACTCAGCTCTTTCAAATCTTCACTTCAGCAGCAAAAATCAAATTGGATTCTTGCTGTGTAAAATGAATCACAGTAGGTGGGTGTTTCCAGTATGTCTTAGGAACTGAAGTGCTGAGCTTTACTAAGTGCATTGTAGTAGGCCAGCCATTTATAATAAAGAGTCTGGAGGGCATATTTTATTATCTTTGGAACTGCTCGGTCTTAACAGAAATAATAATCCAGTTAATGAGTTAATTGTATGCAAATTCTCAATTTTAAAAAAAAAATCGTTCAAATTATAGTTTGGCATAACCAGCTGTTGCTATCTTGCTCCAAAGAATAAGGCATAGAATCTCTCAACATAGAATTTTACTGCTGCCTTTTTCAACTGAATGAATGTAATAGGAGGGCATGCTTCAGGTGCCACCAAAATCTTCAGTAAGCAGGTTGGAAGGATTGTTAATTCTGGTCTGTAGTGTGAACTTGACCATAGCAATTATTATTTTCAGTTTGTTTGCTTATTTTACTAATTTAACTTACCAAATACATTCAAGTAAGTTAAATAAATAATTCTTTGTTTGGGCAGGTTGCATAGTGCCAAAATAACATAAAATAAATCCATACTGTTTTATTTCCTGTATGATCACTAGAAATTGTTCTTAGTTTTTGAAGTAATAAATCAGAAGTTTTAGGCAGGTGTGCCAACATCATGTGAAATATGTGGTTGAGGAAATTGCATCTTCTTGGATCAATCTGTACAACTTTTGTTTCATATTAAATTCTAAGCTTTTTTATATTCCTTAAAAGCCTCCCCATGGTTTTTTATCTTTTTCACTAGAGCATACTTTCAACTAACTTTATTCCTATGAATGAGATCTTTGGGTATTGATAATAAACCTCCAGCATCTTTAAAAAAAAAACCTGTTTATAGCTGTTTCAAATGTTGAATGGAAATAATGCAAATCTCAGTAAGTGGTGCTTCTAAAAATCATATACATTTTCTACAGTTTTTTAGAGAATTGTAGAGAAATTATTTATTGAGTGATCAAATTTACCTGACTGTCCATCTGACAAGTTGTAGCTTTCTACAGATGTACTACAGCTGTGTAAATTGGAAGAGAGCATTCCATTTATGAGACATGAAGTGTTCAACGTATACATATTGGCTCTATACGTTATAAATTTATCTTGCATTCTTGCTAAATATAGACTATGAGATGAAGGAAGAACCTGCCACATGGAAAATACTTTTTTTTTTTTACAGAAATCAGATCAGCTTGGTGGCATTTTTACCATGTTACCCCAAGCTGAATTGCAATTGCTGACACTTTGGAGCGCAGACAACTGGTGATAACCATTAGGCTTATAGATGCTTTATAACCTATTTACTTTTCACCTTCCTTCAGGTACATATACCATATTCTTGAGGCGATATTCATAAACTCATAAAAACTACAGACTTTTCAGTAGTTATGTCTGTCTATGAAATATTTTGGTAAACAATAAATCTGGCAGGATTGGTATGGTTTTCAAATAATGCATCAAAATATGATTTTTCAAAGAGGAACTGGTTCTTTTTTAAAAAGTTTGTTTTAAAACTTTATTGTGTTTTGTGTTTTGAGAGTTGCTTGAAATATTTCTTGCTTCTTGTGCCATCTTGAGTTTCATTAAAAGAAACGGGTGGGACAGAAGCTTTTCCAGTAAATTAATTAATTGCAAGGAATTATAAACATGTTGACACCTGGGTTAGCCAATGCAATCTTAATTCACATCCACCTATTTCTTATAACCAGTTTTAGAGGAGTCATTCGGAGCCAATAAATATCTCCACTGAGACCAATTTAGATTTATTTTTATTGATTGATAACATTTTTATACTACTCTATTTCTGTCAACACAAAGCTGTACTGGTGATGAGATGATACAGTTGTTTCCTAGTATGTTGAAATCAGCTCTTCAAAGAAAGCCATATAATTAGTTGTCATCCCCACTTTTGTAACAACTGTTTCACTAGAAATAGTATTTAACCCTTAATCACTTCAGGCGATCATTATCAGTACCCTTTTTAGTTTTTGTTTTAGCATACTGTTTCTTTACAAATACATTCTTTATTTCACTGAAGCCAATTGCTAAGGAATTTTAAAATGGTAGAAAACATGGTTCAGAGGTCCTCTGGTCCGCTTTTGAAATAATTAAAGATGAATCCCAAAGTGCTGTTTTTAATGTTAAATTCTGTATGAGAACCTTGAAACCTTAACTTTTTTTAAAAAAAATAAATACATGATTTCATGTATGTAGCTTCCTATTGCCTTTCATCTTGGAGGGACTCAGTTTGCTGAATTTAAGATAAAATAAATCCAGCTGTAAATAATAAACTCTTTGTTGAACAGCCATCTGAGCCTCACATAATAAACGGTGTCCTGAAAAAACATGTGTTTTGAGAATCTCTTCAAGAGATAGCCCTTCTCCATTTCAAACATTTCTTTGAAATAAAGAGTGCAGAAGTAGCCCTGATACTCGTTTCACGTTTTCCAGTGGCTCTTCCTAAGTTACGTGGGTTGTGTTTTGAATGCCGAAAAGCAGAATTCTTAAAACATCAGCTTTGCCTTCTTTTCAAACTGAGCAGCAACCAAGCTAAAGAGGAAAAAATTAGGCTCAAATTAGCATTTGATGATCTCAGCCCAGCTTTCTCTAATCCCTCCAACAAAGACTGAAACAGAATGTTGGGCGAAAGTGGGCCCAGATTCCAGTGTTTTTCCAAATTATTGTCAATTACATTTTCAAAAGTGAGGTAAAACTTTTTCTTCTTTTCATTGCAACTTATAAAGTGGTTGGGCATCTTGCTCCGAAGAGAAAATTTTTGAGCGTTTCTGCACCTACATAACAACTGTCTCTTAATTGTGGGCAAAAATAGTAGCAGTGGGGCCTTCTTCCCCGCCCTCTTTTTCCTCCAAAGTAAGATCAGAAGCTTCTTTGTTTAACGCTTTGGCTTACTTTATAGTCTTTGGGGCAGATGCCTCTTAGAACCAATAAGTTTAGGGAGAGGAAGGGAGTCGGGAGAGAGTTAAGACACAGGAAACAAGCTTTGAATGGCTGCCAATAAAAATGATCACAAATCAGGGCTTCTGATGTCATAACCCCAGGGGTCAAAGGTCAGGGAAGGAATAAATGGTTCTGAAAGGGACAGCCTGTCTGTTGCATTGAGCTGTTGTTGGCAGGCGGGCCCATTGGCCATGAGTAAATGAAGAACACAAAGGAACCCAATGTGCCTCATTAGCAGCGAAGGCTTGAGTGAAGAGAAGTGTTTGATTAGGCTTTCATGTCCCACTGTGTTCCTGTGTGATGTCAATGGAATAATGACCATGATCTAATGGTCGCCTCTTTTACATGCAGAAGCTCTCCTGAATAGAGCCTCTCTTTTATTGCATTCATCTCTAGGTTGGCTAAACTGTAGGGAGCCACTCTGGATGGTAGCCTGCGAGACTGACGGCAGGTCAGCTCCAACAGTTTGCATTCACCGGGAACCAAGTAATTTAGTCGCCTCCATCTTCCACCTAAGGAGTGGCAGATTGGAGGTCACATTCAATTTGACAGGGCTTGAGTCACTTTCTATGCCTCACGTCCGAGTTAGACAGATGCAAGGTACATTCGGGGAGGTGCTCACATGCTCTCATTTAATTGGGATGCATTTGATTGGACCTGTGTTGAGTGAACACCCCCCCACACACACACAAGTATGCTGCCAAGCAGAAGATGCCCAAAATAGAGATTTTTTTCCCTCTCCCCAATAATCTGGGGTGCTGGGCTATTTCATTGGGTATACTAAACAAGAAATCATGAATCATGAAGATTTATTTTAATTATAGATACTATATATACATCTATTGATTTGTCTATCATTTCTTCTAAATACAGATGCAGTTGTAATTTATAACTGCAGAGGAAAATAAAATGAATTAGCTCACTTCTCATAAAAGGGAGGATTACAGAGGAGAACGCGTGTATGTGTGCAAAAGTCAGAGTTTTCCAGAGGTTTATGCAAAGATGGTATTCAGTAAGTTTTGACCAGTTCTGAGAACCGGTAGCGGAAAATTTGAGTAGTCCAGAGAACCAGCAAATACCATCTCTGACTGGAGATTTTACAGTATCCTTCCCCTTCCACGCTCACCAAGCCACACCCACAGAATGAGTAGTAAACATTTATGTCAGGTCTACCATCAAAATTTGAGATTTAGCAGGTCAAATCAAAGTTTAAAATATTCTCATGACATGCAAACCTAGCTGCAAGGTTGAAATCAGTCCATAAATAATGAGCTCACTTGATTTTAATATTGAGGCATTTGTTGAATTATTCATACCTTTAACATGGCAAAAATATGGTGTGTTTTTTTTTAAAGTCCTACATCTCACAATTTTTGCTATCATGAAAAACTCTAATACAGTTTAAATTATAAGAAATTAGAAGCATGGCTTATTCTGTTTCATTCTGCAAATTTCTGTCCCATAATTGAAGTATTATTTGTAACAAAATGTAGTCTTTTGCAAATGTTTCTTAAGAAAACATTTGCATATCTCAGTCCCAATCTTCACTGAGATTGCTCAGTGTTGTAAGAAAGTTGTATGGAAATTAACAGTCATTTGAGTTGTATTTGGAGGAGGAGGAGAACTAATAATAGTAATCTTTCTGAAGTAGGTTGGAATGTAGACTTCATTTGGACCAGAGTTGCACCCATTACATTAAATTTAATGCTAAATTAAAATAATTACCCCTTCAATAGATATTCTGGATTTTCCTTTTTTGTTGTTGTTTTCCCTTGGGAAGCTGAAGTATTCAACTCTGTCTGCAGGGCATATTTAAAAATTACATGAAGTAAATTATAGAGTAAGAATTACAGAAATGTGCTTGTGTAATAAAATGAAATGGGACTTGTTTTTAAAAGCAATCCTCCACAGGTTTTTTTTTTCAGGACTCACAGAAAGTAAAATCTGCAATGTCTCTGCATTTATTCAGAGTATTTATATATCCTAGTAATAGTCCACATGGTTTCCATAACATGCAACATTTGATTCATCCATTCTAGGAAGATAGTACTTGAAAGATGCTGGCAAGCTACATAGGTTTCCTAAATTAAAACTCAATTTGAGATGGAAAACTTGTGGTTCTACTGATCATGTTGGATTCCAACTGATATTGTCCCCAGCCAGATAGACAATAGAAGTTGTAATTCAGCATATCTATGAATGTGAATATCTATTGTTGGAAGAATTATCCTTCTGGGTTCAGTTCCAAGTGGGGAAAAAGACACTGGAAACATGGAGGCTGTTTGGAAGGTTTAATGGTGGACAGGGCCACATGGTCTGGAGCTCCAGAGTGAAAAGAAAGGATGATCACATGTTTCAAGGTGAAGGAAGAAAGGACTGAGATGTTGAGAGTGTCTGGATTTTATAACCTTTGTTGGGATTTGAATTGGAGCTTGTATTCTGATTGGTTGTCAGACTCCCATGAGGCCATGCAGGGGTAACTCTGTAGGCTGTCCTGAGTTCCAGGCTTGGTTGAGCCTTGCTGGATGATGATGCACTGAAAGGGCTTTTGAGCAATTGCTATAGCTTTACCTGGAGATCTTTGTTATGTAAAGTATTCTTGCCCAGGTTTTAATGCCCACCCATTAACAAAGGTGAGAGTGAGCTTCTGCTTCTGAGGTGAGTTTCTGCTTCTGAGTTTCTACTCTTTTTAGAGGAAATATTCTGCCTTTTTAATATTTCCCAGGATATTTCATTTTTCTAGGAGAGGGATGGGTGCTAACTTCCTACACTATGAACTGGACAATGGAGATCCTAGTTTATTTTGCAACTCATGTGCAAAACTCATTGAGCAGGCCAGTAACTCACCTTTGGACAACCAAACTGTCTAATCATTGAAAATATATTGACAAATATTCTCTGGATGCTTCTTATAGAACTGATGAATTGAGTGTACATTTTCAATTTTAAATATTTAAAGATCAGAAGGAAATAAAGCTGTCTCTATCTTCACCAAAATTGTAGTTTTAGGCTTCTCTTTATGGCTATTTTAATAAAGACAAATAGATAAAGGCATCTTCTAGTGATCTCCTAATCATTCCATCCATGACGGTTTTTTGGCAGTGTTACAAAATTGGTTTAGGTTTGCTTTCTTCAAGGAATTTTTTCCAACTGTCCAGTCTAGGCAATATCTCTCTCCAAGCATTGAACAAAAGCTACTTAGCTTCTAAGATCAGTCAAGGTCAGATAGGTGTTGTCATCTGCTCAGTGAATTAAAGTGACAATGCAGTGATATTTTTAAAATACATCTCACAAGTAACCTACACACCATCAGTAGAACATTTTCAGATAGAAACTTCAGGATTGATCCCATGTTCTTCTTCCCAAAACTGAGGGTTATGTTTGTATCTTGCTTCCTTACAACCCCTAAATATCAGGCTACTATTATTTCTTCCCTCATTCTCTCCAGACTTATTAACTTTATCTTCTTTGCTTAAGAACCAACTGAATAGACAGACTGGCTTATTTCTTAGAGGACTTATCATTCCCCACATAATCTCACCATGACAAACCGCCACCCCACCCCAAGAAAAGAGTTTGCAATGGGATATCATGGTTTGTTTACATCAGCCATCCAAAGGTCACTTTAACTCAATACTCTGTTGATGCTCAAGTTGTTGTGGCCATGTGGAATCCCATCTCACTCCCCCTTGCCTGCAGTCTTTTGAGAAGACATCACAGCCCGGCTTTCCTTGAGGCTACATCTTATTCTTTTCAAATAAAGGCTAGATTGTGGATTATTTTGGAAGGTCAGATGTAGGTCACCATCAAAGCACCACAGCAGTCCTATAAATGTGTTTTCCTGCTAAGTGGAGCCCAGATTATGTTTGTAACATGAAATTAAATGACACCCTGCATGAAAAGGATATGAGGACTGTTAACACCAATCAGATATAAGTTTGCCGCTTTTGGATTCAATCTATGAAATTTTAGGCCATGCCCCTAGTTAACAGATTGTGTATCTCCTATTGAATTCTACTATTCTCGCTAATTTATGTTAATCCATTCATTATTACTTTTAAGCCTTTTTAAAGCAATGGTTAAGTGGTCTTAGAACAATAGAATCATAGAATTATGGGGTAAGAAAGGACCAAAAGGATTATTTAACTCTCTGTGTTAAGCAGGAAAAAAGCCAATTAAATAGCAGCACCAGCCAGATATTCATTTATACATCTGTTTAATCTTCTGGCCTGTCCACAATACTATTTTTAATGGCTGACTTTTATAGTCTGACTAGCTGATAACCCACCGTTGCCCGAGTATTTATCCCAATCCTGTATTAGGCAGGATTAAAAGGTATTCCTGGACACCTCCCCCTTTCTCCCGCTTCTCCACCTTGAATGACGCTCGACTCTCCCCACCCCACTACTCGAGGCTACCGCCTCAACCCTTCTCACCTCTATCTCTGGGGCTCTCCCTTCACCCATCCACACCCCTAGCTTTCGCGCCTCCTCCCCCGCTTCCCCTTCAATGGTCCTCAAGGTGGAATGCTGCCATGCTTCCTGAGGCTGCTGCTTCTAAACCTGCAGTGCCTACTTGGCTCCCACTTGTCCCTGTGGCACAGCCAACTCCATCAATCCCTATGCGCAATGTGCAACCAAAGGAAGCCCCCTTGTGGAGTACTGTGAAGCCGTTACCATGTGCTTTGAAGCCATTACCATGGTAACTCCACTGTGCTGTACAGCAGAAGCCATTTTAAAGCACCTCCCCCCCCCCCCTGAGAGGTGTTAGGGATGTCTTACCCCCACAGTATTTTTTTCCAGAGAGTAAGTCATTTATCTACCATATTTGGTTGAAATTACTGGAGGCATTCCAGAGTTATGCTGGAACACACACACACACACACACACACTTTTATATATATAGAAGATAAAAAGACAAAACATGGAAACTGGTTAGGATGAGTATGGGCAAGCCCTCCCATAGACTCTCTTTCCCTTTCTCATTCTCTTCCTCTTCTTTTTCTTTCTCTTAATAAGTTGAACATGGAATGGAAAGTGGAAATTTTCATTTGAGAGACAGGGGAGAGAGCTGCTGGTGGTAGAGTAGAAGTTTTAACTCTTCAGTGATGTCCAATTTTTGGCTACTTTATAGCAAGTGCTCACTTATGCTACCCAAATGGGACATGTAAATGCATACTGATGCATTTAAAAGATGTCTCAGTCCACAGGAGTGGGGAAGGCTTGAGAAAGGTTTCAGAAGGGGCTCTCCTAGTTTTCCAGAGATTCAAAGGAAAGTTGGCAGAAATACATTTAGTCTTGTATGATTCTAAAAATGTAACTTTGCAATAAGGGTAGAGCTAATACTCCTAGTTAGCCTTCTTGTTTGTACTATCTCAGACTATTTCACAGGACTAATACAAGGCCTCTGGGAAGCAAGATGGTTCTATTGTGCTATTTAAGAAAACTGTGTTACATATGTATATATTCTATTTAAAGTGTATAGAGTAGAATTATGTAATACTACTATTCGATTTAGTGAAGTAATGACAATGATTGATGTTAGGGAGACTGTACCACATTCAAGTTTTTTATTGTAAGAATTGTCTGTCTTTGTGTTTGTTTAATTGTTTAAATTAAAAGAAAACTGTGTTTAAACATCAATCAGAGTTATTCTATCTACACGTTTCTATGATTTACAGAAAAGTGAAGGGATCCAGATATGACAGAATGTTCACTGCCTTAAATTGTTTATATAAAAATAATGAAGACAGGAAAGGAAGGAAGGAAGGAAGGAAGGAAGGAAGGAAGGAAGGAAGGAAGGAAGGAAGGAAGGAAGGAAGGAAGGAAGGAAGGAAGGAAGGAAGGAAGGAAGGAAGGAAGGAAGGAAGGGTGTGTATGTGTGTGTGTGAGAGAGAGAGAGAGAGAGAGAGAAAGAGAAAAAGAGAAAGAGTGGGATGCAGTGGGAAGAGTTGTACATTTATTCTCTTTACTATAATTATTTAAAATTGAAGGTGCTTGCCAGAAGTAAATTTGTGCTCACTTTTGATGTCTCCTCAAATGTTCCTCTTTCTTCCTATGTCTTCTGTATGCCCAGAAATAATAATAATAATATCTGAAATGCCCCTCAAAGTTAGTCAGGAAACAAGGAAACAATGCAGGGGACATGTCTCTGGAGATTCTTGGTCATCCAGGTCATGGTGATCCCAAAGATGCTTTTTCAAAAGGCTTCTTCAGCTTCTTCAATGAGAAGTGAAACATCTTCAAAGAAAAAACAGATAGTCGAGTTGCCTTTTGAAAAAGTACCTTTGGGATAATGCAGGAGACAGTGAATGGAGCTAGTCAATTCATCTGTGCATTCATATATTAGTACTGATGCTTGGAAGTGCTTGATGTCCATCAATAAATGCACATATTTCTCTTTAACAATTATTTTTATTCCCCAGGGATAGAGGAAATTCTCAGAAGCAGTATTCCAAACCTTCAGCTTTCATGGACAATCTTCATTTCTAGACCTTTCCACCTGTTTCAGGAAAACCATCAATTCAATTCAAACATAGAATCACAGGGCTGGAAAGAATCTCAGAGGTCTACTAGTCCAGCAACTGTACAAGGCAGGAGAAGCTTATATTATCCTGGTGAAATGGTTGTCCAGTGTATTTCTAAAAACCTCCAGTGCTGAAGCACCCACAACTTTGGAAGGCAAGCTCTTCAATTGATTAATCACTCTCAATGTCAGAAAATTTATCCTGACTTCTAAGTTGGATCTTTCTTTAACAAGCTGCCACCAGTGGTGAGCTGCAACCAGTTTAACAAATGGTTCTGTGAGCACACGCGGAGCATTCAACAAACAGCAATTTAAAGCTCTCTAACTCACCTTCTAGCCTTCCCTGGTGAGTAAAACAGTTGAGGTGCGGTAATCCACTTTGCCACGTGAATCAAATGAATCAAATGAAGGAAATGTAAGGCAGGATAGGGTGGGTGTGGGTGTGTGGGACCAACTGATCGTTGTTCATACCGGTTCGTTAGAACCGGTGTGAACCGGCAGCAGCCCACTACTGGATGCCACCAATTACTTCTCATCCTGCCCTCTGGTGCTTTGGAGAATAATTCCTCTTCTTTGTGACAGGCCCTCAAGTACTGGAAGACAGTTATCTTCCTAATCCTGCTCTTTGATAGGCTAGACATGTGTAGCTCTTTCAATTGTTCATCGTACAATTTAGTCTCCAAATCCTTTATCATCTTTGTTGCTCTTCTCTAAACTTCTTCCAGGATTTCAGCATCTTTTTTGTATTGCAGTGATCAGAACTGGATTTAATATTCCAAGTGTGGCCTCACTAGTACGGTATAAAGTGGCATTATCACTTCCCATAATCTTGAGGTTATCCCTTTGTTGATGGCCAAGACTGCATTGGATTTTTTGGGGGAAGCTTCTACCCTCAAAACAACGTTATAGAGATTGCACACCAGAACAACGAGACACAAGGACAGTTTTTTTCATCACTCTGCTATGCAACTAATTCCCACAACACTGTCAAACTATTTACTAAGATTGCATTACTATTATTCTTCTCATCCTTCCTATTACCTTCTACTTATGACTGTAAACTTGTTGTTTATATCTTTACGATTTATATTGTTTTATTTAGTTTCCTAGTATGATTTTGATTGCTTATTTAGTATCCTATGACTATCATTAAGTGTTGTATCTTATGATTCGTGATGAATGTAGTTTTTATGTACACTGACAGCTCATGTACCAAAGACAAATTCTTTGTGTGTCCAATCACACTTGGCCAATAAAGAATAAAGAAGAATTAAAGAATTGCTGGCTCATAAATGGTGGTCCACTAGGACATCTAGATCTCTTTCACAGTTACAACTATTGAACCAGATACAACACATTTTGTCCCAGTGCATTTATAGCTTTTCCTGCCTAAATGCAGGATCTTACTTTTTTCACCATTGAATTGCTTCCTGTTGAAAGGGACCCAATGCTCAATTAAAATATGGCCACCTTTAGAATTATCCATAAAAAGGGTTAAGTAGAAATTAACCATTTCCTTGAGGTGAGCTTATTGTAGGTGGAGTTTGGAATGCAGGGAAGAGCAGATTCCCCCCTGCATTTTTCCTTGATTATGTTTAATTACTTTTGAGGGTTGTGAGAGTTAGTATTATCCACCTCCAGGCACCAGTGACTGACAAGTACAGTATGGCAGTTGATGCAGTTTATGGGACTTACCGCCATCAAATAACTAAAGACCAAAACTGAGATGAAAAGCAACAGCATTATTACTTTTTGTTGTTATTAAAACAGTTCTATTTGTTTGTTGCAAACCTTCACTGGTAGCACAGGACGGAAATGTTTAGGTGGTATTACATTTTTCAGGGTTAAACTACACCTCAACTGAACAAAAGCATAAGAGAAATAAAGTCTGAGGTATTTTCAGACTACACCTGTATTGTTCTTTTCTGAAAGTTTCATGAAAATTTGTTTTGCTGTTTCTGACCGGCAGGAAGGTTTTATCCAGTGGTATTTTCATGCTTCAGGCAGGCAAAAAGACAAACCAATGCTACCAATTAGTAACATTTGTTGTTGTTATTTTGAAGTATTACTAAGGTAGTAGTGGCTCAGTGGTTAAAGACATTGATCTTGTCAGCTGGAAAGCTGACAGCCCAGGTTCAAGACTCAAGCACTGCGCAATGAGATGAGTTCCCATTACTTGCCCCAGCTCCTGTCTACCTAGCAGTTTGAAAGCATGCAAATGTCAGTAGATAAATAGGTACCACAGCGATGGGAAGATAACACTGTTCTGTGTGCCTTTGGCATATAGTCATGCTTCTCACATGACCATGGAAATCCAGACAACACTAAGAAATAGAGATGAGCACCGACCCCCTAGAGTCAGACATGACTGGACAGAGGAAATGTTTACTTTTACCTCAGGTGGTAATCTCAATAACTAACTACCAGTTTTGTCTAGTGGTTAAGGTGCTGGCCTAGGAATTACGAGAGTCTAAGTTCTAGTCCTGCCTTAGGTATGAGAGTCAGCTGGTTGACTGTGAGCCAATCACTCTCTCTGACCAACCCACCTCAGAGGGTTCTTGTTGTGGATAAAATCACATAATTAAATAAATAGTATCCCACAACATTCCAGCTATGCCAAATATAGGTAGTCCTCGACTTACAACAATTCATTTAGTGACCATTCGAAGTTACAACAGTACTGAAAAAAGTGACTTATGGCCATTTTTCAGATTTATGATCATCGCAGCATCCTCAGGATCACGTGATCAAAATTCAGATGCTTGGCAAATGGCTCATATTTATGACCATTGCAGCATCCCTGGGTCATGTGATCCCCTATTTTGTGCCCTTCTGACAAAGCAAAGTCCATGGGGAAGCCCAATTCATGTAACAACCCTGGTTACTGACTTTAATGACTTCAGCGATTCATTTAACAACCATGGCAAGAAAGGTTGTAAAATGGAGCAAAGTTCACTTAACAAATGTCTCAGTTAGAAACAGAAAATTTGGGGCTCAGTTTATTTTATAAATCCAGGACTCCCTGTAGGTCTGGCACATCTAGAACCGTCTGTGCCGTAGTGAAACACAACACAGATAAAAAGTCCATACAGAGAGTGGTAAGGACAGCTGAGAAGGTTATAGGTAACTCGTTTCCCGTTATTCAGGATACCGCTTATAAGCGCTATGTACTTAGCGCTCAAAGCATTGTTAGAGACCCCACGCATCCACTTCATGGTCGGTTTCTGTTGCTCCCCTCTGGGAGGAGGTTTCAAAGTATTTCTAGCAGGACTACCAGATTCTGTAATAGCTTCGTTCCCTATGCCATCTACCTAGTAAACTCAGAAAATTCATTTTTCTCGCCATGTACATGCATACATCCGAACTAGACTGTGTTATTTCTCCATGTTATATAATATATGTGGGTACGTGCATAATTATTTATTTATTTATTTATCTTGTCATGTTTATGTTTATATTAGAGGTGGAGCAACATAATTTCATTTTAATGTATGCCGATTAGTGTACATTCAAAGTGACAATAAAGTATTCTATTTTATTTTATTCTTTAAAAAAAACCCCACACCTTGGTCAGTGGACAAGCCATTCAGCAAGCGTTGGGCCAGTCACAAGCTTTCTTGTTTCATTAGTTAATGGCGTGGCTATTCGAAAATAAGTGCAAAGTATATAACTTAGAAGCCATTAAAGATTATAACTCTTGCTTTCATTGTACAGTATCTCAAATTCCTGCAATTACAGAAACTGCAGTTGGCTGTGTTTCCTGTCTAGTCTACCTGGTTAAGGCTAACTGGGAATCAAGGAAAAAGGAAAATAAGTAAAACGAAGTCATTTCTGAATGGGATGTGGAGCCATAAGCAATGTTTGAAGGGTGTGTGTCAGGTTAGGCTCCATTCAAAATCCAAGAAAGAAAACCTTAGACTCCATTGTTATAGAGAAAAGGACTTCTACTGAATTTGAAGTGGTAGCATCAGAAGAAATACAAGATCTGAGAGAATAGGCGCAAAAATCACATGTAGAAAGTTAGCCCATGTTCCCACTGCCAATAGTTCAAACTGGCCATCCAATCTGAGGTGTGTATAATGTCATGTGGGTGCATCTTCAGCTGGTGTTTCACACATCTGGTATGCCAAGACCGTTGGCCTTGGCCTAGAGAGATAAGACGCTACATCTGCGCCGGTAAGCAAGTAAGCATAATTAAGTAAGCACCCCAACTTTTACAATACATCAACTTCATCCTCCAGCACCATTTTCCCCCACAAAGCCCAATTATTCTCCCCCCCCACCCCCATTTCTATGGCAGCCGGAAAGAGACCAAGCAGAAGAAGGATTCTTGGAGCTGACAGTGTGTGTGTGTGTGTACCCAGGAGCATCTAGTTCAGGGGTCTCAAACTCAAGGGCCATTGGCTAGATCCAGCCTGTGGGCTGCTTAGATCCGGCCTGCAAATCTGGCCTGGAAATAGCAAAGGATCAGCCTGTGGTATCTCCGCTAGTGCAAATGGGGCATTGGTGGGGGGGCGTTTTGACCAACTGGGTGCTTCAGGAGGCCATCCAGGCCGAAAGGAGGGTGCAAGGCAGCTGCCTGCAGTCCCCCCATGCCTTGTTTTGGCCGACAGGGTGCTGCAGGAGGCTGGCTGTCCCATCTCCTCCCCACTCTCCAGCCTATGGATGACAACTATAATGTTGATCGAGCCCTCCAAGAAATCCAGTTTGACACCCCTGATCTAGTTGTACAGGTAGTGCTCGACTTACAACAGTTCATTTAGTGACCGTTCAAAGTTACAACAGCATTAAAAAAAACAACTTACAAATGTTTTTCACATTTATGACCATTTTGGCATCCCCATGATCATGTGATCAAAATCCAGACACTTCTCAACTGACTTGTATTTATGACCGTCGCAGCATCGCATGTGATCCTCATTTGTGACCCTCTGACAAGCAGAATCAATGGGGAAGCCCGATTCACTCAACAATCCTGTTGCCACCTTAACAACTGCAGTGGTTTCTCTTAACAACTGTGGCAAGAAAGGTCATAAAATGGAGCAAAATTCACTTAACACATGTCTCCCTTAACAGCAGAAATTCTCTGCTCAATTGTGGTCATAAGTTGAAGACTACCTAGGTTGAAATAATCCTTTCCATCACTCCGATCAAGAATTCAAGAGGTTCCACTCTTATCTTTTGCCACATGCTCTGGATTTGGCAAAGATTTTCTTAAACAGTTAAAAATTTCTCAACATTGTATATAGTGCTAATTTCTGTAGTGGAAAAATACAGTAGTCAGACGGGATCTCTCTGACAGCCAAAAAGCATGATGAAATCTTTTTTCCCCCAAACCCTCCTTCTTTCTACTGTTATTTATCTGATAAACAAGGAACTGGAGACAGTTGTCTCATAGCTGTTTTATGGCAAAATACATGCTTAGTTTTGCATTATGTTTAATTGCCTAATTTTCTGGCACAAATACGCTTCCAGTTTAGTCAATGAAATTCTGGGGTTTGTAAAGGCAGAAACAAGGAGGCAGCCTCATGCCTGGAGGCTGATCTTAGTTCTTAATCTCCACATGGTTGAAGTGCGCTCTCAGAACCGGTAGGAGAAAATTTGGAAACCCACCACTGTGTTGGTGGTATCTCAAAGTACCCTGACACTGTTTGCTCATCGGGATCTTATTTAATTCATCTTTAAAGCCAGTTGAAGAGTCCTAAATTGTTCCTTGGAAAGAATACATTAACTGTTCTTGACATTTGCCCAACATGGCTGCAGGTTCTACCTGCTTTTTCGCTATACTGGTCTAGCTCTTACTGTGAAGCTACCAAAGCATGATGCAATAAGAGGTTTTGTTTATTAGCTAGTTATTTATAGAGCCTAACATCTTTTAGGAAGAAATTTGCCTCAACGTCATCAATTGTTCCATGCCTAAAAGAGGATTAAGACTTGGGTTGCTACAGCCCCTAATCCAGCACCACAACTGCTATATCTCACTGGTTTTTGGAACATACTACATAAAATAAGAGTGTATTACTAATTTCCTGGTATGCTGTTAACTTCCTAATATACTTCTGTCCAAATTATTTTTTGTACTGAGATGATTATTAATAGGCAATAAGCAACAGAAGGTCATCTTTGTCTTAAAGATTTTTTTGAACAACATTTTTATCAACAGACGAACAATTGAGTTGTTTGTATAGACAATGATACAATAAGTTATGAATCCAAAATATGCCTTTTTCACTTCCTGCCGATTACATACAAGTGTTACTACTGAAACAAGCAGGATTCCTTTAGACAAAAGGATTTGAGAACTCTTTTCCCCAAATTTCCCACTTTTCAGGTAGATACTCTCCTTGGAATAAGATACTTTCCTCATGACAAGAGCATAGTGGGGAGGTGATGTTTTTTTCCTGCCACATAGAAAATTGCAAATGAAGCTTTCTTTGACAATTGACCTCAAAGAGGAGCAAAAGAAACTGATTCTGTGTATATAACATTATCTCGACCAAACTTTCAGTCTAGAGGGTTCAATACATTTTGTGGTTCCTATTCTTTTGCTCCTTCATCTCCTCCTATTCTAAGGTAAGATTCCATCTAGCAGAGGCTTATAACATTTTTATGTGTAGAATTTACTGGCACAAAGCATGATGATGGCCACTGCCTTAAACTTTCTATGAGGTATTTTAGACCCACTCATAGAAGTAAAATTAGAAGTAAAATAATGATGACTGTTCATCTATCATTCTCACTATCTCACTATCATTCTCACTACCATTAGATAATGGAACTTCCATAACTGCAGGATGAATATTACTCAAAATTGGTTATCCAAGTGCAGGAACAAAAAAGATCTGTTGAGTTTTGGATTATTTGAGATCTACCGAAGCATATTTGTTTGGTCAGTGTAAACCCAATGAGTTATCAAGCCAGATCACTTCTATATTTCTGTCTCAAAATAGACAGAAATATAGAAGTGATCTGGCTTGATAACTCATTGGGTTTACACTGACCAATATCTTAAATACCTACCAGTTTCGTGAGCCTAGTGCTGGAGAACTATCTAACAGAGCTCTAATTGACATGAATGCTTAGGAATAATTCACAGCCCAAAATAAAATACATTGGGCTGTGAATTATTCCTAAGCATTCATGTCAATTAGAGCTCTGTTAGATAGTTCTCCAGCGCTAGGCTCACAAAACTGGTAGGTATTTAAGATATTCTTATTTGAAGCAGTAGTTAGAGTTTTTGTAAGTTAAAAACGGGTGGGGGAATAAGTGGGTGAAGAGAGATTTAAGCTTTCATATATGGACAACGAGTTTCAAACTGAATTCTGAATACTGCCTTTAGAAGCATTCCGAAGCATTCTGGTTTGCTGGAAATCCTTTACATTCATATTTCTTGCCCTGTCTCTCTCTAATATGACTTGTAAGTCTGGCTTATAATTGCAATGTTTGTATTTTGTAGATTTTTATTAATGAGGTGTCTTATTAAACTCTTACCTCCTTAAGTTCAAAGGAGACTTGTACAGAATGAACTCACTTAAACCTTCACTTTTAACACTCAGGTACAACCAGTATATGTTTCCATAAAAGAAAATACTGATATTGAGGAATTGGATATATCTAGTCTATGGAAAGGAGGACTAGGGATGACATCATAGCAGTGTTCCAATATCTCATGGGTTGCCACAAAGAAGAGGGGGTCAACCTATTTTCTAAAGCACCTGAAGGCAATGGGTGGAAACTAATCAAGGAGAAAAGCAACCTAGAACTAAGGAGAAATGTCCTAACAGTGAGAATAATTAACCAGTAGAATGGCTTGCCTTTTATTTATTGATTTGATTTGATTTGATTTGATTTGTCAATTGCTTACAAGATAATAGCTATATATGTATAAACATAGTTATGAATACGTGAAATGGATACATATAAGAAAAATAAAAGAAACAATAGGACAGGGACGGTAGGCATGTTGGTGCGCTTATGCACGCCACCTACAGACCTCTTAGGAAAGGGGTGAGGTCAATAGTAGACAATCTAAGGTTGAAGTTTTTGGGGTTTGGGGAAGAAACCACAGAGTCAGGTAGAGTATTCCAGACATTGACCATTCTGTTGCTGAAGTCATATTTCCTGCAATCAAGTTTGGTGTGATTAACCTTGAGTTTGTATCTATTGTGTGCTCTTGTATTGTTATGGTTGAAGCTGAAGTATTCATTGATAGGTAGGACATTGCAATGTATGATTTTATATACTATACTTAGATCGGACTGAAGGCGGCGTAGTTCTAGATTTTCTAGGTCTAGAATTTCAAGTCTGTTGGCATTAAGGCATTGCCTTCAGAAGTTGTGGGTGCTCCTGGAGGCTTTTAAGAAGAGATTTGACATCCAGTTGCCTGGTATGGTATACGGTCTTCTGCTTGAGCAGGAGATTGGATTAGAAGTTTTCCAAGGTCTCTTCTAACTCTTTTGTTGTTGTTATTATTATTATTCTGATTGTTATTTGCAATTGTCACAGCTGGATTTTGATAAGAGAAATAAATTGAGAAAGTGACAAAAAGTTGCATGTGATGGTCATATGAAACTTCACTTAGCAACCATGAGTTATTCACTTAATGACCACTGTTGGAACTGATAAATTGAAGTCAGATGCAGTCATGTGACATTTCAATTTATGACCATGTCACATAGCAACAGAGTGGCCAGTTCCAGTTGTGGTTGGTAAATGAAGATTATCTATAATATGGATGATATTCCATGGAGTACTTTGTGATCATAACTCCAGGTAAACCTCAACTTAACAACCATTTGTTTAGTGGCCATTCAAAGTTACAGCAGGATTTTAAAAAGTGACTATTTTTCACACTATTGCAACATCCCCATGGTCACATGATCAAAATTTGTATGCTTGGCAACTGGTTCATATTTATGACAGTTGCATGTCCTGGGAGTCATGCAATCGCTTTTTGCAACTTTCTGACAAACAAACTCAATGAGGAAGCCAGATTCGCTTAATAACCAAGTTACTAATTTAACAACTGTAGTGATTCACTTAACAACTGTGGAAAGAATGGTCATACAATGGGGGCAAAGCTCCCTTAACTTAGCAATAAATATTTTGGACTCAATTGTGGCTTTAAGTTTAACTATCGGTAGTGAGACCAGCAGCCGGTGCCATCTATCAAGAAAACAATAGATGTGCATATGTCAGCCAGGCTTGAGTATATTTATCCATCAAACATGTTCAGTTTAAAATATAAAGTACACACATCGTGCCAATCAGCTCAAAATTGTTGATTGTATGCATGTATGTGTGCATTTATCCAGATATAGTCTTCTGCGCTTTGCAAACAAATGCTGCCTTGAGGGGAAAATTTTGACAAAGACTTTTGCCACATAAAAGAACTTGGGTTTACAACTGAGATTTGCATAACTTCTTGAACATTTCTTTCTTGATGGATTAAGGACCTGCGATGTTCAGATGTGAAAATCATGGCAGGTTTGAATTATTCCCTTTTACCAAAAGAGAGAGAGAGAGTACAATTTCTGTTTAGACATAGCAATTTGCTGACCTCTTTCAATTACATTTGGGGGTGTTGTTATTATCCATAGAGTACTTTCTACAAATAACACCATTCTATGAACAGTTGGCTGAAATAAAAAAAAAGTCATTGGTTTTATTTCCAGAAACAGCTATTTTATGGGAGATTCACTCACTGCTTTTTGACTGTCACCTTGGTGTTGGCCAATATTTTTTAAAAAAAACCCTAATATATCAATAACAAATGCATTTTAATGTATACATATGTAAGTCTAATTTGGGACAAAATAGTCCTTGACCATGCAATGGGGAGGAGGAGGAGGAGTAGGAGGAGGAGGAGGAGGAGGAGGAGGAGGAGGAGGAGGAGGAGGAGGAGGAGGAGGAGGAGGATGGCTGAAAAATATGCTGGAACTGGTAGAAAATAAATTACCAATTTAAGGTGAGATCCTGAGGGCCATCTCACCATAGTGTAGGCCTGTTTTGTTTAAAAAGTACTTCTTCATCCATGAACTATTTGTTTTATTTATTTGTACCTTACCTTTATTATTTTTACAAATAACTTAAGGCAGCAAACGTATCCAACACATCTTGCTCTTCCTATTTTACCCACAACAACAGCTCCATGAGGTGGGTTGGGCTGAGAGAGAATGACTGGCCCAAGGTCACCCAGTTGGTTTTTATGACTAAGATGGATGGAAGAAAAAAAATGGAGGTTCAGTCACAAGAAAATGGGCATCTTCTTGACTATTTTGTCCTCCATTCCATAAATGTGCCTCCCTACAGATACCTCAGTTGACAATTCTACTTGTTCCTCCATGTTTGGACACTAATGCAAGCTTGATTCCAAATGGTCCACAGGTGGGCTGGTTGGCAAAGTAAGAGTTAAGGCATGATATCAGAAACAAAGAACTATAAAATGAAGTTCAGTATGGAATGGAATCTTATATGATAGCAGATAGCATAGGATAGCAGCAGTTGGTACAAGCAGGCAGTCTAATTGCACATCCTTGTGGGCCTTTACTTGAAGGATGAAGAAGCCCCAAAATCCTTTTCACCATTATATTCCTTTTGTCAGCTTTGGAATCGTTATTAAAAGCTGCCACATAGTTGTGGAGAAATGGAGGGGCTGATATTATTTGAGTAGCCTTCAGTGGACAAAATAAATGCTTTAGTAATTCAAGGTCATTGTGAATGGCACAGAGAGAATTGGAACTGAAGGGGGATTGGTTCACGTGATGTATGATGGGGGGGAAAGGGGAAGGGTTGTAGGTTGGGTTATTGTGGGAAGTCCAGGGGAAAACTTAGTTTCGGAATTCCACAGATGTGCCAAGTTCCATTCTAATAAAAATCTTCGAGATTATGTTTGTCTTGGAGTTACTGACTGGAATGGATAATCTTTGGAAACTGACACCTTTGATGTTTCTTTTGCCCCATCACAGTGGATGCTGCAGGAAGTACCTTTAGTCACCCCAGATTTTAGAGCTTTCCTTTCCCATAGTTTTGTCCATGGGCATGATCCAGGATGGTTCCTTGACAAGATCCTATTGCTCTGTGATATTTTCTACAGCTCCCGTTCAGGGATGGGCTTCAAAAATTTTAGCAACAGGTTCTCTGCTTAGTTGTTGGGTGGGCGTGGCTATAGTGGGTGTGGTCTAGTCGACCTCCTGCACCATGGCAGGAGGGCTGTTTTCACCCTCCCTGGGCTCCAGAGGCTTTCCTCAAGCTTCTGGGAGAGCAAAAATGGCCTCCCCGGGCTCCAGAGGCCCTCTGGAGGCCAGAGACAGGCCCATTTCTGGCCTTCTGGAGCCTCTGGGAGGCCCATTTTTTGCCCTCTCCAGCCTCCGTGCACTTACCAAGCTCCAAACAGGCCGCATGGAGACTCCTGGGAAGGGAGGGGTGGGATCAGCGGGACCAGCCAGGGTTTAGGTTTGCCAGATCACTGAACTGGTAATTAAAAATGATAAAATTAGCTACTGGTTCACCTGAAAGCTCCTGTTGTTCACCTTAGGCCATGGGGGACATATCTTATCGCCTCCAGTCAGTAAGCACTACCCATTATGGCTATTTTGGCCCTCCCTCCAAATAACAAAACCAGCAAATTTTACAATCATGTGAAGCAATGGCCCCCAGTATCATTTTCATGAAGCATTTAGTAATCATGCTGTAACACTTCACCCCAAACCCTTGTTTCTTGTCTATAACCTGTCAATTTTTGGACAGAGATGTGGTGCTCCTTCAAAAGTAAGTTCTCTGTCACTTAAGTTTTGTTTGAACTATGCCAAGTACATCATCTTTCTCAGACCTATAGAGATTTGGAGGCTGTGTTGTATTTGGAAGTCTCTACTTAAAATATAATAATTCTCTACCAACCATTTGTGTCCTTTACCCAGTGATGGTGGCTGTTGGGAAGGAAGCAAGGACCAAAATCCTTGTGAAGCATCTTAGCACCAGCACCTATATTTGTCGTGAGAAAACACGGCTGATCAACAAAGAGTTTCATCGAAGAATGGGAGGGAATATGGAACACAAGGCATAAATTAAAACATAACTGGAGCTAGATTCTTGTCAAGAAGTGATGACAGGTATTGTGAAGAAACTGACATGAGAGGCCAAGACCCTGTTTAACAACTGCCAGTCACCAGCCATTTTCTATTTTCCAGTAAGAGCTTGGCAACAAATCGCCATGCGTGATCATCTGCATTACATTCCTTGTAATGGGTTGCGATAATCTTCAATATAAATATTTGTTTTGGGAGGAGGCTACAAAGGCATATGTCTTGATTCTGCAGTGCTATTTCTCACGATTTCTTTGAAAGCTGATGTTGATTTGGGGCATGGGTCTCTGAGGCAGTGACCAAGGAAAACAAAGGCAAATTTGAGACTTTTTTCACCAGTTTGATACCAAATGCCAGTTTTAAGGATGAAATTATAATATACATACAAAAACAGTCCTTTATAGTAAAGCAGTGGTGGGATTCATTTTTTTTTACTACTGGTTCTATGGGCGTGGCTTGATGAGCGTAGCAGGGGAAGGATACTGTAAAATCTCCAGTCAGAGGTGGTATTTGCCAGTTCTCCAAACTACTCAAAATTTCCGCTACTGGTTCTCCAGAACTGGTCAGACAGTGGTGGGAGGGGAGAAGAGATCTTCACGCATGCATCTTCACCAGAGGTGGCATTCAGCACCAGTTCCTAGAGAACCGGTAGTGGAAATTTTGAGTAGTTTGGAGAACCAGCAAATACCACCTCTGACTGGAGATTTTACAGTATCCTTCCCCTGCCACGCCCACCAAGACATGCCCCCAGAACCGGTAGTAAAAAAAAATGAATCCCACCACTGATCTTCACACATGCACACACTCTCCCACCACTTCAGCGGCCCTTTTACAAACGAGCTGCGGCCTGGTGCTGATACTGGGGGGCCCTGCAATAAAGTACGTAAAAGGCCACTTTCAAGCTGAGCTTGCTGTCTGGGGACTTCATGCCAGATTTATTTTAACCTTTCGCCGAAGTTGTGGGTGCAGGTATCAAACAAATGAAGGAACCTAAATATTTAACGGAGAAAGTCTCACATTTGATTAGTTGGACTAGTAGACCTCCAAGGTCCCTTCCAACTGTTATTCTGTTAACAGTTTGCTTTCAGAAGTCGTGGATGCTCCATCACTGGAGGCTTTCAAGAAGAGACTGGACAGCCGTTTTTCTAAAATGGTATAAGATCTCCTGCTTGGGCAGGGGGTTGGACTAGAAGGAAGGTTCTTTTATGCTCTATTCTGAATGTATGTATATATGCATATTTGCCTTCCTTCTCCTTTGTCATTGTCTCAGAAAGAAAAAAATCCTTTGCTTTGCATGCAAGGTGCATGAACTATGTCAAATATTCCAGACAAGAGATCAATGATGGGCAGTCTCTTTCTCAAATCAGTTTTACTGTTCTGTGGAATTCATGTACCATAAAATATTCTTTAATGGAAATGATAAGAGTTGGGGAATCCACGGTGTCCATGAATCCTGAATCAGGGATTTGGCAGGGTTTTCTTCTTTGACTCAGAATAAAGAAACAGTTTTATCACTAGAAGGTCCCAAGTACTTCCTCCAGGAAATTGCAAAGGGAAGTCATTATCCTGGGAGGAGTAGGGAGGGAGGAAAATCCCAGCTAAATTATACATGTGAATCCCAGATGCCATGTATATTAAAGACGGGTGGGGAATGTTTACAAGGTCATTTGCTGTGTTCTTGTTTTTAAGGGTTTCCTTTTCCACGATGAGTGGTGGCCGTAATTGTTTCCATGCCTGTGACATAAGTCTTTGTACTTCCTAAGGAGGTTTAACAGAGCGGTCCGGGAATTGTGTCTGCTAATTGCCTTGTAGTTTTTCTCCCTGAGAATCTGTAGCAAACCACGTTTCACTGATGTTACCCAAACTCATCTTAAATAAAAGGGGCAGCTTTGAACTGCTGCTGAACAGGTTGTGCCCTGCTGATCAGGTTGCACCAAAAAGGGGCCAAGCAAGCAGAATTCAGAACTAGGTGTATATATGCAAGAACATTTTAAGAGCAAGGCCACTTAAAATATAATTAATTATATTTAAAGTATAATAATAAGCTAAGTATAATAATAAGCTAGTGGCAAAGATAAAATTTGATCCATTGATATATCTGTGTTTTAGAAATTGACATTTTACTCTTTTAAAATACTTTCCTTGTAGTACACAATGTTTTTTAAAAAATAATAATACAGTCAAATGCAGATTTATAAAAACAGAAATATCAAATGCAAACTGGTAGTAAAGAGAACAGAACGATGAAGCATCAGATAGTTTTAAAATTAAGGTGAAGAAGCATGGAAAACAAAATATGTAATAGGGATACTTCCTCAAAAAGGCATTCACAATTACCCTCTTAACAGAAGTTAATCAATAATCCAATTGGCTTTGTAAGGGGATGGATTTTTATATGGTCTGCTTAAGGACTGGTTGTAGAGCCACTTTTCAGGTACTGTTTTGTAGTCCATAAATTCACAATTATTTCTGTCTTGCAACAGCTAGAATTCCCATATTGCATTTTCATAAAGTGTTTGAGGTGACTCAAAATTTTCACATGAATTAGTATCATAAAATAATAAGCCAAAATTATTTTCCTGCTATGGATTTTGGATAGTTTCCCAGGGCCCTAAGTGCAATATTGGATGGGTCTTCCTTTTTTTCTCTAGCTATAGTGACCACCAATCAGATAATATGTCTGATTAATCTGCTACCCTATACTGTCAATTCATAAACAATATTTGCATCTCACTTCCTTCTTAGAGTTTCTTATCTTTAATAGACAGTGAAGCTTATTGAGAGACATGGGATATTGTCTAAACAGCTTTCAAATTAACTTTAAAAAAAAGGTTATGTGAAAAAACTAGCAAGCACAGGAGATGACCATGAGAGTGTCAAAAAAGTGAAAATGACAGCTGTAAACCATATGACTGTAGGCCTTTCCTGATGTTACTTAGTTGGGATAATAAAATGCCTGCAAGAAAACAACCAAGCTCAGAGAGCACCAAGGATCCCTCATTTCAATCCTGAGCTATAAATATTTTCCTTTATTAGGCCTTTCAAATGCATTACATGTGGAACACATGTACAAAGGAACAGGGATTTGACTTTTTAAATACTTTTTAATAACCTTCCCATCAAGAGCTCTGAACAAACAATGTACCCAGGTGAGTGACTTAGAAGTTTTGGAAACATAAGGAAAATAATGGCAATTCTGAGAATTTCCAAAGAAAACACAAAACCTTATTGAAAAAGAACTTTATGAAAAATCAATATCTTTCTTCCTTGCGCTCATGCTTTCTGTAGACAATCTGGTCTTCTTTTTTTTCTCTCCCTGGTTGCTTATACAATAGCTGTTTGTTGGCCATACAACAGGAAGCAGGGCCTATAATTACTTAAAGTCAATGTAAATATATAAAATCATCTTTGACAACAAAAATGCAATCCCACCTGTTTTATGAAGATGTTTGGCTATGTTTTGGAACTTAATCACCAGGAGGCAGCTAAATTGTAAGAAACTGACATAATACAATAAATAATAAAATATATAGTGAAATAGAAATCAATCAATCACTAACAGACTTTACAGTAAATTGAATTAGGGGAAAGTTGAAGCCAATAGGAAGCCAAATGAATTCAGGATTCATTTACTTACTCTCTCTCTCTCTCCCTCCCTCTCCCCCATTTCCTCTCTCTGTCTCACACACATACTCCAAATCTTCTTTCCCACTTAACCCCTTAAACCAAGAGCAGGACAAATTCATTAGGAAACATATAACATTGGAAGAAGGAAGTTCATTTATAGCTACCATAATTTTGCAGATAGATAGATAGATAGATAGATAGATAGATAGATAGATAGATAGATAGATAGATAGATAGATAGATAGATAGATAGATAGATATAATTACTCTTAATTTGCATAATATTTGCAGGCTGATCCATATCTTCTTCCTCCTCTAGAAAAGGAAAAATGATCAAAATGGCATTTGTTTCCACCTGCACCAGTGACTAAACTTTACTCCTCTTTATTGCATAGTTTTGAACTATTGCCCTTTGTAGTTATTTTCAAGGATGTATTCTAGGAGTTACCAAAATTGTAAGTTAGCCACCTGCTAGTTTTCCAAAATATGCATCTACCTCATCCACTTTTTTTAATACCCACAATCACAACATCTCTAATGAGAAGCTGAAAATCATATTGTAATTATAATCAAATTATAGAATTATTGCATGGGGGTCTCGTGAGATCTGGGCACTTTTGTAACAGGAGCCCTGAGCATTATACAAAATCTTACAAAGCCATTCTACACTAGAACGGTTTACTCACTCCTGATTGACAACTTGAATATTATTTGTTTATTTTATTTATTTTTCCTATTTTTAAACCAAGTCCTGTTAATATTTTGCAAAATATTAACAGGGAAAGGAAGGTCAAAAGCCCAAGTTAACTCAATATTCATCTTCTGTGTATAAACCTGCCTGTATCTCTTCTCTATCCAAGTATATACCAAACTTTTGCCTGATCCAACAGAAGAGATGTTTTAGATGTCAAGTAATACATTTTTGTGACCTGTATGAAAGTAAAGTTTTTCAGAGGGCAGTCCATATCCTAAAAACTTTAGTTACATACCATACAGTCTGTTCTCTGCACCTTGGGAAATTTGTGCTGAAGGGGTTTCAGCAAATTTTTTCAAGGATCTTATCCAAATCATCCACAACAAATTAATAAGGAAGACCAATCAAATGGAGACAATACCATTTTGTTGAAAAACTTCCTGCCAAGCAAGGAGGAAGAGTCAAGTAGGGTACTAGCCTTCAATCTTTGCACAGAAACATGACCCTGACCACCACAACCCCAAGTCCAGGGGACATTATTTATTTGTTCCCAAGAGAAAGCAAGCAGACTGCAGAGATATATAGGTAGAATGCAATAAAGTAACTGACTAGAATTTTTCATGAGTAAATTTCATTGCTTCTGCCTAACATGTTCCCAACAACCAGCTTATCAACACTTCATAGGAAAACTCCAATCACTAATCAATGCCCTTGAGTTCAAATATTCTACAGTTGCAAATACCACAAGGCACACACACAATGACATGTCCTTTTAAACCATCCCACAAAAACAGTTTACAGAAATGTGGAATTAAAATATCCTTAGATGATCAGATTAATACCTGAATTTTGAATGTCCAAAGCCTGGAAAATCTGGCCACAAGATATGTACAGTGAACCTGGTCTACCTCTATTCTATGAAATCCATAGCAATTTTAATTTCCAAGTTGCATTAACAGCGCAACCTTGTACCTGTAGATAATATGTTCAGCCCTTATGGAACTTGGTATGCTCAAATAATTCAATTTTTGTCAACACAATTAGTCTAGGCTAACTATATGTGCAAAGCCAAAGTGGAAATCAGATTTATTTTAGCCAGTTTTATAATGACCACAGTGAGAAAAGGCTGTTCTCTCCAGCCCCCACATATCCCAAGCCTTTCTGGAATACTTAAAACGGCATCCTATGGTTGTTCTCCAGGGCAAGTAAGCTACTGTTTTCATCTGCCTAACTAGGTAAAAGTAACCTTCTGGCAATTCACATCTGACAAGTCAACTTTCCCTGGAGGGAAAATGATCTAACCTTCCTTATCCTTCTCCTGCCCTCATTTGCTTAAGAAAACCCAGAGAATAACTGCAGCAGTTAATTACAAGGCACTGTCTCTTTTCCAAAGGAATGTTTATTTTCTCCTCAACCACCAACCTCCCCCCCCCCACAAATAAACTTGTTTCTTTATTGCTGGAGGCACCTAATACGAATGTGATTGACAACATCTAGCTGAGTTAAGGGTAGAACCACAGTGGGTTTATGTGGGCTGGAGAAGTACTTGATTCCAACTTTGAAGGTTTAGCCCAAGGAATCATGGAAGTTGCAGAAGACATGAAACAAAGCTGGACGGATGTGATACAGTTGTTCCAGACTCATTTTCCAAAATTCTGTACCTCCCCTTACTAATCTTAAAAGCACAGAACAATGGCATAATTCTGATTTTCATCCAGATAGACATGGAGGAGATATTCTTCAGGGTGATGGTGTTGCTTTCCAGAATAGAATAGAATAGAATAGAATAGAATAGAATAGAATAGAATAGAATAGAATAGAATAGAATAGAATAGAATAGAATAGAATAGAATAGAATAGAATTCTTTATTGGCCAAGTATGATTGGACACACAAGGAATTTGTCTTTGGTGCATATGCTCTCAGTGTACATAAGAAAATAAAATACATTCATCAAGAGTCATTAGATACAATAGTGATAGCCATAGGTTACTATAAGCAATCAAATCATACATAGGTTACTAATACACAATCAAAACATACTAGGAAAGCAAAACAATATAAATTATAAAGATTGTAGTCAGTTATAGTCATGGTTATAGTCATAAGTAGAAGGGATAGGTAATAGGATGAGAAGAATAATAGTAATGCAGTCTTACTAAGTAATTTGACAGTGTTGTGGGAGTTAATTGTTTAGCAGAGTGATGGCATTCGGGAAAAAACGGTTCTTGTGTCTAGTTGTTCTGGTGTGCAATGCCATATAGCATCGTTGTGAGGGTAAACATTGAAACAATTTATGTCCAGGATGTGAGGGGTCTGTAGATATTTTCATAGCCCTCTTTTTGACTCATACTGTATATAGGTCCTCAATGCAAGGCAGGGTGGTAGCAATTGTTTTTTCTGCAGTTCTAATTATCCATTGAATGTATTTAATCTTTTCTTTTATTTAGATGCTGACTTTTAAACCAACGATCTCCACTAAAGTGGCTTACACTGCAAACAATAGAAGCAAAGGTAAATAAAAATGGAATTGCTATGGTTGAAAAAACACACTTCCTAAAATTCAAAGCTAGGATCCCCCTTAAAGAGCCTGAAGAAGGAAGAAGTCCAATCAAGCAGGAGTGTAATAGTTATCACCTGCTATCTTCTGTCCATCCCTTTCTCCCTCCCTCTTGCTCTCTCCAGGTCTTTTTCACCTTGAGTGCCAATAGATCTTGGCATGATCCAGGGGTGGGCTTCAAATTTTTTAGCAAGGGGTTCTCTGCCCGATTGCTGGGTGGGCGTGGCCATGGTGGGCATGGCCTAGTTGGCCTAGTTGGTGCAATTTATTTTACCTGCATACTTTTTTGCCTTAAAATGTATTTTGGCTTCAAAGCTTCAAGACCAGCCACTCATCTTCCGAGTGTGATTGATTATTATTATTAATTTAATTATATGCCAAGTTGAGGTCCCTTTAAAATACTCTCTCCAAGGGCTTCCAACCACAGTCAAAAATACAACAAACAAATAAAAATAATGTTTAATGAGTGTGAACATCTGTAAATAGTATCCAATCAGATACTTTAGTAAAAAGAAAATACAGAAAGGAAATAAGGATGGCTAACTCCATCCTTGAGGGGAGGGGGCTTTTGAGAAAATTAAGAAAACAGTTTAACATATTCAAGATAATCAGTTGGCATTTGCATTCTCAATATAGATGGAAGGGGTAAAGGAGCTTGGGGTTTTCTCAATCAAGTCAGTGATATTTGGCATTCAATCTGATCAGAATGGTTGCCAAAACTTGAAGTTTAATCAGAAATATCTTCAGTTGGGTTCAGTTCCATCTGAGAACATTATAGGAGACGGCCATTTAAAGCTGCCATAGGGAGTTGCCCAAAATGAATTTACTTATTTGTACACACAATATTTTTGTAAAGTCTGACATTTAAGTGCAATAATAGATTTTTTTCCCATCCTTGTCAGAATTACAACTGCACTAAGATCACCACTAGATAGCAATGGTTATTCTCTCTCTCTTTGCTGCTATCTACTGGTGATGAAGCATCCCTACTCAGATAGTGCAGCCTGAGCTTATTGGGAACTCTGTTATAAGAACCATACTTGCCAATAGAGGCTACTGCATCAATGTTAAAAAGTATCTTAATAACTTTAATGAAGTTTTTTAACATTAGAGCCATCTACTTTAGGTGAAGGCCTTGTACTTCCTGATTCTCACAGGAACCTTTCTAAATGATCTAAACCACAATGGTCCTTACTATAGGTGTCTCTTAAGGTTATTCCTCCACAAGGGAGACCATTAAAATTTTAAAATGAAAAGGCAGGAAAGCATCAGGTATTTGGTGCATTGTTGCATTTTTATTATCCAGAAAAGAAGATGTTATGCCTCTTGTGACAAAATAGTTTGAGTAGCCTGGATGCCATGTATCTTAACAGCAGCAGTTTTGGGAAGCAAACATTAGCTTCAGGCAATAAAAAAATCTTGGGCTGATTGAAGAGGAGTAACTAACGACAAATGACAGACCCTTCTGTGACTTTGTAAAGTTCTCTTGAGGAGACTTGCTTGCCATTAACACTATGTTTTGTTTCGTTTATGTTTTCTGAAAACTTTTCTATTTACCCAGACCTTGTATTCTGCTTAAATCATAGCTACGCAGTAGCTATGTTATTCTTTTCTAAGGTATGAAAATTGTGTTGGAAAAATCAACTAACGGAAGGTAAAAATGATTGTGTAAAAATAAATTCAAGAAAATAATAAAATAAACTAACTATGTTAGGCTCCAAATTGTGCTTTTGTTTATACGTTTGTCTTCCAGAGAGATCAAATTGACTTCCAGATTCATGAACACAGAATTCTTGCACGAGGTTGCAAAGATGATTAGGGAACTGGAAATTAAAGCATATAAAGAACAGTTGTAGGAATTAGATATGTCTACTTTAATGTGGGGGGGAAGACTAGGGGTAATAGCAATATTCCAATATCTAAAGGGCTGCCCCAAAGAAGAACCGTCAACCTATTCTCCAAAGGCAGGACAACAAGTAATGGATGGGAAGTAATCAGTGGTGGGATGATGCCAGTTCGTACCGGTTCTAGCGAACTGGTAGCTCCCATGTGCAGTTGGCTCCGCCCACCCACCCTGCCATTTCCTGTCCTATATTTCCTTATTTTTTAGCTCAGCTGATTCGCACAGCAAAGTGGATTGCGGTGCCCCAGCTGTGTTACTGACCAGCGCTGACACAGAAGATACGTTTTTAAGCTTAAAATAGTGTGTGTGCACAAACTGCACTCTCATAGAACCGGCGGTAAAAAAAAAATTGAATCCCACCACTGGAACTTATCAAGGAGAGAACCAACACAGAAATAAGGAGAAATTTCCTGACACTTTGAAAAATTAATCAGTGGAACAACTTGCCTTCAGGAGTTGTGGATGCTTCAACACTGGAGGTTTTTAAGACGACATTGGACAACCATTGGTCTGAAATGGTGTAGTGTTTCCTGTTTGAGTAAAGGTTGGACTAGAAGACCATCAAGGTCCTTTCCAACTCTGTTATTCTCTTAGTTTGAAGCAAGACACTTTAGTGAGAAAGCTTACTTCTGGGTTGATGTACAAATCTGGCTGGTGAAATGCTTCAAACATTATCAAGTGTTCTTCCCGCACCCCCCCATGTGAACACTCATTTGAAACAAAAGCAACGTGTTTGGTTTAAGGAATGAACTGCCTTTTTCCAGATTCCTCTATATAGGAGTGATGACATTGGTGGGAATATCTTGAATTTGGTCATGCATAACATTGCCACTAATGCTACTGTATATATTTCTTTCACCAAAAGGTATAGAAACTGAGGAGAGGGATGTCAAAGCATAGGACAATGGCACACTATAAAAATAAGGTTTTATTTCTCTGTCATTACAGTATCATATCACTCAGCAAAAAGAGGTTGATGTTTCTTCTTTTAAACATGATTATTTGTGTGGTCCTATTACCAAGATTAGATATAGGGCTAAATGAAAAATGCTAGCGTGGCAGCAGCTTAACTCTGTAAAATGTATTTTGGAGGCCTCTTAAAAGAATGGGACAAAGATATATCAGATATGGTATCATTGGCATCTGTAGCATATTATACAATCATCAACATTGCAACACTTGTGCAGGGATATCATTGCATAAATGCCATCCTTATGTATACAAGCGCTCATGTCTGAGGGAAGTATACAAATTATGGAATTTGCCTTAAAACACTGTCATGCCTATTTTGTCATTTCCCCTCCTTGGTGCACTCATCCAGTACTGCAGCACTTCCTCACCTGGGATTTTCAAGACATTCTGATGCATCTTGGCACTGATGATGTTACCTACATTGGTAATAAAATGTCTGCCAAAAAAAAAAAACAAGCTTGGAGAGTTGGTCAACCCACATAGTTCTCTTCTATCGGTTTTCAAGATACAATATGCTAATAGGTAATACTTGTAAACAAAGATGTGGAAATTGATTGCATGGTTTCAGCAGCCATATTAACTTTTTTTTTTTACCATGGACATCATGGATAATACCTAATAAAGTTGTACTTAATATCGTAATAAGTTGCACTAGTCAAATAGCTGGAGCAAGGCAATAGCCGTGATGGCACAGTATTGCAAGCTAACTCTGCCAACTCGATCCTGCTCAGCTTGAGGTTTCGACTCAGCCTTCCATTTTTCCAAGGTTGGTAAAATGAGGAGCCAGATTGTTGTGTCTGATATGGTATGCCATATTTGTAAACAGCTCAGAGGGTGCTGTAAAGCACTATGGGGTGGTATATAAATCTAAGCGCTATTGGCATTACAATAAAAAAGATTTTCCTCTATGGCAGGATTCCATTGTTTTGTTCCACGAATGTTCATTGAAGACAGCAAATGCATACATGGAGGGAGTAAATAACATCTCTTTCAAAAGTTCTGGATAAATATCTTCAATTAGAGAATGAACATTATTTTCAGCACATCTCTTAATTAAAGTTGGATGCAATTCCAACATGAAGAACACAAGAAGAAATGTTGAACTTCATTATCCAGAAGTGTATAGATAAGCCATACTGCCAAATTATTGCAATGTGTTTGAAATGAATGATAGGAGGGTAACCTGGATATAATCATTTTCCTCCCTGCCTACCAACACACACACACACATTTTTTCAAGCCCATTCTGTACCAAGTTGCCTCAATTCTAAAGCCTGTGTCTTTTCAAAATGTATCTCAACAATCTTTTGCTTACTGCTCTGTTTTGTTTCTTCTTAGAGGAATTACTGCCCTCTTCTGGATAAAACAAATGGCAATCATTTCTGAGAACCCGCACATCATGAATTTAGGAGGGAAATGTGAATTTAATTAAAGTGAAACAATTGAGAGGGAAAGAAGAATTTGTTTCAGACCAAGTCATCCGAGGGCCTTCCTAGGATAATAGCATTAGATCCAAGCAGCATGTTGAAACCCTTAAATCAAAAGCAAATACAATTCTTTCTAGAAAACAATAACTTAATCTCACCGCTGGTTTTATAACTCACAAAAGATTTCACAGAAGTTACAAGCACACAAGGCTCCCTAGCAAAGAACAAAAATAAGCATCTCAACTTCATCGGATTAAGCAAAAGAACATCAGAACAGACTGCTAAGAAAAGCTTGTTTATTTTATAAAATGAAACGTGGTAGGACCTACAATATACAAAAACTCCTGGGATGTCTGGTTTTAAAAGCTGCAGAATATTAGGTAAGCTATTTCTAATTAAAGAGATTTTTATCTCACAAACATCAAGGGTTATTTATTTATTTTTTTAAAAAAAAACATTTATATAGCCATCCATCTTATAGCAAACTTGACTGGGCATCTCCCAATCAAGAATGAAAACAATACCAGTAATAAAACAACATAAAAACTGTATTGAAACGATTAAATCCATAAATATTTAAAAACTTCCCAGCCCTAGAAAGGAAAAAGTGGAAAGCAACTTCCAAAAAACTTTGTCAAGAAAACTTCAGGACTCACCTATGAATCAACAATGGTTAGAAGAGACAAAGAAAGTACCACCATATTTTATATATTCATTTAGGCACTTGTTTTAGAAAACCACCCGCCTCACTTTTATATTAACAGATTAATAACAGAGTTGGAAGGGACCTTGTAGGTCATTGGATGGGCGGGAACAGGCTTCGGCTCAACCCATCCAAGACCGAGTGGCTGTGGTTTCCGGCGCCCCGATATAGCCAGCTGACACCTTCGCTGGCTATCGGGGGGGAAGTTTTGCCCCCCGCAGAGAGGGCTCGCAGCCTGGGTGTCCTCCTGGATGTACGGCTGTCACTTGAACATCACATTGCGGCCGTCTCCAGGGGGGCGTTTCACCAGATCCGTCGGATCTACCGGTTGCGGCCCTTCCTGGATCGGGACGCCTTGCGCACGGTCACTCAGGCCCTTGTCACCTCTCGCCTGGACTATTGTAATGCCCTCTACATGGGGCTCCCCGCGGGGAGCATCCGGAGACTCCAGCTGGTGCAAAATGCAGCCGCGCGGGTGATCATGGGGGCGTCGCGTAGCGCCCATGTGACGCCTCTCCTGCGCGAGCTGCATTGGTTGCCGGTGGCTCTCCGGGTTCGCTTTAAGGTTCTAGTTTTGACCTTTAGGGCGACCCATGGCATGGGACCAGGTTACCTCCAGGACCGCATTCTGCCAGTGATCTCCAACAGGCCGGTGCGTTCCCACAGAGAGGGTCTGCTCCGGGTGCCGTCGGCCGCTATGTGTCGTCTGGTGGCGCCGAGGGGTAGAGCCTTCTCTGTGGGTGCCCCCGCCCTCTGGAATACTCTGCCACCGGAGCTCCGTACCGGCATGGACCTGAATGCCTTCAGGCGCGCGTTGAAGACCTGGCTCTTTGAGCAGGCCGGCCTGGGCTGAGATAATGGTTTTAATTTGGTCTCCATATTTAATTTTAAATTGGGGTTTTAAGGGGGGGGGTCTTTTTAGTCTCAGTAATCAGCCAATTAATTTAATAGTTTTTTAATTTTTGTATATTTGTGGGTTTTAGATGGGCTGTACACCGCCCTGAGTCCCTTGGGAGAAGGGCGGTATATAAATTTAAATAATAAATAAAATAAATAAATAAATAAAATCTAGTCAAACCCCCACCCACCCAAGCAGGAAACCCTGAGCCATTTCTGGCAAATGGCTGTCCAGTCTCTTCTTGAAAGCTTCCAATGATGAAGCTCCCACGACTTCTAAAGGCAACTTCTGTTCCATTGGTTGATTGTTCTCATTGTCAGAAAATTTCTCTTTATTTCTAGGCTGACTCTCTCCTTGATCAGTTTCCATCCATTGTTCCTTGTCTGGCCTTCTGGTGCTTTGAAAATAGCTTGACCCCCTCCTCTCTATGGCAGCCTCTCAAATATTGTAACACTGCTATCATGTCTCCCCTGGTCCTTCTCTTCACTAGACTAGCCATGCCCAGTTTCTGCAACTGTTCATCGTATGTTTTAGTCTCCAGTTCCTAATCATCTTGGTTGCTCTTCTCTGCCCTTTTTCTAGAGTCTCAACTCTCAGATCTTTTTCATAGTGTGGTGACCAAAACTGGATGCAGTATTCTAGATGTGGTTTTACTAAGGCTTTAAAGAGTGGTATTAGTACTTCCCTTGATCTTGATTGTATCCCTCTTCATTGTATCCCTATATGACTCTAGGTAGCTTACAATATAACAAATAAAAATGCAAAATACACAATATGTAATATAAAACAAAAAGAAAAGCACATAGTAGCTGTGAGGGAAGCATATATGTTTACATATACTGTATATATACATACACACAGTAAGCATAATATCGTAAGAAATTTGGCCAATCAGCTTAACATTAAGCAAAGTATACAAAGAAAGAAATGTTTAATACTCTATGATATGATATTCTAAATAGCTATTCTATTGATCAGCTCACATGCCGCTTATAATACTAGCATTGGTGATAAAATATTTATTAAAATTTTCAATCAATTCCTTCAATAACTCATTCTAAATTAAACCTTATATTGGATTTCCTCTCTTTTCCAAAACAGAAGCAAACACACACAGACAGCTTGCATAAAATAACATCAAATAATAGCCACGTTGAAAGACTTGTAACAGGCCATAGACAGATAAAGCAAAAATTTACAAAATGATTAATACGATGTTTTAAAAAGAATTGGTGTATAAAGATGTGAATTCTCTTGCACCAAAATCTCAGAAACTGTATGAAGAATTATGGATTTACCCTGCATACAATGTTTATTTATTTAGAAGGTATCCTAGAAGTTCGGGAAGGCTGGAAATGAGCCCGTTTCTGGCTTCCACAGAGCTTCCAGAACCCAAGGAAGCTGTTTTCACCCTCCCAGAATCTTGAGGAAAGTCTCCGGAGCCCGGGGAGGGCAAAAACACCCCACTACCACCACCACCATGTTGTAGGAGGGCTACTAGTCCATGCCCCACCATGGCTAAGCCCACCCAGCAACCGGCCAAAGAACCCTTTGTTACAATTTTTGAAGCCCATACCTGCACATATCCCCATTGATGTTCCTGGTCTGTGGTCTTCAAACTAGCTAGCTAATTCTAAGAACTGTAGTCCTGTTCCCATTCTAGTCCATCTGAAGATACTACATGGGGAAAGGATATTTGTTAAATAATCCAATTTAACAAATGGATGGAAAGACTTCCATGACTTTCTATCGGCTGGTCAGATCAGAATATCAAAAACAATCCGATCTTTTTTTTGTGGAAAAATCTTGAAAAAAAACCCACACTTGTTTAATGAAGGAAAACATTCATTCGTATTAAACATCAAGCTGCTGGTTGAAACAATTCCAGAGCTTTATCTGATTTCTTTGAGCATCTGGAAGGTCATTGAATTCATCAAGCAACATGTCTTTTTGGACGTTCCTGAAACATACAAATTGACCTTTGTACAGAGGATAGAAGACCAAGTCTACTGTCTGAGGCCAAAGGGTGAGGTGAGTTTTGACAACTATCCAGTGATTCTAGAGTCCTGTTTTTCCACAAGCTTTGCAGTTGAGGGTTTGGCATGTACTGTAACCTGATTCCTTGTATATGAGAGTAGGGTTATAAGCCATCAGAAACACAAAGTTGCTCCTGGAATCAGAAGCTTTATGCAAGGGACTTTCCTCCAGAAAGGAGCTCATTTTGGTTCAATCTGACTCAGTTTGCCAATTGGGCAAATAAAAATTTGCCTAGAAAGTCTTAAAATGTTCATGCACATAGCCTTTCTCTGCGCACTTTTCTATTAAATATGTGTTGCTTCCTGTAAATTTGTTTCTTTGTTTGTTGTTTGGTGGTTTTGAGTTGTACATCTTATAACAAAGCTCTGAAAACTGCAGATTTTGATGTGCATGTAGAATCCAGTTGTTATCTAAGTTTAAGGTAAGAACCGGAGTCATTTTTATACCTCAAAGCCAAATATGTTTGTATTTGTTCCTACATGTGTTCTCTCTCTCTCTCTTTCTCTCTCTCTCTCTCTCCCTCCCTCCCACCCCCTCCCACCCTCCCTCTCTGTGCATGCACAGGCATGCGTGCATGCATGTGTGCCATTCTTAATCTCTCTCTGCGTGTGTATCTCTCTCTCTCACACAGAAAGAAAGAAAGAAAGAAAGAAAGAAAGAAAGAAAGAAAGAAAGAAAGAAAGAAAGAAAGAAAGAAAGAAAGAAAGAAAGAAAGAAAGAAGTGATGACATCATGATATGAAGTAAGATCCAGCAGAAAGGAGGTATTTTGGTGGGAGATTGCTTTTTCTTGGAATATTTCCATCTCTCTAATGGCATATGAGCAAACTGATCTGAATGCACTTAATATGGCAATTTTCCTTGACAATATTAATTTCTCCTACCCCAAGAAGGTATGAACTACAAAAGGAAACTGAACCTTTTTTACCTAAGATACAAATTCTCTCTATATAATATATCTTTTACCATCTATTCCTGCAAAAGGAATAAAACCAGAGCAGATAGCAGATAGATAGATAGATAGATAGATAGATAGATAGATAGATAGATAGATAGATAGATAGATAGATAGATAGATAGATAGATAGATAGACAGACAGACAGACAGACAGACAGACAGACAGACAGACAGACAGACAGACAGACAGACAGACAGACAGACAGACAGACAGACAGACAGACAGACAGACAGACAGACAGACAGAGTTACTTGGCATTAAATTCACATATTTCCTGGATAAACATTTAAACTGAACAACAGGAACAGAGAATTAATGGGTTCAGAACATTTCTGTTCCCAGCAATCTGAAACTAATAAGGATGCATGCAAAATAGATATTTGTGCAGGTAAGATTATCAACCTTGAACCCAACTAAAACCAAGCATTTAATAGTGAGTGCCATACCATGTGCACTAATCAAACAGGTGGCAAGAAAGTAGGGGCAGGCAGGCACAACACAGGTTACACAGACAGTAAACACAGTGTCAGACTTAAAGATCTCAAGTGCCTATATACAAATGCACAAAGTCTGGGGAACAAACAGGGTGAACTCGAACTACAAATACATGAAGATAAATATGATATAGTTGGAATAACAGAAACTTGGTGGGATGAAACCCATGACTGGAACATGCTGGTAGAAGGATACAAACTATTTAAAAAAAACAGACCCCATAAAAGAGGAGGTAAAGGACCACTATATTGCTACAGAAATGCATGAAACCAAAGATGAAAACCTCCTAGAATGCACATGGGACAATATAAAAGAAAAAAAGAATGACATGGCCGTAGGTGTATATTATAGGCCACCCAATCAAGCAGAAAAAATAGATGTCCTTTTTGCCAGCCAACCAAACATATGCAGGAAACACACAACAATAGTAATGGGAGATTTCAATTATCCTGATATCAACTGGAAAACTAATTCTGCACCAAGTGAGAAATCAAATAAGTTCCTTAACCAACCTAGCTGACAACTTTGTCTGTCCAAAAGGTAGAGGGTGAAACTAGAGGGACTGCCATATTGGACTTAATTCTTACAAACAGAGAAAAAGTGATAGAGGGAGTTGCAACTGCAGGAACCTTGGGTGAGAGTGACCATGTCATACTAGAATTCAACATAACACAAACACAAGCAACAGAACATAGTGACACCAGAGTCTTGGATTTTAAAAGAGCTGGTTTCAATAAACTCAGAGAGAACTTGAGAAAGATTCCATGGATGAAAATCCTAAAGGGGAAAATAACTCAAGAATCTTGGGAAACTCTAAAAAGTATGATCATAGAAGCCCAAATCAGCACAATACCACTGAGAAAGAAAAACAAGAAATCCAAGAAGAAACCAGCATGGCTGCACAAAGATCTCTCTGGCAAATTGAAAGAAAAAAAAGGACAAGTACAAAAAATGGAAAGAAGGACATATAACTAAGGCAGAATATCAACAGATAGCCAGAATCTGCAAAGATGAAGTCAGGATAGCAAAAGCTCAGAACGAACAAAGACTTGCAACAAAAGTCAAAGATAATAAAAAAAAAGTTTCTTCCAACATATAAATAACAAGAAAAAAATCAAGGAAACAGTTGGTCCACTAAAAAGAGAAGATGGCAAGGAAATAACAGGCAACAGAGAGAAAGCAGAACTGCTTAACTCATTCTTTGCATCTGTCTTCATGCAAAAAGAAACTATAGTTCAACCCACCAAAAACATAACTGTAAAAGACAGACCAGAAATAAAAGTTAAAATAAGCAAAAAAAAATAGTAAGAGAGCATCTGTCTGATCTTGATGAAAACAAATCACCGGGGCCTGATGGATTACATCCCAGAGTTTTAAAGGAACTGGCAGAGGTCATCTCAGAACCACTGCACTGTATTTTTCAAAAATCCTGGAGCACCAGGGAACTACCAGAGGACTGGAAAAGATCTAATGGGGTTCCCATATTCAAAAAAGGAAAAAAACAGACCCAGGAAACTATAGACCAATCAGCCTAACATCAATACCTGGGAAGATACTGGAAAAGATAATAAAAAAACCAGATCTGCCAACATCTAGAAACAAGTAAAGTAATAACTAGCAGTCAACACGGGTTTGTTAAAAACAGATCATGCCAAACCAATCTTATTTCATTCTTCAACGCAGTGACTAAATTAGTAGACCAGCAAAATGCTGTGGACATAATATATTTAGATTTCAGCAAGGCATTCGACAAAGTAGACCACAACCTACTTCTTAGTAAGCTAGAAAAAAGTGGAATAGATAGCACCACCACTAGATGGACTCACAACTGGCTGGCAAACTGTACTCAACGAGTAGTCCTTAATGGGTGTAAGTCTACATGGAGGGAAGTAAGCGGTGGGGTGCCACAAGGTTCCATCTTAGGCCCAGTACTCTTCAATATCTTCATTAACGACATAGATGAGGGAATAGAAGGGGAACTTACCAAATTTGCAGATGATATTAAGCTGGCAGGAATAGCTAACACCCAAGAAGATAGGCTCAAGATCCAGATGGATCTTGACAGACTAGAACACTGGGCCATATCTAACAAAATGAAATTCAGTGTAGAGAAAAGTAAAGCCCTACACTTAGGCAAGAAAAACCAAAAATACACATACAGACTGGGTGAAACCAGGCTCAATAGCAGTAACTGTGAGAGGGATCTTGGAGTCTTAGTGGACAACCAGCTAAATATGAGCCAGCAGTGTGCAGTAGCCGCCAAAAAAGCTAATGCAATCCTAAGTTGTATTAACAGAGGATACAATCAAGATCAAGGGAAATACTAATACCACTCTATAAAGCCTTAGTAAGACCACACCTAGCGTACTGCATCTAGTTTTGGTCACTACATTGTAAAAAAGATGTTGAGACTCTAGAAAAAGTACAGAGAAGAGCAACCAGGATGATTAGGGGCCTGGAGGCTAAAACATACAACCAACGATTGCAGGAACTGGGCTTGGCTAGTCTAGTAAAGAGAAGGACCAGGGGAGATATGATAGCGGTCTTCCAATATTTGAGGGGCTGCCACAGGGAGGAAGGGGTCAAGCTATTTTCTAAAGTGCCTGTAGGCCAGACAAGGAATAATGGATGGAAACTGAACAAAGAGAGATTTAACCTGGTAATAAGGAGAAACTTTCTGACAGTGAGAACAATCAACTAATGGAACAGCTTGCCCTCGGAAGTTGTGGGAGCGCCATCACTTGAAACTTTCAAGAAGAGATTGGACTGCCATTTGTCAGAAATGGTGTAGGGTCTACCGCTTGGGCGAGGGGTTGGATTAGATGACCTACAAGGTCCCTTCCAACTCTGATTATCTGTTATCTATTAGATGATAGACAGATGGCAAGCAGGCAGGCAGATATATACAAACTTTCATTGCCTTTTTTCTTAAAATGCTGGCATTTCTTTGATTTCAAAACAACTCATCTTGCTCTGATTTCAATGAAGAAAAATGTCTAGCTGGCATTGTAAAATAAACACAAAAAAGAAGCACCAAAAAATTACTGAAGGACAAAGCAAACTACATTCCAATAAATGAATACCCTATACAGAAACTGGACAACCTGATCAAGAGAATCCTCAATGACCTAACCAAGGAAGGTCAAATCACAAAAAGAAGAACAGTGTAACTATCCTCTGGTTCTATGTGCTGTATGTTCAAAAACACACAAGTACAATAGCAATAGCACTTAGGCTTATATACCTCTTCATAGTGCTTTACATCCCTCTCTAAGTGGTTTACAGCATAATTGCTCCCAACAATCTGGGTCCTCATTTTACCAACCTTGGAAGGATGGAAGGCTGAGTCAACCTTGAGCCTGCTGAGATTTGAACTGCCAAATTGCAGGCAGCTGGCAGTCAGCAGAAATAGCCTGCCATATTACACCCCTGCAGCTCTTTATTTTTGATAAAAGTTTTTTGTTGGCAAAAAACATTTTGGAAAAAGACAGAAGCCCAAATGGCCAAGTCTGCCTTATGGTCAACTTCTATTTTTATTGTTGCTGTTGTTGTTATTGTTTGTTTGTTGTTGTTAGTTGAGAAGTTGTGTTTGACCCATTGTGACATGGACAATGTTCCTCCAGGCCTTCCTTTCCTCTACCATCCCCCGGAGTCCATTTAAGCTCATGCCGACTGCTTAAGTGACTCCATCCAGCCACCTCATTCTCTGCCGTCCCCTTCTTCTTATGCCCTCAACCGTTCCCAGCATTAGGCTCTTCTCCAGTGAGTCCTTCCTTCCCATTAGGTGGCTAAAGTATTTGAGTTTCATCTTCAGGATCTGACCTCCTAAAGAGCAGCCAGAGTTGATCTCCTCTAGGACTGACCATTTTGATTGCCTCAATTCTTTGGCGCTCAGCCTTTCTTATGATCCAACTTTCACACTCATACATTGCAACTGGGAAAATCATAGCCTTGACTATACATTTGCCTTTTGGTACTGTCCATGAGGTTTTCATGGCAAATATACTGGAGTGGGTTACTATTTCCTTCTCCACTTTTTTTTGTGTAAGTGTTAAATACTTGTTTTAAACTTTCCTGTGGATATTAGTGGGATTTAAAAACTGTTTTTTCTGTTTTTTTATGCCTTTCTTTGGTTATTTAATGCTATCATAAGAAGACATTGCACAGTTGTCGAAACCAGGTAAAGATCATAGGGATTTTCCCATTTTGTGAAATAAGCTTGCAAGTTATCTCAGGAAGTTTTGAAACTTGTATTAAGTTCATGAACCTTCTGCCAGATAATTTTAAACCTGTATTTTGTTCTGTTCCCTGTACAGCATGTTTTTTTCTTTTTCCTTTTCTTTTGAGACAGATAAAAACTGTTTAAATGTTAGTAAATAGTACAAATTAAAATATTAGTATAAATACTAAAGGATAGGTAAGCAATATGAGATAGTCTAAATCAGGGTATCAAACTCAATTTCATTGAGGGCCACATCAGGGTTGTGCTTGACCTTATGGGGGTGGGAGGGCGTGGCCAGGGGGCGTGGCCATGGGTGGGATATGACAGGGTTAACTACCAGTTCAGGATTTATGAGCTTCTCTGCACTCCTGCGAGCCACGCGCCTGTAAATTGTCATCAGCAGCTGCGTGCAGAGTCGCAGTCTTTGAAATAGACCCTCTTTTCCTGCTTTTTAAACTGCAGCTTTGCCTCGTTCGGCAGCTGAAGTTGAAAAATCAGGAAATAAAGATCAGGTAAGAGCCCGGGTGGGCAGGTGATCAAAAACATCAGCAGACATAAAACCGGTTCTTCAGAGCTACCGGTTCTACAGAGGTGGATAGAAACCCACCCCTGGGCATGGCCAGCACAATGTCATTCATCGAGGCTTCGTTTTTGGCCATGATTGCAGCCCTCTGCCAGCAAAAACAGAGCTCGGGGAAGCCACACAACCAAAATATGATCCTGTGACCAAATAAAGGTTGGCCATCAAAACTTCAGAACCCAATCATGAGTACTTTGGGGGCATCCATTGTAAATTGAGGACAACCTCTATATGGAATAGAAAACACTTTTTTTCCCTTTCTTTTTGCATTTTTAATTTCTAATAATTGTTTCCCCAAATGCTTGAGGCTCGAGAAGTATAACATCCATGAAATATAAAAGCTGTTCCCTGAGAATGTCCTTACAGAAGAAATTAGGAAGACATACACTGGGTCTTCTGAAATTGTCAACCAGAGATTTTCACATAAATCTGAATTCATGTTAACTAAGCACCCATAGTCTAGAACAGAGGTCTCCAAACTTGGCAACTTTAAGACTTGTGGACTTCAATTTCCAGAATTCTTCAGCCAGTTCTGGAAGTTGAAGTCCACAAGTCTTAAAGTTGTCAGGTTGGGGATCCCTGGTCTAGAATATTACTCAGTGTGGGAACTCTAAACAATGTCAAGACTGATGACAGTTTATTTCTGTTTTCTTTGATGCAATGGCTTTTTGGAAGAACTTTCATGGATGTATTTGTCATAAATCAATGTCAGTTGACAACACTGTACATCAATAAGCCGGTCTGGCCTTATAGGGGTTTTATAAGGTTTTTAATTGGTTTTTAACTGGTTTTAGTTTTATATTCTCGACCGAGTTTTATCTTTTAGCCACCTTATTTAATCTTTTAAAATTGTTTTTAAATATTGTATTTGCATTGTGTTTTTAATTTCGGCTGTACACCACCCCAAGTCCCTGCACGGAGAGGGGCGGTATATAAAACTAATAAATAAATAAATAAATAAATAAATAAATAAATAAATAAATAAATAAATAAATAATATCTATATACTCCTTTAGCCTGAGATTTATATCCTAGTTTCAGTTGAAAAGCCTGCTTCAATGTAGTTCACAATATAACCAAAGGAATGCAAATAAAATTCCATGCCCAGAAATAGTCACTCAAAAGCAAATCACAAGTCACAGCACCTAAATGTTATTGTTTGGATTGGAAGCTAAGTAGGACTGTGTTCAGGGGTAGGCTTCAAAAATTTTAGCAAGGGATTCTTTGCTCAGTTTCTGGGTGGACATCACCATAGTGGGTGTGGCCTAGTCAGCCTCCTGCACCATGGCAGAGGGGGTGTTTTTGCCCTCCGCCCCCCTGGCTCCGGAGGCTTTCCTTGAGCCTCCGAGAGGGCGAAAACAGCCTCCCCGGGCTCCGGAGGCTCTCTGGAAGTCAGAAATGGGCTTTTTTCTGGCCTTCCCGAACTTCTGTGAGGTCCGTTTTTCACCCTCCCAGAACCTCTGTGCATGCCCTGCACTTACCTGAATCTAGAACTGGGCGCATGGGGACTCCTGGGAGGGGCTAGGCAGGGTGGGCAGGGCCAGCCAGGAGTGAGATTTGAGGATTCTCCAAACTGTGCAGAATCTTAGCTAGGGGCTCTCCCGAACCCCTGCAAACCCCCAGCAGCCCACTCCTGACTGTGTCAGGCTATTACTTGGATGGGAGACCACAATAGATAGGAGATTATGTTAGAGTATCAATGTTTCTGTTTAGAGTTGGAAGTCAGTTATCAAAAAAACAAGTACTGGGGTCAAACTTGACCCAAAGGAGTTTCATAACTGGATCCTCAGCTCCAGAAGAAGTCCTTTTATTTGGTCTCAAAGAGACCCCATTCTGACTTCTCCCCAGTTCTGGAGTTGCTAACAGAATTCTGCCCCACTCACTCAATTATTTACAATGAGAAAACACTTGTTGATACTTAAAACATATTTGTTTTTCATCAGAAGATGACCAATGGAAATAGAATATTCAGATGGGATTTACTTCTAAAGGGATTAATTGAGTCTCACATTACACGTGTTTGTAATAATAGCTTGTTCATGCCACTTTTGCAAAGTTCCCTTTTATTCCCTCGCATTTCCTTTCTCCATTCTCTATCTTTCATCAGCCCAATATACCAACGTGTAAATACTCACACACTTTTCAAGTTATAGGATCAAACCTGTAAAGTAGCAAAATGGAATACTGGTCTATCAATGGGAAGAGAGAGATATTGAAATTAATAATGTCAATAGTCCTTGAGATGACTGTTTCTGTTTTAAATGCTCATTTTAAAATAGTTATATTTCTTTTATAGCAGTATGAAGCATTATAATGCTGTAAGATAATAAGTTTGAATTTCTACATTTGAAAATGTGGGTATCCAAACATATTCAAGCAGAGAAACATCCCCATTTTTTCATGTTATTTCAATAACTGAACACCTGCATGTCAATTTTAGAACATCCAATGATATTTCTCTGGATTTATTAATATACGATTGTCAATAATTAATGGTGTCCTGAAATAGAGCAATTTTATTATTGTATTGTAATATGTTGTGTTGTGTTGTATTGCATTGCATTGTATTGTATTTACTGTATTTATTACAAAAGGAAATGGAATAACTGGAGGTAACTATATTAAGTTTATCCTTCAAATATAATCTATTGTTGGTAATTTCTAATAACCCTGAGAGCCTAATTAAACCATTTGAGGAGTTAATGTTCCTTAAGATTATCATAATGTTGTTTCTCCCTTAGTTCATATGGAATAAACTGCACCATTTTCAACAGTATTACAAAATTGCTATTACATCTTGTAATCTAATTCATGATGTTAAAACACTAACTTAGCCCTTCCATCTTTGAAGTAATATTTTAATTAAAAGTGTTGCAGTTTCCATTTATCAGAGCTATCTTTGAAGACATAGATCCAAATTTAGGAAACACAGCTAGATATATTACGCTCTGTTATCTTAAAAGATTTGAACATATGAATACTAGATATTTTCTACTTCCTTTCTGATCCACAGCATTTCATAACTTTCCAAATTAATTAACCACAATTTCCTTTAATGTAAAAAAAACTATTTATTTTTGCAGCTATACAACAACCTGTTTAGAGGCAACTAACTCAAGGCAACTAACAGAAAAAATTAAAAGTACAAAATATTATAATTTAACTGCTAGTAGAACTAAAATCAAGTGACAATTAAAAACCTGGCAAAATAATTGGGTCTTTATATATTTTCTAAAGGTGGAGAAAATAGGGACTAAACATGGCTGTGAAGAAAATACTTTCCATGTTCTCAGAATAATACAGGACAAAACATGTTAATGGATCTCAATAGCAACTGTTTAACTTATGCGCTATATCTTACATTGGTTAAAAACATAGCTATTAGAAAATCAGAATCTAAAACTATTTGTTACCTTCACCCAACATATTTAACTCTTGAATTAACCCCTTTTCTATGTTCACACAATATTTTTATTATAATTTTTTACTTCTAGCAACCACCTAGATATATTTTTATATGACAAGTGTTACCTCACCTGTTCTTTTAAGTCTCCCAGTTATTTTGAGTCCGGTCATTTATACCATGAATGGTGACTATGACTTTATTGATTTGATGATCCATCAGCTTGTTTTCTTGACTGGTCATAATATTCTCAAATTTCAAAGTCATCAATAGTCTTCCCATTCTGCTTCTTTAAAGTCCAACTTCCATTTCCATAGAGTGTCACTTCCATAGAGTGTCACAGAGAACATCATGGTCTGCATAATTTTGACCTTTATATCTATAGACATATCATGCCATTTGAATATTGTTTCTGAGGCCTTCATGGCTGCGCTATATAAATTGAACAAATGGGATATGCTCTCATGACACATTCAACAACAAGTCAAGATTAACATCAGTTTCAGCATGTTGCACCAATAGCTGCTATGTCTTCATATCCCCTAAGTAAAAATGTTGGGTGATAACAGCCCACTGTTTACATTTTGATATATTTTGGAATCATGTCAGTCCTACATATTATTTGTTTATTCAAGCACTTTTGATCTCCAGTGGGTCATGAATGTACAAAGATGGATACTTTGGAAAGTCATGTTCCCTGCATTGCAATTATCACATCAGATGTTAAACACATTTCAGAAACTTTTACTTGCGCTGTTTGAAATTTATCTGTTTATAGGAACTGTTTCATTCTTTATTGCAAAACCATATTTTGTGAATCTCCTATCTGAACATCCATTTGTATTTTGCGTCAATTTGCAGACTTTTGATTTTCAGCCAAAACACACTGTTTTTGTTGATTGTGGGCTGATTTGAGGAACTGGGTACAATTAGTAATGTTTGTTTGAAATCTATGCCAAATAAAAAGAATTTTCTTCTTCCTTCTATTACCAAACTAAACATGACCTAGAATTCCATCTTCATCTTTCCTATAAATTTTCTTAAAGTTTGTCTGCTTTATTATTGGTGCATAAGAGCACCAACATGCCTACCGTTCCTGTCCTATTATTTCTTTTATTTTTTATTTTTCTTATATGTATCCATGTATTTATAACTATGTTTTTACTTATACCTATTATCTTGTAAGCAATTGACAAAAATAATAAATAAATAAATAAACAAACAAACAAACAAATAAAATATTTCCCACTTTTTCTCCAGGAACTCAAAATGGAGATCCTCTTCCTTTAATCCCTCGACAATAATCTTCTGTGATAAATTGATCTGGGTCAAAGTTGATCTGGAGAAATATTGAAATTCATGATGGCAATAGTCCTTGAAATGACTGTTTTTATTTTAAAAGGTCATTTTAAAATAGTTATATTTCTTTTATAACAGTATGAAGCATTATAATGCTGTAATATGATAAGTTTGAATTTCTACATTTGAATATTTGGGTATCCAAACACACCCAAATCCAAAATTATCCACTGAGTTTTGATGAAACTTATTGCAGGTTTCCCTACTCCAAGTCCATCTCCCTAAGCATTTTAAAGTATCTTTGGAGGCTGAAAATGGACAGTGGGACATACTGGTCAAATCTTTATTTTCTCTCTTTGGTTATTTTAAAGCTACATTAACTTCAAAAGAGAGACAGTGATCCCTACTTTTTCCCATTAGAGTTGAAGGACAGGAGAGGGAAGGAAAAAAATAAAGAAAAATAAGTTATGCTTTCCCTTCTTCCTGTCTGATTCAATGTCTATGAATGCTTTTTATGATCTACAGATGCTTTGACCTTTGAAAAAATCCAACAATGCATAATTTGCCATTTGATTGGACTGAGATAGGATTGCCATTTGCCCTACCTAATCACCTAATTGGATTATTTGCTTGCTTGTTTATTTATGTATTCAATTTATATCTGTGAGGGAATGTAGTCTGGATTCCCAGGAGAGAGAGGGCTGCTTTCCAGAGAACAAAGAAGCAGCTGAGCTTAGAATGTTTGGATGGCAGGAAGAAGATTAAAATGGCTCCTTCCTAGCTGTCTATGGAGATTCTCAGTCATCCAGGTCATGGTTTATTTATTATTTATTTATTATTAAAATTTATATACCGCCCTTCTCCCGAAGGACTCAGGGCGATGCACAGCCTACTAAAACCACATATATATAAAAGTTAAAATAGAATTAAATAAGGGCTGTAACCGAATCTAAAATCCCAACCTTAAAATTCAGTACTTAAACCCCATTAAAATTAATTTAGGATCAGCCCAGGCCGGCCTGCTCAAAGAGCCAGGTCTTCAAATCACGCCTGAACACCCTCAGGTCAGTGGTCGTTCTCAACTCAGGGGGGAGCCCATTCCAGAGAGCGGGTGCCCCCACAGAGAAGGCCCTGTTCCTCAGGGTCGCCAGGCGGCACATAGAGGCCGTCGGGACCTGAAGGAGGCCCTCCCTGTGGGAGCGCACAGGTCGGTGGGAGACTACCGGCAGAATGCGGTCTTGCAGATAGCCTGGTCTGATGCCATGGAGTGCTTTAAAGGTCAAAACCAGAACCTTAAAGCGCACAGGGAAGGCCACCGGCAACCAATGCAGCTCGCGCAGGAGAGGCGTCACATGAGAGCTTTTAGACGCCCCCGTAACCACCCGTGCAGCCGCATTTTGTACCAGTTGCAACCTCTGGGTGATCCCCAAGGGGACCCCCATGTAGAGGGCATTACAGTAATCCAGGCGGGAAGTGACCAGGGCATGAGTGACCATGCGTAAGGTGTCCCGATCAAGAAAGGGCCGCAACTGGCGCATCAGGCGAACCTGATGAAAAGCCCCCCTGAAGACAGCCGTAATATGCTCTTCTAATGACAGCCGTACATCCAGGAGGACGCCTAGATTGTGAGCCCTCTCTGTGGGGGCTAAGATCTCAGCCCCAATAGTCAGCGATGGGGTCAGCTGACTACATCAGGACGCCAGAAACCACAGCTACTCAGTCTTGGAAGGGTTGAGTCGAAGCCTGTTCTCACCCACCCAATTCCGCACGGCCTCCAGGCACCGGGACATAACCTCCACAGCATCGTTGGGGTGGTTTGGAGTAGAGATGTAAAGCTGAGTGTCATCCGCATAAAGATGACACTTTACTCCAAAACCACGGATGATCTCCCCCAGCGGCTTCACATAAATGTTGAACAAGAGAGGGGAGAGGACCAACCCCTGAGGCACCCCACGGCCCAAGCTCCGTCTGGAACCGTTCGGGATCCATCAGGCGCCTGGACCGGAACCATCTCCTCGGTTCCGCCTCCCTGCGGTGGGGGGTGGCAGCACAGAAGTTGTCCCAAAGGTGCTTTTTTCAAGAGGCAACTGGACTTTCTGGTTTTTATTTGAAGACATTTTGCTCATCATCCAAGAAATTTCTTCAGCTCTGACTGGATGGTAAGGAGCTGAAGAAGCTTCTGGAATGAGAAGCAAAATGCCTTCAAAGAAAAAACAGAAAGTCCAATTGCCTCTTGAAAAAGCACTTTTGGGACTTCTTCCTAGCTATTTCCAGAGTATATCTGTAGTTAGGAAATAGTTGCTATAGTCTGGCAAGATTCTGTCTATAGGTAAAGAACAATAAAGCAAGTAACTCCACATGCCATTCTTGGGGATGTGACGATATTATATCTTGTACTTTTTTTTTTGTTTGACCAAATCTTCAAGGAAGAAACAGTACATTAAAAATGCAAAAATATTAAAACTTTGAACAAAACAAAAAGCAATAACAAAACCCTCAGAACTCCAAAATAATAACACTTTATGTTTTACAGTGATGTAAGCTAGTATATTTTTGCCCACATCCCATCAACGAGGAGGTACATGCAAGGTACCAATACATATCTGGTATGCATGTTTGAGTAAAAATGATCCAAACAATGCACAAACTATATCAACAATGCGTAGACTAGGAGGAAATGCTTCCAAGATGGTAAATGTTGGAATAAACAATCTCAGAAATGTTGTACATACTTTCATGCTGACTTTTGAGGAAACAAATTGTGATGTAATGCAGAAACCAGCTGAAATTGACTTAATGTTAGAAAAGTAAGAAACTAAGTAAAACCAAAAGAGATTCTTAAGCCAAATCTCAGTTTCTAGGGCATTCTGCATCATTACTTTTCCCCCCCTCCTAGTGTGATTATGAGAGATAGTGCATAAAGCAGGAGATTTGTTTCCTCTTTTTTGCAATTCTGCACGACTGTAAATAGGTAATATTATATGATGTGACATTCAATACAGGTAGTCATCGACTTACAACAGAAACTTTTGTAACTTTATAGGAACCTTACAGGAACTGGGTATGGCTAGTCTAGTGAAGAGAAAGACTAGGGGAGACATAATAGCAGTCTTCCAATATTTGAGGGGCTGCCACAGAGAGGAGGAAGGGGTCAAGCTATTTTCTAAAGCGCCTGTAGGCCAGACAAGGAATAAGCAGAATTTGGAAAGAGAATGCTTAAATAGAAAGCAAATGCAGCTGGACTCATTTTGTGATTGCTATGCCTAAACACTGCCTTTCTGCTACAGCTTAATGCTTGTGGTTTGATGCTAGATTAAAGCTATTGATGTTCTTTATATTATTGTTTATGCTCTGTAAAGAGCACCAGTGTTAATGCTGCAAAAGTCTTTTGTTTCTTATTGCCCGCGGATAGCACTTAAAACAAAATAACAAGGGGGGGGGGAATCCCAAACCTGAAACTGTTCCCAGTGGCCCATCATCTTTTAGAATATCATTTAAACTGAGGACCTCCCCCCTCCGTTCCCCTAAGGGCAGATCTAGATGATAATGTGAATACCTGTGGAGGAATTGGCATCTCAGCTTGCACAAAACTGCAGAATAGTGACTTCAGGGCAAAACAGAGGAGTGTACGTAACGTGAAGCTACTTGGCAAAAAGGTTTGAAGTTTCAGCCTCCTTTGCAACTTGCAATGAGATTGATTGATTTGCATGAAACAAACACTCGGTCTACATATGCCAAAAACGACAAGCTCCCAGTTTTCTGTGACACTAATCCCAGTTTTGAAAAGGAGAGGGGGGCGGGAGTCATCTTACCCTAGATAACAGACAGCTAGCTGTTTGAAATTCCCTCCTGACATTAAGGAAAGTGGCAGAGTCGCCCTACAATCTCCTAAAGATGAATTTAGCAGTTATGGAGATAGGAGGTAGTTTAAAGACAAGGGGTATGCATTCTTGTACTTTTGCTGAGTTGACTTCTGTCCTTTAATTTCCTGATTTGTTTTCTTCTGTGAACAGGGAAAAGAAGCTTCTGTTTTCATTGCATTTTCAAGATGGCGTTCAAGTGGTAGATTGAGCCTGCATTGAAATAGCAGGAGAGAAAAATATGTTAATGTTGGCTTTGATGTTGTAATTGTTCTCCCATCCTGAGTAACTTTCTAGTTGCCCTGCTTTTTCTTCATCTGGGGGGGGGGGGGGAATTCTCATACAAGTAATCCTTGATTTATGACCACAACTGAGCCCAAAATTTATGTTGCCAAACAAGACAATTGCTAAGTGAGTTTTGCCCCATTTTACGATGTTTCTTCCCACTGTTGTTAAATGAATCACTGAAAGTTGCCAAGTTAGTAACGTAGTTGTTAAGTAAAACAGGCCTTCTCATTGACATCTTCACCATCTTCACCCAAATCTTCAATAGATCACTAGAGATGTGCTATGTTCCTTCCTGCTTCAAATGTTCTACCATCATCCCAGTGCCAAAGAAGTCCTCCATCAAGGAACTGAATGACTACAGACCAGTTGCTCTAACATCTGTAGTTATGAAAATCTTTGAAAGGCTTGTGTTGTCCCACCTGAAAACCATCACGGATCCGCTGTTAGATCCCATGCAGTTTGCATACTGAGCAAATAGATCGACAGATGATGCTGTTAAAATGGCTCTGCATTACATCCTACAACACCTTGAATCTCCAAATACCTATGCAAGGGTCCTCTTTGTAGACTTCAGTTCAGCATTCAATACCATCATTCCAGACACTCTTCTAAGTAAATTAAACCAACTAGCGGTACCTGAACACATTTGTAAGTGGATCATAAGCTTCCTAACAGACAGAAAGCAGCAGGTGAAGCTAGGCGGAATCACATCCGATACCTGTATAATCAGCATAGGGGCTCCCCAAGGCTGTGTGCTATCTCCACTTCTCTTCTCCCTATATACCAATGACAGCATCTCAAATGATCCATCTGTTAAAATATTGAAGTTTGCTGATGACACAACAGGATTGGTCTCATTCGAGACAACGATGAATCTGCATACAGACAGGAGGTTATACAATTTGCCTCGTGGTGTAACCTGAACAATCTAGAACTGAACTCACTCAAAACTGTAGAAATGGTAGTAGACTTTAGAAGAAACCCTCCCATACTACCACCTCTTACAATACTAGACAACACAATATCAACAGTAGAGACCTTCAAATTTCTAGGTCTATATCACATGTCCTAAAATGGACATCAAAAACATCATCAAAAAAGCACAACAAAGAATGTTCTTTCTGCACCAACTCAGAAAGCTCAAACTGCCCAAGGAGCTGCTGATACAATTCTACAGAGGAATTATTGAGTCTGTCATCTGCACCTCTATAACTGTCTGGTTTGCTTCTGCAACCCAACAGGACAGACACAGATTTCAGAGGATAATTAGGACTGCAGAAAAAACAATTACTACCCACCTGCCTTCAATTGAGGACCTATATACTGCATGAAGATGACATTATAGAGCACTGCACACCAGAACAACTAGACACAAGAACAGTTTTTTCCCGAAAGCCATCACTCTGCTAAACAAATAATTCCCTCAACACTGTTCAACTATTTACAAAGTGTACACTACTATTACTGCTAATGTTCTCATCACTCCTTATCACCCATCCCCTCCCACTTGTGATTGTAGGACAGTAACTTTGTTGCTTGTATCCTTATGATTTATAATGACTGTTTCCTAGTATGATTTGATTGTTGATTATACCCTATGACTATCATTATGATTCTTGATCCTTAATGAATGTACCTTTTCTTTATGTATACTGAGAGTATTTACACCAAGACAAATTCCTTGTGTGTCCAATCACACTTGGCCGATAAAGTATTCTTTGCTTGTTGGAAAATCACAAAAAGTGATCACATGAGCAACGTCATAAATATGAGCAGGGTGGGCTGCTACCAATTCGCACTGGTTCAGGTGAACCGGTATGAATGATGATCAGTTGCTCCCGCCCACCCACCCCTACCCTAGGTTCCCCTATATTTCTGCAGTTTTGCAGTTCAGCTGAGGTGCAGCACAGCGGATTGCCACGCCTCAGCTGTTTTACTCATGGGCGCTGTAAGTTGAGCTGCACATTGGCAGGTTTGGAATATTCTAAAGTGTGCACTCACTGAACCAGTTGTTAAACTGGTAGAATCCCACCACTGAATATGAGCCAGCTGCCAAGCATTTGAATTTTGGTCATATGATCACAGGGATGCTGCAATGATTTATAAGTGTAGAAAACAGTCATAAAGTCTGTTTGCTCAGTGCCCTTGTAACTTCAAATGGCCATTAACAAATGGTTGTAAGTCAAGGACTATCTATACAAGAACTTCCCTTTGGATTGAATATGTGCAGAAAAGCTAATATGGTGTCCTACAGTTTTGTTGACCAGAACTCATTCATACAAGAGAATGGACTTAATGACTAAAAATTAACCACAAATCAGTACTGTAGTTATTTGCATTTTAGAAATCACTTTTCATAGCAAGACTTTCACAATGACATTGAAAATGACTCAGGTTGGCCACTCAGTTCAATTTTTTTTTCCTTAGCACACAGCCACAACATCACACAGAGGTCTAAAAAGCTATTTATAGTATGTTTATAAGCTGATGGCTTAAACCATGAACAGGGCTTTTCACAAAAATGCTGCTGTTTAGTTTTTGTCTGTTAAACACAGATTGAAGTGCCCACAGTATGTGCCCTTATTTATACTTTTGATTGGTAATTTAGAAAAGTACCATTGGTTATTTGAAGAATGTGTTTACAGAGTTTTACAGTCTTGGATCACTTCTCTTCAAAACGCACTTCAAACACATCCATCAGCAAATTTGACAGCTCATGTCAACACTTGGGACTGGACATTTACTTATAAGTAAACGAAATGGACCAGGCACAAACAACATATGTGAGGTGATGGCTATATTTCTACACCAGCCAAATATTTTCACTCCTATTTTTAAATCCACTATCCATAACAATCTCATCAAAAATTTCATACTTTTCTTTTCATTATTTTTAATTTTATGTATTTATATTTACAGTTCTGGACAGCTGATTTGCCTGGGGGAGGGGGGAACCAGGTTTCTCCCCATCTCCTAGACATTCATCTATTGATATTGTACTATCCTTAGATTTGACTTCTATCAAGAAAAATGTCCCTTAATTCAGAGGATTACAGCCTATCAAAGGTAAAACAAAAACAAAATCCAGCTACATCAACACTGCGTGAAAATAAAGATTTTTTTTTTAAAAAAATGCTATAAATTCCTGAAAAAACAAATTCAGGGCATTTGTTCCAGAGGTGGTATTCAGCCAGGTTCTGGAGAATCAGTAGCGGAAATTTTGAATAGTTCGGAGAACCGGTAAATACCATTTCTGGTTGACCCCACCCACATCTATTTGCTGCCTCTCAAGTCCCAGCTGATCAGAGTCCCAGATGATAGGCTGGGTTTTCTTTTATTGCCCTGCACAGGAGAATGGAGCTGGAAAGCAGCTTAGTTGGATAGGGAGGAAATGGGTATTTTACAGTATCCTTCCCCTGGGTGGAAATGGAGATTTTGCAGTATCCTTCCCCTGCCATGCCCACCAAGCCACGCCCACCAAGCCATGGCATACCCATCAATCCATGCCATACCCACCAAGTCACACCATGCCTACCAGGCCATGTCCACAGAACTGCCCACAGTGAATACCACCACTGATTTGTTCCCAGAAGAATGACAATTAAAATAAAATTAAAATTAAATGTTACAGTATCCTTCCCCTGCTATGCCCACCAAGCCATGCCCATCAAGCCACACTATACCTACCAAGCCACCCCCCCCCCCCCAGAACCAGTAGTTAAAAAAAATTTTGAATGCCACCATTGATTTGTTCTCAGAAGAATGAGAATTAAAACAAAATCAAGCTACTGTCTTGGCGTTTGTTTGTTTTTCATTCTACAAAATAGAATGAATAGTGGGCAGTGGGTTCACTTACCTCTTCAAACCTTCCATACATTTTTAAAAGCCTGATACAATTATAGCAATGCTTGATTCTGGTGGAAACTCTTTTTTTCTCTCTCTCTTACACTTTCTAGAATTACCAGATGTCTGAAAGATAGAAGTTACAAAGTTGCAGATTCTTCTTAACAAGAAGATTAAATTAAATCCAGTTAATAGGATGTTTCCATTTATTTAAAACATGAGGGTCCAAATTTTTGGCTTTCCCAGGGCCGCAATGAGTGAAGAGGAATTGTCTTGGGCTGCATATAATAATATAATGTGCATAATGTACATATATCACATAATAATGTTAAAAGTTTACTATCTTGTGGGGTTGCATTACTAGCTTTGCAAAACCACACATGGCCCATGGCCGCAGGTTGGACATGCCTGATTTATAGCATCACATTACAAATGAAGTATCACCAGCAACTTGGAGAAGACCTTAAAGGTCTGAGAATTCGGCACAACTTGTGTCCTTGGGTTGCTGCTGTTTTGTGTTATATAATTGCTAGCCGCCATCTTTAAAAACCTGGAGGCCTGGAAAAGGCAGGAGTGATGGTGTGTAGCCCTCCATCTTCCTGTGGATATTTGGAATATCAGAAGATCTAAAATACTAGGTTATATTGCTAATCCTATCAATTGCACAAGACTTCAGAATTCACAGGAGGGAAAGTGCTTCAGAACATGTGAAAGTTTGTCCATGACACCCATCAGCAAATCTTGGGGCTTGTCTGGAAATTTGTCCCAGCTGTCTCATAGCTATGCACACACATATCTGCTAGAAGCAGCCTCAAGAAGTAGACCCATGAGTCTGGGAAGAAATGCGACTGCTTTAATCTAAATGAAAAGGACTAGGGGTGACATGACAGCAGTGTTCCAATATCTCAGGGGCTGCGACAAAGAAGAGGGAGTCAAACTATTCTCCAAAACACCTGAGGTTAGGACAAGAAGAAACAGATGGAAACCAATCAAGGAGAGAAGTAACTTAGAACTAAGAAGAAATTTCCTGACAGTTAGAACAATTAATCAGTGGAACAACTTGTCTCCAGAAGTTGTGAATGCTCCAGCACTGGAAATTTTTAAGCAGAGATTGGACAACCATTTGTCTGAAATGGTATAAGGTTTCCTGCCTAAGCAAGGGGTTGGACTAGAAGACCTCCAAGGTCCCTTCCAACTCTGTTATTCTATTCTATTCTAATCATGCAGTAAATACATACTTTTCTGGGATTTGAATGCATATATTAAATTATTTGCCAGTTGGAAAATTACCATGAATAATTTTGAGTTTAGTTCAATCCATCCCACAATCAATCAAGTCCTACATGCAGATTGTAGCAAGGACATGACACTGAAGATGGTGTTTGATTTCGTTGTATGAGGTGCAATGACAATAAACTAAACTAAACTAAACATCTGCCATTTGGTGAGCTGGAAAAATTGTAGCTTGTTGTTTCATTAGTTATCATCAGCAAACATAAGAAAAACCCTGATAATTGGCAAAACAGGAATAAATGCAGGCTAAGAAAAACAGAAAAAAACCCAGCAAAAATTACATTATTTATATATTTGTAACTACCTATATCAAAATACACAAAACCTATAATTACTGGGGAAAATTAGCATAGACAATCCCACATAGAGTGAAAAATGTTGGAAGCCATATTTGGGAGATTTGTTTGGGGATGAATTTATTTATTTAAATTGTCACCCACTTCCAAAGAACTCTGGGCAGCAGTGGTCATGAGAGTGACAAGTGAAACAGTAGAATTAAAGCAAATACTACAAATGTTTGCATCTATTGGGGGGGAAATGATGAAAAGGAAATCATAAATACTTTCAAAATGTTGGAAATTAGTATCAAGTGTGCTGGAATAGATGGTGCACCTCAAAAAATGTCAAAATATGGAAGTGGTTTGCTTATGAAATGCCAGTGTAATTTAATATGTGTGTGAACAGGGCAACTGTTTGCTTGACTTAGTCTTTAATGAGCTTTACATAATGAGCAATTGCGTGATGGGGTGTATGTATGCATAGATGTGTGTTTGTGTACGCTTCTTGTAAAATATACATTCTTGTCCTTAATTTTTTTTACTTTAAAACTGTCCTTTAAAACTGTTGTTAAACTGTTGTTTAAAAAAGTACAGATTTTAGAAGGCTAAATGTATGTTGTGCATGTGTATGAAATGCATCTTTCAAGATACAGCTGTCACACAGCAAAAGTTCAACTGTTCTGCAAGGAGAAGGCATTACATTCAATCCTGCAAAAGTCCCAGTGAAGATGGAAAAGCTTCCTCTCTGAAACTCAAAGAGCTGCTACTAGTCAGATTAAGGCATCAATGGTAAGATTGACTAAAAAAGCAGAGTAAGAATATTTCATCATTTTTAAAAAATAAATCATCAGTAGGACTCTGCAATCCCTTTGCCAGAAGTACTTTGGGATGAATATGAGAGGGCACAAAGCACCTCTTTTGGATCATTAAAACAGCCATATCTTTTTTCCAATATCATGGGGCTGTTTTGGAAGCTCCTCTAAGCTGGCTGATACCGGTAGCTAAGTATACCTATGTCTTCAGGAACTAACAAAGTAGCTTCCAAAGCAGACCCATGTGTCTGGGAAGAGATGTAGCTGCTTTAATAATCCAAAAGAAGAGCACCCCATGTTCTTTTTCCGAAAGGCTTGCTTAGCCCTAATAATTTTTCTGCTAAAATTATCTGTCCAGAACAATCTACTCTCTATCAGAGACATGGAGTAAGATTCCTTCTACCAGAAGGGGTGGTGGTGGGGAAATCAGGTAAATCAATATTTCCAGAGAATGTACAACTATGTTGGGGAAAGGATATTGTCCCCTTCTATATGTGTGCGCACACAAACACCCAGAGGAGAGGCTGCCAAACAGACAGTAAGAGACATGAAATACTGCAGAGGAAAGAAATCAGGTGAAATTCAATACAGATTGTTGCTAAAACTGCATGAAATGTGAACTCATTGCTAGAGGCTACATCTCTCTGAGTTGCTTGTTAAATAGATTCCTGTCAGCTCAGAAGGGAAAAGAGAAAACCTTTAAGAAAATGATGGTGCTTTGATGTCAAAATACAGCTTGCAATGACAAATTTATCCTTTCTTCCCCTCCTTTGCAGTGACTCGCTAGTATTTTTTCTCCTCTCCCCAATTTGTGAATTGTTCCCCACACCAATATTGGAGTGGTTGACTGAGCAGCTGGATAGGAATTCTTTCTCTGCAGGAGATTCATGAAGACCAACTGCAGATGCCTTAAGACATGAGATAAACACTTGATTAGGTTGAATAAAGTTGTCAGTAAATCACTTTCCTGAACAATTTCTGCTATAGGCTCTTTCAGCTTTGGTCAGTGTGATGAACTCTCAGTATCACACTTTTGCAAGTGCACCTAGGATATTGTGATGAATGTACAAAAGTCTTACATCATGACACTGTGATACCGCTTGCATCTCTTCTCTTGGATCTGTAGAAGCTGCTCCTCCTATATTTATATTAACAATAATTCCTAAGAAAACAACTCTATTTTTTAAAGTGGCTTATGAAATTTTTTAAAAAAACTTGTAAGAAAGGGCAGAGAAGAAATGAAAAAAAAAAAAGGAATTCTATTAATTAAAAATGCTATGAGAAAAAACCTGAATGGACTAAAGATCGTTTAGATGTAAAAGGAAGGAATATAAAATGGGTGTATTTGATCAAGTTTAGTATTATATACGCTAAACGAGGGTATGAAGAGTTATAAAATTGTTTATACTTGTGATGAAAGTTGGCAGTCACTTCTTTATATATCTCTTTTCTCTCTACTATATTCTTACTTTTATTGTCTTTGTTTTCTTTTTATTTAGTGTTTTTATCTTCTCCTTTGCAACTTTCAGTTTCTTTATATTTTTCTTTCTTTTAGTTTGCATTAGATTTTACTACTGCAATTAAAATCCTTAATAAACCTGTGTGTGAGAGGGGGGAGGGAGAGGGAGAGGGAGCTCTAAGCAAAGGTGGTAATTCAGCAGGTTCTGACCAGTTCTGGAGAACCGGTAGTGGAAATTTTGAGTAGTTTGGAGAACCAGCAAATACCACCTCAGACTGGAGATTTTACAGTATCCTTCCCCTGCCATGCCCACCAAGCCACGCCCACAGAACCAGTAGTAAAAAAATTTGAATCCCACTATTGGCTCTAAGCATACATTTATACGCATATGCTTATGTATACTCATATATAAAATATATTTCAGACAAAGTTCAAGGCACTGGATTATACAAACATGATGGCAATTCATCATTCTTCTAACTGACACTAGATACACAGTATATTAATTTCACAAAATGCCTCTGTGTTTAATAGTAGCATCTCCTTTGAGCAAAATTTCACTTCTGATGATTCAGTGTACATGTAGTTTCTTGACAGTAGTATGGAAGTGGTCCTTCAACAATCCTGGGAGTTTGGGATAGTCTCCCATGCATTTACTATCCAGCTTTGACTCTGCTTGGTGTGACAAGTTCAGAGAAATAGTATCTGCTGAGGTTCTACTTCAACAGGCTATGGGAATTTAAAGGGCAACCCCACAGCTAAGCACTCAAACCAGGAAGTAATAGCCTAGACTGCAGATGTCCATCTGAGACTTCTACTCTGAATAAGTTTCCCAAAACTTTGGAGGTAGTCCTACGAAATTGTGAGTAAATTACAGTGCTTAATGTGACAGAAACAGAAAATTATTGAATACATTTCTGGAGAGTGATTGTGTTAATGATATGCAGTGTTAAGAAAATGTAAATGAAAAGCAATGAAGTTTTTCTCTTGGTCCTATTAACCATTTATAGGAATATGGAAAGGCAAAACATGGGAACATCAAGAAACAGTCATATATCTCTCGTCCAGCGTGTGCTGCAGGGATTGTACCTGAAGGAGCCTGTATAGAAATAATGGGGGTATTTATTAAGGTTGCATTTGAATGCAGACTTTCCTCCTGTTATATTTTTGAACCATGATACAACTCAAATGAAAGTTTTCATTCAATATTTATAATTCCTTGAATTTTACAATGTTAACTTGTCAATTATTTTTTAACAATACAATATATTCTATGGAAAAGTATCTACTGGATTTATAGATGTTTTTATGGAAATTGTTTAGAGGAATGTACTTCTTACATATATCCAAAGTGCATGTTTTGATGAAAATAATTGAAAGAAATATATAATATTGGGAATAAGAATTGCAAAATCGATACATTAAGCAAAATGATGCATGTCTCCTAAAGCAGTGGTCACCAACTAGTGGGCCAGGAACCACTGGTGGTCCACGAGAAAAATTTGGTGGTCCACAGAGAAATTCAACCCCAAAGCACCCCCACAAAGCAATTAATCCAGGCTGCGCAGGAACACAAGGCTGCGCCACTCACATGGCTTGTGGGAACACAAGACTTGCATCGCTTGCATTGCGAACAACACAAGGTAGTAAGGGGTGGGAGGAAAGGGGGAGGGGGGAACTTGTCCCACTCGCCCCACATGCCTTGCCTGACCATCAAGGTTGCTTCTTTCTACTTCTTTCTTTTTCTGCTTTTGGCTTCATGCAGGGAAAGCAGCAAAAGTCTTTCTTTCTCTCCCCCAAACTCCACCAAAAATGAGTCTTTGGGACCCTTCAAGGCATCCTGCTCCAAGAGGCTGCTCCGGCATGACAAGTCTCACAAAGATTCATTTCTGGAGGAGTTTGGGCGAGAGAAAGAAAGACTTCTGCTGCTTCTGCTGCTTCCCTTGCATGAAGCCAAAGTCTCTCTCTCTCTCTCCCCCTGAGAATGGAGCTGGAAACGGTATCTTGCGATTCCAAATGAAGAATGATCAATCAGTAGGAAAATGAAGTGGGGAATTTTCCTGCAGACTTTTTTGGGGATTTTCCCAGGGTCTCCGGTCCGTAGGATTTAAAATTATGAGTTTGGTGATCTCTGAGGTCCAAAAGGTTGGTGATCCCTGTCCTAAAGTACATATTCGTGGATAAAACAAGGTCCAAAGTATGTTCAAATTTGAGTGTAAACTTTGAAAAAAAAGAAAAAAGTATTAGATGCAATGAACTGGAGTAGACGTATTCAGAAATATGAGAGATTTAAAGAAAGAATTGGACAAATTCTCCCAACTCTAACCCTGTTTCTAATGGTTGATGTGCTTGCTGAAAGTAACTATTCAGAAACAACCAAGCCATTGTAGCCTAAACCAGTTTCCTCTCAAAATAAATAAATTTATCCATGGATAAATGTAGGATGCAGATGGCATTAATGCTAACTTTTGGTATATGATGAAATCCATGTCTAATGGACTCTTGAGCTAATGCTATAGCAGACTTTCTCAGATCTGTAAAGATAATTTACAGGCTGCCATTGGAAAGATAAATGTGTGGCTCAATTAATTGATACAATTGTACTCTCTACCTATAAGCAGGCTGCCCATAGACTTAGACTTTTTATGGATTAAGGAAATATGGGACTCATTTATATAAAGTAAAATAAGTTTTAAGAAATCATGCTAGTCATATAAGTTGTGATGACCCAGGTTGGGATACAAAACAAACACAGTCACAGGTGAAGCCCCTTTTATTCTTTCACTTTGCTTTCAAGCTCCGAATATCTTTGACGGAAGACAAAAAACCCCACACGAACAGTTACATGAAGAAGGAAAAAAGCAACACAAACCAGGCAAGATAAGGGCTGGAGGATGTCCACAGATAACACACACTGGGAAGGATGCCAAACTTAGAGAGGAACTATAGACTAGAGATATTTACATGCTTTGTTTCCAGCGTTCGCCAGTATGCAGGTCTGTACTCTTATTCAGTTGTCACAGCTGCAGCCAATGAAGAGGATCAAGGCCCTCTCCTCCCTTCTCTCCCTTATCCTCTCATCCCTGTGTGCCCTAGGATGGATAGGGAATGGGCCTATGTCTTCCTCTGACTGCTCAGCCGGCCTCTGCCCTTCTCCAGCCTTCTCCACAACCTCCTGAGCCACACTTCCACTCCCCGTCGGTTGTTCCTCCTCTTCCTCAGAGTCAGCCTCCACCAGAGGCATGAGATAAGTATATTAGAAATATATAAAGTATATTTCTTTATATGTACTTGATCAGCTTGCCTTCAAAAGTTGTGTGTGCTTCATCACTGGAGGTTTTTAAGAAGAGATTGGATAGCCATTTGTCTGAAATGGTATAAGGTCTCCTGCTCAAGCAGGGGGTTGGACTAGAAGACCTTCAAGGTCCCTTCCAACCCTGTAATTCTGTGTTCTATGTTCTATCATGTCATGTGCTAAGCACATTGAACTACAAGCATACTCCACAGTTCTCAGTCTGCAGTTACAGTCTCTGGCTTCTTCCATTTAAGATTGATGATTTTCATATCTTACAGAATAACAGAGTTAGTAAAAGACCTTGGAGGTCTTCTAGACCAACCCCCTGCTCGAGCAGGAGATCCTATACCATTCCAGACAAGTAGCTGTCTAATCTCTTCTTAAAAGCTTCCAGTGATGGAGCACCCACAACTTCTGAAGACAAGCCATTCCACTGGTTATTTGTTCTTACCGTTAGGAAATTTCTCCTTAGTTGGTGGCACAGTGGTTAGAATGCAACACTGCAGGCTAATTCTGCCGACTGACAGAAGTTAAATTATGACCAGCTCAAAGTTGACTCAGCCTTTATCTTCTGAGGTTGGTAAAATGATGACCCAGATAGTTGGTGACAATATGCTGACCCTGTAAACCCCTGAGAGAGAGCTGTCAAGCACTATGAAGTAGCAAATAGGTCTAAGTGCTATTGCTAGTTCTAGGCAGGGGTGGGATTTAAATTTTTTAACAACTGGTTCTGTGGGCGTGGCTTAGATGGTGGGCATGGCTTGGTGGTCATGTGACTGGGTGGACATGGCTTGGTGGTCATGTTATTGGCTGGGTGTAGCCAACTCAATATCACTCACATTGAAGCATGCATCTCCTTGCCTGGCCTTTCATGACTGTGGGGATGCTGCAACAGTCATAAGTGTGAAAAATGGTCATAAGTCATTTTTTTCAGTGCCATTATAACTTTGAATGGTCACTGCACATGAGCAAAGTACCAGCAAAGGAGGGAAAAAACTCCAGAGAAGTTCCTGATACAGGAAGTCTAGTCCTGCCAAGAATGTAATAAGGGTTAGTGGAGCGACAGTTTCTGTAAGCAGCACCAGAATGTTTCCTTCCTGCCTTCCTTACAGGATTAGGCCAGTAATTTCTTCTAACAACAGGTTCTCTGAACTGCTTAAAATGTTAACAACCGGTTCTAGTGAATAGGTGCGAACTGGTAGAATCCCACCCCTGGTTCTAGGTTGCTTCTCTCATTGATTAATTTCCATCCATTGTCTTGCCTTCTAGTGCTTTGGAAAATAGGTATTACATATCTTTCTGGTAACCCCTTAAATATTGGAACACTGTTATTATGTCTACCCTGGTCCTTTTTTTTCACTAGATTAGACATATCCAATTCCTCCAACCGTTCTTCATAGGTTTTAGCCTCCAGCCCCCTAATCATCCTTGTTGCTCTTCTCTGCCCTCTTTTCAGTGTCTCAACATCTATTTTTATATTGTGGTGACCAAAACTGGACACAGTATTCCAAGTGTAGTCTTACTAAGACCACAAGATAAATAAAGGCAGGATTAAATAATCGAATGAGGGAAGTAAAGGGAAATAAAGAGAAGATGGCAGGTCCCAGGAGGTCATTAACTCAAGGGCAGAAATATGACCCTGGTGAGAACATTCAAACAAAGATCCAAGGGGTTGAGGAACCAGGGTCTGTTTAATTAGTTCTACAGAGGAATTATTGAGTCTGTCATTTGCACCTCTATAACTGCCTGATTTGGTTCTGCAACCCAACAGGACAGACACAGACTTCAGAGGATAATTAGGACAGCAGAAAAAATAATTACTACCAACCTGCCTTCAGTCGAGGACCTGTATACTGCATAAGTCAAAAAGCGGGCTGTGAAAGTACTTAGAGACCCCTCACATCCTAGACATAAACTGTTCCAACTCTTACCCTCAAAACTGTTCTGCACACCAGAACAACTAGACACAAGGACAATTTTTCCCCAAATGCCATCACTCTGCTAAACAAATAATTTCCTCAACACTGTCCAACTATTTACAAAGTCTGCACTATTACTATTAATCTTCTCATCACTCCTTATCACCCAGCCCCTGCCACTTGTGACTGTATGACTGTAACTTTGTCGCTTGCATCCTTATGATTTATATTGACTGTTTCCTAATATGATTTGATTGCTTATTGTACCTTATGACTATTAAGTGTTGTACCTTATGATTCTTTTGACTCTTGATGAATGTATCTTTTCTTTTATGCACACTGAGAGCATTTGCACCAAGACAAATTCCTTGTGTGTCCAACTGCACTTGGCCAATAAAGAATTCTATTCTATTCTATTCTATTATAGAAGCTATTTTCCAGCAGTAAATGCTTCAATATCAAGAGCATTTTCTCAAAGTCGCCAGTGGGGAAAAAAATAATATTATCTTTCCCCCTCCTCTCCTTCTTGCTGAAAGGAATAATTTTACCCTTAGGTTTTAACCACTCTTGTCATAAAGGAATGATAGGAAAATTAAAAGTAGCCCCAAACTCACAACCTTCTAACTGAAATCTTATGGTACATAGTACTAATATAGATTAATTTGTGTAATGTAGATAAATTTTTTGGACACAGAGAAGCTGACAGGCTGATAATCTGTTTGCCACCCAATGATGACAAAACTCTAGTGCTTTCAAAAAAAAAAGTTAAAAGAAATACCTGAGGCATTTTTAATATTAAAATTAGATAACCTCTCCGAAATGCTTACAATTTGTACTGTATAAAAATCATTTTGGAATATTATTCTTCAGCCTCGGGTTGTTACAACTGTTCAGGGATTTATTTATTTATTATTTATTGGGGGGAACTGCAACACATTACTCTGTTAATGAGTTGGGACTACATAGCACTGAAAAAGACAACTTGACAAGGTAAGAAGAAAATATAAACAGCCCCTTTGTTTAATAAGGTGAGCTACTGAATATTGAATAAGCTACAGTAATTCTCTATGTAGCAAATCCTTTATGTCTTGATTAGATATGAATGAGAAAGCCCGAGGGTTATTTCCCCCCTTCGGTTGCAATATAACCCGAAAATCTGCTCCTGTTCATGCACAAAGCATGTCAGTATTTTGAGCCATTGGTAATTGAACATGATTGTGGATTTGTAATTCTCAGGCTATTTTGATGTGGTGATAACAGCAGTACTACAGTAATGCCATCGGTGAGCAAAACGGTTTACCAAGACGAGAGATAAGCTTTTTGCCCCAAGGTGGTTACAATCTAGAAAGCAATCCAGGGATATTATGAAGCGACAGAACTATGGAAGTGCCTCAATGGTGGGATTCAATTTTTTTTTACTACCAGTTCTGTGGATGTGACTTGGTGGGCGTGGCAGGGGAAGGATACTGTAAAATCTCCAGTCAGAGGTGGTATTTGCCGGTTCTCTGAACTACTCTAAATTTCCACTACCGGTTCTCCAGAACTGGTCAGAACCTGCTAAACACTACCTCTGTCTCTGCCAGCAAAAATGGAACTTTGGGGGGGCATGCACGGATCCCCCCGATCCATTTTCATTTGCAACAGCCTCCTACAGCTGTTTGCCAGTGAAAATGGAGCTGGAGTCTGAGCTCTGTTTTCGCTGGCAGAGGCATTGCAGGCCAATCCTTTGCTGTTTCCAGGGTGGCCTCCCCCACAGGCCAGATTTAAGTACTTTGTGGGCCAGATCTGGCCCATGGGCCTTGAGTTTGACACCCCTGATTTAGAACATTCCAAGGAAACATGGAACAATGACACCTAAACTACAGGTAGTCCTTGACATTTAACCACCAGAGACCACAGAACCAGTGATAAAAATATTTGAATCCCACCACTGGGCAGAGAGCTGCAGGAATGACATTGAGCTGGCGATGCCCATCCTCATCACACCCACCCAGCCCTCCAAGGTCAAACACAACCCTGATGCAGCCCTCAATGAAATTGAATTTGACTCCCCTGTTCTACATCCTTACAGTATTTTAAGATTATTTGACAGGGATATTAAGAAATATGGAGGAAACTGTTAATAATTTATTAACCCAGCTCTACGATCTATTTTAAGAGGTGCTGTTATCATTCAAAAGCTGGCCTTACTATCATACATTCCTTTTTGACGGTAGATATTGAGAAGTGATGATAAGGTACTGGAAGAGATCATTATACATAATGCATCCTGCCTTTATCTTCAAATCTAGACTGTTTCATGTCTATTTGTTGCCCTAGACTAACATGAATGTTCCCCTCCCCTTCATCTTTTATAATTTGCCACCACATGCTCTGCATGTTGAATTTGAACAAGCAAACTGGAAAGCCACTTTCAACTTTATTATGTTGTTTATAAACTTTATTATGTTTATATCATGTTTTACATTATTTCTACCCTCTGTAAGAGAGTCACTTATGAGGCGGGTGGCTATATAAATCAAATAAATGACTTAGCAAACCCTACCTTGAGTTCTTACAGGAAAAAAAAGGAATTACATGACGCCCATAAATTCAAAATATATTCCTTGTATTATTGGTCTTTAATAATTATTGCTTCCGTACTTCTGCAGTTCCAAAGCTCTTACTTGTTGTTGTAGTTATCCACTAATTTTATATACCATTTTTTCTTCTCATACACAGAGAAACAATGGCTCAGTGGTTAAAGACGCTGAGTTTGTCAGCTGGAAGCAATAAAGAAGAATATTTATAGCTCAGGGTTGACATGTAAGGAGTCCTTGGTGCTATCTGAGCTTGCTTGTTTTCTTTCAGACATTTCATTATCCAAATTAGATAACATCATCAGCGCTAGTGATGTTACATAGTTTTGGCAATGAAACGTCTGCAAGAAAACAAGTAAGCTCATAGAGTACCAAGGACCCCTCATGCCAGCTGACAGCCCAGGTTTGAGACCTGAGTGTTGTGTGATGGGGTGAGTGCCCATTACTTGCCTTTTTCCTGCCCACCTAATAGTTTGAAAGCATGCAAATGCAAGTAGATAAATAGCAATGGGGGAATTCAATTTTTTTTACTACCGGTTCTGTTGGCGTGGCTTATTTGGTGGGCGTGGCTTGGTGGTCATGTGACTGGATGGGTGTGGCTTGGTGATCATGTGACTGGGTGGGCATGCTTGGTCATGTGACTGGTGGGTGTGGCCAACTCAATGTCACTCACATCAAGGCGTGCCTCACCTGGCCCCTCCCCTCCCAGCCATTCCTTGTCACCCAGCCTCAACTTACCTATAGCTCTGTAAAAATGTTGTTTACCTTTTTTGACTTTATTATCTGCATACTTTCATGGACCACTGAAAGAAGGAATTGGCTGACATGCTTTACCCAAGAGTGTGATAGGCAACAGGCTTTTAAGGGGCTGCCACAAAGAAAGGCAAAGACAATGTATTTTCCAAAGAAGCAGAATGCAAACAAGAAGCAATAGATGGAAACTGAACAGAAAGAAGCAACCTAAAACTAAGGAGAAACTTCCTGACAGTGAGAACAATTAGCCAGTGTAACTGAATGTCTCCAGAAGTTCTGGGTGCTCAATCACTGGAAGTTTTTAAGAAAAGACTGGACAGCCATTTCTCAGAAATGGTATAGGGTTCACCCCAAGATTCCTTCTAAGTATTATTCTGATACCTTTCCCAGGATTTTTACTCAGAGTTTGGCATCCTCAGTCTTCTTGCCTAAGCTGGGGGTTGGACTAGAAGACCTCCAAAGTCCCTTTTCAACTCTTGTTAAACACATGTGTATTTTATGCTCTGAATTATTGACATTGAATACCCTGAGAAATATGTGGTAGCCCTGGGCAAAAGAAAGGCAGAAAAATCACTCTATGGGTAGGGACAGTGTAAAATATTAACACATGATAAATAATGGAACAATTAAAAATAATAGCACAGAGTTTTATCTCTCTCTCTCTCCCTATTCTTTCTTTCTTTCTTTCTTTCTTTCTTTCTTTCTTTCTTTCTTTCTTTCTTTCTTTCTTTCTTTCTTTCTTTCTTTCTTTCTTTCTTTCTGCACCCTTGAGTCAAATACAACTGGTTACCTTTACCTTTACTTTCTTCTTATGCAAAGTATGTAGCACTCCCAAGTTGAAGAATTGTGAGTGGTGTTCATTTCAATTATATGGAGGGTTTTTGTTGTTGTTATTCTTTCTGTTAGTAGAAAATAATGTACCAAGAGCTGTTAGGAGAGGAGAGGAGAGGAGAGGAGAGGAGAGGAGAGGAGAGGAGAGGAGAGGAGAGGAGAGAAGTAGAAAAAGTTAATGCAGTAAGTTTGTGTTGATGAATGATTGTGCAGGGACAGGAAATTGACTAGTGGAGAAGCAACAATGGAGTGGAAGAACAAAGGAAGACTTGACAATCCTCAGTGTGAATTCCTTGTACCAATTGCATCAAAGCAGTCTACAAATCAATTTTTTTAAAAAATGGCAAAGGCTTTAGAACATCTCATTCTGCCCTTGGCATATTCATAACAAGCCAGACTTAACTAGAGCCAAAAAAATGGATGTAATTTTTCAATGAAAGTGTGGAAGAAAACAGTTTTATCATTCATACACACACACTCACATCTCAGGACATAAAAATAGACTTGCACACACAAGCCCGCAAAGCTCAAGAAAACCAAACTCAGCATTTCCAGATCTTTTAAGTGATAAATTATATGACACAATTCCTACTGCCCTGTGCGGAGAGAAATTTTAGGGGAAAAGTTGCAGGTTTTAATCCTAAAGTGTGGCATTTAGAACAGCAATTGTGATGCATTCTGATCAAGGCAGAGTGAAATTATTAATAACTGTAGCCTGAAAACTAGACATGGACTAATGAAGCCTAATATAGGATCTTCACATTTTGAAGCACATCTTAATTTTGATTCATACAGGCAGTCCTCAACTTATGATTGATCACTAAGCTACCATTCAAATTACAATGGACCTCCTCAAGGCTACATTTGACTTGTTTCCAGAAGTTGTGGTTGCTCCACAACATTTAAAGAAGAGATTGGATAACCACTTGTCTGCAATGGTTAGGGTTTCTGCTTCAATAGAAGGTTTGACTAGAAGATCTCCAAGGTCTCTTCCAACTCTGTTATTCTGTTAAGAGTAGAACCAACTTCACTTAAGAAGAAGCTTGAAGGGATAGGAAATTGATATGTATTTCTGCTGAGAAGCTGATTATTTTCCAAATGCTGTAAAAAACTTTTTTACAAACTCTTATCACCTTGAACAAAATAAAGTGAACTATCAACCATGCGTGTCCAAATGGTAGTGGAGTGAGGAATCAAATTCCATGCCTTTGGCATTGTTTTTACTTGTATTATTAACTGCAGGGCTATGATTCCAAATTGCAAATTCTAACATGCCTGATATGATGTCATTATCTTGTTGGCTGGAACTGCAGTTCTCTGCCTCTTGAGAGACCAAAGAAAGACAATGTTGAAAAGATTGTATCTCCTCCTTTGGAGCAAGAAAGGTTGCTCTGTTTAGGTTAATTTGGAGCACATGTGTTTAACCTTAGTTGGCCAAATTATTTAGATTCTGCAATTCTTCCTTAATAAAACTACAAAACATGTTACCATAGAATCTAATCCCATGTAGGCAGGGGGATCCAGATTACATTTCCCCCTTATATCCTGAGTAATTTTCAATGAGCAAAGAGGAAATCAAGAAAGCTCCCTAAATCCATGCCTATATTATTAACTCTCGTTCTTTCATTGCTCATTGAAAAAAAGGGAATTCCCATCTCTGTGGAACAAGAGGATACACAATGAATTAGCAGCCCAGGACAAAAGCAATATATGCATGCTTCACAGGGTTCGTTTTCCTTAGAGATATAATGGGGACAAGAGGTGAAAAGAGACATGGCGGTGCAGTGGTTAGAATGCAGTATTGCATGCTAATTCTGCTGGCTGCCAGCAGTTCAATTCTCACTAGCTCCAGGTTGATTCAGCCTTCCATCCTCCCCAGGTCAGTAAAATAAGGACCCAGATTGTTGGGGGCGATATGCTGACTCTGTAAATCGCTTAGAGGGGGCTGTAAAGTACCATGAAGCACTATATAAGTCTAAGTGCTTTTGCTATTGTTATCTATATTTTTATAGAAAGGATCTGGCAAACCAAGCCTGATGCATACCTTTTGTATAAAGGCAGAAAAACATACAGTACTTTGTCCTTGATCTTGCCTTTAAATTCTTATTTGACTTCTGGTATTCAATTAATATCTTGCCATAACCAAAACCGTTTTCTTATGCAAGGGTCCCTTCCAACTCTTATTCTATTCTATATTCTACTCTATTCTATATTCTATTCTATTCTATATTCTATTCTATTCTATTCTGTTCTACTCTATTCTATTCTATTCTAACACATGTGGACTGACTCAGATTAATGAAGGTGGTTTTTTTTAATTAAACATTTTAAACAAGAAATATAACAAAATTAAACAGTTCAATGTAACCCACAGAGGAGGACAAAAAAGACATCTGCAAAAAGGGATCGTGATATTTGATTAAAAAAAATATTTTTTTTAAATCAAAATATATAGCATGGTCTCCAGCCTTTTATATTATTATTTTAAAATAGCATTGTTTTATTGTTTTTTATACTATGGTTCATGTTTGTCTGGTTTTCTACTCAGTATATCACTGAGGAAATTTATTATGAGGCAACTAATAAGATACAAATAGGCAATAAATAATGATCATAAATGGAAATGCTCCAGATTTTTTTACTTGCATATAGCACCTCCTGTACAGAAAGTGTTCTGTGCTTCATTAACATAGCTGAATATTTAGATTTCAGTTTGGAAAGCTTCTCCCTTTCAAGTTGAAACTGGCTATTTCTTTCTCTCTTCAAAGACATTCACTGACCAGACTTCTGTAGCTCTGGAAATTCAATGAGCTGGCACCAGGGTTGTGTTTGTATCTTCACCGTAAGAATAATAGCCAGCAATTTAAAATATATGTGAAATCAGGTTGGTTTCCGAAAAGAAACAAATTTTTTGTTGTTGTGTTCATCTTCTGTTTTGTTTGGGCAGCAAATTATATTAGGACTATTTTCTACAGAGAATATTTTTGGATCCTCACCTGTTCATATCCTGTCCCTGGAATAGCTTTTGTTTGCTATATAAGCTCAGGGATGGGCTGCTGGGGGTTTGCAGGGGTTCGGGAGAGCCCCAGCTAAGATTCTGTGCATTTCGGAGAACCCCAAATCTCAATCCTGGCTAGCCCCACCCCCCCTTTCCCTCCCTCCCAGGAGTCCCCACTGTTTTGGATGCAGGTAAGTGCAGGGCACGCACAGAGGCTCAGGGAAAGCCAAAAACGGCCTCCCGGAAGTTCAGGGAGGCTGGAAATGGGCCCATTTCCAGCTTCCAGAGATCTTCTGTAGGCCGGGGAGACCATTTTCACCCTCCTGGAGGCTCAAGGAAAGCCTCCAGAGCCCCCCATCATGATGTAGGAAGCCAACTAGGCCACGCCCACTGTGGCCACCCAGCAATTGGGCAGAGAACACATTGCTAAAATTTTTGGAGGCCATCCCTGTATAAGCTGTTGTAATATTGGGATAATAAAGGAAGCGATGCTAAGTAGGAAACAACCAGACAAAAGAGGCAGGAACCCCCAGTGGCTGAATGGTCAGAGAAAGAAACTTAGAAAGGACCTGCCCTATGGACCAGGCAGAACAGAAAGGAGAAAGATTCTGTTCATGAAGCCTTACAATTAGGTAGTTTTAGCTCATCTAGGTGTGTTTCCTATCTGGTTTTCTAGATGGCTGATATTCATCTTGCAAATCTAAAATCACTTTGAAAGGCTTGATTAACTGCATGACAAAAGAAGAAGAGAAAAAACCTTCTTTTGAAGATTGTTTAAAGCAACTTTTTAATTTTTTTTTTCTGGTCCTAGTACTCCTTTCTTTGGTTAATCACAATAATGACCATGATGATACAAAAAAATCATAAAAGAGAGAGGAGGAGCAGGGGGAGGAGGAAGATGAGATAGATCCTACATTTCTGCTTGGTCACCTTTCATTTCATATGCAAAGTTGCATCTCATCCATCTGAACATTTTGTAACTAGCTTCAATACAGTTTTTTGAAAGATAAAAAGATAAGTGATTTATTTTTTTAAAAAAGTTTGATAAAAGAACAGGTGAGATTCTTTCAGTAAGCGGCATGTCAAATTTAATGAGGTCTTTGACACAATATGAAAGCTAACTGCCTTGGGAAATGAGTTGGACTTCTTCCCAATTGCTAAAGAGACATACCTAGGTTGGATTTAGATATAACAGAGAATTGTGGAGAACAATTAATTTTTTATCCATTACATTCTTATGGATCTTATCAAATATTGTCTCTGTCTGACAATTGTTTTGGGCTACTATTATCCTTTAGCATCTCTGTTCTCTCTGAATTGCAGCCCCTGAAATCTCTCTAACAATTGCCATCAAATTGCAATTTTGTTTATAACAAAAAGGATAAGTTGCTTACAGTAGCATATATTGGAATTATTATCTGCGCTCTATGAAATTGGTTTTGTTTTGATAATATTCAATGAATTTAAATCAAAGTTATCTTCTATCCTGCCTCCATCGACCTCTTTATCAGGTTATGTTCTTTTACGGGATTGAACATTTCTCAAAAGCCATGTGCAACCCATAAACTGGGGAAAGGTTATGCATGCCTAATGTATAATTGTGCTCTATTTTGGTTTAAGAATTAATTCTTGAAGTATGCTCTCTGCAAGAGCAAAATCCTTTTTTGTAAGAGTTAAAGACCGAGAGACCTTCAGGCACTGGATATTGGGAATCTAGTTTTGCTCTAGATACCTGAGGTCACCCTTGTATTTCAACCTCATATTGTGATCTTTTCAAATACACACCAATCTCCTCAAGAGCAGCATTTTTGCTAGGTTGCATCCACAATGAGTTGCTTTTGTTCAAGGTGCCGTGAAGTCAATCTTTCATCTGCTCAGGGTACTTCAAATAAATCTTTGCTCTTTTAATGAGTTCTTTATAACTGCTAAATACTTAAGCTGGAGATTGACAAGTGTAACTGGTAGCTTCAGACTTTGGCACGCAATGAGACAATTGGCCCTGCCCTTCCCCTCTGGCATCTTATCTAAAGTATTATGGTAAAAAGAAAAAAAAGTTTAAGAAAACACTGCAAGTTTCTTGCTACTATAAAAATGTGTTGTGCAATTAAATCAGAAATCTAATCACCAAAATAGCATACATTATAACAGGAGACTCTCCATTTTCTTTAATGCCTCATCCCACCGAGCAGTACCGATCATTATGAAAGAACAGGAGATTTCAAAATCTGCAAGATCCCTGAAGTGTACTAAAAAAGAAGAAAAATTAATCAGTAGAACTGAATGGTGGAGTGTTTAGGTTGTCCCAAAGTGCTTTTTAAAAAGGCAACTGGATTTTCTTTGGGGTTTTTTTTCTTGAAGACATTTCGCTTCTTATCCAAGAAACTTCTTCAGTTCTGACTTTCCATTCTTCACTATTCAGTCAGAACTAAAAAAGCTTCTTGGATAAGAAGTGAAATGTCTTCAAGGAAAAAACAAAGAAAGTTCAGTTGCCTTTTGACAATGCATTTTCAGACAGCTATGACCTGGATGAGTGAAATTCTCTATATACAATGTTTAGATTAGATGCATCCAAATAGTTGGGAAATCCACCTGCTTTAAGAAATGATCAAACGATGTGGGGATATCACTAATTATTAAGAATGAGGATAAATACATACAGCCCTTAATTAACATGCCATTCTGCAGCAATTGTTAGGATCTGACAAATGACAAATGACTTATTTGGGTAATTATTGGGAAATAGTTAAGACTTGACTGTAAGAAAGGGTCCATTCATTCATTTAGAAAAGTGGTTGTATATGATATGAATTGGAATTGGGTATGTTTAGTCTCATGAAAAGAAAGACTAGGGCTGATATGATAGCAGTGTTCTGATATCTCAGGGGTTGCCACAAAGAAGAGGGAGTCAAGCTATTCTCCAAAGCACCTGAGGGCAGGACAAGAAGCAGTGGTACAAATGTACATTCAAGGGAAAGACGAACAGTTGGATGGTGAGAATAACCCTTTTCACATGCATCCCTATACAGATCAGGTATACAGGTGAAACTCGGAAAATTAGAATATTGTGCAAAAGTTCATTTATTTCAGTAATGCAACTTAAAAGGTGAAACTAATATATGAGATAGACTCATTACATGCAAAGCAAGATAGTTCAAGCTGTGATGTGTCATAATTGAGACGATTATGGCTTACAGCTCGTGAAAACCCCAAATCCACAATCTCAGAAAATTAGAACATTGTGAAAAGGTTCAATATTCTAGGTTCAAAGTGTCCCAGTCTAATCAGCTAATTAAGCCATAACACCTGCAAAGGGTTCCTGAACCTTTAAATGGTCTCTCAGTCTGGTTCAGTAGGAATGACAATCATGGGAAAAACGCTGACCTGACAGTTATGCAGAAAACCATCATTGACACCCTCCATAAGGAAGGAAAGCCTCAAAAGGTAATTGCAAAAGAAGCTGGATGTTCCCAAAGTGCTGTATCAAAGCACATTAATAGAAAGTTATGTGGAAGAGAAAAGTGTGGAAGAAAAAGGTTCACAAGCAGCAGGGATGACCGCAGCCTGGAGAGGATTGTCAGGAAAAGGCCATTCAAAAGTGTTGAGGACTTTCACAAGGAGTGGACTGAGGCTGGAGTCAGTGCCTCAAGAGCCACCACACATAGACGGATCCTGGACATGGGCTTCAAATGTCATATTCCTCTTGTCAAGCCGCTCCTGAACAACAAACAACGTCAGAAGCATCTTACCTGCGCTAAAGAAAAATAGAACTGGTCTGTTCTGTTGTCCTCTTTTCTGATGAGAGCAACTTTTGCATCTCATTTGGAAACCAAGGACCCAGAGTCTGGAGGAAGAATGGAGAGGCACACACTGCAAGATGCTTGAAGTCCAATGTGAAGTTTCCACAGTCTGTGTTGATTTGGGGAGCCATGTCATCTGCTGGTGTTGGTCCACTGTGCTTCATTAAATCCAGGGTCAATGCATCTACCAGGAGATTTTGGAGCACTTCATGCTTTCTTCCGCAGACGAGCTTTATGGGGATGCTGACTTCATTTTCCAGCAGGACTTGGCACCTGCCCACACTGCCAAAAGCACCAAAACCTGGTTCAATGACCGTGGGATTACTGTGCTTGACTGGCCAGCAAACTCACCTGACCTGAACCCCGTAGAGAATCTATGGGGCATTGCCAAGAGAAAGATGAGAGACATGAGACCGAACAATGCAGAAGAACTGAAGGCTGCTATTGAAGCATCCTCGTCTTCCATAACACCTCAGCAGTGCCACAGGCTGATAGCTTCCATGCCATGCCGCATTGAGGCAGTAATTGCTGCAAAAGGGGCCCAAACCAAGTACTGAGTACATGCTTATACTTTTCAGAAGTCCAATATTGTTCTATGTACAATCCTTGTTTTATTGATTGCATGTAATATTCTAATTTTCTGAGATTGTGGATTTGGGGTTTTCATCAGGTGTAAGCCATAATCATCACAATTATGCCAAATCACAGCTTGAACTATCTTGCTTTGCATGTAATGAGTCTATCTCATATATTAGTTTCACCTTTTAAGTTGCATTACTGAAATAAATGAACTTTTGCACGATATTCTAATTTTTCGAGTTTCACCTGTATATATCGCTAGTCCATATATGATATAATATATGCTAAATAAAATAAATAACATATCAGATTCACACATTTCTGAACTGGGGAGTACATAAGCACCAGTAAGGTGTATTCTGCATTTTAATAGAAATAAAAAATAAACAGAAGAAATACAGTCTTGCTTTGCTGGTAATTTCCCAGTCCCTCCCCTTCCAAGTGATTTCATCTCAACCCCGAAATATAATAAAACAAAACAATCCATTTTGAGAAATCTTGGCAATTCAGTCAAACTTTAGTTTAAATTCTGCCAATTAAAAATATGCAGGGTACGCTGCTTGCCACAAGCCTTCTGAAGATGGTAAAGTACAATTTAATTAAATGTACTATCCGGTACCTTGTAAGCATTAAATTACCCTTTCACTCTTAAATCTTTGAAGAATGCTCTTTTAACTTATTCTACTTTCTTTCAAACTGAACTTGGGAAATAATAAAGATGAGCCATGCCCTCAAGACACAACTTCCCCCTCCCAGATAGAAACGTTTGACTGGATTTAATTCCACAGCTGTCCTTCAGCTTCACTTGAATCCAATGAATTGAAGTCTTACAGATGTACATGAACCAGAAATGTGCTTATAAATGGATCTTTAAGTTTAAAACTTGCTTTTTTGCAATGCCTCTAAATATTGGCTCGATGACATTTCTTTTATTAAAAAAAAGGAAAGAACGATCCATCTTAATCAGCCTTGTACAAAGAACAATATCTATCTTTCCAGCCAAAAAAGAAAACGTATGTTTATGACTGATGATGATTTTGAAGAAAGATAATAAAATGGATGTACTTTTTTCATGTTCGTGATTAAGTTAGATCAGATGATATTGCACAGTTTTAACACAGTTCCTAAAACTGTACATGCCCAAACTTTTCTTCAGAACCTTAGAATTCCATGAGAATTTATTTGTTTGTTTGTTATGCCATTCATCTCCCCTACAAGGTGATTTTGAGGGGCTTTTTACAGGTAATCTTTGACTAACGACCACGAGTGAGTCCAAAATTTCCATTGCTAAGCGAAATATTTATTGAGTGAGTTTTGCCCCATCTCATGACCATTCTTGCCACAGGAGTTAAATTACTTGCAGGAGTTAAATTACTAACATGGTTGTTAGGGAAATCTGGCCTGCCCATTCACTTCATTTGTTAGAAGGTCCCAAAAGGTGATCACATGACTCTGGGACAGTGCAACCCTCATAAATAGGAGCCAGGTGCCAAGTGTCTGAATTTTGATCACGTGACCATGGGGATGGCACAATAGTCGTAAGTGTGAAAAATCAACATAAGTCACTTTTTTCAGTGCCGCTGTAACTTTGAACGATTACAAAATGAACTGTTAATAAATCGAGGACTACCTGTAGTTATAAAACAAGTAAAAACTAGTTAAGAGGTTAAAATACATTCTAACATTCCATGTTCCAATTTGATATAACTTTGTAGGCAGCCTCTTTCTCATGGGCACCATCAATTGTTAGGCTTCCTGAATGTTTTCCTCCAACAACATCATAAAATCCCTGAAATCCCTTGCTCTTCTCCAGTAGCTTGTAGGTTACCATCCAGCCTGGAAGGTCTGCTGTTGACATCCATATCTGAGTCTGGTTGAGTTATTGCCAGAAAGTGTTCTAGTGATATTGTTTTTACAGGGTAGTTCATCTCTGCTTCCCATTTATCAGGACTTGGGACTGACGTACGGTTGATGAATCAACCATATGGCTCAGAGGTGGTATTGAGCAAGTTCTGACCAGTTCTGGAGAACCGGTAGCGGAAATTTTGAGTAGTTCAGAGACCCGGCAAATACCACCTCTGACTGGAGATTTTACAGTATCCTTCCCCTGCCACGCCCACCAAGTCACGCCCACAGAACCAATAGTAAAAAAATTTGAATCCCACCACTGATGTGGTTGTGTTAACAGGACACAGATTAAAATAGTATTAAAAACTCTATAAAAAAAACAAACCAAAAAAGAGCTAAGAGATAGACGGGATGGGAATGAGATCTTCTTACCTCATCAGCCACCTCCAGTGGTGAGTATCTCCTCAGGGCCCCAGGCCAACTGGCAAAAGTTTTGATATCTCTTGATTAAAGCGAGTTGGGTTAAGAGAATAGCCTTTTGCATTGTGGTCCCATCCCTGTACAACAGGGGTGCCAAACTCAACTTCATTGAGGGCCACATCAGGATTGTGTTTGACTTTGTGGGGCTGGGATGGGCATGGCCAAGGTGGGTGTGGGCGAGCTCCACTTTCATTGTCAGAAGACTGCAGGAGGCCATCACAGCCAAAAATGGAGCCTGGGAGGGTCGTGTACGGCCCTCCCGAGCTCCGTTTTCACTGACAGAAGCATCACGGACTGGTCGTTCAGTGTTTCCCCATGGGCCAGATCTAAACACCCCTTGGACTGGATCTGGCCTGCAGGCCATGACTTTAACACCCCTGCTGTAGAACATTTATTTCCAGAAAGACATAAGAGAAGGGCAGGACTCATCTCTGGTGATAGAATGTTCTACAGGGATGAGACCAAAATGGAAAAGTCTATTCTCTTAATCCCACATGGTTTAATTCCTTACTAGATGAGATCGATAGCAGGCCTCTTCTGCTGACACAAGTGGGGCAGGCTTATCCCATAGGGAAAACATAGCTATTCAGATATCCTGTATCCATGCCATTTAGGGCTTTAAAGGTAACAACCAACACCTTGAATTGTATCTGGAAGCAAACTGGTAACCAATGCAGCTGTGACAATAGCAATGTCTCATGTGCTTGAACTTGATAGGCTTCCATTAGTCTCCTCTTAAAGACTAACAGATAACAGATAATCAGAGTTGGAAGGGACCTTCTAGGTCATCTAATCTAACCCTCCGCCTAAGCAGGAGACCCTACACCATTTCTGACAAATGGCAGTCCAATCTCTTCTTGAAACTCTCAAGTGATGACGTTCCCACCACCTCCAAGGGCAAGCTGTTCCATTCATTGATTGTTCTCACTGTCAGAAAGTGTCTCCTTACTTCCAGGTTAAATCTCTCCTTGTTCAGTTTCCATCCATTATTCCATGTCTTGCCTACAGGCACTTTAGAAAATAGCTTGACCTCTTCCTCTCTGTGGCAGCCCCTCAAACATTGGAAGACTGCTATCATGTCTCCCCTGGTCCTTCTCTTCACTGGACTAGCAATGCTCAGTTCCTCTAACCATTCTTCATATGTTTTAGTCTCCAGTCCCCTAATCATCCTGGTTGCTCTTCTCTGTACTTTTTCTAGAGTCTCAACATCTTTTTTATAATGTGGTGACCAAAACTGAATGCAGTATTCTAGATATGGTCTTACTAAGGCTTTATAGAGTGGTATTAGTACCTTACTTGATCTCGATTGTATCTCTCTGTAATGCAATTTAGGATTGCGTTAGCTTTTTTGGCTGCTGCCAAAAAGAAGACTAAGAAAATGGGTGGATATACATTTAGATATAACCAATTTTCTCCAACTAAAGCTGCTAAGTGTCAGGGGAAGTTACCAGGTTCTCGGGCAATTGGCTCTTTTCGATGCAGAGACAATGAACACACCAGTAAATAAATTTATTTATTTAGTGTATGGCAACCAGTAAATAAAGTCTCAGTCTTTCACAAATAAGAAACCTATGCAGCTGTGTGAAGATTTCATACACACAAACACACAGAAGAGAGAGGGAGGGAGATCCTTTATTCAGTAATTAGGGAATTAAAAAAACAAGCAAGTTAGCTCAGAATGAGTTCAAAACTTTTATATTTTTCTTAATATGAAGAGGAAATCAAAATATATCATTAAATGTCAAGATCTTCTGCATTGCCACACAACCTCTTGGTTAGGTGCATATATCAGGTTTTTTTTTTTAAATGAACATGTTTCTGGTTGGAACTTGTGGTCTGAAAATTTTGAAAACTGATACCATAAGACATGGATGCAAGGACATTTTTTCAAGGTCCCAAGCTGCCAGAGTGGAGATCAGGTGCCCACATTTACAAACGCACACCTTCATCCCTAGAAGTCCATCACACATTCGGAAACACAAACTCATACAATCAAATTGTCCATAAAGTTATAAAAGTTTCGGCGACTGACTTATTTCTTAATTTAGAATTCAAATTTCCTTAATCCTCACCTCACTTTGAGGTGAAGATCATCCCAAAGGTGCTTTTTTTCAAAAGGCAACTTTTCTTCATTTTTCCTTTTCGCTTCTCATCCAAAAAGCTTCTTCAGTTCTGATTCTTCCATTCTCCACCATTCAGTCAGGACTGAAGAAGCTTCTGGGATGACAAGCAAAACGTCTTCATGGAAAAAACAAGAATGTCTAGTTGCCTTTTGAAAAAAAGCACCTTTGGGACAACCATGACCTGAATGACTGAGAATCTCCACAAACATTTGAAGTTTAAATCTTTCTTTCTAAATGACTTCTTATGATGCAGCAAGAAGAGTTGCTTTTCCTTTTTCTTTACTGATAATGGAGAAGCTTGCAATCAGCTGTTTACATGGATCTTTATCTGTCTGAAAACCACTTCACACACAGGAAATACATACATATTTAAAATGGCCTGCTTCAAAAGCTGATAGGCTCTGTACTGTACCCCCAGATGTCATCTGTTATTCAGGCAGCAGCACTTCTGAAAAAAAAAAGATAAATTCATCTCCAGAAACAGCCTGGACACAGATGCAACCCTCTTTCAAAAGAGCCTTATGCCTGTCTTTAAAAACAATGCAAATTCCCTGCTTCATGACACACACACAATACTTGTCAGGTTTTTTTATTTTATTGTTTTGGTTTTTTTTATTTATTTATTTTGATTTGTCAATCGCTTACAAGATAATAGGTATAAGCATATACACAGTTATGAATATATTAAATAGATACATATAAGAAAAATAAAAGAAACAATAGGACAGGGTCGGTAGGCACCTTGGTGCGCTTATGCACGCTCCCTACAGACCTCTTAGGAAAGGGGTGAGGTCAATAGTAGACAGTCTAAGGTTAAAGTTTTTGGGGTTTGGGGAAGAAACCACAGAGTCAGGTAGAGTATTCCAGACATTGACCACTCTGTTGCTGAAGTCGTATTTCCTGCAATCAGGTTTGGTGCAGTTAACCTTGAGTTTGTATCTATTGTGTGCTCTTGTGTTCTTATGGTTGAAGCTGAAGTATTCATTGACAGGTAGGACATTGCAATGTATGATTTTATATACTATACTTAGATCAGATCAAAGACGGCATAATTCAAGGTTTTCTAGGTCTAGAATTTCAAGTCTGGTGGCATAAGGTATTCTGCAACGAGTAGAGGAGTGGAGAACTCTTCTTGTGAAATATTTCTGGACTTTCTCAACTGTATTAATATCAGATACGTAATGTGGGTTCCAGACTGAAGAGCTGAATTCGAGTATTGGTCTAGCAAATGTTTTGTATGCACTAGTTAGTAGTGTGATATTATCAGAGAAAAAGCTATGTAAGATTAGGTTAACAATTCTTAATGCCTTTTTGGCTATGCAGTTACAGTGGGCTCTAGCACTTAGATCATTAGAAATGAGTATTCCAAGGCCCTTTACAGAGCTTGGATCATCAACAAGGTCTTGACTATTCAGCTTGCATTTTATTTTGTGATTTTTTTGCCAATATGTAAGACAGAGCATTTATTTGTTGAGATTTGAAGTTGCCATTTGTTTGACCATTCTGATACATAGTCAAGATCTTTTTGAAGGGTAGCAGTATTGTCTGTGGTATTGAACAGCTTTATATCATCAGTGAAGAGAACACAGTTGCTCTTAATATGATCACAGAGGTCATTTATGTAGAGGATGAAGAGAGTTGGTCCTAAAGCACTGCCTTGGGGGACACCACTATTGACAGGTACAGAATTTGATAGGACACTCCCAATTTTGACCATTTGTTGTCTGTTTGACAGGAATGCTTCTATCCAGTTATGTCCAGAGATACCATAAGATTTTAGTTTTAGGAGTAGTTTTTCATGTACCACTGAATCAAAGGTTTTACAGAAGTCTATGTAGATTGCATCTATTTTTTTGCCCTGATCGAGTTGTGTAGTCCATATGTTTTTGCAGTGTAAGAGTTGCAGATTACAGGATAGTTTTTTTCTGAAACCAAATTGTTTATTAGAGCGTAGGTTGTTTGTCTCTAAGTGGAGGATAATGGATTGGTTAATAATTGATTTCATGACATTACAGGTGACGCAGCATAAGGAGATTGGTCTGTAATTTTCAACTAGGCTGGGGTCTCCCTTTTTGAAGATGGGGATGATCGTGGCTTGTGACCATAATTTTGGCAAGGTGCTGGTCCTGAAAGATTTTTCAAAGATTATGCTTAGAGGTACTGCTATGGCAGTGGATAGCTTTTTTAAGAAGTAGGCACATATTCCCTCTGGTCCAATAGATAGAGATGGTTTTAGATTGCATAGTGCTTTTTCAACATTGTCTTCTGTAAAATCGATATGTATTAGATCATTGTAGTTTTCTGTGGTTCAGCTAGGAAATACTGGGCATGATCCATTGCTGTTTACAAATACTGAGCCAAAGAATGTGTTAAAGATGTTGGCTTTAATGGTGTCCTCATTGCAGTCATTACCATTAGGTCCTATCAGGGGTGGGATGGACCTTGAGTCTTTTAGTTTGTTGTTTACCAAATTGTAAAAAGCGCGGGTGGAATTGGTGCGTGGAAGATTTTCCTCTTGTTTAATGTGATAATTGGTGCATTCAGTCTTTATCTGGTGGCATAAATTTTTGTATCGGCTTTTGAAGTTGGCAATGTGACCAGATTTGTTTTTCCGCCAGAGTGATCTCTTGTTGGATTGAAGTTTCCGTATTGTTATGGGTAATCTGTTTTTTTTTTGTTTGTTTGTTTGTTTTGGGAGTTGTTATTGGTACATATAGTTTGATGATTCTTTTGACTACAAGTAAAAATATGTTGCAATGGTCTTCAACAGTATTACATCCAGTGAATAGAGATTGCCAATTGAGGGATGAGAGATTGTTGTCTATAAGATCATAGTTGCCTTTTTTGAAGTTATAATTGGGGATTACATCATTGTGATGATTTTTGTGTGGACGTATGTTGAGACAAAAGTCAATCATGTTGTGGTCACTGTTGGAAAAGGGTTCTTTAGTTTGTATTCCATAAATTAAATTCAAACTATTGCAGAAGATGAGATTGGGGCAGTTGTTAAGTCCAGTATCACACTTCCCTAACAGATGTTTGCCGGGGAGGCTCCACAGTGATCTCCAGGCTGGAAGAAATGGTGAGGAGCTGACTCCTTATCCACCCAGACTTTGATCCAGTGGTGGGATTCTACTGGTTTGGACCAGTCAGCTAACCGGTTTCTGGGATTTTTGAATCTCCACCCTACTCTGATCCCACTGACCAGTTCTATGGAGTGATAAACTGATAAACTGACAGATGAAAAGTTGGTTCATGTGCAAAGCCTGGAATAACTTTGGACAGATTGCTAAATATACCTGCTCCCCAGCCTCAGACCAATCCCAGCCATGGATATTTTCCTGCTAGCTGGTGATGTTTGATGGAAGATATTGATAAAAAAAAAAACCTAGAGAAGCCATCAACACCGTTATATTAAAGAGAAGGTGGGACAATCCACCTGTTCTTTACCAATATCAGAATTCACACCAGTTTCCTGCACCAGTAAGATCCTCTTATCCATGCCAAACAACCATTCAATGGAGTGATTTTGTTCAGGAGGGATAGCATGGTCCTGAGAATTCCCAGTGTTAATGCAATCCTAATCATCAATTTCCCCAACCTGACAATGCTTTTGCACAATTAAATCAAGTGCAGTGTAACAATTCTCATATAGGTTGGGCTTAGTCATAATGTTAGGGAACTAAAAAATATTCCAGGGAATTCCAGAATATTCCATACTTGCTTTGACCATTCCAGATTGATGTGTTCTAGATGAAGAAAAGAATATTACTGAGATTCCCAAAATACTTCACATACACCTAGAAAACATTGTCTGTCTGTATCTGTCTGTTTAGTTGTCTGTCTATTTTCTATCTATCTATCTATCTATCTATCTATCTATCTATCTATCTATCTATCTATCTATCTATCTATCTATCTATCTATCATCTAGTCATCCATCCAAATATATGCTACTTAATTCCAAAGATGAACTGAGGAACAGACACAAAGAGATTCTATGTATTAAAAAATATCATTAAGTATAGATTGACTATAAATCTGATGAGTTACGTAAGCAGAAGAATAAAATGGCAAAGTTACAATTGGAAACTTTTTACCATTGTTCTAATTTTTATTTTATTCTCTGTTTTTTACTCATGGATCTGCAGTTCTCTATATTTTCTGGAACAAAAATATGCTCGCTGTTTCTAAAAGAGCACAAGTTGTCATAAACACCTTCTCTCTTTGTGTCTTTTGTCTAACACAAATTGTTTCTCAGACCTCAAACATGGAAAGACTAAAGTAAGGGGCAAAAAGGGGGTGGAAATGCTTAACATTTGAGATTCTCAGTTATCTAACCATCAAAAGACACTGTATAAATAAAAGACTGATAAACAGGAACTAATCTTCATATGGATTGTTTGTGGTTATCCACAGTCTTTCTTTGTTATGTCTGAGGCATTCCATGCCCTGTCAGTTACAGAAAAGGTGGAAACCATCTTGTCTACAGATTATTTCCAGATTGGGATTCCATCAAGCAAGTCTCTAAATCAGGTCTACCATATCTGACATCAACATTCCAGTCAACTACTATATGGCAACCAAGAGAGGACTTTTTCTGTTTTCTTCCACCCAATGGCCATCTGGATGTTTGCATCCCAAGCATGGTATTCCTAGTGCCACCAGTACTGCCACAACCATATTGGAACTAGAAACTAGGAGTTGTAATTCCAGCAGAGGCAGTTTTCAGCAGGTTCTGGCCAGTTCTGGAGAACCAGTAGCAGAAAATTTGTGTAGTTCAGACAACCAGCAAATACTACCTCTTACTGGTCCTGCCCCCATCTATTGTCTGCTGATTGGCTGGGTCTTCTTTTGTTGCCCTGCACAGGAGAACGGAGCTGGAAAACAGGTTAGTGGGGTGGGGAGGGAATGGGATTTTGCAGTATCCTTCCCCTGCCATGCCCACCAAGCCATGCCCACCAAGCATCTACATCTACATTCTTTCACGTTTATTTATTTTAGCAAGACTTTTCTTGTGGCCCTCTCCCCTAGCAAATGAGGACAGCAGGAACAGCCTCTGATCCCTGACATTCATGGTGCTATCCACTGAAATTAGTTGTGTAACTGCACATATTCAGATATTTATTTACAGTTATTCATAGTTAGAGGCCCTTTGCACGTTCCTCATATAGATCCTTAATCTACCAGCCATGTCCCTCTGGTTCTACATGGGACAAACTAGTCAAACTTTGCACAAAAGACCTGATGGACATCAGGTTGACCTCAAGCCTGAACAAAGTAATACAAGAACAAAGTAGTATCAGAACATTAAAACCTCCCATTACAAATCTCAAAATGGCCATTTTGGAAAGAACAAACTTTATCACTATACTTTTGCAGACAACACCAAGCTGGGGGTGTGGGAGGATAGCCAACACTTTAGAAGGTGGGCTCAAGATCCAGAAGGATCTTGACAAACTTGAACACTGGGTCTTACAACATGCAATTCAGTGGTGAGATAAGTAAGATTTTATACTTAGGGGGAAAAACCAATAACCAGCTATGGAATAGGTGGCTCAATAGCAGTTACTGTGAGAGAGGTCTAGGAGTCCTAGTAGACTTAAGTATGAGCCAGCAATGTGCTACAGCTGCCAAAAAGGCCAAAGCAGGAGGCCCAATAGACTGGTCCCATTATTAGCTGCCAAAGGGCAGTCAATCACAGTCAAGCTAGCAGAAACTACTAATGCTTTTTTGCTTAAAATCAGACCTGGGCATTTTACAACTCTTGGCCATGTCCATCCCTTTGGCTGTCCCTGTGGAGCTCATGTTTGGTCAATCAGAAATTAGAAATCAAATGTAAATAAGTGTATGCCATGCATACAATATAATTACATTGCTTTTATTTTGAAGGTGACTTTGCATGTGTGCATGCCTATGTACCTTTATAATCCTATTGGTTCAGTTCTTCACAACGTCCCTGTTTCAAATGTGGTCCCTTGGATAAAATTAATTGCTTCCCCTGCCCTAAGTCACAGGGGGATAGATTATCACTTTATAATGCCTTGGTAAGGCCACACTTGGAATACTGCATCCAGTTTTGGTGGCCATGATGTAAAAAAGATGTTGAGACTCTAGAAAGAATTCAGAGAAGAGCAACAAAGATAATTAGGGGACTAGAGGCTAAACCATCTAAAGAACAGTTGCTGGAACTGGGTATGTCTAGTCTGATAAAAAGAAGGACTAGGTGTGACATGATACCAGTGTTCCAATATCTCAGGGGCTGCCACAAAGAAAAGGGAGTCAAGCTATTCTCCAAGGCACCTGAGGGCAGAAAAAGAAGCAATGGGTGGAAACTAATCAAGGAGAGAAGCAACTTAGAACTAAGGAGAAATTTCCTGACAGAACAATTAATCAGTGGAACAACTTGCCTCCAGAAACTGTGGGTGTTCCACAACACTGGAAGTTTTAAAGAAGAGATTGGATAACGATTTGTCTGAAGTGGTGAAGGGTATCCTGTCTAAGCAGGAGGTTGGACTAGAAGACCTCCAAGGTCCCTTCCAACTCTGTTATTCTATTCTATTATCATTGATATGATTCTGTCTCTCTGTTTAGGGAGTGAAGGGTCTCTGATACTATGACCATTACAGTATAAAATCAGGAACACAAGAAACATCAAATGATGAATGTGACCTCAAGTTGTTGAGCTCATGCCATTAAATAGTGTTTGGTTGAATGATGCTTGTATGACTCCCTTTGACTTCACAGTCACTTCCATGGAGTTATCTTGGCAACAGTGTTGAAGTAGCCTGCCATTGCCTTTATTTCAACTTCCCCATCTAGCCTACAGATGTGGAATTAGTTGGTAATTTCTCACCTAAATACTATCCAGGCCTGACCCTGCTTAATTTCCAGGCCCAGGCAAAGTCAAACTGACACAGTAGAAGTGTCCTTCTAAATAGCAAATGACAGAAATTATGTTACAGATGGTCCTGGTTGTTGTTATGCCTATAACTTAGGCAATCCTGTCTTAAGTGACTTTTCCCATTAATTTGGAAGAAGATTGTTGTTGTACCACTTGAGGCCACAACAGGCTCTAATTGCAACTTTCTGTTTTCTAGCTCAAAAAAAGCAGCAAAACCCAAAAAACTTTTATTTGAGGAATAGTGTGGATCTGTACCTTCTAGACAACACTGTTTTTAGTGAGATGGGTGACTATAAAAATGTGATTAATAAGTCACATTTTTGTGATTTATTAATTTATTTCTGCATTTCATGTCTGATTCTCAGAAGGGTGACAAGTGTTTTCTTCTGGTTATAAGTCATTGAAATAACCTAACCTAGACCATCCTGCTCTACATACTAACCTTCAAAATTTATCTTGAGTTTTTTTTTCCAATCCTTACTTTACATTTTTAAACCTCCTAAAATATATTCCTACCCTGAAATCTTACTAAGATTTCAATACATACTTTCATTTGCTAGAAAAGGAAGTACTATGTGGGATACTAGTTAAAATGCTCTCCTGACCCCTGAACATGGAGCACAATAGGTGTCAGGATGAGGGTGTAATGTTATTTGTAGTAAGATTGCTGAGAGTCCATAGAACTGAGTCTCTTGTGGTGTAAGAACTCCATAATCAGGAAGTACAACTGACAGACATTTTGCTAACCTTTCACAGTTACTGCGCTGAGGAAATAGAATCAAGATGCCATTTGTTTCCTTCTCCTGTGGTTTTGTTTAGAGCCAATATACATTTGACTGAAAGTTAACTGAAGTGAAAAACCACAGCAGTCCTGAAGTTTATAAGATTCCAGCACTGAAGTTTAAAAAAAAATGTAACCCTGATGATAACAAGACATTCAAAAAGCAAAGATGCTCAGAATGGAAGTGGAATCAGAAAGGACTCCTGACTATTGTCTCCATAAAGAGGATGCTGAGCTATCAGTCATGAGCAAGATGAGAAAGAAGCACCAAGTTCCAACCATTTTCCACAAAATCAAAGTTAAAAGGAGAGCTAGTTGGTGTAGTGGTTAAAGGCACCTGACTAGAAACCAGGGAACTCTAAAATCTAGGCCTTCCTTATGAACAAAGTCAGCTGGATAATTTTGGACTATCTTCCTCCATTTAGCATTAGGATAAAAAAGGCAATGGTAAATCACTTCTAAGATGTTGCCAAGAAAACTACAGACTTGTTTGAGCAGTTGTCAAAAGTTAAGGTTGACCCAAAGACACACAAAACTGGGAAAGACTTTCTATCTACAGTAAACAGATTCTGCTTTTTCCAGACTAAACGCCACACTTAACGTCTGAATGACATCCCCTCCCATTTCTTTATTTAATACCACTGATGTAATTGGGTCTTAAGTGAACCTTAATTTGGAAGAGGACCAGTGTGTAAAAGCTTGATCTGACCAGATTATAATTTAATAGGCGTCCATATTTTGGCCAGATGTCTTTTTTGGTGGGGAAGGGATGTCTCCAAGTTCCCTCTAGTTTTGTCCAAGCTCTAATTATAACCCCGTTGTTTCATCCCCAATTGTAACCCGAATCCAAAAGTAAACTTCTCCTCAAATGAAAATATGGGTCAGCAGGGTTTCATAGATCAGAAGGTCAGAGCAAAACTCCATCTGTTTTAGTTCTCTTATGGAACAATGAGAGTTGTTTTAAACTTCTCAAACTCTTGTGTAACATTCCTAAGCTGCCAGTTGCATGTAAAATGGTGGTCTAGAAATGTCACATTTATACCCGGCTCCCCCCTGCCCTTGCTTTTCTTCTTTAATCTGCACTGGCAAACCATCATTTTCTTTAGAAAGAAAATTCAGTTCAGCTGCACACAGGTCAGTGAAAAGGAAAGCTGACGTGGGTGTCTCTGGCCTATAAAAGTCTTCTCCTACTGAGTACTGGCTCCAGGGCTTATTAAAGGACAGCCATTTTTGACTAGTAAAAGACCAAACAAAACACAAGGACTTTGTTTGCTCGTTCTTTGATGATCAGATTTTCTCTTTAAGGGAGACGTATTGTTTCTATAAACACACACTTATATGTGCAGCCTGTCCTGAAGAATTAGCACATTTTCCTGCTCAGGGTTAAAAGCTGAACACAATTCTTATCATGGATACTACAGGGAAGCTAGCATTTGCTTGAGTGGACTGACAGGGGGAAAAATTCATGGTGTATTTTTAGAGTTGTCCATATACCGTTTCTCAACACACACACACACACACACACACACACACACACTTGATTTTAAGCCAAGAGACTATAAAGCTCATATGGAAAAGCTTCAACCTTCCTTTGGCTAACTTCAGCTTATACTCGTCTAGTCAAGAGAAGGACCAGGGGAGACATGATAGCAGTCTTTGAGGATGGCAATATTTGAGGGAATGCCACAGAGAGGAGTCAAGCTATTTTTCAAGGGACCCAAAGACCAGACAAGAAATAATGGATGGAAACTGATCAAGGAAAGATTCAATCTAGAAATAAGAAGAAATTTTCTGACAGTGAAAATAATCAACCAATGGAACAGCTTGCCTTCAGAAGTTGTGGGAGCTTCATCACTTGAAGCTTTCAAGAAGAGCCTGGACTGCCATTTGTCAAAAATGTTATGGGATCTCCTGCTTGTGTAGGGGGTTGGAGTAGATGACCTATAAGCTCCCTTCCAACTCTGTTAATCTGTTAAAAACCTAGAATGTCCAATATTGGAGGGTATTAATTCATTGAGACACTTTGTGCTTGACTGAAAAACAAAACTAATAATGATATTAATATAGCCTCAAAAAAATGAATGACATTTCCACATGCATCTTGGATATGATTCTGGAGCTAAGTAATTTACACAGACTTGTAACTTGAATGATGCATTCAAAAGGAAGCCCAAAGTATCATCATGGTGGTTCCAAGCCTGGATGAAACAAGCTGACCAGAATAATTCAACAACTAGTCCAATGACATTTAGTCTATTGACAATTGGGGGGGACAAATAAAATTGGTCAAAGATTCAAGTTGGAGTAGTGAATGAGGTAAGCACAAATAAGTTTGCAAATATTATTCCAGCGTTGGCTTGTTCAGAACAGTAGACTTGGTTGCTCTGGGTTTTATGCTGATGTTATTAGTATCCTTTAACAATTCACCAATCATGACACCTCAATGCATTGTGTATGGAGGGAAGGAGTTCCCAGCTCTCACAATTTATTTAGCATGACTTTTGGCCCTTGTTCATAGTCCTAGTCCATCTGCTGAGCACAAGCTAAGGAAAGCAGATCAAACATAATGGCAAAGATTATGAACTCTTTGTTGACAAGAAGTAAAATGCACAAACATTTTCAACCCATTTTCATCTAAACGATGCTGCAGAGCTGAATCCTGGATTTTGAAGCTACTATTTGATATTTTCAACCCATATTCTATGAAATCTAGACTACAGGACAGCTTCACCAAGGGAAGACTCATCCCTAAGCTTATGGCTACAAATGTGTCAGGAAGTCATTTCAGCTGTTCCTAATAGTGGATCAGAAGCCTTCTCCAATTTGGTGCCTGTCCCAGTCTGCTAAACATGTAGCCTAATTATAAAAATAGATCTGTGGACCACTGGGATTGATTGCAAGCTAGAAAGCACTCTGGCTGGTCTAGTCATCTTTGACAGAGCAAATATTGTGTGGCCTAGCAGCCCCCAACACCAGGAGCCAGTTCCATGGGGAGAGGTTTTTCTGCAGACTAGAGAGAGCATGGTTTTGTGTGCTGCCCGCATCCCGCAGGCAGCACACAAAACCATGTACAGCCCATTTGTTGGCATGCCACAGACCAATGCCGGTCCAAAGACAAAGAGGTTGGGGACCCCCGTTGTAGCCAATTTGCTTGCTCCCTCCTTGCCTGACAGAATCTTCTGTCTTGGTATTTCCCACACACACTCACACACACCTTCCATCTGGACAACGATTCCTAGGCAAGCACTTCGGATGCTTGTAGGCATGACCTGAGACCTCACTTTGTATCTAAACCAGGGGTGTCAAACTCAAGGCCTGTGGGCCATATCTGAACCATGGGGTGCTTTTATCTGGCCCGCAGGGCCCTCCTGGAAACAACAAAGGACCAGCACACAGTGCCTCTGTCAATGAAAACGAAGCTCTAGAAGGCCACACACAGCTCCTCGAGCTCTGTTTTTACTGGCAGAGTGCTGCAGGAGGCTGTCGCGGCCAAGAACAGGGCCTGGGGGGGTGCATATTTATTTATTTGTTTGTTTGTTTGTTTATATATTTTGTCAGTTGCTTACAAGATAATAGGTATAAGTAAAACATAGTTATGAATACATGGATGCATATAAGAAAAATAAAAAAGGAAACAATAGGACAGGGATGGTAGGCATGTTGGTGTGCTTATGCACGCCCCATACAGACCTCTTAGGAAAGGGGTGAAGTCAATAGTACACAGTCTAAGGTTAAAGTTTTTGGGGTTTGGGGAAGAAACCACAGAGTCAAGTAGAGTATTCCAGACATCGACCACTCTGTTGCTGAAGTCGTATTTCCTGCAATCAAGTTTGGTGCAATTAACCTTGAGTTTGTATCTACTGTTTGCTCTTGTGTTGTTATGGTTGAAGCTGAAGTATTAATTGACAAGTAGGACATTGCAATGTATGATTTTATATACTATACTTAGATCAGACTAAAGACAGAGTAGTTCTAGGTTTTCTAGGTCTAGAATTTCGAGTCTGGTGGCATAAGGTATTGTGCAACGAATAGAGGAGTGAAGAACTCTTCTTGTAAAATATTTCTGGACTTTCTCAACTGTATTAATATCAGATACGTAATGTGGGTTTCAGACTGATGAGCTGTATTCGAGTATTGGTCTAGCACAGGGGTAGGGAACCTTGGCTCTTTTATCACTTATGGACTTCAACTCCCAGAATTCCTGAGTGAGCCATAAAAGGTTCCCCATCCCTGGCCTACTGGTTTTTCAGTTGTGGGGGAAATCAATTTTTGACTGGAATGGGATTGTTTGATATACAAATGTAGGACATATAAAGAATATATAAAGAATATGTCCTACATTTCTATATTAAACAGTCCCATTCCAGTCAAAAATTGATTTCCCCCACAACTGAAAAACCAGTAGGCCAGGGATGGGGAACCTTTTATGGCTCACTCAGGAATTCTGGAAGTTGAAGTCCATAAGTGATAAAAGAGCCAAGGTTCCCTACCCCTGGTCTAGCAAATGTTTTATATGCTCTAGTTATTAGTGTAATATTACCAGAGAAAAAGCTACGTAAGATTAGATTAACAACTCTTAACACCTTTTTGGCTATGTAGTTACAGTGGGCTCTAATGTCCCAACCTGGGCTCCATTTTCACTGGCAGAGGCTAGCAAAACAAACTAAAAACAAAACAAAAGAAGAAATGTTTCCCCTTTTGCATTTAAGCATGCAAGAAGGGACAGGAAAGAAGAAAGGGAAAGAGGAAAGACAAAGAAAAAGATGGGAAGATGGGAAGAAAGCAAGGAAGGAAAAATAAGGAAAGAGGGGAAGGAAGAAAGGAGAATGAAGAGGGAAGAAAGGAAGATTATAATGAGAGTGAGGGAGGTCTGAGAGAAACCCCACCTTAGCACTTGGCCACCACAGATACCCCCGACATGAGTGACATTGAGATGGCCATGCTCTCCGCCACACCTGCCCCCCTGGTCCCCCTGAGGTCAAATACAACCCTGATGTGGCCCTCAATAAAATTGAGTTTGAAACCCTTGCTCCAAACAATGTCACTACACAGTCGCTCAGATGGTCCACTGAAACTTGTGTCACAACTACCATCTGCCTGGAGCAAAGAACTGGTGGGATCATAAGCCTGAAAAAGTGATCGAAAATGAGCATGCAAAACTACTGTGGGACTTCTGAATACAGACTGACAAACTTTTGGAACACAATACCCCTGATATCACGATTGTGGAGAAGAAAAAAGTGTGGATCGTTGACATTGCCATACCTGGTGACTGCAGAATCGACAAGAAACAACTTGAAAAAGTCACCAGATATCAGGACTTGAGAATCGAACTGCAGAGACTCTGGCATAAACCAGTGCAGGTGGTTCCAGTGGTACTTGGCATACTGGATGCTGTACCTAAAGACCTAGGCAAGCACTTAAAAACAATTGGCGCTGACAAAATCACCATTGGTCAGCTGCAGAAGGCTACCTTACTGGGATTTGCTCGCATAATCCACTGATGCATCACACAGTCCTAAACACTTGGGAAGTGTTCGACTAGTGATTTGTGATACGAAACCCAGCACGGTTATCTCGTCTGATGTGTATACTGTCATTTTTGTGTATAATAATAATAATAATAATAAGGAGGAGGAGGAGGAGGAGGAGGATGAGGAGGATAATAATAATAATAATAATTCAAAGGACTTTCTCTCTTTGCTCTTTGGAAAGATGCTAATGCAAACAGCAAACAGGAGTAGAGTTTTATTTTATTTTTCATTTCTGTTTTGTCTAATTTTTTTGCTGTGAGATATGATTCATGCAAAAATGCCCTGCACAATTTCCTTGAACTCCCTGAAGGGATTTCAGATATAAATAACATGCACATATTTGCATCCTTTTGACAAGCTTTTTTTCCCCTTCTTTTTAATTGAGTTGCTTTATATCATGCAGACTGCCATGTTGACTTGCCTCCTCTTTCCTTCCCCTGGTGACCTCTTAATGCAATTCCTCTTTTGCCCTCTCACCTCCTACAGGACAAAGCTGAGAAGCCCACTCTTCGCTCCAGACTACAGTGTAATAATTAAGTGGAGTCACGCTAGCTATTACAGTTGCAAGTCTGCAACTGATTAAGAGGCCTATTTTCCCCCAATTAATTTTCAGAGGCAGAGGGATGTTTGATGTTACATGTCTTTGTTCTTGTTAATTGTCTCCTATTTGTTGCAAGTTCTCAGACCCTGTGAAAATGGACATTGCCAAATCAGCTTGTCCAGCAACACAAAGATCTGCATGGCTTAATTCAGTCCAGGTGTTCTTTACTCTTGGGAGGGAGGATTCTCCTTCCCTGCCCCCCACCCTCGAGTGTTACACAGACCTCCATCAGGAATGCTACTCCTGTCAGTCAAATGGGTTTTTTTTCTGATTGTGCTCCTTAAGCACATTTTTTTGTCCAGAAATCTATGTAGCCCCGTATCCACCCAGATGACAAACTTCCTTAGAACTTTAAAAATAATAAGATGCATTAATAAAAAGGAAGGGTAAGATACTGGAAGATAATAAAAAAAAAACAGATCTGCCAACATCTAGAAACAAGTAGAGTAATAACTAGCAGTCAGCACAGTTTGTTAAAAATAGATCATGCCAAACAAATCTTATTTTATTTTTCAACACAGTGACTAAATTAGTAGACCAGCGAAATACTGTGGACGTAATATACTTAGACTTCAGCAAGGCATTCGACAAAGTAGACCACAATCTACTTCTTGGTAAACTAGAAAAAAGTGGGATAGATAGCATCACCGCCAGATGGATTCGCAACTGGCTAACAAACCATATTCAACGAGTAGTTCTTAAAAGGTCTAAGTCTACATGGAGGGAAGTAAGCAGTGAGGTGCCACAAGGTTCTATCTTAGGCCCTGTACTCTTCAATATCTTCATAAACAACATAGATGAGGGAATAAAAGGGGAACTTACCAAATTTGCAGATGATACTAAGCTGGCAGGAATAGCTAACATCCTAGAAGATAGACTTAATATCCAGATGGATCTTGACAAACTTGAACACTGGGCCGTATCTAACAAAATGAAGTTCAATTTAGAGAATAGTAAAGTCATACACTTAGGCAAGAAAAACCAAAAGTACACATATAGATTAAATCAGGCTTAATAGCAGTAACTGTGAGAAGGATCTTGGAGACTTATGGACAACTAGCTAAATATGAGCCAGCAGTGTGCAGCAGCAACCAAAAAAGCCAATGCAATCCTAAGTTGCATTAACAAATGAATACAATCAAGATCAAGGGAGATATTAGTCTAGTGAAGAGAAGGACCAGGGGAGACATGATAGCAGTATTCCAATATTTGTGAGGCTGCCACAGAGAAGAAGAGGTCAAGCTATTTTTCAAAGCACCTGAAAGCCAGACAAGGAATAATGGATGGAAACTGAATAAGGAGCAATTTAACCTGGAAATAAGGAGAAATTTTCTGACAGTGAGAACAATCAAACAATGGAACAGCTTGCCTTTGCATGGTTTGATACATGGTTAGCCAAATGATTTCAGAATAGGATTTATGTCATGTTCAGATGGACATAGCACCACAGCTCAAATGTAGTGTAGAGTCCTTCTCTTCATACTCCATAGCTTTGCTAATAAGCTACTATAAAGATCTTATAGTGGAGGGATATTGAAGTAGAGTAGATGAATTACCGAGTTCAGACTCTCAACAAACATGATTCCCATCTGAATGTACAACTATCTTTTTTTCCCCTTGCATGATATACTGTATAAGAATAGAATTATCTTAGATCTCCATACTTTTCATCCTATTATTTGGATTTGGGCCATATTGAAATTAAAGGAAATTGAATTATTATAGTAACTATGATGGCTGGGAACAGAGTTCTCTTCTTATAGGAAGCACTCTTTTTTCACTGACTTCAAAAGATTATTTTAATAAGTGTAAAATAGCTAACTGTCCCCTAAAATGTAGCTCTACATAGAATTTCAAGAAAGAGGCGACATTATCCTTAGGGCTGTTAATTTAATTAACAGAAATGTGAAATTATTCTGTTTTGTAACATGTTATTTATTTGCTAATACTGTTCTATGCACTGGTCTGTGGGACATATTAATTACATTTTAACCAAACCAAACAAATAGAAAATAATCTTTTATCAAATTTCACCGAGTTATTTTTCCACTCATCTTAATGTCAGGGTCCAAAAACCAAGAATAGATGCTGTGATTCCTCCAAGTAGATTTCTTTATTGTTTCTCACCCATAGACAGAATCTTGCTGAACTAAAGCATACTAATATCCCATTAAAGCATATACTTTGGGAACTATTAGGGAGGAATTGTCTTTATCTCTTTCTCTCACACAAACTATCTGAATTGAGTTCTCTCTTACTCCCTCCTGTGAATTTGGATTGCATTCTATCACACTCAGTCTATCTACAGAATAAATTTACTTCCTTGATATCATTGTAAACCTACACAGTGCACACATAAGCACTATCATATATTGATTACCATACATAACCATTGGTTCCCCTCTCCCCTTTAAGAAAATTCAAAACATTCTTAAAGATCCCTCTCATCCTATGCACCCTTTTTTTTAACTATTACCATCTGGCAGATGGTACTGGACAATAAAAACAAGGACAAATAGGTTGAAAAATAGCTTCTATCCCAGAGCAATAACCACATTGAATTTTACTGTATAGTGCAATATATAATATAGAGCCTTGGTGGCGCAGTGGTTAGAGTGCAGTACTGCAAGCTACTCCTACTGCAATTTGGCAGATTGAATCCCACCAGGCTCAAGGTTGACTCAGCCTTCCATCCTTCCGAGGTGCGTAAAATGAGGACCCAAATTGTTGGGGGCAATATGCTGACTCTGTAAACCACTTAGAGAGGGCTGTAAAGCACTATGAAGTGGTACATAAGACTAAGTGCTATTGCTATTAATGCACTATTAGGAGTTTTCAATTCAATTGTATAGAATGTGAAGGATGTGAGGTTTTGTTTATTTTTTTATGTATAATTACACTGAAGAAGACATTTAATTGTGTTGTACGAGGTGCAATGACAATAAAGTAAACTAATTAACTAACTATATGCTTCCAGACAGAACACATCACCAAATCTATTGTCTATAGCCACTCTCTGTACTTACAACGATATTTGTTCTGGGCCACATAACAAAGATCTAAACTGATTGAATTAAATGTGACATTCAAGAGACTGAAATACATACCTGATTGTTTTCTAGGGAGAACTATTAAAAGACAGATTATAAAAGCAGAAGAGCCTACCATTGGTCATCACTATTGCTCACAATTCAAGCCACACAACATTATTAATGAGCTGCAACACCTACACAGCAATGATACCATACTTTCTCAGGCATTGATAACAAACCCAAACACAACCACACAACCTGAAGGAAATTCTCACAAGCAACCAGAAAATGAAGGATAATGATGCTAATGTGGGAACCAGACCAGAGGTGGTACTTTATTTTATTTTTTATTTATTTTGATTTGTCAACTGCTTACAAGGTAATAGATATAAGTATAAACATGAGTAAGAATACAGGAAATAGGTACGAATAACTGGAGACAATAGGACAGGAACGGTAGGCACAATGGTACACTTATGCACGCCCCTTACAGACCTCTTAGGAATGGGGTGAGGTCACTAGTGGTAAGTTTGAGGTTAAAGGAGTGGGGGTTAGAGAATGTAACAACAGAGTCAGGTAGTGCATTCCAGGCATTGACTACTCTGTTGCTGAAGTTGTACTTTCTGCAATCAAGTTTGAAGCGGTTAACATTGAGTTTGTATCTGTTGTGTGCTCTTGTATTGTTGTGGTTGAAGCTGAAGTAGGACATTGTAGCAGATAGTTTTGTGTACTACACTTAAGTCTAACCATAGGCGGCATAGTTCAAGATTGTCCAAGCCCAAAATCTCAAGCCTGGTGATATAGGGTATTCTGTTGTGAGCAGAGGAGTGTAGTACTCTTCTCGTGTAATACTTCTGGACTTGCTCGATTGTAGTGCGGATTCCAGACTGATGAGCTGTATTCGAGTATTGGTTTGGCAAAAGTTTTGTATGCTCTAGTTAGCAATTCAATATTTTCAGAGAAGAAGCTTTGTAAGATTAGATTTACAACTCTTAATGCCTTTTTGGCAATGCTGTTACAGTGAGCTCTGGTGCTTAGGTCATTTGATATGAGTACTCCAAGGTCTTTGACAGAGTGAGGATCATCAATGAGGTCATATCTGCCTAGTAGGCACAATGGTTAAAGACGGTGTACTGATTTTTTTACCAATATGTAGAACAGAGCTTTTGTTGGTCGAGATTTGGAGTTGCCAGATGTTTGACCATTCAGACACATAATCAAGGTCGCTTTGAAGGATAGTAGCATTGTCAGTGGTGTTGAATAGTTTTACATCATCTGCAAAGAGGATGCAGTTGCTTATAAGGTGATCGCAAAGGTCATTTATATAGAGTATAAAGAGTGTAGGTCCTAGAACACTGCCATGGGGGACAGCGCTGTTAATTTGAGCAGGGTTAGATATAGCACTCCCTATTTTTACTATTTGTTGCCTGTTTGACAGGAACACAGTAATCCACTTATGGAGGGTTCCGGAAATACCATAAGAGTTTCGTTTTAACAGTAGTTTGTCATGTACCACTGAATCAAAGGCTTTGCAGAAGTCTATGTAAATTTAGTCTTTAGGTTTACCCTGGTCAAATAGAGTAGTCCATATGTTTTTGCAGAGTAGGAGTTGTAGATTGCAGGACAATTTTTTCCTGAAACCAAGGGACAAAAATTGCAGGACAATTTTTTCCAAAAAACCAAGGTTTTTTGGAGAGTAGGTTGTTTGACTCTAAGTGGAGAGTGATGAATTGGTTAATGATTGATTCCATGACTTTGCATGTAACACAACACAGTGAGATTGGTCTGTAGTTTTCAACCAGGCTGGGGTCACCTTTTTTGAAGATAGGGATGACTATAGCTAGGTTTGGTAAGGAGCTGGTTCTGAAAAATATCTCATATATAATGCTATATAATGCAGGGTTTCGCTATGGCAGAGGAGAGCTTTTTTAAGAAGTATGCACATAATCCATTGGGGCCAATAGATAGGGATGGTTTTAGGTTTCGTAGTGCCTTTTCTACATTATCTTCTGTAAAGTCAATATGTAGCAGGTCATTACAGTTAGTTGTGGTATGACTAGGATATGTGGGGCATGAATAAAGACTGAACTGAAGAATGTGTTGAAGAGATTGGCCTTAACAGCTTCATCATTGCAGTCTTTCCCATTTGGTCTTTTTAGGGGTGGGATGGTTCTGACCAGTCCTGGAGAATCAGCAGAGGAAATCTTGGGTAGTTCAGAAAACTGGCAAATCCTACCTCTGACTAGAGATTTTACAGTATCCTTCCCCTGCCACACCCACCAAGCCATGCCCACAAAACCGGTAGTAAAACAATTTGAATCCCATCACTGAACCAGACCCTGCAACAACAAGCCCCCCCCAAATGTCTATGTTGCCCCGCATTTACATCAACAGCAATATCTCAAACCCCAGCAACTTCACAGACAAGATTAGAGGTGTTTTCAGATGCTCTTTTTCTAAAGTGATACAAACTATCATGTGCCAGCGATGCCTCTTTGCATTCTATGCAGGACAAACAAGCCACACTTTGCAGAAAAGAATCAATGGATACAATTTTGACACTCCAAATAAGAACAAAATTATATCAGAGCCTTTCAATCAAGGACTGCAGGGCATATTTGAAAGTGCATAGTTTTGACAAAGAAGTTTTACCAACACAATTAGAATCAGAATAGAGCTGAAAGGGACCTTGGAGGTTTTGTAGTCCAGCCCCCTCTTCAAGCAGGAGATCCTATACCATTTCAGACAAGTGGTTGTCCAGTCTCTTCTTAAAAACCTCCAGTGATGAAGCACCCACAACCTTTGAAGGCAAACTGTTCCACTGGTTAATTGTCCTCACTGTTAGGAAGTTTCTCCTTAATCCCAGGTTGCTTCTCTCTTTGTTTAGTTTCCATCCATTGTTTCTTGTCCTGACTTCTGGTGCTTTGAGAATTAAATTGACCCAGGGGTGGGATTCAAATTTTTTAACAACTGGGTCTGTGGGTGTGGCTTAAGTGGTGGGCGTGGCTTGGTGATCATGTTATTGGCTGGGTGTGGCCAACTCAATATCACTCACATTGAGGCATGCATCTCCTCGCCTGGCCTCTCATGACTGTGGGGATGCTGCAAGAGTTGTAAGTGTGAAAAATGGTCATAAGTCACTTTTTTCAATGCCATTGTAATTTTGAATGGTCACTCCACACAAGCAAAGTACCAGCAAAGGAGGGGAAAAAAAACTCCAGAGAAGTTCCAGAGACAGGAAGTCTAGAGAATGTAATAAGGGTTAATGGAGAGGCACTTTCTATAAGCAACACCAGAATGTTTCCTTCCTGCCTTCCTTACAGGATTAGGCCAGTAATTTCTTCTAACAACCGGTTCTCCGAACTGCTTAGAATGTTGACAACTGGTTCTAGCGAATAGGTGTGAACCTGTAGAATCCCATCTAGGCCAGCCGTACGCAAATCCTGCAACCGTTTTTCATGTTTTAGTCTCCAAGCCTTTAATTATCTTAGTTGCTCTTCTTTGCACTTTTTCCAAAATCTCAACATCTTTTTTTGTAATGTGCTTACCAAAACTGGATGCTGTAGTTGGTTAGTAGTAGTTAATCTGTTAATAATAATTAATATGTTGCAATTAAACAACAGATTGCTAGATTTACATCTATATAAAGGTTTCACACTGTCTCAGAAACTGCCAAAAAACACAATGGATTTTTACCAATCCTTTACTATTCATTGATAAGATAGTCATAATCTGTAGCCACCCATAATCACTCATTTGGTTGAGATTGGTGGCCACATAAAAAATAATAATAAAATGTAAATAAAATAATGAAAACTTGTCTCACATGTAACTTGAATCTGGAAAACCATCCTTCTCTTTCCTTTTACCTCAGCTCATCCCATTTTAAATCCTTCATCATTTTAGCTACTTCATGCATCCAGTGAAGTGAGCTCATCAGATATTATGCCTTTTAATACATTTGTAGGCTAAAAAGGTACTACCAGACTCCTTCTCGTTTCTGAATTTTCAAGGCTAGTAGAATTGACTTTCAAAAGGGGGAAAGGGGTTTCAGAGTTAGCGAGGGATAAAAGAAGATACCTTAAGTTTACAGACTTCTTAATGCAGTTTGAACTGATTACATTTCACTCAGAAGATGTCATAGTAAATAGTTCAGTTTCTGGATCAACTGTGCCTATGTAACTACTGTGGGTGGGAGAGACAAAGCCTGCATTGGAGACCATTAGAAAAGGAACTGCCAACACTGTAAATTGTTTATTTTTTAAAAAAATTGGTAAGTTGACAAAATTCAGAATTCTACAAACAGTTCTGGTCACTGCACTTCAAAACAAGGAAATTGCAGAAGTGGTAAGGATGCACAAAAAGAACCAGAATGATTAAGGATTAGAACATTTTCCCATGAAAGGAAGTTTGTACTACATGCTTTTGGGCTTTTGGGCTTTAAAAAAAAGCAGGTGAGGCACATGAGAGAGAGATATATAATATTTAACGTATACAAACGAAATGGATATGGAAGTTGCCTAGTAAAATGGTAGACTGAGGGGGAAGAAGGTGCATTTCTTCATTTCTTACAGTCCAGAGAAGAGCAACTAAGATGATCAAAGACCTAGACACTAAAACATATGAAAAAGGGTTGCAGGATTTGGGTTTGGCTAGTAGAGAAAAATTAGGGGTGACATGACAGCACTATTCCAATATTTTAGGGGCTGCTACAAAGAAGAGGGGGTCAAATAATTCTCCGAAGCACCAGAAGGCAGAATAAGAAACAATGACTGGAAACTAATCGAAGAGAGAAGCAACTTGAAAAAGAAGAAACTTCCTGACAATGAGGGCAATTAACCAGTGGAACAGAAGTTGCCTTCAGAGATTGTGAGTACTTCATCACTGGACGTTTATAAGAGGAGACTGTACAGTCACTTTGTCTGAAATGGTATAGGGCAGTGATGGCTAACCTTTTTGTCGTCGCATGCCAAAAGTTTGTGTGTGTGTGCACACATGCGTGCCTGCACCCATAATGCAATGCACATGCAACCCCTCCATGCTCCCCCCACACCTTGCGCATGTGCATGTGCCTCCTGCATGTGACCCGTCCCCCATGCATGCATGGCAGATACCCAAAAATCAACTGGCTGGTGAGAGGCGCACGCACGTGCACCATGGAACTGAGCTGGGGTGATGGCTCGCATGCCTGCAGAGATGGCTCTGCGTGCCACTTCCGGCACGCGTGCCATAGGTTCGCCATCACAGGTATAGGATCTCCTGCCAGAGCAGGGGGCTGGACTAGAAGACCTTCAAGGTCCTTCCAGCTCTATTCTATTCTATTCTATTCTATTCTATTCCACTCCACTCTATATTTTCTATTCTATTCTATTCCACTCCACTCCATTCTATATTTTCCATTCTATTCTATTCCATTCCATTCCACTCCACTCCATTCCATTCCTATTCCTATTCCTATTTCTATTTCTAATCTATTAAGATGTGAAGGCCATCAATCTGGATAGCTTTAGCCAATGGCTACAATTGGGATGCATCTGAATATTAGTTCTTGTTGCTGTTGGACAACATCAAAGAAAGAATCCTATCCTTTTATGATTTTCCTACAGGCATCTAGCTGGTCACTCTTTGGAAAAGCATGCTTTTGTCAGATCCAGCACAGCACTCTAAAAGTTGGTTTACATTCCTTCTGTTTATCTTTAAAATGCTTCTCCTTTGTTCTTAAATTGTTCTTCAAGAAGCTTCGTTTAAAAGAAAAGCCCAGATTTTGAAATAATGATAATATATCTGAATACATAGTGTTCTTCTCTTAGGATTCTAGAACAATCCTGATGTTGTGGATCATCCCTGCTTTGCGGATAATTTCCTACTATTAGAATAGTAGCAGGATCATCTGAGGATCAGATATCAGTGAAGGAGGGAAGAAGAAAGGTAGCAGGAAAATAGGTTTTTATTATAACACCTTTCAACAAGTATCAACAAGTTTTGAAAAGAGAAAAGTATATCTATGTTAATTGGAAATTTTCCTTGTATGTGTTCCAAATGCAGCTGTATATTCTTTCTGGCCTTCATATATAACACCTTTTGAAAAGTATAAAGGAACATCACAAAATATTGATGAACATTCCTTCCAAACAGTGGGAGTTGTGAATTGTTGCATTGGGACAGTTTCGTGCACCAGCATTTTCAATGGACAAAAGTCATGCTCATTGCTCCTTTTTGTGAACAATCTTAGCAATTGACGGTTCTGATTTAAGGAATTTAGATCACAGATTTCAAAAGAGTCAAAAACTATTTCAAGGAGTCTGCAAATAGCACTGTGAACTCAAATCTGCCAAATTAGGAGTAGTTCACTTCTACTCCAGTCCCAACTGATGGGCATAGTCAAGTCAAGGAACTTGCCTGTAATGTTTACAGAAACATTGGAGGGTTGGCTTTAACTTCCTTCCTCCTATCTTAGGACAAGTAGTCATTTTATCATCAGTGGAGGTTTTTTAAGAAAAGACTGGACAGTCACTTGTCTGAAATGTATAAGTTCTCCTGCTTGAGCAGGGGGTTGGACTAGAAGACCTCCAAAGTCCCTTCCAGCTCTATTCTGATTGAACTCAGGGGGCTTACAGAAATGAAAACCCCAAAATATGCACATTCCTGTGGAAAATCCATCTATGTGGTGGCTAAGAATGAACACAAACTTGATGGCACATAATGAATCACTCTTATACAAAGAAATTTCCTCCCTCCCTCTTTCTTTTTCTTTCTTTTTTTCTTCCTTTCTTTCTCTCTCTCTCTCTCTCTCTTCCTTTTTCTTTCCTTCATTCTCTTTTAGAATTAAAACAATCCCAACACTATTTAGAAACTATAGCATTTCATCCATGTATCTTTAGCTCCCCCTGTGTGCAGGTAATAGAAATATTATCTCCACTGAATTTCTTGTCTTTATTTGTCTCTTCAGCCGATGATTATAGGAGTCAAATGTGTCTGTAGAGACACAGAACTGCCCATTTTGTTGCATTTACAAGATGCTTTAAAAAAATCAGAAAACTAAAACAAATGTCAAGCATGACATAATGAAGTAATGGTGTCAGAAACCTCAAGACATATGAAAGATATGAAATATTATTTAAAAATAAAAATAATAATTAAGGCTTAATTAATACCCATGCAATAAACCCTAAAGTCACAGAACAATTCCAAAAGCTTGAATGAATATATCAGTCTCAATTCTAGTGATTAAGTTACCAGGTTAGAAATTAGGAAGCTGTGAGTTATAGTCCCGCTTTCTGCATGCAAACCGGCTGGATGATTTGTGTCAGTCACCAGGAGACTGAGAATTGTAATGGCACCTTACACAGGAAAATTGGCCTAGTGACCTTGAGCCAGTTGTTTTATTTCAGCCCAACTTATCTCATAGGGTTGTTGTTGTTGCTGCTGTGGGGAAAATAGGAGGAGGAAAAAAAAGTTAAGATATGTTCATAAACTTGAATTATTTATTACGAAATAAAAAGACAGGATAAAAAAAATGAACAACTTTTTTTTTTGCTAAAAGTGAAACTGACAGGAATTAAATTCAACTACATCAGAATTTAAGGTGGAACTTCTGCAGGATCTCTTTTAATCAAGAGTTTCTGTGTCTATCCAAAATCTCCTGGAAATCAGGGGAAAAATAAGATGATCTTTCTGAATGATCTTATCACCTAACCAGGCTGTCAATGACTTTGTTTATGTTGATTTATACGAACAGCAGTCTTACAATTAAAATTCTACCCAGCTAGCAGAAGTTAAAATAACAAAATTAAAAGCAATTGTTATCATGAATAAAGAAGAATGGAGTGGCAGTTGAGGAAAGCAATCAATCAACATTTCTTGGGCTCAGGTAACATTCTAATCCGCATGTCCTGTGGGAGGGGGAAACCCTGATTTTGAGGCCTTTCAAAGAGACAAGGTCAGGGTCAACCTAATCTCAGGTCATGTGACATCCAAAAAGCAAGCACACTTCTCATTCCTGCAAGATGACATCTTTCAAATGAAGGGACCCAGCGAATGCCACTCCTACTGGAACTATGCAGATTGATGGAGACCATTGGAGGTACTAATGGGCACTCAAATCCAGCAGGCCCTTCAACTGTTAAAATCAGCTTGCTAGAAACCCTCTGATATTTCCAAAATTTGTTACCAAACTAGCAGAATGGAGAAACTTTAAACATATGGAAAGGAACTGTATTTCATTGCAGTTCAATGTCTATGTAACAATACTGAATTTTGGGTTTGGCTGGATCAAACTATTTCTTTTGATCTTTGGTCTTAAAGCTCTTAGCTCAGAAAAAATGATACAATCCCATTATACAACTTTTAAATATTAAAGCAACACTTCCAACTTCTGGAGTTGCAGCCAGCTCCGCAAACAGATGTGGTATTGGTTGATATTATATGCCCATTAACAACCAATTAGTTTATTTTTCACCAAGTGGTGAAATATGACACTTGGTGATAAGGGAGGAATGGACAAGTTGGGTGGTGTTTCCAACTTCAAGTGCGCTCTTTGTCCTGACACTACTTGGAGACCTGGGCACAGCTGAAGAATAATAACAACAATAGCAATTTGTTACTCACATTTATCAAGGTGTGGTACATGTCAAAGAGATTCAGTAATTACAAAAATTCAATCCCATTTAATAATTCACAACTTAACAACTTAGGTAACAATTTACAACCAAAACAAATCCAAACACAGCAACCATACTTATTTAGAAATACACATTACAATACAGCAGTGTGTAAGACCATAATTAATACAAATGAGATACTAATCTAGGAACAGAATACAGAGTTGGAAGGGACCTTGGAGGTCTTCTAGTCCAACCCCCTGCTCAGGCAGGAAACCTTATACTATTTCAGACAAAGTGTTGTCCGATCTCTTCTTTCAAACTTCCAGTATTCGAGCACTTCTGGATGCAAGTTGTTCCATTGTTGAACTATCAATATGAATGAGATGGGAGTCTCTGTAATAACCTGATAGCCAAATGTCTCACAGTCTGATCAAGAATAGACTAAAACTGACTTTAAATCTTCTACTATCCAATTCCACTTCCATCTGGATTGAATCTAATTTCAGGTTGTTTACTTTTCACTTTGTGAATACTAATGTTGTAAAAAAATTTAAAGCTGTTTTCCCCAACCTGATATTTCCTTTTATCTTATCAAGGAAGGGTAAGTCACCAATACTCCTTTTTTACATATCTGAAGGCACCAGTTTGAGAAGATCTTACAATGTATGCAATTGATAGTTACTAGTGGAGTGTATAGAGAAAAATTAAAGAATTTTAGTCCAATTGACAATCCTTTTTGCCAGCAGAGGTCAGCAAACCTTACTAAAATGCTTTGGAATTGGACTCTAAGATAATTAAAGAACGTTAGCTAGAGGTTGTTAAACCTGATGTCTAATTGGACAGATGCTGGGTTTTTTTCCCCTAAGACTTTCACAACTGGCAAAGGATTAAAAAATAGTCTTCCTCAAATCAAGTTGGAGTCTACTTTACTTTACTCTGAACATTACAATATTATTTTCTAACCAATTATATGGAAGTCGTTTTCGATTGACTTGGGTTGCACAAATCCTGAGGTAAAGAGGTTGTTCCATAGTGAAGGGGCTGCGACCAAGAAGGAGTGACTCTAAAGCCCCACCATTTTCCATCATGTAGGATGGGGATCAGAAACATACCTTTTGTAACCTAACCCTTCTCTTCTACCTAAACTTTCCCCTTAGCATGATTCTAGGAAAGTCAGACAAAAAGTATTTTGGATCTTCCTACCCGATACCAAATAATAGAAGATGTAATAAACTGTATATCAACTCTGAAGCAAAGGAAGTAGCTACATCACTGTAATTTTTCAATTAGGATGTTTTTATAAACAATGGAGCCACCTTGGTAAACACAAAAAGGAATTCATTTAGGGGGGAAAAGGAATCTAGGCAATGGTGTGATTCAACCAGTGTAACAACTAATTCAGTGAGTGCACCAATCGCTCATTTTGCACACACGCACAATATTTAGAAAAGACATTTTTTAGCTATTAAACTTACCTTCTGGTGCATCCGCAGTGAATAAAACAGCTGATGCGTGGCAAACTGCTCTGCCGTGCAAATCAACTGTGCTCAAAAACAAGGAAATAAAGCACAGGTTATGTATGTATGTATGTATGCATGTATGTATGTATGTATGTATGTATATGTATATGTATATGTTTAGATAAAGTCAATATTGCCACTTATCTAAATGAGTTCTTAAATCAGTTCTTGGGTTCTACCACATGGTCCTTGAAGAGTGAATGATTGGAGAAAAGGCAACTTGGCCACCTGCTTGGATTTAGATAAGCCCTCCTTGTTCCTTGTTTTCTTTATCTTCTTTATCTTGCTTCTATATTCAGTTTTATAAAATATGGGGAAATAAATAAAGGTCAGACGTACAGAATATGGAATAATAGAGTTGAAAGAGACCTTGGAGAGCAATCACTTCTTAAAAACCTTCAGTGATAAAACATCCACAACGTCTGAAAGCAAGACCTGTTGCTTTAGCAAATCAAGATGATGTCCATAATGTCCTGAACTTAGCGGGGAAATCAGAAATTATATAGGAGCTAAAGCAATCCTTATTTATTTGGACATATTTCAATATTGAGAAAGAAAGGGGAAAGCATTTTTTTTAATGACAAGGCAAATGTACATAAACACATACAAGAACTAACCATTCAGTGACATTAAAAAAGGCTAATGGAAGGTCGCCCTGTAGAAACTTCTTAACAAAGCTATATGTGTGTTTGTGCAGACATATACTGGAGAACCGGTAATGGAAATTTTGAGTAGTTTGGAGAACCGGCAAATACCACCTCTGACTGGCCCCGGCCCCATCTATTCTCTGCTTCCTGAGTCCCAGCTGATTGGCTGGGTCTTCTTTTGTTGCCATGCATAGGAGAATGGAGCTGGAAAGCAGATTAGTGGGGTGGGGAGGGAATGGGATTTGCAGTATCCTTCCCCTGCCACAACCACCAAGCTATGCCCACAGATCCAGTAGTAAAAAAATTTAAATCCCACCACTGGTTTGTGCTATCAAGACAGCAGTCTTCACTCCTGGCAATTGCATGAAACTTTATTGGCAAGATTTTTTAAAGTGTCTATGGAGATTCTCAGTCATCCAGGTCATTGTTGTCCCAAAGGTGCTTTTTCCAAAAGACAACTGGACTTTCTTGGGTTTTTTTTTTTTCTTTTAAACCTGTTTCTGACATCGTGCTGACTTCTCCACCAGTCAGTTAGAACTAAAAAAGCTTTTTGGATGAGAAGTGAAACATCTTCAAAGGAAAAAAACACAAGAAAATCCAATTGCCTTCTGGAAAAAGCACCTTTGGAATATTTTTAAAAGTGATTTGTCATTTCCTTCTTCTTCAGGCTGAGGGAGAATGACTGGCCCCAAGTCATCCAGTTGGTTTTGTGTCAGCTAACGTGGGACTTAAAGCTCACAAGACTCCCAATTTCTATCTGCTACCTTTAACCACTACACCAAATTAGCTCTCAAGTAAGTCACAGAAAACCATCCTTTTAAAAACATCATTCCACCTCAATCACATGGGGGTAGCATAGTTCAGTCTTTCCATTGCACTGATCAAGGTCCAGTTCATAAACAGAGACTGAATACACTTTATTAATTCAGGGCTATAAATCTGGCATAGTACCTTCATTGTAAGTACTGTAAAGATCAAATGCATCTTTCCATGACTTTCCATGACTTCCAAATATATCTTGCAGTTTTTCATATTAAAAATACAGAATATTTCCTGGAAAGGAACCTCCTTCCTGCTATTTTATCATAAGGATCACAGCATACATTACTAACTGGACCCATGTTTTTGGACTTGGCTGCTTGGATTCTATAGGGAAATAAAAGTCAAAATGTATACCAAGTAATACAACTACATATAGGAAAATTAAAATACCTGCCATTATATAGTAACTATAGCTTAAAGACAATCCAGTAGATTGTCCTTCTCATATAAATATTAACAATTTATCAATCTATATGAAATGTCATGAAAATATTTAGATATTTAGATAGATAGATAGATAGATAGATAGATAGATAGATAGATAGATAGATAGACAGACAGACAGACAGACAGACAGACAGACAGACAGACAGACAGACAGACAGACAGACAGACAGACAGACAGACAGATGATAGATAGATAGGAGGGGAATATTTCTAAGCACACATTTAGATAGATAGATAGATAGATAGATAGATAGATAGATAGATAGATAGACAGACAGACAGACAGACAGACAGACAGACAGACAGACAGACAGACAGACAGACAGACAGACAGACAGATGATAGATAGATAGGAGGGGAATATTTCTAAGCACATATTTTAATACTGAACTAACATTCCCTTTTACATTTATCTTTCTCCAGAAACTCATTAGGATTTTTAACTATCTCTTTGTATTAATGTTAATATTACAGCAATCTGAGATAAATACCTTAAATTGTTTACATCTGTAGAAGTTATATGTTTCTAATAACTCTTGATAGAACTATAAAAGATAAGCTGCTTTTTACCAGCTTTGCTTTTCTATACAAGGAAGAACCTCTTTTGAAGAACAAAAGCTGAATCCAAACTTCTCAACATTGGGTCAATTTACAAAATGCTTTAGAGGGCACTGTGGTTCCATAACAAAATCAGGGGATTATCACGTATTCATGAAAAAACATGAATTGAATTGTCAATGCATAAAAAGTAGGTAGAATTATTAAACTTTATGTGAACAGGAAATTTGCTGGAAATGAATCCAGGAGACCAGAGTGGCAAGAAAAATAAAATGTATATGTATTTCAGATTAGAAAAGTAACAATGGTGGCATGGATTTGAGGATTTGAACATGTAGGCATTAATGTGCTAAAGCAGTATTTTTTAAAAATTTTGGTAACTTTAAAATGGGTGGACTTCAACTCCCAGAATTCCCCAATGGGGGGATTCTGGGAGTTGAAATCCCTCCATCGTAAAGCTTCCAAAGTTGTGAAATGTTTTCCTAAGGAATATGAAGTTGTTCTATGAATAATTAACAGATATTTATACAGGTAATCCTCAATTTACAACCATTTGTTTGAAATTACAACACTGAAAAAAGTTATTTATGACCATTTTTCATACTTACAACCATTGTAGTACAGCCAAGGTCATGCAATCAAAATTCAGATACTTGGTTGGTTCATATTTATGATGCTTGCAGTCGGTGGTGGGATTCAAATAATTTAACAACCAGTTCTCCACCCTAATGATTTCTTTCAACAACCAGTTCACCAAACTGCTCAGAAAGTTAACAACCGGTTCTCCCGAACTGGTGCAAACTGGCTGAATCGCACCGCAGTGTCCTGGATTCATGTGATCAACTTTTGCAATCTTCTGACAACCGAAAAGCCAGATTCCCTTAACAACTGTGTTACTAACTTAACAACTGCAGCGATTCACTTAACAATAGTGGCAAGAAAGATTGAAAAATTCATTTAACAAATGTCTCACTTAGCAACAGAAATTTTGGGCTGTATTGTGGTCGTAACTCAAGGACCACCTGTATACAGCCAAGTATAAAAGTGGAGCCAGACAACTTCTTGAAAAGGAGAATGTCCTTACATCAATGCATCATCCAGGTTTTTATAAGGACACATCTGTTTAATGAGAAGAACTGATAGCATCACAGAGGTTTCGAAAGTCAGGGAAGTGATACACCTGACATTACTCTTATGGAGATGGAGACTTAAAATAATATGACAAGTTATAACAAATATACAGCTGCACCAAGAGGTTCAGCCATCCACAACAGGATTAGACACCCCTTAGGTTGAAAAATGATTTAGGGTTGGAAGGTAACTACTCCTATCAATACTATGACCAGCTTCATCAGTAGGAATAATTTGCTTTACTTCATAAATTCTTTTCACAATCAAAACCTATTAACACAATGAGAATTATTATAAAACAGAAGCCCTGATAATAACTGGCAAATGGTTATGTTGATCTGAAAAAGTCAAATAGGTCAATATCCTATGCCTTATTAGCTTCTGTCCTTCAACAGTCCCACCAGCAAATAGTGAAGTAACATCTCTGCATGTAAAGAGTCTCTTATGGCTTTCCAAAATTATAATCTGATTATTTATTTGCTTATTTATTTCCAAATTCAAATTCCTTGTCGGACTAATCACACTTGCCCAAATAAAGCATTCTGTTCTGTTCCATTTTATAATTGTATTTTATATTTATATTTTTAAAAATAATTTTATTTGATATGGAAAGAGTTGATACATTCCAGCAACTCTCTGACTCTATGCGTGACTAATTTTGCTCTGACTGATGAGGTTGCTTGGGATGAGCAATGAAATAGTCTCAGATTAACAAATCTGAGATCAACCTTTGGCCTGGATGATTGAGTCTTCATTGACGTATTCCAGGGGTGTCAAACTTGCAGCCCGCAGGCCAGATGTATCATGCTCTGGTCACATCCAATCCCAGTTTAGAATAGAATAGAATAGAATAGAATAGAATAGAATAGAATAGAATAGAATAGAATAGAATAGAATAGAATGCAATGCAATGCAATGCAATGCAATGCAATACAATACAATACAATACAATACAATACAATACAATACAATACAATTCCTTATTGGTCAAGTGTGATGGACACACAAGGAATTTGTCTTAGTGCAAATGCTCTCAGTGTACATAAAAGAAAAAATACATCCATCAAGAGTCAAGAATCATCAGGTACAACACTTAATAATAGTCATAGTGTACAATAAGCAATCAAATCATATTAGGAAACAGTCAATATAAATCGTAAGGATACAACCGACAAAATTACAGTCATACAGTCATAAGTGGGAGGGGATGGGTGATAAGTGATAAGAAGATTAACAGTAATAGTAGTGCAGACTTTGCAAATAGTTGAACAGTGTTGAGGGAATTATTTGTTTAGCAGAGTGATGGCATTCGATAAAAAACTGTCTTTGTGTCTAGTTGTTCTGGGGTGCAGTGCTCTATAGCATCATTTTGAGGGTAGGAGTTGAAATAGTTTATGTCTGGGATATGAGGAATCTGTAAATATTTTCACAGCCCTCTTTTTGACTTGTGCAGTATACAGGTCCTCGATGGATTGGTAGTAATTGTTTTTTCCGCAGTCCTCATTACACTCTGAAGTCTGTGTCTGTCTTGTTGGGTTGCAGAACTAAACCAGACAGTTATAGAGGTGCAGATGACAGACTCAATAATTCCTCTGTAGAACTGTATCAGCAGCTCCTTGGGCAGTTTGAGCTTTCTGAGTTGGCGCAGAAAGAACATTCTTTGTTGTGGTTTTTTTAATGACGTTTTTGATGTTAGGTGTCCATTTTAGGTCTTGTGATATGATAGAATCTAGAAATTTGAAGGTCTCTAGTGTTGATACTGTGTTGTCTAGTATTGTAAGAGATGGTAGTATGGGAGGGTTTCTTCTAAAGTCTATCACAATTTCTACGGTTTTGAGTGTGTTCAGTTCCAGATTGTTCCAGTTACACCACGAGGCAAGTTGTACAACCTCCTGTCTGTATGCAGATTCGTCATTTTAGTGAAGGGGGAAAAGTTGCGATGCATCACATGACAACATGTCATTGCGAGTTTGACACCCCTGATGTATTCTGTTCTACTCCATTCCCACTGGCTTTGAGCAGCATGTAGTGATCTGGAAAAAGAATTTAAAGCACCATAAAACTGCAGCCATATAAATACCATGCAGCAATACTAGGACTAATTCAAATCTTAGAATCCTGCTGGTGCTTTATTAAAAAATAATATTTTAACAGCCAGTAGAAACTCCACATGTGATAATCTAGTGAAGGGGAACATCACTAAGAAGACTCAATCCTGCAAGTGCAATTTTTCAGGGCTGGGACCTCAAGCAAGCCTTTTCTCCTTGATCTTATTGCAAGGGTCTTCAAACTTGGCAAGTTTAAGACTTGTGGACTTCAACTCCCAGAATTCCTGAGCTAACATGACAGAGAAGGCATTCTGGGAGCTGAAATCCACAAGTCTTAAAGCTGTCAAGTTTGAAGATCCCTGTCTTATTGGAAAGAAAATATCACTGCTCTAATCATTATCAGTGTACCACTGTAAAAAAGAAGAAAGAACAAATCAGACTTTTAAAACTTCTATTTTCATTCATCTTACTCTTTCTATGTGACTGTATACTGTACCATATTTGTGCAGACATTAAAAGAAGGAACAGTTTCTTGAAGTTTAGGTTTCTATTTGTTTCCTTTTTTCCCCTAGCACAGCTATGAGGCAAACATCCGAAAATTTAGCTTCTTTTATTATTAAAAAGACATGCTGTCTGGATCCTAAACTGTGGTTAGGATTAAGTTATTGTTTTTTGGTGGGGGGTCTAGTTTCAGTACCCAGTGATTGGACTGTTTCCTAAATATTAACAAAGATTAACTACAATTTGTAAGGAAAGGCTGAAATGAAAAATTACAGCTTGTGTAAAAAGAAGGCCTGCAGCACAAAGAAAGAAGAGTTTATAAGAAACATGGTTTCTTTCCATCCTTGGTTTATTGCTATGTCTGAATGAAGCCATTGCTATCTATCTCTATTTTTATCAGCGAGGCTGATCTCGTTGAATTGGCATCTTTCCTGTTGACTAGAGATTATAGAAGTCAAAGCAAATCATATTAGGGGCTTGAACAGATTAGGAGACTTTATTCATTCACCTACGTCCTTACAAGATTTAATAAGTATGCGCTTTTTGTTAAAAAAAATATTACTTCTTTTTTGCCTCTGCTGCCTACCTGACACCAAAACGATTTTAGGTAGCTTACACTAACAAAACAAAAGAATACAAAGGGGGAAACCTAGGCATTCAAAGCATTCCTCATAATAGAAAACATAACCATCCTGTAATTATTTCTGCATTTTCCTGAGACTGGAAACTCTAGATTTCTAGCCTATATGGAATTCTTTCTTTGAATTCAGTTCTTCTGCCACTCTGTTTAAATGAGGCTGTTTGACCTGAATATTGAATAATAAAGTTCAATTCTCCTGGCCTGTAATCAGATCAGACGATCAACAACATTCACTTGCATCCATTACAAAGTAAGTGCAAAATGCAGGAACTTGGTTGATTGAAGTGGCTTTGTGAAGATTCCAAATGGAGGTTCATTAAGATATATATATCACCTCTTTTTCCTTTTGCTACCTCTTACAGTTCTGATAAGAGCTCTTCAGAATTGCAAAAGTGGACAGGCAGCAAGGGGTAGTCTATTTTAGTAACTGTTGTCAGCCATGGGGCAGATAGGAAGTCAACTACTTTAGAATGATCTGTTGTGAATGAGATCTTGTCTCACAGCACTCACTACAAATAAATAAAGTGCTTTATATCCCAGCTCTTGAAAACCACCATCAAAGTTTGTAAATTGGCCAAAGGCCAGCCTACCACGCTGAACGGTTGAAAAGGGCAAAGCCCAACTGATTTTTATTTTTTTTTCCATTTCATGACCAGGAACAAATTCCTGATTCTTGTATTTTCAAGGTGACTAAATAGATCAGCAGAGCTAACATTTTTTATAGTGGAAGGCCCTAGTTCAATCCCAGTTACAAAGAGATAGGTTACAAATGATAGGAACTTTTACTAGAAAACTCAGCCATAAATATACATATTTAGTTAATTTTTTCATTTTTTGTTTTTTTGACATTCATTTGCTGCCCTATCACAAGAATCAGTTTTCTTCTGGGAACTCACGCCACCCCTACAAAGCCACAGAGTCAGGTATCTGCTAGCAACAAGGATAATATCTCAAAAGATTGCAGAAGGATTAAAGTTGCATTATTTATGTGGTTCCTTCCTGGTTGAATATATTAAGAGTGTAGATCTCTCAATTGATGAAAGGTATTACTAATGTTTGCAAAAGAGAGTATAATTATTAAGCCACAATCTAACAAGCTAACCTTTAAATTAGCCAGTCCAAAGCCTTGGTGGGAAAATTGCTCCTTTGTAATCTTTCCACCCCAGAAATAAAATAACATGTGTGGGTATCTCAGGAGGTTCTCACTCAGAGGTGGTATTCAGCAAGTTCTGACCAGTTCTGGAGAATCGGTAGTGGAAATTTTGAGTAGTTCAGAAAATCGTCAAATACCACTTCTGACTGGCCCAGCCCCCATCTATTCTCTGCCTTCTGGGTCCCAGCTGATCAGCTGGGTCTTCTTTTGTTGCCCTGCACAGGAGAACGGAGCTGGAAAGCAGGTTAGTGGGGTGGGGAGGGAATGGGGATTTTACAGTATCCTTTCCCTGCCACGCCCACCAAGCCATGCCCACAGAATTGATAGTTTTTATTTATTTATTTGATTTATTTGATTTGTCAATCGCTTACAAGACAATAGGTGTAAGTATATACATAGTTGTGAATACATGAAATGGGTACATATAAGAAAAATAAAAGAAACAATAGGACAGGGACGGTAGGCACATTGGTGTGCTTATGCACGCCCCCGTAAAAAAATTTAGTAAAAAAATTTGAATCCTACCACTGCTCTCGGTCATCCAGGTCATGGTTGTCCCAAAGGTACTTTTCCAAAGGACTTTCTTGTTTTTTTCCTTGAAAGTTTTTCGCTTCTCATCCAAGAAGCTTGTTCAGTTCTTCTAGAATTTCTTCTAGAACTGAGAAGCAAACTATTTTCAAGGGGAAAAAAACAAGAAAGTCCAGTTGCCTTTTGGAAAAATATCTTTGGGACAACATGATCGGATGTTACTGTAGCACACCTTGTTCTACCTTTAGTAGAATGTCTCCCACAGCATGACGTTTGAGAAAATAGCTATGAACTTTCCTGAGGTTTCTTTGCATAAATCAGGGTGGAATTGCTAATCCCTTTGTCTAGCTCTAATGAATTTTTTATAGTAGTCCTTAAACATGAGTAGTTACTATTCTTGGTTGCTCCTTGGTTGTTTTTTGTCTACAGTCCAGGGTTTTCCAAAGAAAAATTGCTTAAATTTCACTTGATCCCTAATCTTTATTATTATTATTATTATTATTATTATTATTATTATTATTATATCTTTGCCTGGATAGCTAGCCCTCAGCCCTGTGTTGCTCACCTCTCCCCACTTCTCTGTGCATATGCACATCTGGGACAAGCCCCAGCTGTTCCTCCTCCTTGTTCAGCTCAGGCCCTGAAAACAACTGTTTCTCTGCCTGAACCTGAGTAAATGGGCCCTGTTCTGCATCTGGCTCTGAGACCTCCTGCTCCTCAAAGCCTTCCACTGGCTCCGATGGCACTCCCTCCATCTCCTCTGACTCAACTGCCATCTCCATTGGCAGTCGATGAACCACAACACAATGAGAGAAGCCCAGATTCCCTTAATGATTGAAGGATTCACTTCAGTGGTTCACTTACCAACCATGGCAAAAAGGTCATAAAATCAGGCGTAATTCACTTAACAACTGCCTTGTTTAGCAGTAGAAATTATGGTCCCGGCTATGATCATATATGGAGAACTACCTGTTTATGTTTATGTTGTTTTTCTTAGCAAATTTGACTGCCAGCTTGAGGAGTTTTCTACTTTTATATAACTTTGCTTTTGAAACAATCGACTTTGATAAATACATTGCATTATCATCAACTCCTTCAAAGAAAGGAATCCTCAAGGCAGCCCATTATGGAGCTAAGAATTCTCCCCAAAATTAGTCAGAGTTATTTATGTTCCCTGCCAAAGTCACTATATGGTGGGATATTTGTGTGTGTGTGTTTTTCATTTCACATAAAGCCCAGTCTTCAAGGATTACTTATCAACAGGCATCTCTTTGTATTTCAGTTGCAACGCAGAATTCTGAAGTACAGTCCCAAAGGAGGAGGTGATATTGCAGAGTTATAAAGTCAGCCAAACTCTGATTTCTGCAGCTGTAAAATATGTCTGTAGCTGGAAAACGCCAGCTAAAAATATGCTCTCTGACTGAGAGCTGGTTAGATTTCAACAGCCAAACCTCTATCTCCTACTATTGAGATGGCAGATTCAGTCTCTATAGAGATACTTCCTGTCAGATAATAAAGGCTGGTTTTCATGCATAGATAAGAATTCCCCTACTTTGGTGTTTTTCAAGCCTGGAGTAAAGCCAAATAATAGAGGAGATGCAAGGAGTGAGTGTTTGAGTGTGTGTGTGTGTGTGTGTGTGTGTGTGTGTGTGTGTGTGTGTAGGAATGATTAAAAAAAAACCCTCATGCAGAAAAACAGTCATGGAGGCACTGCACACTACACAGGCTTCTTTGGTTCTCAGAATCCAGGACCATTCCAAATGGGATGAAATGCCTATAAAGAAACATGCTGGATGGGGAATTCTGGAAGTTGAAGTCCATCCATCTTAAAATGGATGAGTTTGAAATGACAGCAATTTAGCCCTAGTCAATTGCATGCACAAAACACTTTTGCTGAACACAAAATGGGACATATAGTCCTATGTTCTCAAATTCTTCAGTTAAACTGGGATGTTTGAAGAGAAACTCAATTTGTAATTTTCCCCGCAATTGAACATGTGGTAATTGAGTAGAGGAGGTGATAGGGATTTATATTTGGCACCATTTTCTACCAGGCCCATCAACCCTTTAAAAGCAGCCATGTCTCTTCTTTTCTTTTTTCTTTTCTTTTCTTTTTTCTTTTCTTTATTCTATTCTATTTTTTCTCTTCCTTCCTTCCTTCCTTTCTTTTTCTTTCTTTCTTTTGTATGCATGGGAAAGAGGCAGCTGCTTTAACGCTGATGATTTTTCTGATGATGTTCAAAGTATCAATACCCTTGATATCATATACTAAAGTGAATATTTGTAACTGGGCCCATTCCCCCACCTACCTACCTCTTTCTATTTTTCTCTTCTACTGCTGGAATTCTTGAAACCTGAACATAAGACATGCACATCTTCACCTTCAAGAAGTCAGAGTTTAATAAGCTCAATTATTAAATGGTATTGGTACTTGTAAAAAAGTTCTTGGAATCGTAGCTGGTTATAAATTGAGTATGAATGAACAAAATTATATGGCTCCCTAGAAGATAATTGCAATATCAGGGTGCATCTTCAAAGATTTCCAATTTTTGTGAAGCAATTGTTCACTCTCCTCTCCTCTCCTCTGGTCAGATTCTGCCTTGAGCACTATGTCCAATTCTGAGTACTACCATTTAAGAAGGTTTTGGAAAAATGGAAGTAGTTTTAAAGAAGGGCAACAAAATTGACTGTGGGGCTGGAAACTATCCCCTGTAAAGAAAAACTGAAAAAGCTGGCTAAGTTTAGCCTTGAGAATGATAATGAACAGGAGATGTCAGCTGGGTTGTTGCAGTGGTTGGAATGCAATATTGAAAGCTAACTCTGCCCACTGCCAGGAGTTCGATCCTGACTGACTCAAGATTGACTCAGCCTTCCATCCTTCCAAGATTGGTAAAATAAGGACCCAGATTGTTGGGGGAAATATGCTGACATTTATAAACTGCTCCAAGAGTGCTGTAAAACACTCTGGAGTGGTATATAAGTCTAGGTGCTATTGCCAATGCTACATAGTTATCACACAGAAGAATATCAAAATATCTCCTTTATCTCAAATGACATAACATAAAATAATGGATTCAAATTACAGGAAGGCAAATTCTAATTGAATGTTTAAAAAAGTCTATAGCAATAACAGTAACAGTGGAACCACTTGCCTAGGAAGGTCACTGCATGTGTTAAAGCCATAGGAGCTTAACTTGGATTCTTATCCTGAACAAGAGGTTTTATATTTTATTTATTTGGTATCCTACCTTTATTATTCTTACAAATAACTCAAGCTAATGAACATATCCGACATGTCTTCCCCACAACCACAACCCTATGAGGTGAGTTGGGCTGAGAGAATGACTAGCCCAAGGCACCCAACTGGCTTTCATGGCTAAGATGGAACTAAAATTCACAGCCTCCCAGTTTCTAACATGGTGCTTTAACTAGTAGACCAAATTAGCTCTCTAGGTTGGACTCATTGACAGAAAAGTCCTTTCTGTGATTCTATGATTATTCACTCTAGACCTGTTGGATCCCATGAGTTACTTTAACAAAGTTCCAAGGTTCCATGTGTTTTATTTGCTAGAAACTATATACGTTCATAATCTTGACCACACCCTGCACTGAAAGGGATTGAACTAAATAAACTGTGAAGTTCCTTACAAGATTATGATTATTATAATAAATTATTTCAGAATTAAATGTTATTGTAGTTATTGTGGTGGTGCAGTGGTTGGAATGCAGCACTGCAGGCTAACTCACTGCTCACTCCAGGAGTTCGATTCTGAGTGGTTCAAGGTTGACTCAGTGGCTCAAGGCTGACTCGTCCATCCTTCTGAGGTTGGTAAAATGAAGACCCAGATTGTTGGGGATAATAAGCTGACTCTGTAAATCCCTTAGAGAGGGTTGTAAAGCACTGTGAAGCGGTATATCAGTCTAAGTGCTATTGCTATCATGGTATTAGAATTGTGATCCACAGCACCTAACCTAATGTTCCCACTCCAATTTCCTCTCCCTTTCTATGTCTTGCAAAATATGCCTTGTGAGAGGTGTGATGTCTAGGTGGGGGGGGGGGGAAGAATCAAGGAAAATTAATTCCAGATCTCAAGCTATATTTACTAAACCAACAAATAAGCAAACAAAGGCTTTTCCCTTCGTGATACATTTCTTAAATTATAGGTTTACGGCTTCCTGGCAGGCTAATAAAGTCTGGATGAATGATGAGAGAGTTCACTGTGAGAATAAGTAAACATCTCCTACTGTCTGGGGAATGTAAGATGACTACTGTCTTATCCTTTGTTACAGGTTGTGAAGATAAAATTACCCTATATATCACTACTGCTGTCAATGAAATTAGAAAGAGCAAGCTACCTCCCAGCTGCCTTCTCCCCCCCCCTTCTCTCTCTCTCTCTCTCTCTCTCTCTCTCTCTCTCTCTCTCACACACACACACACACACACACACACACACACACACACACAGGAAAAATAAAACAAAAAGAGAGGGCAGGCAAATCTCATTATTGCAAAAGCACATGAAGTACTAATGCACGCACCTTTTTTCCCCTTCTTGAACTGATTCATTTTAGTCTGCAACAGGCAGAGACTTGTATGATGGTTGAATTCCAAATCTTCTTTGAACACAGAAATCTAGCTATTAAAAAGAACTTTAGTCTACCCTGGATATGCCTCCCAGTTTATCCAGTGCTATAGCAGGAATAATATTGAGAAAAAGAGAATACATCCACCATTCTGACTTCCTTGGTAATGAGTTTGGATGTACATGAATATCCAAGCTTTATTACTGTGACTTTTTTGACAAAAACAAAAAACAAAAAAACCCAGGGGCATTTTACAAACCACTGAGGGAAAACTAGAAGAATGAAGTATTTTGAGAAATATTTAAAAGGCAGAATATTATATTTCCCTAAAGGAGGAATGGAGGAACATACTCTTGGAGACAGAAAGAGACACCTTTCTTAATAGCTTCCAGCAGATATTTTTTGCCCATTAAGAAAGACTGGACCATCCTATTTACAAAACAAAAGGCCTTCAGCTTCAGGATGATGGGAGTAAGACATATATGACCCTCCAGGACATAATAGGAGTAACCCACTAGCAGTAGAGCTCACTACTTTGCACAATCTCCTAAGGACATTGCATCAAAGTCCAAACTTCAACCAAACCTGAGAGCCCAGACAACCTACAGAGCCAGCTATGACCCCTACAATGTTTTTGCACAGGAACAGGAAGTTCAAGTGCAAAACTCAAGAGAAGGTATAAATACTCATCACTCTCAACTCCATGTGGTCAGCTTCCTAGAAGCATGTGCTTGGTGGTTCTGCTTCACCATTAAACAGTGGTGGTATTCAAAAATTTTACTACCACTTCTGTGGATATGGTTTCATGGGCATGGTGTGCCTTGGTGGGCGTGGCATGGCTTGGTGGGCATGCCTTGGTGGGCATGGCAGGGGAAGGATACTGTAAAATCCCCATTCCCTGCCCATCCCACTAACCTACTTTCCAGCTCCATTTTCTTTTGCAGGACAACAAAAGAAGACCCAGCTGATCAGCTGGAATTCAGGAGGCAGCAAATAGATGGGGGCAGGGCCAACCAGAGGTGGCATTTACCGGTTCTCCAAACTACTCAAAATTTCCGCTACCGGTTGTCCAGAACCTGTCAGAACTGACTGAATACCACCTCTGCCATTAAACCATCTTTCCAATCAGCCCCCATGTTTCCAGTGTCTTTCTCCCAGTTTGGAACTGAACCAGATGGATATTTCTTCCAACACCACCATCACAGTATCTTCAGTAATAGATCCAATATTTAACAGTATTAAAAGTTTATTAGTGGGTATTTGTTGATACAATACAGAGGTCCCCAAACTTGGCAACTTTGAGACTTGTAAACTTCAACTCCCAGAATTCTCCAGCCAGCATAGCTGAAGTCCACAAGTCTTAAAGTTGCCAAGTTTGGGGACCCCTGACATAATACAATCCAGGCAAGACAAAGAAGACAAATAATATTATTATTTAAAGTAGATAGAAATTAGGCAGGGAGACTTCTTTGGTTGAAAAACTAATTAAACAAAACAGATTACATAAAAAAAATCAACCAATACAACAGTGTGTGCAATGTGGACTCTGAAGATTGATTAATACAAAAATAATTAAAGAAATTAAGTGGTTCATCTCTCTCATCTCAAAATAAACTCTTGCAAGATGTGTAACATTCTGTCCTGAGATTTTGCAAGATTTCAGTTCACCCTGACATATTTACTTTATAAGCTGTCCAGAGTCACCGTGAATGAGTTGGGCAACCATATATATTTTTTTAAATGAATAAATTAAATAAATAAGACTAAATTTTGCCTAGAGGCCAATGTCTTATGTGATTTCTAATATTTTCTTCTGAGATCAGATGAGATTAGTACAAGGATGGGAGATCAGTGGAAAATCCTTGTTGAATATAGTGACAAAAAACTTCAGCAATGTAACCAAGGAAATAACTTAGATGTGTCTATTTAGTCATAAGCTTAATTTGAGGGAGATGTTTACAAAACCCTTGGAATCCTTGGACATCTGATAATATTGCAAGATTTTGGGTGATTTAAAAATAATTGGAAGGTAAGATGGATGATTGAATAAGTCCAGTACTAGAAAAAATGGCTTAGCCATATTCTCATTTAATATTTCTCAATATTCTATTCTATTCTATTCTATTCTATTCTATTCTATTCTATTCCATTCCATTCCATTCCATTCCACTCCACTCCACTCCACTCCACTCCACTCCACTCCACTCCACTCCACTCCACTCTACTCTACTCTACTCTACTCTACTCTACTCTACTCTACTCTATTCTATTTTCTATTCTATTCTATTTTCTATTCTACTCTATTCTATTTTCCATTCTATTCTATTCTACTCTACTCTACATTACTCTACTTAAGGCCTCTCCCCACACTTATGACCATTACAGCATCCCCATGGTCACATGATCAAAATTTGGATACTAGGCAACTGACTCATATTTATGATGGTTGCAGTGTCCTGGGGTCAAGTAATCCCCTTTTGCAAACTTCTGACAAGCAAAGTCAATGGGGGAAGCCAGATTTACTTTACAGCCTTGTTACAAACTTAACAACTGCAGTGATTCACTTAACAATTGTGGCAAGAAAGGTTATAAAATGGGGTAGAATTCACTTAACAACTGTCTCGCTTAGAAACAGAAATTTTGGGCTCAATTGTGATCATACGTCAAGGACAACCTGTAAAACAGATATTGCTGTCACTTTGCCACTATGAATGAATTTTAAGGAATTCTCAAGGATCCTGAGAATGAGATTTTTGGGGGGAACCTCTTTTACAGAGGAAGCAAACTTCCTGGTATCTGGAAAAAGAAAGTTCAGAATGCACTAGTCAAAAAGAGGGCTGTGAAAATATCTACAAACCCTTCACATCCCGGACATAAACTGTTTCAACTCCTTCCCTCAAAACGACACTATAGAGCACTGCACACCAGAACAACTAGACACAAGGACAGTTTTTCCCGGAAAGCCATCACTCTCCTAAACAAATAATTCCCTCAACACTGTCCAACTATTTACAAGGTCTGCATTACTATTACGATTAATGTTCTCATCGTTCCTATCACCCATCCCCTCCCACTTGTGACTGTATGACTGTAACTTTGTTGCTTGTATCCTTACGATCTATATTGACTGTTTTCTAGTATGATTTGATTGCTTACTGTACCCTTGACTATCATTAAGTGTTGTACCTTATGATTCTTGACTCTTGACAAACGTATCTTTTATTTTATGTATACTGAGAGTATTTGCACCAAGACACATTCTTTGTGTGTCTAATCACACTGGGCCAATAAAGAATTCTATTCTATTCTGTTAATTCAATTACAGGTTTTAAAGAAGCCACACACCTTTTCTTGACATTAAAGATAAGAAAGAAAATAAAAATATTTAGACTCAAAAGAGACTCAATTGTATAATTCTGCAGGGTTTTAACTAAAAAAAAAAAAGGGGGGGGGGTCCCAGATTGGCCCATTTTATACAAGAGCATAGCTCTTGAGAAGTAAAAGGTTAACTGTTCCTCTGATACATAGTCCCTCCTCAAAGCTTTCTATTAGTTATTTTTTAAAGAAATATATCCATACCGGTATGGTTTGCATGCTCTCTCTGCCACTGCTAATTTCATTTTTCAGAGGTAAGATTTGCATTTGAAACACAAGATTGGAGCCAAACCCAATAACAGCATGCAAATCGAAGGCAGCTGCAAAGTATCCAGCAATCCACCCCACCCCTTCTCTAACACCCACCCCTTTCTCTGGGCATTTGGGGAAGTGAATATGGCCAGCCTTGCTCCCTGCTGTTATCTCTGTTCCAGCTAGATTCTCTTCTCCTGGATACACATTTTACTGGGCACCCAGAGCCAAGGCTAAACATTTCCCATTAATTCTTCTCTCCCCCCCCCCCCTTCAAGATTCACAGCAAAATGTGTTCCCCTCTCTGTGCAATCTAGGAAACAATTCAGAATATTTTCATCATACATCATGCTGGAGTTACCAGTGTATTTGTTTTTGAAAAGGGAGGTGAGTTGCATTCCGGAGCATTTTTTAATTACACTCCAGAGTCAAAAGGTCTGGATTGACACGGTGACCCAAGAAGTATTGATGCTTTTCTCAAAGGTTTCCGTTGGTCAGCCAAGAATATAACTTCAACCAAGTTAGTGTGTTTCTGCACAGGCTCTTCCTCTGCTGGGGAGGAGAAACCAAGAGAATCCAAGGGAATGGACGGACCAAAGATGTGGATTGGAAGGGAAGGGAAGGTAATTTTCAACTTACAACCACGAGAGAGCCCAACAGTTTCTGTTGTTAAGTGTGTTAAGTCAGTTTTGCCCAATTTTGCCACCTTTCTTTTCACATGTGTTAACTTAGTAACATGGTTGTTACGTGAATCTCGTTTCCCCATTGACTTTGCTTGTCAGAAGATCATAAAAGGTGACAGCAATAGCACTTAGACTTATATACTGCTTTATAATGCTTTACAGCCCTCTCTAAGCGGTTTACAGAGTCAGCATATCAAATCCAGTGGTGGGATTCAAAAAAAAAAATTACTACTGATTCTGTGGGAGTGCCTTGGTGGTAGTGGTATGGCTTGGTGGGCATGGCAGGGGAAAGATACTGTAAAATCCCCATTCCCTCCCCACTCCACTAACCAACTCCGTTCTCCTGTGCAGGGCAACCAAAGAAGACCCAGCCAATCAGATGGGACTCGGGAGGCAGAGAATGGGTGGGAGTGGGGCCAATCAGAGGTGGTATTTGCTGGTTCTCTGAACTACTCAAAATTTCCGCTACCGGTTCTCCAGAACTGGTCAAAACCTGCTGAATATCACCTCTGCATATGACCTTGGGAAACAGCAACAGTCATAAATATGAATCATAAATATGAATTTTGATGGGAATGCTCTAAAGGTCATAATTGTAAAAAACGGTCATAAGTCACCTTTTTCAGCACCATTGTAAATTTGAATGGCCACTAAATGAACTGTTGTAAGTCGAGGACTACCTCTATTCTGACACTTCAACTTCTGCAAATTTCATTCTAATTTTTAGCTAGGGCAACCTGTTAATTTAGCCCCAGATTAAGCTTCAATGACCACAGTAAAGTTTTTTCCGTTTCAGAATAAATAAATCAACCTTGCTCAGATGTATTAAGCCATTATTACTAGCATTTCCATCCATTGTAAGAGTGTTGGATGAAGATAATACATAGTCCTCAACTTACAAACATAACTGAGCTTGGAACTATATTGCAAGTCATTGCAGTTGTATCTGGAGGCATCAAGTGACTGGACTCAATTTTTTAACATTTTTTTTTTCGCAGCAGTCATTAAGCGAGTATTGCAGTTGTTAAGCAAATACATTTTCTCCAAAGGATGCTTTTTGCCAGAAACCAAATATATATATACTGAGTTCCTGGAAACATTCTCTGCACACATTATTTGCCTCCTGAGGTGATTTGCAAAGAGAAGTTATTTGGAGCAGGGGTCACCAACCTTTTGGACCTCAGGGGCCACCAAACTCATAATGTTAAATCCCAGAGACCCTGGGAAAATCCCCCAAAAAGTTTGCAGGAAAATTCCGCAACCCATTTTCCTACCGAATCTATCATTCTTTATTTGGGATCACAGGATACTGTCTCCAGCTCTGTTCTCACAGAGAGGGAGGGAGGGAGGGAGAGAGATTTGGCTTCATGCAAAGAAAGCAGCAGAAGCAGCAGAAGTCTTTCTTTCTCTCCCCCAAACTCCGCCAGAAATGAGTCTTTGCCGGCACAGCCTCTTGGAGCAGGATGCCTTGCAGAGTCCCAAAGACTCATTTCTGGAGGAGTTTGGGGGAGAGAAAGAAAGACTTTTGCTGCTTTCCTTGCTTGCAGCCAAAAGCAGAAGAAGAAAGAGGTGGAAAGAAGCAGCCCAGTGTTTAGCCTAGGCATGTAGGGCAAGTTCCCCCCGCCCTCTGCCCTTTCCCCCCTCCCCTCACTACCTCGTGTTGCTCACAATGCAAGTTACACAAGCCTTGTGTTCCCACGTAGCCTGGATTAATTGCTTTGGGAGGTGCTTTGCAGATGACATTTCTCTGCAGACCACCAAAATTTTCTCGCAGACTACCAGTGGTCCCTGGCCCACTAGTTGGCGACCATTGATTTGGAGAACCCGAAAGAGGCACCCAGGGAGGAATAGGGTCCACAGAGTTAAGATAACAGGTGTGCTCCTTTCTATATGGACTGCTTGTGTAATATATAGGAAAAAAAACATGACCAAGGTTTTAATTGTGAGCTTCCCGACTGGCTTTTTTTTTTTACTTCTCTTATGAATGCATAGTTGGGAAAACATTCATATGACACTTCATCTGATAGCTGGTTCCATCAACTCTGAACAAATTTCAAAAAGGGCTTTGATATACATGTTTTTTAACCTCTGAAAATCATGGTGCTGGTTCTCTAAATAATGCAGACCACTCCTTCTTCGTTTCCTGATATCTAGAAAGCCAGAGAGGCAAAGAGGTTAAAATACCCAAAGAGGGACCCAGAATCACATCGCACTTCTATCAAAGATACAGTGTTATTTTGGGCCAGGCACTATCTCTCAGACCAGCAACCCAAAGATAAGACAATGGGGTGAAGAGAGAGAAAGTTATGTTTGTCACCTGAGGCTTTTCAAAGAAAGGTGGAATACATACCTTTCTAGCTGGCCTTAAAAACCTGGTGCTTTTCCCAACCTTTGGAATAGGGCAATGGTGGCAAACCTTTTTCGGCTCCCGTGCTGATAATTGCGCTCACGCTCGTGCGTTTGCTCTCACATGCCAGCACCCAGAAGGCAATGCGTGCTGGGGAGGGCCCTGCACCTGTGCATGCAATTCCCCTTGCCGTGCACTGCGCATCTGCGGCTGTGTGCACAATTCCGCTTGCCACGCACTGCACATCTGCGGCTGCGTGCACGATTCCCCTGCATGCACAATTTTCCTTGCTGCGTGCTGCACGCCTGAGCCTGCGCGCACGGTCACTCCCACATGCCATCCATCTGTGCATGCATGCACAATCACTCCGTGCACCATGCATCTCTGAACATGCGTCTGCTACCCCCAGCACATGCTGTATGTCTCTGCACATGCACACGTGTCTCCCGCATGCCCCCCCCATGCACGCAAAGTACCCGACAATCAGCTGTCGGGTGGCTGTGGCATGTGCGCATGTGCAGTGGGGCTCTTCTGGGAGAGCTCTCACATGCCGGGGGAAATGGCTCTGCATGCCACTTCCGGCACACGTGATATAGGTTCGCCATCACAGTTATAGGGTGATGCTAGAATCAGTAAATGTGATTATTTGATTTGATTTCTTCGGGCCATTCTATGTATAAAATACTGTGGCTTTGGGGTACAGGGTGTTGGAAGTGTTTTGATGCTGGTTTAGTCTTCTTATTGTTCCCTTTTTTTGTTTATATTTTGTTATATTTTTGTTACATTTTGTTTGTTTATTTTTATTTACTTATAAGATTTATTTATAAGATTGGTGGTAGTCTATATGCTTTAAATAATAAATAAATTACACTTATCAAGGAAATTAACATTTACATAATGTGCAAAAGTCATCTTCTGACATATTAGTAGAGTCTATGAATGAGTCTGGAAGGATAAAATATTTACTAGCCTAACAACACTGATGAAACAAAGAAGAACAAAGAAGTAGTAAATTATGCTGAGCTGCCTACATTACACACTCTACATACAGTAGGCACCTGTGTAACTCTGATTATCTATACTTTGAGAAAGTGTTTTGCAAACCATTTCACGAGCTAGGTTTTTATAAGAGTTGATGATTTAGTACTGTATGTTATCAAATATAATACATTTTCATGAGATCTGTGAAACTACAGAGGAAGGAAGGAAGGAAGGAAGGAAGGAAGGAAGGAAGGAAGGAAGGAAGGAAGGAAGGAAGGAAGGAAGGAAGGAAGGAAGGAAGGAAGGAAGGGACTATAAGAGTTCTGTCATACTGGGAAAGTGTAAACCACAAAGGTTTTTTCCCCCTTGCAAGGAAGACCCTTCCATAGGCCTTAATTGAATACATGTTTTATTCAGTTTGTGGAATGTTAAAAAGGAGCAGATTGAAATTGAACAGCTGTACTTATGTTGCATTTCCCAAATTACCAATGGCCATTTGCTTTGCAACATCAGACCTCATGTTCAAACTTCTAACTCTGTAGCTGTTCAAGGGGGGAAAGGGCATTCCCCCTTTCCCCCCTAATAGAGATTGATTTAGTGCATGTTTAATGTTTACATAAATCACTCAACATCTCCAACTCCCATACAAATTCCGTCAAGAGAGGGAGGAAGGTTCACGTTTCTTCCTGTTTGGAATCAGCTCTCTGCCCCAGAAGTATGAACTTGGATCTGCAAAAGAGATGGATGTGTTCCTAATGGCACCTCTTGTTCCAAAAAGCTTTCCTTACTTCTTTGTGGACAAGTCCTTAGTGAAGTGTCTTAGGGAATCTCCCGTAGTCTCCAAAATTAAGCCCTAAATCCATAATACTACGCAAAGCTGTATTCCTAGAAGCACCAGAAACATATTCTGGAATAGAACATTCCGAAACCGCCCTTACACTATGCAAAACAACCTGTTTTCTGCTCAATATTCCATCACTGTTGTATGGCACTTTATTGTTTATTATTACCTTTCACCTTATTTTCATATACAATGGTACCTTGGTATTCATCATTGATTGGTTGGAGGCACAATGAGTACAAAAAACAATGAGTATCAAACAATTTTTTCCATGAAGAATAATATAGTGAGTCACAAGGCAACCAACACTGACAAGTTCTAGTACCAAACAAAAAACAAGTACCAAGTAAAAAAACAAGTAAAAAATTTGCGTCAAAATGAACCAAATTCAATGAGTTTTAAAACAGTTGAGTACCAAAGTACCACTGTATTATATAACAGATTCAGTATTTATTATTTGTTTATTTGATATTATCATGCCCCAGCATATAACTTTTATATACTGTTGTTGCTCTCTAGCCCCATCTAGTGGCCAGAGGGACAAATATGCTCCAAGTACAATCTTCATATACTGTTGTTGCTCTCTAGCCCCATCTAGTGGCCAGAGGGACACATACCAAGTATTTGTTTGAAGCTGACCCCATTCCATTACCCATTACTCGCACTTTCAAAACAAGTGGATGCTGGGAAGCCAGACTCCATTTCCTTTAGCATTTGGAGAAGGCAGAAGCACTACGAAGAATCCATCCTAATCTGTGGCACATGGTCATCCAAGGACAAACCCACATCCCACATACAGAGCATCACTGGTGAGATTTAGATTGCTTTTGTATTTATTAATTGTTGTGTTCAGCAGTAAGCCAATACTGCCTAACTTGTATTTGGTTCTTATTGTATGCATTCCTATTTTCCCCAGTTTCACCATATCCTGTTTTTTCAATAAAGTATCCAGATCTATGCACATGGTCTGTTTTATTAGAGCTACTGTTTAACTGAATGTCAAACTGCACACAACTAATGTGTAGTGGGGACAGAACAGATATATTTAAAATAAATAAAATATGGCAAAAATGACAAGAACTGGATAGGAAGGACAGAAAAACAAATCCAATGTCTGAGGTGATTTTGCTCACCTTAGCCAAAGCTTTCGGTAGAGCAGGGGTGTCCAAACTTGGCAACTTTAAGACATATTGACTTCAACTCCCAGAATTCCCTAGCCAGCCATACTGGCCTCGGAATTCTGGGAATTGAAGTCCACATGTCTTAAAGCTGCCAAGTTTGGACACCCCTGCGCTAGTGGAAAGATCAAGTCATCAAGACATCCAAAAGACCAGCAGGGTAGGGTCGTTCAAACTGGATCTCATATTCCCTTTCACACCAACATAAATACAAAGAGCTACTAATGTTTCTTTTCTTTCTTCTGAAAGTCACCATACCAAAAATCCTGTTGGTTTCCAGTTCTAGTACCACCGAAGTCACCAAACTTCCCCAACCAAATGACCTTCAGAAACCTCAGACTTTCTTGCCTTGCCTGGGAAGCATGATGGGTCTTGTAGTGAGGCACCTCTGGAGGATGGGTGGTTTAAAAAAAGCTACTTTGAGTCGTTTATTGAAATCTGCAGCTTGCCCCGTCCTTAGAAAAGCATTTTTAAAAACGCACACAGTTCAGATGGCACTTCTACTAGTCTATGCCTCTCGCAGTTCTGCAATAAAGAATGACATTATGAAACATAGAAGTTCAATATTCAGGATGAATATTTTTTATTCGTTGGCTAGCATTCACTCTAGTGATGATGTATGGTGTGCAAACCTTCTTCTATCAAATGGAGTAAGCCATTTTTCATTATCCTGCTGGGATGTGGCTCAAAGCAGTGGATTATAGGAGTTTGTTTTCTTCACTGGGAATGGGGAAAGAATATAACATAACTTTCAACAAACTCAAGCACTATGATGCAGCGTGACCCTCCAAACTCTTCAAGCATAACTGTTAATAGTTTCCTCTCCCAGGACTCCACTCTAGCCCATTCACTTATCAACTTTGATCCATTAGGATTTCATTTCCTCATAACTCTCCAAAATGATAACAATACATCACTGGAAAACAATCCAGGATCAACACATTGTTAGCTTTTTGATCTCCCCAGTCAAAACTTGTGATTAGTGTTTTGTACACTCCCATGTACATACATGCACACATACACACGTACGTGCAATTCACATATACAACATGTGCACACCCAGAGAAACTTTAAAAGCCTATTTAGGTTAACTAAAGACATCCCTGGAACATCAGGGTTGAATTGTGGGTGATTTCCTGCAATGCAGCTGTTATAAGTTTATCAAGCTGCGGGTGGCTATAACCTATAATCATAACCAGATTGTATGGGGGTTGTTGAGTGTGTGTGTGTGTGTGTGTGTGTGTGTGTGTGTGTGTATGACTGTGGGTGCATTAGGGGGGAAAGTAGTTTGAAGAAAACAGTGAAGGAGAAAGAAACCCCAACTGGTCAAGTGACTCTTATAAAATAACTGAGTCACATGTTAAAGAGCTTGGCCTATTATGTCAGCAGGAATGAAAGATGCCAAATTTTGGCATGTGTGTTTACAGGCAAGGGATGAATCTGTCTATTTGACTGCTGATCCATGGACAAAACGCCATTTCCCAGAGCTGTTCTGCTTCACAGCACTTCCATTTTCAAAACAGCTCTCCTCCATCAATGTAAAAAAAAAAACATGAGGCACCAATAAGGTCTGCCAAAGACAATTTGTTGCCTGAAGAAAAGGTTAAAAGACAAGCGGGAGGGATACAACCCAACCTATCTGCTGTTTACAATACAGTCCTTTCAGCAGTTCCAAGAAGATTCCCCACCCATTTATAACACTCAGGTGACCCTGAAAGCACAGATAAACCTCCAAGTGGCCTCAACGATTCTCAGAGAGGTTGCTAATTACCAGGTGACTACAAGGAATATAAATCCTTCCATCTTCCCATCTTACCATTCAGTCAGAATTCAACAAGCTTCTTGGATGAGAAGCAGAAAGTCTTCAAGGAAAAACAAAGTCCAGCTGCCTTTTGAAAAAGCACCTTTGAGACCAGTGGTGGTATTCATTTTTTTTTACTACCAGTTCTGTGGGCGTAGCTTGGTGTTCATGGTGTGGCTTGGCGGGTGTGCCGTGGATTGGTGGGAGTGGCAGGGGAAGGATACTGAAAAAATCCCCATTCCCTCCCCACCCCACTAACCTGCTTTCCGGCTCCGTTCTCCTGTGCAGGTCAACTAAAGAAGATCCAGCTGATCAGCTGGGACTTGGGAGGCAGAAAATAGATGGGGGCAAGGCCAATCAGAGGTGGTATTTGCCGGTTCTCCAAACTACTCAAAATTTTCACTACCAGTTCTCCAGAACCTATCAGAACTGGCTGAATACCACCTCTGTTTGAAACAACCATGACCTGGATGACTGAGAATCTCCATAGACAAGGTTAAAATGATACTCTATTTCAGACTGAGGCAGTTGGGGAATCTTGTTCCGAATGAAAATGGAAGTGTTTATCACTGGCCCCAATGAAAGCAAACTAGGTTTAGCACAGCCTGTGCAGATTTCACAACCCTATTTCATCTCCTCATTTTAGTGCAATTCCATCTATCTCAGGGCACACCACTTGAGGTGACCTTCTTATTCTACTAACAGAGTCAATCCTGCATAGAAAACCTCCACTCCTTTAACCTCAAACTATCCACTATTGACCTCATCCCATTCCTAAGAGGTCTGTAAGGGGCGTGCATAAGTGTACCATCGTGCCTACCATTCCTGTCCTTTTGTCCCCATTTATTTGTTCCTATTTGCTGTATTCTTACTCATGTTTATACTTATACCTATTATCTTGTAAGCAATTGACAAATTTAAAAAAAATCAAATAAATAAATAAATAAAACCTAACTGAAGAACAGGGGTTGAATTGGGGTTGAATTGTCAATAGGCTAGACATAAAACCTCTTCCTTTAAGGACTTTTCAGAAGATGGAATGGGGAGTTTCTGGTTTTACATGGCTCCCTCGTGAAGTTACAAACCCAAAGAGAAAAGAAGAAGCAAATCATAAACCAAGTTGCCTGCATTCATTTAGACTTGCACATCATATTGACAGTGCCAATGGAAGTAACTGGGGTAACAGAAAGCTACATGAATTTCTTTTCTTCATATGGGCTTTGAAGATGTTGGTAGGAACTTTGACCATTTGAATTCTGCCATCTGTGTACTGAATCCCTGTCCTTCCTAACTACTTTGAGTAGCTTCAGAAGATAGTAAATTATTATTTGAGGGAGAAAGTAGTGCCTGGTATCTTGAACAACAGGAGTGCTGATTTACTGCAGATTATCAAGTACTTAAGAGCTAAGGGTGCAACAGCACAAGGAAACAACAACAATCAGTGACTTCTTAACCAGCCATCAACTCCCATATTAACAACTAAAAGCTACACACAACCAGGCACCATATAAATACAGCGCGCCGAAGACTCAATGCATATACTCAGAGAGGTTCCCTTGAAAAAATAAAACCTTTGGTCCTGGTGACCAACTGAGATTGAATCCTGCAACATTGTTGTGGGATACTTACATTTTCCTTGATTTGAGATATGTAGTTGAGCTTGCGGTCTCTTTCATATATGCTATCATAGGTCTTAGTGCTTTTCTTTGTACAATACATGAAGCTACTGGGAAAGATTATCTGTTGGTTTGGTTAAGATATTAACTGTATGCTGATAATACATGGCTATACATCTATACTTGGAGCTGAAGTGGAGATGCTATGAGGTCCTGAGGCAATGTCCAGAAGTTGTAAATTTTAGGTAGGATGGAACAAATTAGTTGAAGTCCCAGCAGGACAGGCATGGGTGGCTTTTCCCAGGTATGGATGGGATAGTAGGGTATGGATGGGATATTACTTACGGGACTGCCTTCTGCCACCATCGGCCTCCCGCCGGCCTGTGTGCTCTCACATGGTGGGCCTCTTTGGGGTGCCACCAGCTGGACGATGCCGGCTGGCGGCCCCAAGGGTATGGGCCTTCTTTGTGGGAGCATCCTCCCTTTGGAATGAGTTACCCCTGGAAATGCGGACTATCCCTGACCTGCGAACCTTCCGGCATGCATTGAAGACTCATCTTTTCCAACAAGCCAGTCTGGCCTAGAAATATTGGATAGTTTTAATTTTGTTATTTTTTACCCTGTTTTTTATTATTTTATCGGTGTTTTAAATTATCAGCCATAGATTTAATCCATTTTTAATCTGTTTTTAAATTTTATATTTGGTATTGTACTGTTTTTAGTTGAGCTGTGCACCACCCCAAGTCCCAATTTGGGAGAGGGGGCGGTATATAAATTAAATAAACTCTAACTCTAGTGATATCCTTCCTATCCACACAAGGGGAACAGATTCACAATTAAGTGTTTTTTTGGATTCACAGTGCTACCTACCACAGTGCAAGTATTTGGACACTTTCTCATTAGAGGAATGGATTGCCTCTGTATGTTTTATGCGGAGACTACCTAAAAATTGCTGTTTGTGTAAAATACTGTGTTGAATATAGCATCCCATACACTGACTGATGAGAACCAGGGGGCGTGCCTACCGTCCCTGTCCTAATGTTTCGTATGTATGTATGTATGTATGTATGTATGTATGTATGTATGTATGTATATATATATGTGTGTGTAAGGTTTTTGAGCTGATAATTTTTTTTTTTAAATAATAAATAAGGGAGACTAGTATAGATATATATATGTTTTCGGATTTGTTTTCGGTATGTATGTATATATATATATATACTTTGTATTACAACACAATGTATGTATTACAAATATATATATACATACATGCACACACACACATACATATATATTATTTTTCTTATATGTATCCATGTATTCATAACTATGTTTTTACTTATACCTATTATCTTGTAAGCAATTGACAAACCAAACCAAATAAAATAAAATTAATAAAATATAATTAAGGTGTAAATGATGCTTCAATTTCTTCACTTACACAAAGGTTTTACCGCTAACTAGAAAATTGTTTTCAGATGAAGGAACGGTGGAATTCTTCCAAAATCTAAACAAAAACACTTCAGAACTACCAAATATACCCTTCATAGTCCATCTGTTAGATTTTAATACATGTTGAAATAATTCCATCCACACTTAATCCAATCACTGGAAACATATTTATTCTTCAATGATCTCTAATTTCTTTCTTTTGGGGTGTGTTACTCTATATTGGGGAGTTGTGCGGTGGCCTAGAGGTGGGGCTCTTGCCTCAGGAGGCTATGATCCTAGGAAGAGGCAGATGTTTCTCTCTCTGGTAAGATGAGAATATATCCGCATTGGTAATAGGAAGGGCATCTGGCCAGTAAACATTCAGCTCCATTAAGTTGCCCAGAGACTCCACCTGACAAAGGATTATGAAGCCATTAAAAGATGAAAGGCTATGATAGCATACACATTTATAATACCGCCATTGACCCATTTAGTCTGAAAGGCAGATTTCAATTTACAATGTTCTTCCAAACCTAGATTAGGATAAGTGTCTTCAATTAACTAACTTGCAAAGTTTGGACATTATCCTGAGTGTGTGTGCAAAAAAGGAGTCCTGATATATGAAGAGGCAAGTGAACTAAAGGTTTTCAACTTTACACCAGCGGTGTCTTGGAGAGTGATGCAAGGAAGGTCAGACTGATGAAAGCAGCAGTGTGGTGTCATACTACAACCTTCACTCCTTGGAGGTATATACAGTATGTGATGTTTTAGGAAAAAGCACAGGATTTTCAGAACAACACTACAACCCTGCTTTTGTCAGTCTGGCTTTCCTTGCCTTCCCCTGCAGACATCACTACAAACCATCCAAAGTTCAATTCTTTAAATTGAAGACACAGTTGAGAATTATTTTTGCCTACAACTTTTGTTTCTGCAGAGCAGCCTGCTGCCTTTCAGGTGGGCTGAGACTGCATTTATTTTATACAATGTTTTATATATCAACTCTTACTTTGGACTGGAGGCAGATTACAATCCTAACTTCTTAAGAATTCTCACAGCTGAAGACACAGCCTAGTTGGACTCCAATATGGACACTAGTTCAAAATATCTTCATTTCATATGGCAGCCCACCTCGAACGTGTCACTTTGGCTAGCAGACAATGATAAAATCAATTAAAACCAAATTACAAATGCTGTTCAAAAGAAAAATACACACAGCAACTAAGGAGATTATAATCTGTAGATGTTCTGATGGACATGCTACTAACTCTAAAGAACATAGAATAGTAGAGTGAGAAGGAACCTTGGAGGAGATCTTCTAGCCAAACCACCTGCTAAAGCAGAAAACATTTCAGACAAATGGTTGTCCAGTGATGGAGCGCCCACAACTTCTGAAGGCAAGCTATTCCATTGGTTGATTGTTCTCATCATTAGGAAATTTCTTCTAAGTTCTAGGTTGCTTCTCTCCTTGGTTAGTTTCCAACCATTGTTTCTTGCTGTGCCTTTTGGTGCTTTGGAAAATAGCTTGATGGGAAATTGTATGACTGGAAACTTGGTTTGGCTTTTATTGTTCTCAGTGGTTTTATGTGGAAACTTTATGGCTAGTTGTTCTCTCTTAGTGCTTGCTGTATGCTTGCCAACCCAGCACTAAAAAATAATGATGATAATTAATAGTATTAGAGTTTCCACATCTGGCTAATTTTGTACCCAGAAGAACAAGGGAAGGGCCAAGCTGTATTCTGCAACAAGACAAAGGCACAGTGGGACATCTCTTAGCAAACAATTCATTAAGTAACCCTGCCCTAGGATAACACTGGGTTTATAACCCTCGTCCAGATCATCACCGAGCACATCATTCATAAATGTGGGATCCAGATGGGAAAAATAACAATGACCACATCAAAGTTTCTCAAAAAGTATGAGCTGAAGATTTGGAAGCACATGAGGAAGTGTGTGGTAAAGAGATAGGTGAAAGTTAGTGTCCTTGTCTTTTTTGTGGGAATGCTCAAAGAAAAGACTTCAAGGTTAGTTTTTATAGGCATCAGTCCAAGAACATTTAATTGGGTTTATACCTTCATCCCCAGTGGGGCCGATAAGAAGTTGCCCAAATGTTCTCAGTGCACAAATTACATCCAGATCCCAAGGGCAACATTTCAATTTTAAAAGTAGATTTAGGGTATGGATGTTATTTCAGACTGCAAGTGTAATTACTTTAGCTTTCTAAGCTCCTTATCCATTGCTTGGATTTCTGCAGGAATCAAAGGATCTTAACAGACACATAAAGCCAAATTGTCAATATCAATACAAGATAATGAGGTAAACATGATTCCGGGTGGAGCTAGCAGTGTATGTGAAATGGAGGCAACTTGTGGAACTGATATTCCTGGACTACCTTGTTTACTCAATGTGTCAGGGAACCCAGGGTGTGTGTGTGAGGGTGTGGGGGTGTCAAAAAAGTCAAAATGATGATCCAGACTATGCAATTAAATCCCCACCACTTTTGTGCATTAATCAATGCCACATGCACATAAAAGAGACTGGCCTTTAAGTGCTAACTGACTTTATTAATTAAATGTGGAAGATTCTCTTGTTTATAGTAGTTTTAAATATTATCAGCAGAAATCCACAACTGTTAATATTATATGTGCCTGCAACCAAAATCAATTGTCCTTCTCTCCAAGGAATCAGAACAACCAGCATGTTAAACAATATCTTTTGTGGTATCCACCTACATTTATTAAAACAGTACAAAAATGTTATGTTTATTCTGAAATACGTGACTGCTACTGCTGCTGCTCCTCCTCCTCCATCCTCTAGATATCTGAGAGACTAGTTGCCTCCAAGTATTTCTGCCCGCCAAATACGTTCTAGCATAGTGGATGGATTCCAGGTCCCCTCCATTAAGCCTTGTCATCTGGTGGAATATAGGAAGCATGCCTTCTCAGTCACATGGTAGTCTCCACTCTGTAGAATAGCATCCCTCCCTCCCCCTCCCCCCACCAGAGATATAAGGACAGCACCAACTCTTCTAGCGTTCCATAAAGCTTTGAAAACCTGGCTTTCCTGGAAAGTTTGGGATTGATGTCAATTATTTGTCCAAAAGGCCATGTTTTGTTTTGTGAATGTTGTTCTCTATTAGATCATTTTAGTCTGGGATGTCCAATTGATGTAATATTTTTAACTGTTGTTTTTTTCTAATTTTGTATACTGTCCAGTGTCCACTGGAGTTGGAAGGAAGGAAGGAAGAAAGGAAGGAAGGAAGGAAGGAAGGAAGGAAGGAAGGAAGGAAGGAAGGAAGGAAGGAAGGAAGGAAGGAAGGAAGGAAGGAAGGAAGGAAGGTACAAATGTCCCTTCATTGCTCCAATTGTGTGAAACATCTTTGGCTTCATGAGTGTCCACAAGGGGGAGAAATGGAAAAGGAGTGATGTCACATATGTGACAGGTGTAACTGATATTTAACAATTCATTTCAACATTCTGATGCATATGTTATAATCAGAACTGATACTGTGCACCCATGCTTGACTTCCCACACTCTATTTCATTCTTAGAATATTCAAACTATCTCAGAATGCTTAGATCAGGCCATTCCAGAGGAAAGTGAAATGTACAGATAATTGCAGGACAGATTTCAGCAGCATTACAGAAGAAATGGATACCAAAGGTGAAATAGACAATGTGTAATTGATGGAAAAGGGAAAAGCTTGGATAGCAATCCTAAAGATATGAATTATGATATTGGAAGCATGTCTTACTCCCACTGTGAAATGCTAGAGGTGTGCAGCATGCACATCTGATTTTGTGAAGGACTTCATATCATCCCAAGGTTTATTAAGTCAAAGGGAATGACATGCACAATGTTTTATAAGCTGTGTGCGTTTAACATTTTAAGCCAGAAAACTAAGGCCTTGCTTCCTTCTAACTAAAGCAAAAACTAACTAAAAACTAATTTTTGCTGGCAACTGAAGCCCAGCTGCATTTGCATCTGGCATTCAAAATGGGAAAACTTTAAAATCAAATCATGCACCATGGAACTAAGGGGATGCTAAGTAGTTCTCTTAAGCAGCTTTTCTAAAAGCTAAAATAGATTGAAGATAAGCTTCCTTGCCCCAGGCCACTCTTGTAACACAGGATAGAAAAAGTTTACAAGAAATAAAGGATTTCTAGGACAGCAGCTTTCTCGACATTTTCCTGCGGACAAAGCAAAGAATCTCAGATGATAAGCTAAACCTTCTAACTCTATCATAAGTTGACCTAGGTCAGGGGTGAGGTCCCCAACAGAGATCCAAAGGGGGATATTACAGATTATGGGGTCTTGTTCATAGCACATATGTATTTGTGACTTGATTGTTAGGAAGATTGGATTTTACTCATGTTTCAAAGTTTGGATTCATCCAGGGGTGGGTTGCTATGGGTTCACCTGGGTTCAGGTGGACCCATTGCTAATGTTATGGCTGGTTCAGCAAACCACCAAATCCCATCCCTGGCTGGGCCCGCCTACCTCACCCTGCCCCTCCCACTCCTCCCCTCCTCTCCCAGGAGTCTCCATGCTATCCATTTTGGATGCAAGGTAAGTACAGGCCCTGCACAGGGGATCGAGGAGAGGGAAAAAATGGGCCCCCTGGAAGTTCAAGAAGTCCAAAAACTTCTGGCCTCCAGAGGACCTCTGGAGCCCAGGGGAGGCAGTTTTCGCCCTCCCAGAGACTCAAGGAAAGCCCCCGGAGCCTGAGGAGGGCGAAAACAGCCCCCCCACCATAGTGCAGGAGGCTGACTAGGCCACGCCCACCATGGCCGTACCCACTCAGCAACCAAACAGAAAACTCGTTGCTGAAATTTTTTGAAGCCCACCCCTGGATTCATCAAAGTTTCAGAGAGCAGAGTGTTTTGGTCCTCTCTGGAGATGCTGGCATTGATTTTCCACTTTTAGGGAAGAAATGGGCATCCTTTTATTTATTTATTTTTTTCATCTTTTGTCACTCTGTGCGAATCAAACCTGCATATTTCTAGTTTTGGCTTTCTTGATGTTGATAGTTTTACTCACAGAATCTTGGGAAGGGCAGTTTTGTGAAGAGATTAAGAACTCTGGCAGTGATTTCTAGTCTTTGGGAAGTGTCCCATTCAAACATTTTTTTGAGGTTAAAAAAAGACAAATAAATAAGGATTAGGGATTAACATCATTTTCCCAAGCAGACAGAAATGTTAGAAAGAAGAGAATTGCCCGTCATGATGGTTACCAACAATCCAAGTCTCGTGGCAGGGATGACTGCAAATAACCTCCCCAGCTGTTTCAGACTACATCTCCCATCATTTGTCTGCTGATCAGAGTTAGAGTATCATTTATGCAAAATATCTGCAAGGAGTCAGAGTAGTCACTATCTTGTCTTAATTACTTTCAATATGTTTGGTGTGTCCGCAAAGTCATGGCTTTGGACATAGAAGAACAGATATATTCTTCAGACACTTCAGTAATTAAACAACTGGATATAACAGCTGCTTTATCTCTTCCTTGCATTTTCCCTCACTGGAAATCCTTTAATTCAGTTACTTCAGCCCTGTCTTTAGATGAAGACTTTATGTTTATTTTGTTGGTATGCTCCTTACTTATTACCAACCAGGCAGCAGGATTTTTTTTAATCCTATATCTTCCAATTTCTCTGTTGTGGGTACTATAAAATTTACTGGAAAACCCTGGTTCTTGTTCTTTCATCTCAGAGCAGAAATCCACAACAGCTGCAAATTTCATGTTTGTCGGAGATAAGGCAAAGCTTACAGGTCATCAGTTGTCAGAAGATTGCACAAGAGAGAGAACGGTGCCATAAAACTAAGCAAAGTAGAGCCCATGTTGGATTAATGGACAATAGACTGCCATACTAAATCTTATCCAGAGACCACATGCTCATCGCTGAACTATAAGGAACACTCTCAAGTTTTCAAAAACCAACACAAAGACATATAGAAAATCAGCAATGTGAAATGGACAAGCTGATATGACCCCAAGTCTGCCTTACGTATCAAAAGTCTTGGTGCTCTGTTGACCTCTTTGTCAACAAAGAGAAGCAATCTCTTTGCCTCCCACCGGATATTAAGGAGGGAGAAGAGCAACCAAGCTATAGGAATAGCAACTGTAATTTGCCCTTCTCTAGCTCACACCTTTGCAAATCTGTCTAGCTAGCAGATAGAGCATAAAATATTGCATGATAAATAGCACATCTGTTCTGATATACTGCATTTGATGCATGTTGTTGAATCGATCAACTACAATGCTACAATTGTAATGTTACAATGTACGTTTTGTATGTACATGTGTATGGTATGCGAACAGCAATATCATCTCCTACACTTGCTTTGTTTCTCGCCTTTTGGATCTATTTTCAATAGCATGGCAAACAGAAACATGATGAATCAAGTCCAAAAGGTGCTTTTTCAAGAGGCAACTGGACTTTCTGGTTTTACTTTGAAGACATTTCACTTCTCATCCAAGAAGCTTCTTCTGCTCTCACCGAAGAAACCTCTAAGTGGCCTCAATGACTCTCTAAAAAGAATGCAAATGGCCAGCTATGTGCAAGGAGTATAAATCCTTCCATTCCCCACCATCCGGTCAGAGCTGAATAAGCTTCTTGGATGAGAAGTGAAATATCTTCAAAGAAAAAACAGAACATCCAGTTGAAAAAAGCACCTTTGTGATATAGAGTACTCTGATTTTGGGGTACAGGGTGCTGGCAGTGTTTTGATGCTGGTTTTAGTCTTCTTATTGAGTTATTATTGTTCCCTTTGTTATTGTACATAAGATTGGTGATGGTCTATGTGATTTAAGAAATAAATAAATAACATTTATCAAGCAAATCAATGTTAACATAATGTGCAAAGTCATCTTCTGACATATTAGTAGAGTCTATGAATGAATCTGGAAGGATAAAATATTTACTACCTGACAAGGCTGATGAAACAAAGAAGAACAAAGAAGTAGTAAATTATACTGAGTCCAGTTGCCTCTTGAGAAAGCACCTTTGGGACATCTATGATCTGCATGACTGAGAATCTCCATAGTGATGAATCAAGAGTGATGGGTTTATAAATGGGTCCTTTTACTCCACTTGAATAGCTAGGGAAGGGGTGTCAAACTCAAGTCATTACAGCAGTGTCACGTGAGGTATCGGGACTTTCTCCTACCCTTTGCTAAACCAGGCAGGGGTTATATAGCCAGCACGTGACACATCTGGCCTGTGGGCCACAAGTTTGACAGCCATGAGCTGTCATGGGAAAGTCTCTGGAAAGATTGAGCAGTTACTTTTTTAAAATGACATTTTATCCTTTTTAAAAAGCTCGGTGCTCATCTTATTGAAACAGTTTTGATTAGCAGCTCCTCAATTCGTGTAGGTAGTCCTCGTCCTGTCTTGTTCTGTTAAACTGCCTTACTTAATGACCATTTCAAGTTATGAGAGTCATGAAAAAGTAACTTTTTGACCAATCTGTTTGTAAAGCAAAAGAAAACTAAAGGGAGGTCATAAGCACAAGCATAGTTTCACTTAATGACCATGTTGCCATCCCAATTGCAGCCAAATGAAGAATACTTGTGTAAAAAAAAATCCAAGATGGCAACTGCAAGTTTTAAAACCACACCCTTTTTATGTGCTTCAATCAGGTGAACCACCTCAAACTAGAGAAGAGTTTTAATTGAATGATTGCAATAATTATCTTATTGCTATTTTTTTTAACCTCTTCCTGCTGCATCTTTACGACTGACTTTCACTTTGAAGTAGAAGCTGTAACTTGGTCCTTCAAAAAAGCAAGATGTTAAGCTAGGCAAGAACCTAAGTGAAAAAGAACAGATGCAGCTATACAGTGGTTGTACCCAGATACATGAAAATCGTGTGTTACCGAGCATGGCCCTCACAAACTGCCATAAGACTTCAGCTGCAGGAACTGATGCTGTGTGCTTTTCATTTCCAGGGGCTGCTCCATTTAAACATTTTCCTATAATTACAGTTAAGTTGACAGTCCCAGTGCTGGGGCATATTATATAGTGTTTGGGATGTTTCTTCTGCAGCTAGCAATTTTGGAAATGACAGTAATTCATGCCGTCTATCTTAGTGGCATTGTGGCTTTAAAAAAAAAAAAAGCGAGACTAGCTCATTCATTCATTTGGCTGTGCCTAAATATAGGTCTTCAGTTCTTAAAATTACACTCCTATTATCATATTTTGATCTCCCCCTCCCCCACTCTCTTTTCCTCCCTTCCCCCCTAATATATGAAGACGGTCAACTAAATGGATTAATAAGGATCAGTTTCATGGGAAATTGCAGGAAAGGAACATATTATTTCTTCCTCCTTTTTTCCTTCTCCCTCCTGCTCATATGACTCGGGGTAGAAAATGTATGGCGCCATGTTCCTCACAATACAGAGGTACAAATGCAAGGGTCAAATAAGATGCATCGTACATTGTTATGTGGAAGAGAATACACACTTCCAGTGCTCCTTGTTGGCAAAAAGTTTGGACAGAATTTCACAAATTATAATCAGCTTATTTCAGCTTTTCTAACTAACTGGCTCAGCTTGGTTGCATTTCCCAGGAAATGACACTGACAGAATGGAGGAATGACTGATTAAAGATTGTAGTCTAATTTTGTAGGAGTGTGGGGGAAGTGATTCAAGGTTAGTGGGTTTTTTCGTAGCATAGCAATAGCATTTAGACCTATATACCATATCACAGTGCTTTACAACCTTCTCTAAGCGGTTTACAGAATTAGCCTGTTGCTCCCAACAATCTGGCTCAGATTACCCACCTCAGAAGGTTGGAAAGCTGAGTCAACCTTGAGCCAGTGAGATTCGAATTACCAAATTGCAGACAACCAGCAGTCAGCAGAAGTAGCCTGCAGTACTGCATTCTAACCACTGCGCCACCATGGCTCCTCATACAAGGGTTTTATTGGACTAAGAGCTTGAAGGAGTTTTTATCTGTTAATTATGATATGTAATGAATGGGAATAATGGACACAATCCAAATTGAAATCTCCATTCAGCCTAGAAGTTCATCCACTTCCTACATTCCAGAAGAATTTAACAGGATTGTTCTGATGCTAAAAAACCAGTATGATAATCTGCCATTGGTCAGTCCTAACATCTTTAGAGAAAGACATCATGCTGGTCATTTTTCTGCCTAAAATGACACAGAAATTATGTTAGAACGTTGAGTTCTTTCTGTTCAAGAATTTAATGACAGAAATGTCACAGGCATGGGTGTATTAATCTTACAGTGATGTCTACCAGATCCCAAGCGATGCATATTTCCAATTGCCAATCAGGATTGATGAGGGTGGGGAGTTAATACTGTGTGTTTTTATCATTCCTAGAAATGACTGTAAAACTATTTCAGCTAAGCATGGGTGAGATTTTCATTGAACACATTGTTTTTCTACTGTCAGATGAATACATAAGCTCACATAAATGAATATAGCTGTACGTCTGAATGTCATCCTGAAGGACTGAAGAGAGGCCCTACTGCAACACCCTCATCTCTTGCAGTCATGGGCTAGATTTGGTAAGATTTGAATTTGTGGTCTGGTGTTTCCACAGGACATTCCACACATTTTGGCAGCCTCCATCTCTCCATCTCCCAGCATCCCGGGAGGATATTATCAGTGGTTTGGTGGTTTCGCCAAAGAAAGCTGAAGGTTTCATTCCCCAGTTTCTTGGCTAAGTGGTCAAACCACGACATTTTCAGAAAGCAGCATGGCTTACAAGCGTACTGTAACCACACTAGTGTTTCTTATTTTTCATAATGTGCAAATATATGAAATTTGCATCTAGACCTGGGGCTTTCTACCATAAATTAAAAGCAGATTTCTATGAAAAATGCCTTCTGTGTCCTTTCATCTAATTGACTGAGTATCAAAATTCAAACAGGCAATGTATGATGCACTACTTATGCCTTCCTTCTTCAATTGCCTTGATTGAATCTGTCCCAAATAGAATTGGAAGAAGTTCCCTTCAAGTTCTTTTCCATGGCCAATTCGGTACTGCTTTCTTTTCAGTAATTCATGGGTCATCAAGGAAGGCAATTTCACATTTTGCTGCACTTTTTAGCTGGGTACTACTCTTATTTTTTTTCCCCAAGAAGGTACAAGTTGAAGTAGACAGAGCAATTATACAAACGGGGCAGGGTTATGTCTTGCTGTTTTGTGTTGCAGTTCCAGAGTTCTTTTAATTAGATTAACTGTATTTTAAGGCTTAGAATAAAGAATAGGTAAAAGTGGCCTTAGTTTAGGGCAATTTTCGGGGTCTCCTGAGGAACCAGAAAGAGATCCCAAGATACTAGACTGACTATAGGTAGTCCTCAACTTATGACAACAATTGAACCCAAAATTTATGTTGCTAAGTGAGACATTTGTTGAGTTTTGCCCCATTTTATTACTTTTCTTGCCACATTTGTTAAGCGAACCACAGCAGTTGCTCAATTAGTAAAACAGTTGTTAATTGAATCCGGCTTCCTCATTGACTTTGCTTATCAGAAGGCCACAAAAGGTGATCACATGACCCTGGGATACTGCAGCTGTCATAAATGTGAATCAGTGGTCAAGTATCCGAATGTAAATCATGTGCCCATGGGGATGCTACAATGGTCTATGGTTCAAGGGAACCTGCTCACTTCTTCTTCAACCATTTTCCTCCTCTTCCAAAATGGAGACGTAATTCTGAGAAAATAGATGCCTCTAATGGCAGTGCTGACAAAAAGCTAGCACCTTCTTAAACCCAGATGCCCTGACAATATTTATGATTAGACATTCTGTTCATACACATACTGCCTTGTGCCCTCTTTACAAGTGATTTCTTGGCAGTAATGTGAAATTACAGTAAAGACAGGATTTTCTGTATGTGTGTATTTTAATGAAACATTCTGTCACCTGCAATTTTATATTTTATTTCACTCTTTGTCCTCCTAAAAACATTGTGCAAATTGTTATTGAGTAAAAATAAGTTATACCTTTCTGATAAAGTGAGTTCCCTGAGTTGAGAAACTGGATTACAAAATATACTTGTGGTTCATATTTAACAGAAAGCTTCAATATTCAGTAAATTTGGATTTTCACTCAAACAGCATTTGTCAGGCTGAACAGGCCTTGGAAACATTAATGGGCAGAGGGCGAAATTAAGGCCAAATGATGCCTTAAGCAAAACCTAACCATGTTGTCTGTTGTCAGAAGAAAACTCTTACACCATGAGATGGTAATAAATGTCACATCTGACAATGCCTTTAAACCATTGTTAGAATGTAGTTGCTCATCATGGCAAAGAAAACTTTTTTTTAAACTCTGCAGATTTAACAGTTCAAGTTGAACGTTGTTTTTAACAATGCAAGTCGAACACCGCAAATAAGGACAATCACAAAACAGTTGCCTAAAGTTGAGCTCTTTAACATGGCAGTGAAAGAGTTAAAGGCATGATAGCCAGGAGAAAAATCTCCCACTTCTTTTGTTATTCTGATTATGTTTATTTTGCTTGAAGGTTAATCCAGAAGTGGTGAGCAGGGACACCTGTCATGTTTATGGTGTTTTTTAATACCATTTGAGTAAGAACATCTGCAGGGCAGGGGTGTCCATACGTGCAAAGCTTGTAAAAACAAGCTATGACTGCCATCTTGCCTTTTTTAATCTTCCTTCCCATGTTGCCCCTCATCAGAGCCAACTTTCTCACACCACCCATTCCAGTGGGGGCACTCCCATAGAATGCCTTATAAATGTAGAATAACAGAATAACAGGTTGGAAAGTACCTCGGATGTCTTTCTAGTTCAAGCAGGAAGTTCTATACCAGTGCTTGTCAACCAGTGGACCGGGGGCTCACTGGTTGGCGTCCGCAGAGAAATGTTCCCCCCCCCAAGCAATTAATCCAGGCTGCGTAGGAACACAAGGCTGCACCGCCCATATGGCCCGCCCACCTACTGGCCCCCACCTTCGGCTGAGCACAAAACTTACCTTGAGTAGAGCCACGTGAGCTAAAACTGGAAGGTAAGACCAATGGCAAGGGAGGAAAATCCACCCCAGGGTGGCTTGTTGAGGTTGGTGGGAAAGTTGGTCCCATATCCCAGAGCTGCAGTAGTCACAACACTGGCCCTTTGGTCATCCCGGAGCAGCTCCTCCGGTCCATGGCAGGCTGGTGCACCTGGGTGGAAGCACAGCAGCTCCGGGGTGACCAAAGGGCCAGTCTTGTGACTACTGCAGCTCTGGAATATGGGACTGACTTTCCCACCAACCTCAGCAAGCCACTGTCAGTCAAAATTCATTTTAGTGATCCACGGAATTTAAAATTATGAGTTTGGTGGTCCCTGAGGTCCAAAAGGTTTGTGATCCCTGTTCTATACTATTTCAGACAAACAGTTGTCCAATCTCTTCTTAAAAACCTCCTGTGAAGACCCACCCACAACTTCTGGAGACAAATTGTTCCACCAGTTAATTGTTCTGTCAGGAAATTTTTCCTTAGTTCTAGGTGGCTTCTCTTCTTGATTAGTTTCCCTCCACTGCTTCTTCTCTTGCCTTCAACTGCTTTGGAAAATAGATTGACATCCTCTTCTTTGTGGCAGCCCCTTAGATATTGGAACACACTTTTCTGTCTGTAATGGATCTTCAAATGGGGGGCTTTCGAAGGGTAATTGGAATATTGGGCAGGCATTAATGTTGGTCTGATAGCCCCTTGTTCCTATAACATATTTCTCCAATGCTCCTAGAGATGTCATAGCAAAATAGAATAGAATGGAATGGAATGGAATGGAATGGAATAGAATAGAATAGAATAGAATAGAATAGAATAGAATAGAATAGAATAGAATAGAATAGAATAGAATAGAATAGAATAGAATAGAATAGAATAGTTGGGAGGAAATCCCAGGCAAGGCTAGAAAAAATGCTGTAGAACCATTGACACCCAGTATCAACAAACCCAGAATAGAATAGAATAACAGTTGGAAGGGACCTTGGAGGTCTTCTAGTCCAACCCCCTGCTCAGGCAGGAAACCCTGAGAAATGGTTGTCCAATCTCTTCTTTAAAACTTCCAATGTTGGAGCATTCACAACTTCTGGAGGCAAATTGTTCCACAGATTAATTGTTCAAACTATCAGAAAATTTCTCCTTAGTTCTAAGTTGCTTCTCTCCTTGATTAGTTTCCACCTATTGCTTCTTGTCCTGCCTTCAGATGCTTTGGAGAATAGCTTGACTCTTCTTTGTGTCAACCCCTGAGATATCGGAACACTGCTATCATCTCATTTCCTTTCCATTAGTGCCAATGGAAGGAAAGAATAAAGAATAAGCAATCTTTTCAACTACTCTGTAAAAAAGCCAGCATCAGATTTATGGTTTAACTGCTCTGATGAAGATCAGAAACCACTTTTTAAGCCTTTTTTTTCTGCTACCCTTTCTTTTGCACCTTTATTATTTTGCCTTTTCCTTGTTTGCTCTATTTTCACCGCTATTAGTCTTATACTTGTGTTCAAAATGTTCAATAACATTAGTTCTACTACCCTTGCCCTATCCTGCGCTATATTTCCATCTTTCTCAGCTCAGCTGATTCACGCAGCAGATTGCCGTGCTTCCGCTGTTCTATAACCCAGGCTGCCCTAGAAGATGAGCTGTTGAGGTTCAAATCAGTGGTTTTTTTAATGCTGCATGTGTGTTCACACAACCCATTGTTAAACCAGTTGCAGCCCACCACTGTAAACAGAATTAATTTACCTCCCACTTCTTCGAAACAGCTGCTGACAGCTGTGCTATAATCAACTGGGCATCTTTGCTCTTGGAATCTTCCCCCTTGTAGCTCTCTCTACCTCGCAATAATGCTGCATAATTTAGATTTATGCCATTGCAGTGAATGTTGACAAGTTACCAAGACACAGTAGCTGAGCAACTTGGAAGAGGCTGTGTTGCATAGTCGAAATGCATGACTGAGAGAGAGGGAAAAGGGAGGAAAGTCAAATTGGAAAAAAATAGCATGCCTGTAAACATATAGGAAGCTGATAAGGACAGGTAACATGCAGCCATTCAAACTTATGATGTTCATATGGCCAGGGATGGGATTCAAAATTTTTAACAACCGGTTCTGTGGGTATGGCTTAGGTGGTGGGTGTGGTTTGGTGATCATGTGACTGGGTGGACATGGTTTGGTGGTCATGTTATTGGCTGGGTGTGGCCAACTCACTATCACTCACATTGAGACACGCATCTCCTCGCCTGGCCTCTCATGACTGTGGGGATGCTGCAACAGTCATAAGTCTGAAAAATGGTCATAAGTCACTTTTTTCAGTGCCATTGTAACTTTAAATGGTCACTCCACACAAGCAAAATATCAGCAAAGGAGGGGAAAAAAACTCCAGAGACATTCTTGTTGGACTCAAGTTTCTTTTATCTGACTTTTATCTGTATTGGTAGTGGCTCTTCCTCCTGGTCTCCAAGGTTACTCCTTTTGCTCATTACAGAATGGGTGCCCCACTATCCATTTCTGGCTCTAGCTTTGCCCATCATGTGGCCCTTGTGAGTAACATCTTAAAGCTGTTTTAGACACATCCATAGTTTATATCATTACACAGGGGACCACAAAAAAAGAGTATCTCAGCCCTTCAGGATAGTTCAAACATGGAAACCAAGCATACATAATACTGCTTTTATTATGAGGTTCACACAATCAGTTGTTAAACCAGTTGCAGCCCACCTCTGGTTTTAATGTTCGTGTGTTCTCATTTATTCCAGGGTTTTACTCTAATTTTGTTTGTGGAATGAACTGCAGGTAGCTCTCAACTTACATTCGTTTAGTGACCGTTTGAACTTACAGCAGCACTTTAAAAAGTGACTTATGACCATTTTTCACACTTATGGCCATTGCAGCATCCCTGTGGTCACTTGATCTAAATTAGGATCCTTGGCAAATTGGCATGTGCACTTTTGCAACCTTCTGACAAGCAAAGTCCATGGGGAAACCAGATTCACTTAACAACCATGTTATTAATTTAACAACTGTGGCAAGAAAGGTCTTAAAGTGGGGCAAAACTCACTTAACAACTTCCCTGCTTAGCAATGGACATTTTGGGCTCAATTGTAGCTGTAAGTCAAGGACTATCCATATTGGACTGGGTCCAATATGAACTGGGATAGCGTTGGTGAAATCAGTGAGGCTACATTGTTCATGTGTTCTCAGATAGATAGATAGATAGATAGATAGATAGATAGATAGATAGATAGATAGATAGATAGATAGATAGATAGATAGATAGATAGAATACTTTATTGGCCAAGTGTGATTGGACACACAAGGAATTTGTCTTGGTGCAAATGCTCTCAGTATACATAAAAGAAAAGATACATTTGTCAAGAATCATAAGGTACAACACTTAATAATAGTCATAGGGTACAAACAAACAATCAAATCATACTAAGAAACAGTCAATATAAATTGTATTGCGACAAAGTTACAGTCATACAGTCACAAGTGGGAGGAGATGGGTATTAAGGAGTGATGAGAAGATTAACAGTAATAGTAGTGCAGACTTTGTAATAGTTGAACAGTGTTGAGAGAATTATTTGTTTAGCAGAGTGATGGTGTTTGGGAAAAAACTGTTCTTGTGTCTAGTTGTTCTGGTGTACAGTGCTCTATAGCATCATTTTGAGGGAAGGAGTTGAAACAGCTTATGTCCGGGATGTGAGGGGTCTGTAAATATTTTCACGGCCCTCTTTTTGACTTGTGCAGTATACAGGTCCTCGATTGAAGGCAAGTTGGTAGTAATTGCAATTTATGTAATTTATTATAGCAATTCGGGATAACCCATCATTATCTTATAATTAAGAAAACACAGAAAATAGGTTGGAAGGGATATAGAGGCTCTACCTATTGTATAACTTTCCAGTTCCAAGATTTTAAAACAATTTAAACAAATTCAGTAGCGAATTTATTCTGCCTTGCCAATGCAATCATTTGTTCACTGGAATTTTTTTAAAATAATAACAATACTACTGCTGATCCCAATGGGCTTATTTTCCTAATTAAATGGTTTTTAAGATTAGGGTTCACCATTAAATAAAATTCCCAAATACTGGTGGGGGGAGATGAGGGTGGGGCGGGAAATGGTTTCAGTTGCAAGAGGTTCCCAAGACAATATAGCTGAGCTTTGACCTTTAGTAACTCATTCCAGATTTGGAATCTTTCCACATTCACATAGTTTATGTGAAGTCATCCAAGGAACTTGACACATCAATAGCACAATTACATCAGGGAAAATCCACCAAGATCAACTCCCTTAGCTGGTCAAAGTTTGTATCCAAGCCAGAACAATTAGGGTTGAAGATGTTGCAGCAGACCAAGGCGCCCAAAATACAGATTTCAGTGGTCAGGGTAATAGGAGATTACGTTTCTTTTTCTCACCAAGTTTTTGCAGCTCAAACCATGACACTTTGTGATTTACCATTATAAATCACTGACATGGACACATAATACATATGCCTTCATTCTGTCATTTCTAAGTCTGTATCATTTCTATGCCAGGCAGAAGCTTAATAGAAATGGCTTTTCCTGATGCTGACATTTTAATACTGAAAACATACCTGTTTATAACTTTGGTGGTTCTCATTCATTTATTCCATTTTAAAAGTTCTCTTTGCAAAAAAGGAGGAGACTTAGGGCTATAGTGGAGTTAAGTAGGGAAAAAGCATTCTTCATCTCCTGGATAATCTTCTTGGTTAATACATGAGCCTTCATGCTCTGAGCCAAAATTCAGGAGCAAAATTGTGCGCGCATGCGCAGACGTGTGGCGTATGGCAAGGGGATCACATGCACATGCATGGGGGGCAGCACGCATTGCCTTATGGGTACTGGCACACTAGCATGAGCGCACGCACAATTATCGGCACGGGAACCGAAAAAGGTTTGCCACCACTGCCCTATACCATTTCAGACAAATGATTGTTAAATTTCTTCTTAAAAATATTCTGTGCACTCACAACTTTTGAACGCAAGACGCCCCACTGATTAAATTGTTAGAACAACTAAACCAGAGGTCTCCAAACTTGGCAAATTTAAGTTATGTTGGTTGGAGAATTCTGGGAGTTGAAGTCCACAAAGTTGTAAAGTTGGCAAGTTTGGGGACCCCTGAACTAAACTGACAGCAAACAGCACTCTGTACTAGCGCTGATGATGTTACCTAGTTTGGGTAATGAAACATCTGCAAGAAAGAAAGCAAGTACAGAAAGCACCAAGGAGACCTCTGTTCTCACGGCCAGGAAATTTCTCCTTAGTTCTAGGTTGCTTCTCTCCATGATTAGTTTATATCCATTGTTTCTTGTCCTGCCTTCAGCTGCTTTGGAAAAAGATACTCTTAATCATCACAATTTGGAACATGCAGAGTTTCAGCCTGATCAAAAGTAAGTCTTCTCAGACCTTTGTGCCTTTCTATTTATTGCTAGGGCTGTGCTTGTTCCTCTGCAATACAGGCCACTCTTTTGAACCTGGAACCCACCAGATGTGCTTTGTATCTAAACCACCAGGCCACGGATGCCTGAAGTTGAAGCCAAGCACATCACAGTTGGGGAACAGTTGATGTAGTTAAAGTCAAAAGTAGCAGTGTTAGCTTAAGTCAAAAGTAGCGGAGGAAAGGAAAAGACAAACATTGTTAACCCAGGAACCCAGGATGTAGACTGTCCTTTGTTTCTTTTTCCTTTTGTAGAAGCATCTCAACATCTGCTATGCAAAGCTATTTCTAGTATGATGGACTAGTAGTCAGCTGATAATGAGCTGTATTCCATGTAGGCAGGCAAATAGTGATGGCTACTAGTGATTATTTTTTCCAATATGGCTCATTTCTCCTCTTCCCTAAAAATATTATGTAGGCAGGAGAAATGTTTGATGCTGGCAGCATCTGCAAAAACCATATTATAGCCATCTAATTTTGGAGGGAAAGCATCTACTTCTTGGCTAAAGGTTCTTTAGTTTCTAACTACCTCCCCCAACCCCCTTCTTGTACTTCTGATTTTACTGGGATGACTAAATCTCTAAGCTATGTCAGCAGTAAACAGAATTAATTTACCTCCCGCTTCTTTGAAACAGCTGCTGACAGCTGTGCTACAATCAACTGGGCATCTTTGCTCTTGGAATCTTCCCCCTTGTAGCTCTCTCTACCTCCCAATAATGCTGCATAATTTAGATTTATGCCGTTGCAGTGAACGTTGACAAGTAACCAAGACACAGTAGCTGAGCAACTTGGAAGAGGCTGTGTTGCATAGTCGAAATGCATGAATGAGAGAGAGGGAAAGGGAGGAAAGTCAAATTGGAAAAAAAATAGCATGCCTGTAAACATATAGGAAGCAGATAAGAACAGGTAACATGCAGCCGTTCAAACTTATGATGTTCATATGGCCTTTATAAAAGATCAGGTCAAGCCCCTGGTAAAAGAAAACATCGATTCCTTTTGCTGCTTGGAGGCAAAAAGGAATATATCAGAAAGATGAAAAGAAGAATATCAGAAAGCACAAAAGAAGAATATCTCAGCCCTTCAGGATAGTTCAAACATGGAAACCAAGCATAGATAATATTGCTTTTATTATGAAGTTAGTTACAGAATCTTGCAAAGTCTGAATTTGTCCCCCTCTCCCTTTCTTTCTTACATCTTCTGGAGAACTAGGTAGGGTCTTGTCTTAGATGCTTTGTCAGGTTACAGTTCTGGCTTGGACTCAAGTTTCTTTTATCTGACTTTTATCTGTATTGGTAGTGGCTCTTCCTCCTGATCTCCAAGGTTACTCCTTCTGCTCATTACAGAATGGGTGCCCCACTATCCATTTCTGGCTCTGGCTTTGCCCATCATGTGTCCCTCGTGAATAACATCTTAAAGCTCCTTTAGACACATCCATAGCTTAAATCTTTGTGCTGCAATTTTTCTGTCAAGGATTTTTGAAATATTAATCTCAAGGGCCATTTATGATGTATAAACTCAGCACTCTGTTGTGTATGGTGCCCTTAGGCTTCCTACCGATTCAAAGATTTGCATTTTTAGAATAACTTTTTTTTTTCAAAAGAAAAGTGGGCATTTGTGCCTCCCAAGTTTAGCACTCTAGACCCGTATCTTAGCCTGAAGTTAGCCCTAGAGCTGCCTAACATGTTTGGGTGCATGTGCCTAGCAAACAGGTAAAGCATTTTAGCCTGGGTGCATGCAAGACTTTAATAGATTTGGGGCATTTGTAAACTTTAGTCTATTGGAATCTAGTTTGACATATGTTGCTCTGTACTTTGTATATCATGTGCGATTTTTACTGCACACTGGTAATATTTTGATCTATATCTTTGCTCCTGAACTTCTTCAGATGTGAAAAAGACAGGATAGGATTTTCTGTCACACTGCCAAGAACTGGATCTTTAATCAATAAACCAGGCTACTCATACTTGTAGTAATGTTGCAGTTGTAGAGTTTATTGCTGTATTCCCAATCGTGGCTAAGAGCTCCAACAATGAATAACCATGAAAAATCAGAGTTGAAAATAGTTAACTCCCAACATTGTTTTATCCACCCCTGCCCAATTAACCTAGAATCCACCTTAAAAGCAAATTGATTACTATACCCGTAATGCCAAATCAAAAGATATATTGCTTTTGGCTCACTAACTGCATTGGTGGTTTATTCAAAAGTCATGGTAAAGCAAACTACAGCTTAACCTGATGTGTGAGCGATTCCGGGCTTGCTCAGATGAAACTGATTTTTTTAGATTCATTTCTACCCTAGCTATTGAACAGAAACTGCCTTGGTCACCCTGCAGAATGGCCTGTGCTAGGAAAAAGATGGACTACGATCCTGTTGACCCTCTTAAGACTTCTCAGCATTTTTTTGTACCACTGCTACCCATAGTATCCTTCTAGAGTTGAGATCTGAGGACTTTGTGTTACAGTGGCTCCATTCTTATTCGGATGGGCATTTCCGAATTGTGCTGGGGGATTCCTATTCTTCCTCCTGGTGTTGGCTTATGGAGTCCCTCAGAATTCTATTATATCTCCTATGCTTTTAAATATCTTCAAGAAGCCACTAGGAGAAGTAATCTGGGAACAAGGACTGAGGTGCCATCAATACGTGAATGATACCAAGCTCTCCACAAAAGACTGTTATGCTGGGAAAGGTAGAAGGAAAGAGAATATAGCAATCAGCAACAAGGTGAATGGACTCAATTAATGATAATGAATGCACTATTGGAAGACCTATAAAGACAGATCATTGTGGAGAAAATCTATCTGGTTTCCAGAAGTCAGCTGTCTTGAGTTCTGTTGAGTTGGTTTAATATTGAGTTAGTTTAATGTTAGGGTTCCAAGTATTAGATCCATTGCAAGCAAAAACTCCGAGGCAGGTAGATTCCTCAAAGAATAGTTTTTATTATTATTATATTATAATAGTTTTTATTATAGAATTAATATCATATTGGTACATATCTGGTGAAACTGACTTTGAAAGGTTTCTTGATTTTTACCCAATTAAAAATGAAAGTCCCCCCCAATCCCAAACAATCAGTCACATGGCCCAATCAAGACAGCATCCACTGTCTGGTGACATCACTCCTCCTTCCTCTGGCCAGGTGCAAGAATGTCCTTGGTTCCCAAGAGAAAGTATTTTATTTTGACTACACAGCCCCAGCTATCTCTCATCCCCACTCCCTATTCCTCAGGCTCTAGTGTGGCAGCACTGAAGCCCCAGGATAGCTTCGGCCAGGCCAGCTTCAGGGTTGACAACAGCAAATGATCAATTAAAAAAACCAACTTTACCTCTCCTTTTCATCTAACACAGATTGAATCAGGTAGTATCCTAAGCCAAGGGTCTCCAATCTTGGCAACTTTAAGACGTGTAGACTTCAACTCCCAGAGTTCCTCCCTGGGAGCTGAAGTTCACAACTCTTAAAATTGCCAATGTTGGAAATCCCTGTCCTAAGCCACTGTTTGGACAGCGTGATAAACTGGAGGACCAAAAAACTGAAACTCAAACCAGTTAAGACATAGATACTATTATTTGATGATGCATTTCTATCCCAGAGTGGTCCGGGCTTACTCTAAAGGAACAGTTTTGCAAGTTGGGAGATTCTCCCACATCCATCACTGCCACTAAGGCCCAGGTGTGACCTCGATTACTCAGTCTATTTTTTTAAATCAAGTTTCACTTGATTTACCAACTGTGACCTTATCTGGATAGAGATAGCCTTGCAATAATTATTCATGGTCTGGTAATTTTCCAGTTGGATTGTTGCAATGTATTGTTATGTGAGGTTGTCTTTGAAAACAGTCCAGAAAATTCAGTTAGTTCAAAACAAAGGGTAGCTAGACTGTTCACTAAGATTGATATGATATGAACATTTCACCATCTATACTGGCTGTTGGTTGATTTCCAAATTCAGTTCAAAGTGTTAGCTTTGATCTTTAAATCCCCTATTGGCTGAGGACCAAGTTACTTGAAGAAATACTTCTTCCTATACTGTATGTACCTACCTGGACTTGTGTTAGTTTTGACCTTTAAAACCCTATACCAGAGATGGGAAATTAATTTTGCCAAGGTGCCAGATGAGAAACTGGACTGTTGAGAGACGAACCAATAGGGCTATGAAGGTGTGTAGGAATGCACATACACACATACGTAAATATATATAAAAAAAATAGCAATCACCTTCAAAATAAAAGCAATCCATGTGGGCCAAACAGGGATAGCCAAAGGGCTAGATATGGCCCAAGGCCCATAAAATGCCCTGATCTGCCCTTGTCACTGTGTTTATTTTAGATTTGTCTGGTGAGCTTCCACAATATACCGGACTGGTTATCACGTTTCTATAGTAACAAGATATGAGTGTCTTGTGATGTATGATTTACTGCGCATGTGTGCAGGGGAGGAGTTTTACTTCACTTTACTTTTACTTTCCTTCATTTTATTTTTCTTTCTCTTGCTTGCTTCTTAGAAGGTACTGCTTCTTTTCTTTGTTGTTCCTAGTTATGTGTAAATAAAGTATGCTGGCAACAGAAAAACACGATTATTTCCTCTAATTTATAAAGCTGATTTTTTTTGCTTTGACACCCCTAAACAATTTAGGACCAGACTACCTGAAGGAACATCTTTTCTCAAACTGTATATACCTACCTGGACCTTAAATTTGTCTAACAAAGCCTTCCTCCATATCCTCTCACTAAAGGAGGTGAGATGGACCTCTACAAAGGTGAGACCTTTGTGTGGGGTGGTAGCACCTCATTTGTGAAATCCCTTCCTCAGAGTGGCTTGTCATTCACCTGTGCGTTCCCACAGGGAGGGCCTTCTCCGGGTGCCGTCGGCTTCTATGTGTCGTCTGGCGGCTCCCAGGAGTAGGGCCTTCTCTGTGGGGGCCCCTGCCCTTTGGAATAGTCTGCCCCCAGAGATACGTACCAGCACGGACCTGAGAGCCTTCAGATGGGCATTAAAAACCTGGCTCTTTGAGCAGGCTGGCCTAGGCTGATACAAGATTTTAACTCTGTCTCCCGTTTTAAATTGGGTTTTAAATATTTGGGGTTTTTAATTAGTCATGGGGGAGGGTAAACTTTTAATTACTACAGCCTAAATTATTTAATTCATTTTAATTTTTGTATAATGTATTGGGGTAGGATCGGCTATGCACCGCCCTGAGTCCTTCGGGAGAAGGGCGGTATATAAGTATTTAAAATAAATAAATAAAATAAATTAGCATCATCTTGTTGCCAGGTCAAGATGCCATGGCTTCTTAACTAATTTTTGTTTGCATTTTAATTCATACCGTGTTTCTCCAAAAATAAGACCTATCTTATTTTCTTTTGGGCTTGAAAATAGGCACTCCGGCTTATTTTCAAGGTCTTATTTTTGGGGAAACACAGTATTATTTTAGCTTTTGAATGACTGACTTGCAGCTGCCTAGTTTTCAAGTTTTTATCTTGCATTTTATTGTACATGTTTGTATTCAAAAATTGCATCTTTTAATGTATTTATTATAAACTACCCAGAAATCTTTGGGTATTGGGCAATTAAAACATTTTCTTCCATAAAATAAATAAACCCAACCTTAGGAGAAAAAAATTCTGTACTCCTTTGTATTTTCCCTCCCTCTCATCATTATTTACAATTTTGTATTTTTCTTGTTGTGGACTATGTTTATTAATTTGCTTTGTCATAAGCCATCTGGAAGACCTGGGAGTCAAAATGGAACAGATATATTTTCAAATAAATGCAGAACATAAATACAGAGCCTAATTCTGGATAAAATTGAGTCCCAAAACTTTTCAACCTTTCTAGAGTGTCCACGTGCAAATAATTATTTAATAAAATATAAATAAAAACAATAAAAACAATTGCTACCAACCTGCCTTCTACAGAGGACCTGTATACTGCATGAGCCAGAAAGAGGATTGTGAAAATATCTACAGACCCCTCATATCCCAGACATAAATTGTTTCAACTTCTACCCTCAAAATGACACTATAGGGCATTGGACACCAGAACAACTACACACAGTGTCAGGAATCCGGCAGTGGAAGCCCTTAGGACCACACGAAAACTATCACCCAAACAAGTCCGCTGGGCTCAATATTTGAACCAATTTAATTTCGTGCTAAAACACATCCCGGGGGGAGGAACTTTCTGGCTCTCGCCCTCTCCCACATGACCCAGTACAAATGCGAAGGGAAGGAGGTTGTAAATGCCATCATCCCCCACACCCAAATAGCTGCCCAGTAATCACCAGACGACAACACCATGATCAGCAAGACCAACCTGCAGACAACCTAACTACGAAACTCAAAACCAAACCAAACTGCTTTGTTTTCTATAAAACAGGCATAGAAATGTTTATGAGTTGACAGACATCCCCCCAATACCATCATTCCGCTAAACTACCAGTAATTCCCACAACACTGTCAAAACTGTCTAGTAAGGCTGCATTACTATTATTCTTCTCATCTTTCCTATTACCTATCTCATCTTTTTATGAGTAGAACTTTGTTGCTTGTATCTTACAATTTATATTGTTTATTTAGCATCCTAGTATTATTTATGTTGATTGCTTATTTAGTGTCCTATTTAGTGTCACTAAGTGGTTATCTTATGGTTATATTTTTATGATGACTATGATTGATTTATCACTTATTGCTTGTATGTATACTTATAGCTTGTGCACCAGAGACAAATTCCTTTTGTGTCCAATCACACTTGGCCAATAAAGAATTCTGTTCCATTCCATTCTTTACTCAAAAGGAAAATCTCGTGTTACATGAAACTTATATTGAGGTACATAAATGAGGAATTGTAGCCTTCATTCATTTGTGACTCTTTGAAAGGGATTACATTGTCCTGACAATGAAACCCACTGAACTCAAAAGAACATTTACAGGACGGGCCTGTGAAGAAGGAAAGGAAACGCAATAACCACATAAAAACATCACAAGAGAGGCTTCATTTTAAAGCCACATAAAATGACAATGATTTATTTGATTAATTTGTACAAACAACCATCTAAAAACAACTGCTGCAAGGAAATAAAAAGTCCCCAAACGTTTATTTGTTTCACTAGCAGTTGTTAATAAATATTTTATTAAATAAAGAAACAACATGTTTTCCAATGAGAGATGATTTTTTTTTTGTCGGTTGCTTGGTTGTTTTTGTTTTTCCCAAATGTGACTGAGAAAAGAAATATAGAGGCTGAAATAAATAATTTTTTGTTTTTGTTTTTGTGAAAACTATTTACAAAAACATGTACAAAGATTGGACCTTAAACAGAAAGTAACCCAAAAAAGGTCATTTATTTATAAAGGTTGGGAAGGGAAATGACCCTTGGAATATTATTCTCTTAATACACATAAAGAGGCTGAACTCATTCATGAAGGTTTTCTTCCAGAATATTTACCAACATAATCTGGAAAAGAAGACACTACAGACCACCCACATATTGTATACATACTCATTCATAAGGCAGTCTCCCCTAAGCTGGCGTCCTCTCTATAAACTAGGACTACAATGCTCAGAATTCACATAATGGCCAGGAATCCTGCTTTTGTTGTCCCAACACAGCCTGAAGATAATGGGCTCAGGAAGAAGACATTTTTCTTTTATCTAGTATAGCATTAAAAAAGAGTTCCCTGAAAGAGGTTCATCAGACCCTAAAGCAGGGCTGTCAAACTTGTGGCCCGTGGGCCAGATGCATTACATGCTGGCCACGCCTGGTTTAGCTAAGGGGGAAAAAGTCACGATATGTCAAGTGACACCTTAAGATTGACACCCTGCCCTGGAAAGACATATGAAGGTGGTACAAGCATCTATATAATAATATGCTAGGACTCTGACCTCCTGGCTTCATCAGCAGGTGAAGGGAAGTTAATCTGATCCAAAAATACACTGACTGAGAGAAAAGGTAAGGATTAGAATCAGCTCTAATTTGAGGGATGCTTGAAAACCATTCTGGTCTCTTTCGTTTCCCATTGGGATCTACCTCCACAATCATTCTACCTATATGAAACAAGCTGGTTTCATACAGTTGGACTTTGGGCCTTTTCCACCTAACAGCCAGGCTAAAACATTTCCAAGCATGACTTCATAGATAGCAAGGTAATGAGAATCAATATGGTTTGTTCCTAACATCATATATATAAAATGCTATCTGTGTTCTATTGTGGCAAATTAACTTCATTAGACAGCCTTATTAGTAGTAAGAAGCGAAGAAGCATCTCTCTCATATTCAGGGAGACCAGAAAAAAAAAATTACAGCTAGTCCTCGACTGTTCACTTAGCAACCATTGGAAGTTAGGAAAAGACCCCCAAAAGCTATGGTGGCTGGAGAATTCTGGGAGTTGAAGTCCATACATCTTCAAGTTGCCAGATTGATAATAACTGATAAAAGGCATGCACAGGTTTGTTGGTTTCTATTCTTTGGGAGGTATATAATGAGGTAAAATTTAAGGTTGATGAATTGCCATCATCATTTCATGAAATTTTAAACCAGATAAAGACCCACAAAAATGGATTTTAACTATCCTACTGGGTAGATGCTTGCAAAAACATCTTGTCAGATATAATTCATCCTTTCCAGTTGGGGTTTATCCATAATTTTCAGACATCAAATAATTTGTATACATTAAGTGACATACTACATATAGTCAAGGATAAAATGGATTCTTCTGCATTAGTATCTTTAGATGCAGAAAAAGCCTTTGGATTATTTTTTTAAAGCAAGTGATGATTAGATATGGCTTTCCATGGGACTTTGTCAGTGATTGAGTTATTATTTGCAACCTTGCACCAGAGTTATAACAATATAAAGTCACTTTTCAGCCACAACATCCTTTTTTGAATCAGGACCTCCACCCATTATTACAAATACAGTATTCATATATTTTTAGCTGATGGCATATTACACTTGCTGATTGAAATTCAATACTTTCGTGAGTTCAGCTCCTTTAGTCTTCCTATATATCTTTTCCTATGAAACTTTTCTGAATGGTCAAAATTCTTTTTGAGACAACATACAACCCAACAGAAAGTCTTATTGCCATACATGGACATCCTTAAGATAATTGAAAGAGCAATAACATTCTCCCCATTTTGGAAACAATTCTATTTGATAGAACCTGAATTATTTACGCTGGTATCAAGTTATTGATTAATGTTTGTCCCCTATAACGGTCCTCTCTACCCAATCTTTATCCTTATACTTTTCTCCCAACAGCTCTATCCAGTGAATAATTTTGTGTGCACGATCTATGCAGAAATAGGTAACACATGGATCTACAGTTGTTGAATTCCAGCTTCTTGGCCACAATGACTAATAATGAAACATGAAACTTAACAATTCAGTAGCATTTGGAGATCACAAAATGCTTATCACTGTTCAACAGAGTTGCAATTCCATGTCATTTAGCATTGTAGAAATATTGACCTCCTCATCCAGATTAGTCTGACCAACATGGCTTCAGAATGGTAGCCTTTTAATTCAACAGCAATTATTATATTGACTTTTTATACCTTAATGCTCCCTTCCAGATTAGAAGAAGATTTAAATTAGCATTGCCAAAACAGAAATGGGAGAAGGCACTTTTCAGAAACAAAAGATCTCTATATTAGCTGAATGCATTGTTCCTGCACTTTTAGGAAATTCATTCTTCTGAATAGTTAGACTTTTCTCTTGCCTATCAAGTTGGATTAAAGTATAGAAAAAGAACAAATCTTGCCCAAAAAAGCAATTATACAATTATTAGAGTAAATCTGCATGTTTGCTACTGTGACTTGGGAAATAAGATTGGCAAATTTTATTGTCAGTATTCTAGTGAATGCTATTGTCAGAATTTCTCAAACAACGGAAGCTTAATTGTGCAATTCCATGAATTACTCTAAACACAGCCAACTGCAGCTCAAATCTGTATGCCATTTATCTTGCTGTCTCTGTGCTTGTATATGGAACAGTATGCATGGCCATACAAAGATTTTATGTACAGCCCTGATTCTTGGATTTATAATGCTGCCTGCTTGTTTTGAATAGGAAACAGGAGATCCAGCTGCAGAAAGTACAGTATATACATAATGCTCAGTGTTTGGAATCACTGCAAAAGTTTTATAGCTGCCTTGGCAGGGAACATCTCAAACATGTAAGGCCATGGAATTTTTGTTTTAAAAATAAATCAAAATTCACATCTTCCTTGTAATGTGGTCAAGATAGCCAGTGGATTCAGATAAATTCATTCATACATTTTAATTCATGTGGTGCATTTCTTTAGGAGGGAAATCTATAAACCTGTCCATGGATATGTTCCTCAATCATATACAACTGAAATAGCTTTCTTGTTAAAAAAGAAAAGAAAAGTAAGAAATAAAAGAGGTCTGTTTCCCTGACAAGGCACTTGTAGGGAAAAAAAATCTGTTCCAAGAATTCATCTGTATTTTCATCCAAGATGATCCTGTGCAATCTAAAGCCAACTTTGCTCAAAGCAGCGTTTGCATCTCAAAAATCATCCCTGAACCTTTGGCCCACTTTGAAATCTTCTTCCTATGATAGCTTTCTTTTCTTTTTTTCCTCTTTTTTTCTTTTTAAAAAAACCTCTCTTTTTTATAAAAACAATTCAGTCTGCACATTTTGAAACCCCGATATAGCTTTCCTGACTAGGCTGTTAATGGCAGCCACAGGCTCGGACCACCATGTTTCTGTATTTCTTCAAAATGACATTGGAACTGTCGTCGAAGTAGAGAACAGAAATGGCGTTGAGTTGTGTTGGGGCACAGCAAGGCTTCGGCACGGTATCGGGGTTTATAAAGTGAACCTGGAGGCAAATAAAGTTACGAGACATCAGGATATTTACAAGAATTTAAGCTGAATATTAAATACAAATACAACACAACAGCACATCAGTTGGGCTACCAGAGAGACTGTAGGAATCCAGAAAACCATTAGATGGCAGGAAAGACACTGAAAATGATTAACACCTTGCTGCCATCTAGTGGTCATTTGAGTTTTGCACCCTGAAATGTGATTTTCCAGAAAAGGACTATGGTTCTTTTCCCTCCATAACTGCTTCCCTGTTTCTACCACTTATACTTGAAAGACCTGCTTTTCTACAAATTTGGTGATCCCTGTGCAAGAATTAACAAGGCATTTTTGAACTTTGTATTGAGCAAGCTCTGGGTACTAGACACTGAAAGGAACAGGGTTTTTGAACAAAGTTACCACTGAGTTCTATCAAAATTGAAGACAGGAGATCTGACACTTTGACTTCTGTACTGAGAAGACTATGATTACTAGACATAGAAGAAACAGGTCTTGCAGATCAACCAGAGTTGTTACATAAGGAAGTCATAAAAGGGCAGTGAGCAAGAAGTATGAGGATAAAAGGCTTTCTGGTAAATGTTTAGGGATAATATTATTTGCAATATATGTGTATGTTCGTGGATATTGTGGGTATGTGGTCTATGCACACAACTCACACCCCATTATCATTAATGCAATTCCTACAGACATAGAAAACACATGTCTCTGTGAATTTGTGACTGTTCTTTACATATTCTTCCTAGTCTTGGGAACTGGTGATATGAATAAATTATTTATATGAATACAATAATCATTTTCTTCCACTTTTTCCTCCTTTCTCTCCTCCTCTCTTTTGTGGGGAAAGTTTTCATTGGATCATTTCATAGCCAGGACTGGGTTTTCTCAAATATCTGAATTATTTTCCTAGTACTTTTCAAATTCTCATTCTTAGTGAAAATATAGTTAAAAAGATAAAATAATTCATTTTTCATTTTTATAGTGATTTTTAAATACATATAAACACATGTTAATTGGTTAAGCTTCACATTCTCCCACCCTGTCAATGTTTCCTCCCATTATTCAACTAGAAGATCCAGTTTTGGCACCTATTATTACCAACACTTGATTTCCTCTGATTGCATGGCAACTTTGGGTGTTGCCCAAAGAAGACAGGTTACCATTATCAAAGTAGCTGAACTGGCTATTCCTGAACTGTCAATGTAGCTGCAAGTTCTTTACTTGTAGTGTCAATTAATAATTAGATCTAGTTTATAATCTTGGGGTAATTCAATATCCTCTCCCATGTATGGAATTTTAGCTCCTGATAATCTGTGATGATGGAAAACATTGCTCAAAATTTTCTTATGTCAAGTTTTTTGAGGAAATATGAGAAGTATATTGCTATGAGAAAAATGTGTCTAGTAGATATGTTTGCTTAGCGTGAATAAAAGCAGTAATCATAGGCGAGAGGAGGAGAGGACAGAAACTGCCATCCTATCTAAAAACGGCAAATTGTGGATATATGATTTAAACTTGATGATGTTACCTAGTTTGGTAATGAAAGGTCTACAAGCAAACACCAAGCTCAGAGAGCACCAAGAACTCTAAAGAGTTCACCAAATACCATCCACCTTGGTATCAGACAAATTACCAAACTGAAGATATAAGAAATGCTAATGTGTACTTAATGATTATTTTATTTTCCTGAAATCCATATAGTTCACCATTCTTGTAATTTCTCTTTTCATTGAATGACACAGATCAGGCTACAGAATTGTTACAAAAGACATTTAAGATAAACTTACCAGTGTCTGTACAATAGCATGATTTGTTGCATTCATGTAAGAGTTCAATGGAAAAGCACATTCCCCTTCGCAGTAATAAGCAGCATAACCTTCTGGAGCGATGATCCAGTCCTGGATTAGATGAGGCAGAGATGGAGAGGACTTAATGTGCTAAACAACATCATTTCCACCTCCCAAAAAATATTGAAATCATCTGTATGCATATAGGACATTCACTTAAATGGGGATTTGAAACTGAATTGGTTATATAATTTTGTTTTTATTTCAATTTATTTCTGTAGGTTGATTCCCTCCTCTCCCCCCCTCCCCCCGTGTTTCTCTTTTACAAGTTGCAATAAAAGAATGATGATAAAAACGATGGAGGTTAGGGGAGGTTTACTTTAGCTTAAAACATGCTTAGGGATTATCTAGGCCTAAATTAATGTCTCTGGTCTGTGCTATCATTTAAAGATCAAAGAGAGGGTTAGAAAAGCTTAACCTTCATTTCCTGCCACAGGCACATTAATTTATCCCTAGACCCAGTACAAGGGTATCAACCCCAATGGGGTTGCTGTGGATTTTTTTTTCATTTCCCCGAAAGCAGCTGCTGTAACTTTAATTGCTTCCCCTAATGCTGAACGGGGAATTCTGGGAGTTGAAGTCCACACCTCTTAAAGTTGCTGAGGTAGAGAAACATTGGATTAGAATGACTTTTTTTTTTTTTACTTCTGGTGTGTTTTTTGTTTTTTTGGTTAAACTATTATTAGATTTGTATCTACTCCTTATAGTGGTTAAGATACCAGGATAGGAACTGGGAGACTGTGAGTTCTAGTTCCATCTTAGGCATGAGAGGCCACCTGGTTGACTTTGAGCCAATCCCTTTCTCTCAGCCCTACCAACTTAAAGGTGGCTTTAAAATTACTGATTATTTTGGTTTATAAATAAATTAAAAATTCTGACATCACTTCTGCCTTTAGAATATTCTACACCCCAGAAACAAGGTAGACCCCCCTGGCATGGCATTTTTAAAAAAATCTGTACCAACTGAGGTTCGCAAAGGAACACACAACTTTGGTATTGTTCAAAGAAAACCAACTGAGAATCTCCATAGACACACAGCTTTGATGTTGATCAGTGCCTCGAAGGCCCTTCCTCTAGCTTTTAACTTTAATTATTTTATTCCCATTTAAACTACCCCCTATTGGAATATAACACACATGTTTTGTATGCTATAATTGTACACCACTCAGAGTGGCTCTGCGAGCGAGATAAATAGATAAATAAATTAGTGGAACTGAATCTATTACCGTGTTTCCCTGAAAATAAAACCTGGTCTTATTATCTTTTGAGCCCCAAAATAAGTACTAGGACTTATTTTTTTGGGGGGGTGTTATTTCTCCCTCATGTACGGGAGGCCCAATTCTTCTCTTGCTCTTGGGGAGGTGGGGCAGGAGGCCAAGTGACATAGCAGTGCAGCTGCCATGAGAAGCTGCCGCCGTGGAGCTACCCCACATGCCCTGCATCGGCTTACTTCAGGGCTATTGCAGCCAGGTCATCCATGTCCCAACACCTGCCTTTGCTCGTACCAGTTCACCACTCAGCTTCCTGCTCTGTTGTGACTGCAAGCAAGCAGAAGAACTGGGCTGGTGGCCATGTGGGCTCCTGCTGCACATAGTTGGTGGTGGTTTTGCCGCCGTGAGGCAGGTGTCAGAGTGTGGATGACCTGGCTGCAGGGTCCCTGAGGTAAGCCAGTGTGGGACACATGGCGCAGCTCCACCACCACCCTGAATCGCCTCGTGTCTGCGGCACAGCAAGCAACCAGACAAAACGGACAGGTGGCTGGCCAGTTGCGCAGGCTCTTAAGTAGGGCTTATTTTTTGGGGGGGGAGGAGTAGGGCTTATATTAGGCACACATGTAAAAGACATGCTAGGGATTATTTTGGGGGAAACAGGGTATAAGGAAAGAATGTTTGCCCTGGAATTATTTGCAAGTGACATGGAAACCTGCATGATCTTAACAAACCAAAACAGGTTTGGCATTTGCTTTCCTATAAGTGGGCATAATAGGAAAAGGAATTTCCTCACGTTACACACTTGAGAATAAATAGGCTTAAAGCACAATGGGGATCTCTAATTCCAAGCAAAAAAAAAAAAGGAGCATTACCTGCCAGCCAAGATCCCTGAAACTGACATAGAGTTCATGCTTCTTGCAAGCTTGCCTCTGATCATTGCTGCTGTTTTCTGAGTTGGAGAGCATTGGGCAGAAAAAGAAGCAAAGCCAAGTTAGACCAACTGTTTCACAGCAATCAATCTGGCAATTGCATTAATAATGCAGAGACTAGCAAAGGGAATGTAGAAATTTTTTTTTCTAAAATAATGACAATATCTATAAACAGTGTAATAAAATTTCATGCAACCTTAGAAGGATTTATGTATCTCTCAGCCCTCCCCACCCCACCGGGTTACTGTTGGGGGGAAAGTCAGAGGAGGAAGGAGTATTAGGTATGTTCACCATCTTCAGTTATTTACAAAAATAATAAATGTGGGATATAAATAAATAAAGCGTTAAAAAGGATGCAAAAAAAAAAAATCCATAAAAGCTGTATATTAATGGTTCTTTAATATTCTTCCAACACATTAACGTATTGATCTGAATTCTATAAACATTTAAACAACAGGTGTAGTAGAAAGGTGAAAAGAGTTTGAAGAAAATTTGAGAAAGCATAGAATCTCTACACTGCAGCACAGGTGCAATTTCTAATAATTCCTATAACTTCCTTCCTTTCTTCCCTCCCTCCCTTCTCCCACCTCTCCCTCCCTCCTTTCCTTTCTTCCTTCCTTCTTTCGTTCCTCCCTCTTCCCTTTCTTCCCTTTCTTCCCAAGCACAAAATTGTGGTGATGACCAATCATAAAACTGCCATACACTGAAAACCGAGACTGGTAAAGTTCCCTCATAGAAGTGTGACTGGGTATATATTCTATAGCTTTCTCTCCATAATACAGACATTGTCTGTATCAGGGGCCTTCAACCTTGGCAGCTTGAGGACATGTGGACTTCAACTCCCAGAATTCCTCAGTCAGCCATGTTGGCTGGGGAATTCTGGAAGTTGAAGTCCACAAACCTTAAAGTTGTTAAGGTTGGAGACCAGGGATAGGATCCGACCGGTATAACTACCGGTTCTGTTGCTCTGCATCACACATACATGCGCGAGTTGCGCAAGTGCAATTTACGACCTGCTGAGCTGCCCGGATAACTAAGCAGCACTGCATGCAGGTGTGCAGCGGTTGAAAAAAACTCTTTTTTCCTGCTTTTTCAACCACAGCTGTGCTGCCCAAAGCAGCTGAGGTTGAAAAAGCAGGAAATAAAGGACAGGCAAGAGCCTGGATGGGCGGGCGGGCCAAAACAGCAGCAGACATAGAACCAATTTTATGTCTGCTGCTCTTCAGAGCAACCGATTCTACAGAGGTGGACAGAACCAGGGGTGGGATTCTACCAGTTCATACCTATTCTCTAGAACAGGTTGTTAACATTCTAAGCAGTTCAAAGAACTGGTTGTTAGAAGTTACTGGCCTAATCCTGTAAGGAAGGCAGGAAGGAAACATTCTGGTGTTACTTACAGAAACTGCCTCTCCATTAACCCTTATTACATTCTTGGCAGAACTAGACTTCCTGTCTCAGGAACTTCTCTGGAGATTTTTTCCTTCCTTTGCTGGTACTTTGCTTGTGTGGAGTGACCATTCAAAGTTACAATGGGACTGAAAAAAGTGGCTTATGACCATTTTGCACACTTATGACTGTTGCAACATCCCCATAGTCATGAGAGGCCAGGCGAGGAGATGCGTGCCTCGATGTGAGTGATATAGAGTTGACCACACCCAGCCAATAACATGACCACCAAGCCATGTCAACCCAGTCACATGACCACTAAGCCACACCCACCACCTAAACCACACCCACAGAACTGGTTGTTAAAAATTTTGAATCCCACCCCTGGACAGAACCAGTAGAATCCCACCCCTGTTGGAGACCCCTGGTCTATATTATTGTTGCAATACTGTGTGACAATAAAAATTCAGCCCCTTGGTCTACTTTTCCAAATCTCATACCTGAGGAGCCCAGGATTTAGTCCTTAGCTGTAAGAAAGTGACCTCCAGATGAAACATTGGGAGCAAGATACATCTTTTCTAGAGTGAACACTCAAAGCAACATCCCTATTTTGTCTTGAATTCAAAGGGTTATTTTGATTCAGATCTAGAATGCTCAAAATGGCTGTTCAGACCTAAGAATCTTTTACACACTGCAACTGCGCAATGAAGTTCATTGTGTTTGATAACTAGCTGGTTGCAGAGAAGCATTTTTGCAGGCTTCTCAACATCTAAGCATGTTCACAGCAGAAAAAGCAACACTCAGATTTTGTTTTTTCCCAGCTAAGACAAAAACAATTTAGGAAGGAGACAAAAGTACCAGAAACAACTTTATTTTCTTAACTTAATCCCCAAGATTAATTTTGTGGAAATCACAAACCTAATGTTTGCGTACCTCCAAGATTTGACACTCGAAAGGTTTCTTGATTTTTAGGTGCCTTTGAACGGTTTTGGTTCCGCTGTTTGCCTCCTGCAGAACGGATGCTTCGGAGACGTAATTCAGTAGCTTTGAAAAAGGCCACCGTAAATGGCTGCTTGTTTTGTGGGCCATGCCTTCCAATGAGACCAGCAAACTTGGGATTAATGCTTTGCCCTAAGTGGAAAGAGAAAGAAGAGGAGAGTGGCAAATTAGTTTTGCAGGTGAATGTTGCCTATTTTCCATACAAGATTTCATACAAGAAATAGCTCAATTGAAAAAAATCATTTTCCATTTTGAAATTTGCCATTCCTGTAGCAATTACCTCTATTGAAAGCTATGTTACTCCAGGCCAACTTCAATTTTAATTTCTCCTATTCTTTGGGTTTTTTTAAAAAAACAAGTGTGATGGGGGAAGTTTCTTGAGTTCAACCATTTATAATTTAATGTGCTCCTGTTTTTTTTAAAAAAGGAGACATAAAACTAAGTCCAACAGAACACTACATTCTCCTTGGAAAGCTATTAGTTGAAAATAAAAATGTCCTAAAATAAAAGCTGGTGTGTTGCCAGGAAACATCCATTTGAGAGGTGGATAGAAAAAGCCTTTTCTTATTAAAAGACGTCAAAATAATTTTTTTAAGTGTTATGTCAACATAGATGATTTTGAGGACTACTGCAACAGTCTTTACGTGGGGCTACTTTGAAAGCCACTTTAATGCTGCAGTTGGCTCAGAATATAGTGCTCCATTTGCTGGTTAGTGCACCTACATTAATGGCCATGACACATGTTACAAATATGTTTCTGGGTACAATTCACACTGCAGGTTTCATCCTATGAAGTCCTTGAGGCTCAGCTCCAAGTATTATTGGGATCTGTCCAATATGAGTATCCCAGAAGAAGCTGCTAATGGTTGTCCATTTTTGGGGAGTAAAGGTGAGGCCTGAAGATCTGTGATGGCTACTGATCATGGAACAACCTCAGCTTGGAAGCTAGATTAGACCCCTGTCTAGTAGCCTTTCATAGATTGGTGCAAGTGGAGTGTATTGAGGGACTTAGGATTTATTAAAAATCCGACAGGTCTCTTAAGTCTATCTTAATAGTCAGGCAAATGGATGTTGGACAGGATACATGAATGCTCTACACGTTTTAGAGATTTAGCCCCCAAGTTAGTAGCGTGAGGGATCCTATCAGCACTTTATGAGACACTTCCAAAATCCCACCATCATTTAACTGACCAAGATGGAAGACCAGAAAACTGTCTGATTTTTCAGAGGAAATTTATTCATACCACTTCCAAATAATACCAGCATCCAATGGTTTTCTAAGGCATGCTGTGGTCACCAGAAATATGGCAATTGTTTAGCTCCCTAGCATACTCATTTAGTCAATAATGCTTATGATATCAGTAATATTTAATCTGTTTAGTTGTTCAGTAATGCTGGGCCAAATCGTTCATTTTGAAATACTGGAAAGTAAAGATTTGGAAACATTTGACAGAAGATTTAGCAGCCACTGTTTTCTTTCTTAAACAGTACTTTATAGATAATTTAAGAAATAGATTTAATTTAATTTAATAAATCTTTTCAGTTAGTGGTCCACAACCTTTGCAGCTTGGTGGCTCGGTTGTGGGGGAGAGAGGGGAACCGGGCCACACAAGCAGTGGACTGACGCACTTGCCTGCACACCAGCTCACCATTCATGTGAGCATAGCTACATGTGTGCATGTGCACCGGTCCAGGTCTCATGCAGCCCGATTCCAAATAAGCCATGGCCCGGTAGTGGGCTGTGGCCCAGGGGTTGGGGAGCCCTGTTTTAAGTTAAAAAAAAGAAAGCTCTCATTCCTATCAGTAGTAACTCCCTATTTTGGATTCTAATCTCATTATAGTGGAAGTTCCTTCGCAGTCACTCTGATGAGTTCTCATGAAGACTTTAGAGAAGAAGATAGTTGTATTAACTTTAAAGCAATACCCTGCATTCAGCTGAAAAGATGCAAATATGCTTTAGACTAGCTATGGCCTCTGAGTCTACATTCATTGAACATTTCCTTAGCTATGGAGGCTGGTAAACTGTGCGGGATTTACTGCCAAACATGTATGTCTAGAATTAAGCTACATAAAGAGTTTTCTTCAAATTGCCACAGTAATGAGACAAACAGGATATGAACCAGTATGTAAGAAATCAAGTTAACTTTACAAAGTCAGCTATTGCGCCAATATAATGTCAGGAAGGAAAGCAGATAACAGAATACCCGAGGCTAATGGATTACTTTAGCCTTTCTTGCATTGCTTCATTTAACCAAACTTTCTAAGAATAAACAAAAACTCACTAAAATTAGCTCTTTCTCCTCTTTCTTTCTTTCTTTCTTTCTTTCTTTCTTTCTTTCTTTCCTTTCTTTCTTTCCTTCCTTCCTTCCTTCCTTCCTTCCTTCCTTCCTTCCTTCCTTCCTTCCTTCCTTCTGCCATTGTTCCTTCCTTCCTTCTATCTACCATTGTTGGATTTAATTATCAAAGAATAGAAATTGTGATCTATATACTATGTCTATAACCTAACCTGGGTGGAACAGTGCATTATAGGCCAACAATTTTTGAATCAATTTAACTCAATTAGGCTAACTTAAGAATGTGTCCAAAATCCAGAACACATGACTCCCATGGAATTGAAATTTGGAAAAAGCTGCAGTGCTGATGTACTGCCATCCAGAAGTTCAACAGACCACTTCCATCCTAGCTTTCTGGAGGCTGGGTAGATCAATCCCACCAATGGCTGTCAAAGGTAGTCAACTATGAGTAAGCTAGCAGGAAGTCAGAAATCATTCTCATTCTCATTGATTTTCTGCCCTGTTTCCCTGTTTAATGTATCTGAAATGTTGACCAAATAGATCACGGTTGTCTAGTTCCTATTTAATGTGAGCTTATGTTTCAGATAGAACTTCAAAATGTCTTCAAAACCATTCCATCTAAACTGAAATCTCCATGGGGTGAATGAAATCGCCCTGAGTCCCTTTTTGGGAGAGGGGGCGGTATAAAAATTCAATAAATAAATAAATAAATAAGTGACACCATGTCTAAATACAACTGGTAATTGTCCCAAGCACAAATTGTAAAAGATTTGCCAAAATGTTGTTTTCTGATACTCACCATCTATACTCTCCACTGACAGCTGCAGGCCAAGATTGTGCTGTGGATTTACCACCCAGTGATTACTAGTTGCTGTAATATCAAATACTAGCCAACCTTCTTCTTCAGCCCAAATTGTACGAGTATCAAGTAAGAATAAATCTGAATCCCTAGAGACAAAATAAAAGGAAAATGGGAGATAACATCTTTCAAAATTTCTAGAATTAAAATTAAGATTTGTGTGTGTGTGTTTATGTGTGTGTGTGGTTCAGTGGTTAAAGATATTAAACTTGTCAGCTGGGGAGCTGACAGCCCAAGTTTGAGATGTGAGCATAACGCAATGGGATGAGCTCCCGTTCCTTGCTCCAACTCCTGCCCACCTAGTAGTTTGAAAGCATGCAAATGCAAGTAGATCAATAGGTACCTCTTTGGTGTGATGGTAAAAGCATTTGAGCACCTTTGGCATATAGCTATGCTGGCTGCATGACCATGGAAATTATCTTTGAACAATATTGGTTCCCTCAGTCAAGAAATGGAGATGAGCACTGTGCTTAACAGTCGGACATGACTGACAGGGAAAACTGTATATACATACATACATACATACATGCATACATTTTAAAGAACAAACATGCTTAGATCATAATGTGTGCTACAGTGTAAAGAATTTTGCTTAAAAATACCATTTTCAATGAACTGGAACCATAATGCAGAAAATGTAATTAATAATTTGTCTAAATGTAATACTACGAACAATCTATTGAATATGAGTCCCTCCCCTCCAATATTTTCAGTTCAAGTTATTTTGGCTATTGAACAAATATCATGAATTTATAGAATAAGCACAAACAGCCCTTGTTTAAGTTTTATTCTACTAAATATAAAACTGTCTATACAAAATTCTGAAAGCCAGGTTGGAATAATGGTTTAAGTGTGTAAAACATTCATGAAGGAGTCTGAGGGAGATCAACTTCAGTGGCATCCAACTTTTCTTTCCTAGGATCCGGGGAATTTTGACTAAGATTCTCAAGCCATTATGAGTAGAATTTTCTTTGCCTTTGCCTGTGTTTCAGATGGATGGATATGGATGGACAAAGTGACAGATGTTAGAATTTCCTATGTCACTCTTTGTCCACTGAAGCCAATGGCCAAAAGTGTGGAGAAACCCACAAATCCTAAAATAAATACTGGGTTATACACTTCAGCTGTTTTGAATGAAGATATCATCCCATCAATCCTTTCTCAATTCTATGGATTATATCATATAGCATGTCATAGCATGTCATATCATATCATACTTCTGTGTCCTTTTTCATGGAGTGTGGTGACCCATATGGTATTCTAGAGCTTAATAGTATCCTTAATTCCCACCCCAGACAAACTGTACATTCCTCATACAATCCCATTTATAGTTAATATAGGCCACTTGGAAGTTGTAACGGTTTGTGCAAGGTTGATAATTGGATACACCAACACACCAGCTTCATTTACTGACTTGCATACATCACCTTGCCAAACATCCTGTGAACACATCTGCATAGATATTTGCGTAAATTACTTTGTGTGTGTTCCAGCTGAAGCAAAGATAAGCCCATCTGTGTGGTTAGGAAAATCTTAGGGCATTACTATCCATAGAATGACAGTACAGGGTTTTATAGATAAAAGAAGCACTAAGCCACAAAGCATACTCATTTTTTAAAAAGGCAGAGGTGTGGAATTAACATTCAACAAAGGACTAGAGCAACCTCAAGAGTAAGCACAAAGATCAAGCAAGAATATCATGAGGTCTGAGACAGAAGCAATATCTAGGTTACTTCTTTCTAATCTGGGAACTTACGTATGCGAGTTGCTTCCTTGAACAGGGCAATCTCTGGATCATCTACAACAAACCTAAAGACTCCCGTCTGGGATTGCCACAAGACCAGATGAAGGAGAACACACAACACAATGGTAAGCACTTTCTCTTGCAAGTTTTCAACAACAGGAATATATTAAACAAATTCAGCTGTGATCAACGGGTTACCCATTCAAAATTAAGTCTGGGTGAAGTGTTACTAAATTCAACTGAGTTTTCCTAAACCGGCTGGTAAGCTCTCTCATTTCAGCCTTTTAAATAGAATAGAATAGAATAGAATAGAATAGAATAGAATAGAATAGAGTAGAATATAATTCTTTATTGGCCAAGTGTGATTGGACACACAAGGAATTTGTCTTGGCGCAAATGCTCTTAGTATACATAAAAGAAAAGATACATTCATCAAGAGTCAAGAATCATAAGATACAACACTTAATAATAGTCATAGGGTACAATAAGCAATCAAATCATACTAGGAAACAGTTACAGTCATACAGTAACAAGTGGGAGGGGATGGGTGATAAGGAGTGATGAGAAGGTTAATAGTAATAGTAGTACAGACTGTAAATAGTTGGACAGTGTTGAGGGAATTATTTGTTATGGCGTTTGGGGAAAAACTGTTCTTATGTCTAGTTGTTCTGGTGTGCAGTGCTCTATAGCATCGTTTTGAGGGAAGGAGTTGAAATAGCTTATGTCCAGGATGTGAGGGGGGTCTGAAAATATTTTGACAGCCTTCTTTTTGACTTGTGCAGTATACAGGTCCTCGATGGAAGGGAGGTTGGTAGTAATTGTTTTTTTCTGCAGTCCTAATTATCCTCTGAAGTCTGTGTCTGTCCTGTTGGGTTGCAGATGAAAACTAATGAGGCAATCATCGAGGTTTTATGGGTGTCACACTAATACTCAACCATATGGCAGAGTAGAGGTATTTATATTTTTTGTGCCAGTAAATTTTGAAAGCACTTTACGGGCATTTTCAGAAATTACCAGGCATCATAGATGGAATTTACCAGAAGGCAAACAAATGAGAATATTCCCAATCACTTGCTTTCGTTTTCTTGCATGCTTCTTGCCACTTCTGCTGACCTTGACCTATTCTGGGAAGATCATGTATTGGGTTGCAAACTTATCTTTTTATTTCATAAGAATGTTTCCACAGAATAGGGTATAAAGAGTCAAGAAGCACTCTTGAGACTACAATCTTTAAATGGGGCTACAGACTTAGGGCTTGGCTTTACAGCATGGCATTTTTACATGTGATTTTTAATTAAAAGTAATAAAGCTAAGCACTGAATCTGCGAAACACCAAGAACAGACCCTCTGACATACCGGAGGACCAATATACCGGAGGAATAACGTTTTTATCTCATCAGTTCCATCGGTTTCATGCTGGCCCACCTGAAACCCATCTAAGTATCCAGGTTTCTAGGTGTAATAGAAAGTCCATCGGATTTTTAGAAGAATATTTGGATATGTATGGAAGAGATGAACAATGTCCTATTTTTTTTATAAAAAAGTATACACAATAAATTCTGAAAATATAGAATCAGAAGGTGGAACCCTACATCTACCATAATGAGGTCATTTTATGTACACTGAAAGCATTTACACCGAGACAAATTCCTTGTGTGTCCAATCACACTTGGCCAATAAAAAATTCTATTCTACTCTATTCTATTATCTGGTTATCTTCATGCTTTAACAAATCAAACCCAAAAACATCAGGCATTTTGAACGCCAATTCACCTTCTAACAGCTTCCTGGATTTTAATAGGCAAGGAAGAAAAAGAAATTATCTTCCTTATTCCATTCTGACGATACCACAATGCATCGCTCAATTTGGCAGGAAAGAAACCACTTGAAGAGAAAGCCAAAAGAAAGATACTGCTAGAATGCTGTTCTAATCTTGGGGGAATGATTATTTTCAACTTAATTTGACTTTTGGACAGGTTATAATAATATAAATACACGCAATGATAGTCTGATGGCCTTTTTAAAACAAATGAAGGCCAATTACAGCTGAGTTGCAAAGCAATATATATTTTTTTAAAAGCTATTCTGGATCAGACTAACAATCAGACTGGTTTTCCATATCCTGTGAAGCCTCCAGATACCAAGACATTAATTCCCAGAATTTTCAACTAGTCTAATCATTGTTGATTGCTGTAGTCAGGATGATTACTCTAAATATTTTATAATATTTAAAACTCACTATCCTCTATCAATGACAGGAGGTAGGGCTTGGGAGGATTTGGACTGAAAATGACAACCTGACACACACACACACACCCTCGGTCTGGTGGGTTGTAATCTCTAAAAGCAGCTAAAAGGTTTTCTGGGATCAGGCCCTTTGCTTCAAAACGAAGAAGTAAATGTAATAGAGAAAGAATAGACAAAAGTATCAGGATTGATTTGGTTTTCAAAATTACTTTTAGTGCTATTTTGTTTAGTTGGAAATTCTACTTTTAGTCTTCCTTTTGACTCCCTGCATTGTTATGAGAATGGTACTCTGTGTAGAGGTCACTAGCACCATGAACTAGTTGGGCCTGAGTAAAAGACTTATTTTAAAACTGAGACTTATTTTAGAACTGAGAAAAATAGGTCTCCTGCTCTACTTAATTCAGGTTCCAGCTGAATGAGATCTCTAGGATTATAACATCTGGACAAAAAAATTATGGACAGTCACAAGATGGCAGCAGAGAGAGATGCTTCTGGTCCATGTCATGTATGCAATTCAGATCAAGAACAGGAAATTATAATTTAAGTATCTGCTTTCATATCCAGGCACCCTAGGACTCAGATCTGTCTGTCTTTCTATCTATCTAGGTGTCTACCCATTTTTAGGACTGCCCATCTCCCTCACAACTCTGGATAATTAGGGCAGAGATGCCAAGCTGATCTTTGAAAAGCTTTTGTTACTTTTGTGACATTGATCCTCATATAACAGCCAGCTACCGGAGGGTTTTTTTTTAAGGAGCTGGGAAAATGTCCCAAATCCCCAACTGAAAGATCTTAATGTAGATATTCAAGCAGAAGATAAAGTAATATGATGTAATCAATTTGATCAGCAAATCTGATCAAGATGAAAATACTTAACAATTTAAAAAGTACTTTCCCTAATACAGTCCTAATCCTATCTGTCCTCAATGAATTGCACACTTTTTATCTTTAGCGAACTTTTTCTGCACCTGACAATTGCTTCTCCATTTTCAAAAGAATCCTACTGTAATATAGAAATGTTACATACACCGCAGAATGCATATTCGGGTAATCTGGAAGACAAGGACTAATTCTTGAACCACAGTCTTGATTTAATAAAAAGCATATCTTAAGATCCTAAAATTATAATCTCATGGGGCTTGTGGACAAATCTGAAATTATCAAAGAGACATTTTTATAAATGGCTGCCATGGTTGCTCATTACTTTATAACAATTTTATTATATATGTGAAGCCCAGAAACATTCCTGGAAATGAATTGTGCTTCAGGCTGGCAATCTGCTTTACGGCGTGCTATCATTTCACTCTCTTTTTAAATTAAAATTGTATTTTAGACAAATCAGATAGCATATGCAGCCTCCGGGAGCCCCAAGGTCTGTAAGCAGCATGTGGGAGACCCAAGTGTGGCTGCATCTTAGAAAGACTGATTATGGTTACACCACTTTTCAAGAAAATGTGGCAACTATTTCTGATCATCTCATCCGAGTGCCACCACTAAAACAGTTGTCGGCTGCTAGAGTCTTTCTGAAGATTTATGGTTTTGAGAATATTTTGCATTGCAAATGAAACAAAAGTGTCCTGTATATTCTTAAAATAAATACACACATGAGACAAGGAACTCCATGTCAGCCCTTCAAGACAGGCCACCCTAAGAAACAGACACAAGAAATATTAGAATTTTATTTTATTATAGTGACAGAATCTTAAAGGTTTGGCAGTCTTGTTCTTCCCTCCCTCTTCTATTAAGACTGTCAAGATGGAGCAACTTTGATTTTCTTTCTCATGCTTCCTTGTTTTCCTGGGCTAAATATTTTATTAACAATTGCCGCAGACCTTCTCCAAGGTCATCTATAAGCTTCTCTAGATTTAACAGTAGTTAGTTATAAGGGTAAAAACCCCAATTCTACCCAATCACATCTGGCCTCTTCATAAATTAACTGTAAGGTAACAAGTAAGACCTCTGCATGAATTCTGCTGTCAGACAGAGCAATCTGCTAATTGATCAAGGACATTCTTCCATATTCCTTGGGTGGTCTTTTGAAAATTGGGGCATCAAACTCTCCCTTCCCTTTGACTGAGTCAACTTAGAAACAGACACAAAGCTTTGTGGCTTCTCTACCAATTTGTACCAAGACCTCAATGCTTGTCAGCCAGGCTCTAACGTTGAAATTCATTGGTGAGCTTTCAAATCAAGGATCAATAATAGGAAGCAAGGATGACAAAGCACAACACTCAGCCTTAAATGTTGAGATCTGATGTGGAATTTCCAGGGTTTCATTTGACTTGCTCGATTCGACCATCTTCTCTTACTCACAAACCTACTTCATGAATGTTTACTTTTTGGGGGAATGGGGCAGACTCTTCTTGAAAATTACTACTTGGATTAACCTTATATGGAAAAAAGCTACCCCTCCCCTTTTTTCATTTCAATTCCCTTGTTGAAATGAAGGCATGGCATGGCTCAGAGCAGGCCATGAGTCAGCTATAGAATGCATCTGTTTTCCTGCAGTTACTTAGATTCTTATGTACGCAACAAGCCTGGAGGGAAACCCTCTCAGGAAGAGAGATCAAAGGGAATCATCTTTCCCACACTTATGTGGAACTTTTCTGTCCTGGTATCTTATAATATACTCAGCAGCAATAGTGGATTAGCAGCCTTGGAAGAAGAGTGTCCACTTTATGGGAGTCATTTGAAACTAAATAATTTGTTTGCTTCATCTCCTATTTTTAACCCTAAAATTAACTTGATTTATTGTTTATTCAGGAGACTAAACAAAGACAAATTAATACATTGAATATCTGTCTGCCTGCCTGCCTGCTTGCTTGCCTACTTACTGTGGTGGCACAGTGATTAGAATGCAGTATTGCAGATTAATTTTGCTGACTGCCAGCAGTTCGATTCTCAAGGGCTCGTAAAGCACTGTGAAGTAGTGTCTAAATGCTATGATATCTATTGATTTACAGAAGACTATGTCTTGTTTAGAAGTAAACTGTAGGAAGGTTTGAGTAGCATAGTCTACTCTTACCTCAAAGGATTTCTCTTCGGAGGAAGATTAGAAGCTCCTGAGATATATTCACTATGACCCCCTAAATGGAATAGGCAGCTCCTGTTTACTTAGAGGAGATCCTTCACCTTGTTTCCTGAGACAGCTCTTTTCTTGGGATAAAATCAATAGCAATAGCACTTAGACTTATATACCACTTTACAGCCCTCTCTAATCAGTTTACAGAATCAGCCTATTTCCTCCACCAATTTGGGTCCTCATTGTACCCACCTCAGAAGGATGGAAAGCTGAGTTAACCTTGAGCCTAATAAGATTTGAAGTGCCAAATTGCAGGCAGCCGGCAGGCAGCAGAAGTAGCCTGCAGTACTGCACTCTAACCACTGTGCCACCAGGGCTCAATCATCAATGGGATGATGGGCAGCAAAAGAGATGGTAATAGCTAGGCAAAGGAATACACTGTGGTGTTACCTAGTTTGGTAATGAAACATCTGCAAGAAAACCACCAATGAAGGCAAATATACATGTCCCAGGATAATGTTGCAGGATCCAATCTGGGTCCATCACAAGGACCAGAAGCTTAATCTTCTGAACTTTCAGACTTGTGCTACAGCTGAATGAGGATGGGGTCCAGCATGAATCCAAACGCTTGGAATATTAAGCCTCTGGGTCCTCCTGACGGATCAGATTGAAGGCTGCAAAACCACCAAGCTCAGAGAGCACCAACGTTTTCAAAGGAATGCTCTCTTGAGAAACAGATCGGCATGAGAGTTATTCATCAGTGGCAACTCTACAAAAGCTTCTCTTCTGATCTCCAGTTGAGCATCTTAGTTGCTGATACACTGATGTTGACCTTTGGCCTAGCTTTAGAGTCTGCTTACAGCTAGACCTTTTGTTTGAACTCCTGAATGAACTTTCGATTGCTTACTGGCTCTGATATAAGTAACTGATCTGAAAACCTGACCGGGTTACAGAACAGACTCAACAAATAGCTAAAGTTTCCATCCATATTTTACAGGCCACCAACCACATCATTATTAAAATGTCTTACAGGCATTGCAACACTTCAAGTAAACAGAATCTTAGAATCAGATGGGATTGTTGTTTTCAGCAAGTCTAGAGAAAAGAAGGGCGGAAATGATAGCAGTATTCCAGTATTTGAGGGGCTGACACAAAGAGGAGGGGGTCAACTTATTTTCCAAAGCACCAGAAGGCAAGACAAGAAACAACGGATGGAAACTAATCAAGGAGAGAAGCAACCTGGAATTAAGGAGAAACTTCCTAACAATGAGGACAATTAACCAGTGGAACAGCTTGCCTTCAGAAGTTGTGGGTGCTTCATCACTGGAGGTTTTTCCAGCTGGACAACCATTTGTCTGAAATGGTATAGGGTCTCTTGCTTGAGCAGGGGGTTGGATTAGAAGACCTCCAAGGTCCCTTCCAACTCTATTCTGATTGACTCCTCAGTGTGGGACACATTGACAGATCCTCTGCTCAAACAGTGACAGCGAGTCTACCACCTATCTGGATAATTGATTCCACTATCCAGTATCCAGTGCTCTGTTATTATTTTCTAACTTTCAACTGGAATTTGCTTTCCTATATTTAAATCTATCTTTGGAATGTCACTGCTAAAGTCCACCATATTAAGCCATCCTCAAGAAGGGTAAGGAATTTCAACATGATTCAGATAGGAGGAGATCCTGCAACTCCGGCCATTTTGATAGGCTGAAAACAAGACCATTCTGAAAGTTTAGCAAAATGGGTCCTGTCTGGCCAGCCATGGAGGAACTCAGTGGAGCTGAAGCAACAGAGCCACCAAGCTGTCTTTTACTCTGATGGAATGGGCCTAATCTTACTACCTATTTCGTAAGCAAGTTCTACATTAATTAAACCAACTGCTCTTCAAAGGCTTACATCTCAATTCTTGATTAGTACTTCAAAGCTAAGTACATTAAATACACAAGTATAGTTGCATTTTAAGGGGGATAATTAAATTGAACAGAAACACCCTCTGGAAGTCAAGCGCTAAAAACAGAGTTTCCATATCATCTCAACAAAGGAAGTTTCAGAAGATCTCTTCACACATTCAGCCCTGAGTCTTTAGATGAGAAGATACTAAATAATAAGCATCATAGACACACTCTCTCTCTCATCTCTCTCTTTCATCTCTTTCTCCCTCCCTCTCTCTCTTTCTCTCCCATCTCTCTCTCCTTCTCATCTCTTCCCCCCTCTTTCTTTCCCTTTCTCCCTCCCTCTCTCTCTTTCCCTCTCCCTCCTTGTTACAGGCACTGCTGAATTATATTTCATTCTACAGTCTCTTAGGTTTCCAGCATCAATTCAAATGAGGTCCTTTTAGTCACTCACCTTCCTGGATGTTCTTGGAGGACCTGGTAAACACTAATTTGGAATGTTTCATTATCAAAACGTTCTCTAATGTAGTCCTTGTAAATTCGAAACTCAGCTGCAGTTACTGCTTCACCCTCGGGGATCCTAGAAAGGTCAAATCGGAACTCGCGACGATGACTGCGCTGATGATAAAACTCTTTGTCATGTTCCACTGCAGAAAGAAAATCAAATTATTGGTTCCAATAATTTTTCAATGACCCATAAAATATCCAACGGCAGAATTAACATCTCTGCATTCACAAAGGAAATGTCTGGTAGAAAAGAGAATGTATCCATGGGATAGGAGGATACTACTACTCACAACACATTTTAAATCTTTGCAGAAACTTTGCGAAGTACTGGCTATTCAAATTAGATGGACATGCCAGATGTTGGGAAGGATCTGTTCACTCTTGCTCCCTGACTTAGAAACCAAGCCAATCCAGTCTGAATTTCAGACTCATAAACCCTAACTAAACTAAAAAATATACAGTACAATATAGTACATAGTACAATATATATGTACAATGTATACAATACAAAGTACAATATAGAGGATGATAAACCAGATATACATTACTGATCATCTCCGGATCTCCTGTAGACTTTAGAATATTGCTATTCCCAACAGTGGGCAGGCAGAAATGGGTTTAATTGGTCCATCTTAGAAAGTTGTTAGTATCCACTCTCACTGAAGTTTCTGGGAGGGCATTTAGCAGGGTGTCAAACTTAAGGCTCAGGGGCCGGATCCAGACCAAGGGGTGCTTAGATCTGGTCCGCAGGGCCACCCTGGAAACAGTGAAGGACTGGCCCATGGTTCCCCTACCAGCAAAGTGGAGCTTGGGAGGACTGTGGGGGGCCCTGCTGAACTCCGTTTTCGCTGACAGAGGGTTGCAGGAGGCTATCGCAGCCGAAAACAGAGCTCAGGAGCCTGTTTTTGCTGGCAGAGAGCTCAGGCCACCACAGGTGCCCCGACATGAGTGACATCAAGCTGGCCACACCCACCCTGGCTACGTCCACCCTGATCAAATACAATCCTGATGTGGCCCACAATGAAATTGAGTTTGACACCCCTGGCATATAGGGTACACCAGCTTTTCTAGTTAGATTTTTTTTTTCAATCACCAGATAGAATGCAAAGGAACTCTAGAATTATTATTATTTTTTATCAACATTGGGAGAGCACTAAAATGAGGCCGAACCACAATTGATGATGGTACCTAACTAGCTGTGTCTGATCTCAAGAAAATTAAATAGGGTTAGCCCTGATTACTTCTTGGAGAAAAGGGATGTGAGACATCTCAAGACTAGAGTGGGAATTGGAAAAAAAACATACTGGAAAAAGGAGGGGAAAGAACACACCACTTCATTTTTTTTTTGCCAAGAAATATTTCTTCAGGCAACTCATGCTTAAACTATGGAATTTGCTTCTAGAAGATATATAGATCATGGCCATTAACACAGATGGCTTTAAAATGTGGTATCACTCCATAAACACTCTTATGTTATTCTCCATAAATTTGTCTCTCAACAGTTGTCCGATGACAGATGAATCATATGTATTTGAAAAAGTAATAGAAACAATAACCAAAGAATTTCAACAATTGCTGTGATTCAAAAACAACCTTTTTCTATAGGAACAGTATTCAAACTCTCTTGCATGGTTCTCCTTGTGCTAGATAACTACCTGACAACAGGCCATGTTGTTTCTAACTGTCCTTTATTTGTGCAATTAATGGATCAGTTATCATAGTTTATTTTTCTGACTGGGTGGGAACTAACTTTCATACTAGCTACTAATCACAAGAGCTATGCATTACCCCCAATTATCATTTCCCTCAGTCTGAACTCAACTTCTGATGACTCATGGATCTCTCCACAACGTTTTCTTAGCAACAGTAAGGAAATCGTTTCCCATTGCTGCTTCTGGGATTACTCAAGGGTAATCTTATTCTCAGGATGATTTCTATTCAGGCCTGATCCTGCTAATATTTTCAGCTCAGACAAGATCAACCAGGTGCTGCCACCTGCTGAGACAATATGGCTCTCCATATAGTTGTTGGAGTGATAATTGAGTGTATTTTCTTGTGAATTTCCACATCAATATTTATTATTATGGTTGGTGGCACAGTCAGCCTGATAGTTAGACTGAATTTGGTATTTTTATCTACCTATCAGGTTCTTCCCAAGGAGTTGGGGATAGGCAGGTGTTAATTGTTCGATAGTGTCAAACATATTGTCGCAGGATGTAAGTTGTTCCAAGGTAAAGCTGCCTTTTGCAATTGACTGGTGGTGATTTTGTCAATATTGGTGCTATTCTAGTGGAGCTTCTGATGTTTTGGGATCGCACCCAAGGCACCAATTACTATTGCTACTATCTTTGCTTTCTTTTGCCACAGTTGTTCTATTTGCTGGTCTTTGTATTTTGTGTTTTTTTTTTCCAGTTCTTTCTCTAAGGTGATGATTATTATTAGTGGAATACAAACAACTGCATCACAATAAGAATACAGTTGTGGTTATACAGTGAGAAAAAAATCTACAAACATTCTTTTTTTTTTTTTAGAATAGAATTCTTTATTGGCCAAGTGTGATTGGACTCACAAGGAATTTGGCTTGGTGTAAATACTCTCAGTATACATAAAAGAAAAGATATGTTTGTCAAGAATCATAAGGTGCAACACTTAATGATAGTCATAGGGTACAATAAGCAATCAAATCATACTAGGAAACAGTCAATATAAATCGTAAAGATACAAGCGATAAAGTTACAGTCATACAGTCACAAGTGGCTGTGTTCCCATCAATAACTGGCAGCCCACTGTTAAAAACCAAGATGCTTGACCAAGTAGGCTTTTAAACTAATCTAATATCGTTATACTGGTAATCTTCAACTTATAACAGTTCATTTCATGACTGTTCAAAGTTACAATGGCAGTAAAGAAAGTGACTTATGACCATTTTTCACTCTTACCACTTTTATAGCATCCCCATGGTCATGTGATCAAAATTTGGACACTTGACAACTGATACACATTTATGATGGTTGCAGTGTCTCATGTGATCAGCTTTTGCAACCCTTTGACAAGCAAAATCAATGGGGTAGCCAGAGTCACTTAACAACCATGTTACTAACTTAACAGCTGCGGTGATTCACTTAACAACTGTGGCAAGAGGGGTCGTAAAATGAGGCAAAATTCACTTAACAAATGTTTCACTTAGCAACAGAAATGTTAGGCTCAATTGTGGTCGTAAGTCGAGGAGTACCTGTATACATCAACCATTTGAAAAGCACTTTTAGACACAGAAGCTGCTACACATTCAGGAATGCATTAACCAACAATTTCTATATTTAAACTGAACATAAAGATGGAACTTGGTCCAATCAGTAGGAGGCTGAACAGCCCTATCATCAAGAAAAGATTGAAATAAGTTTTAGACCAGGGCTGTCACACTCGTAGCCCACGGGCTAGATATGTCACGTGCTGGCCATGCCCACACTCGGTTTAGTAAAGGGAGAAAACATTGTGATAAGTTTGACACCACTGTTTTAGACTGTTAGCTTCATCCAGCATACTAGTAACCCCAGGTACCTGAAAGTAAGTATCACTTAGTGATTTAGGCAAACATGCATTTTTCCTAAATTCTTTTTTTACAGAAATCACTGAGGCACAATCGAAATAGCAGACTTATATACCACTTTACAGCCCTCTCTAAGCAGTTTACAGAGTCAGTATATTGCCCCCAACAATCTAGGTCCTCATTTTACCAACCTCAGAAGGATGGAAAGCTGAGTCAACCTTGAGCAGGTGGGTGCCAAACTGCTGGCAGCCGGCAGTCAGCAGAAGTAGGGTGCATTGCATTCTAACCACTGCACCATCACAACTCTCAGGTAATCAAGTATGGTTGGCTGGACAGTGCACCAATGTAAGGAAAGTATAAAAACAGACATATTTGATGCTTTTTCATCTAGTAAAAGGACAATAGCTAACCGTATGAATGGTGTGACTCATATAACATTGTTCATTGCTTCCCATGATTTTATACTGGTTGATTCAGAAATGAATAATGGTAAACCTGAAGGGCATGTTGATTTTAATATTTTTGTTTCATCTGAAGTTCTCTACGTGGTTTCTCTAATTCCTACCTTACATAAAGGATAATTATCTTTAAAAAATGCATCTATGAGCAATGAATTTGCTCATCAAAACCCAAATCTATGTATCCAAAATAAAATAGGCCACAAGATGTAATCCATAATATTGCAGTTGCCAATCTTTAATGGGTTTTTTTTTTCATTACTCTGTAAGCCTTGCCCAACTTGGTGCCCTCCAACATTTTGGACAAGAAGCAAATCACCCTAATTAGTACAAAAATTGCAGGAGATGGTAGATTTGAACTTCAATACATTTACATGGTATTATTTGTAAAAAAAAACCTGCTATTTACCAACAACCTTCTTTAAATATAGTATATATAAATTCCTCTACACCGCAATAACTGATTATGCTTTCCACAGTAATCATCTCCAGAGGTGGTATTCAGCAGGTTCTGACCCGTTCTGGAGAACCAGTAGTGAAAATTTTGAGTAGTTTGGAGAACCGGAAAATACCACCTCTGACTAGAGATTTTACAGTGTTCTTCCCCTGTCACGCCCACAGAACTGGTAGTAAAACAATTTGAATCTCACCATTGATCATCTCTATTCCTTCTGGGTCCCAAAGATGCTTTTTTTTCCAAGAGGCAACTGGACGTTCTGGTTTTTCTTTGAAGATGTTTCACTTCTCATCCAAGAAGCTTCTTCAGCTCTGACTGGATGATGGGGAATGGAAGTCAGAGCTGAAGAAGCTTCTTAGATGAGAAGCGAAATGTCTTCAAAGAAAAACCAAAAAGTCCAGTTGCCTCTTGGGGAAAAAAGCACCTTTGTGAGAACCATGACTTGGATGATGGAGAATCTCCCTAGACATCCCTTCTGGGTGTTCCAGATTTGAATATAATTATTATCAATTAGGTTTATTAACTATTAAACTTGACTGCTGTGGAATTACTCCTATTCTGAATGCTTAACAACAAAATGCATCACTACACAACCTGATTTTTAAAAATATTTCTATCCAGGCTCTTAATGGCAGAAAGCAATTCTCAACTTTTAACTAACTTGACAATTAGACTGTCACAGGGCACTTTTTCAAGGTACTGCCAAATCTATAATTTAATGATCTGACTTAGAATCTTCCCAGGTATTAGAGTAGAGTAGAGTAGAGTAGAGTAGAGTAGAGTAGAGTAGAGTAGAGTAGAGTAGAATTCTTTATTGGCCAAGTGTGATCAGGCTTTGTCTTGGTGCTAATGCTCTCAGTATAAATAAAAGATACATTCGTCAAGAGTCAAGAATCATCAGGTACGACACTTAATAATAGTCATAGGCTACAATAAGCAATCAAATCATACTAGGAAACAGTCAATAAAAATCGTAAGGATACAAGCGACAAAATTACAGTCATACAGTCACAAGTGGGAGGGGATGGGTGATAAGTGATGGGAAGATTAACAGTAATAGTAGTGCAGACTTTGTAAATAGTTGAACAGTATTGAGGGAATTATTTGTTTAGCAGAGTGATGGCATTCAGGAAAGAACTGTTCTTGTGTCTAGTTGTTCTGGTGTGCAGTGCTCTATAGCATTGTTTTGAGGGTAGGAATTGAAACAGTTTATGTCTGGGATGTGAAGGGTCTGTAAATATTTTCACAGCCCTCTTTTTGACTCGTGCAGTATACAGGTTCTCGATGGAAGGCAGGCTGGTAGCAATTGTTTTTTCTGCAATCCTAATTACTCTCTGAAGTCTGTGTCTGTCTTGTTGTATTGATATCAGACTGAGTGGTCTATGTTACCTGAGATCTCCTTTCAGAAGACAGAGACAAAAATCACTCCAAAACTTTCTTCATTCATTAGGATTTCCTCAAAGATAAAAGGAGTAGTCTGTTTCTAGCTCCAATTCAAGGTGTTTATGACCATTAAGGTGCTACACGGGGCCTGTTTATCTGCAGAAATGTCTTTGTTCAGCCCATCCCACTAGGCTAGGTAGGGAAGGTGTGTTGTGGAATTTAAGATGGGCCCTCACTTCTTGGAAAGGTGAAAAAAAAAATTCTCTGCAGCCTTACTTGGGGCACACAGAGAAGCATACAGAGTTAGCACCTTGAAAGGTCTCTCCCTCCCTTTTAATTAGTTTTTAACATTCAATTTTAATCATCTTTGCCTCTTTTTAAATGTTATATACAGGTAATCCTCAACTTACAACAAATTCTCATCACAGCTGAGTAAAGATCAGAGCACAAGTAGACTAAGTCCTACCATATGCTAGAAGGAAAGGAGAAGTTTTGGGGCGCTGAATCTTTTAACAATGCTTCCAAAATAAGAACCTTTTAATGACTACAGGCAGTCCTTGACTTCCAACAGTTCATTTAGTGACCATTCAAAGTTGCAACAGGACTGAAAAAAGTGACTTATGACGGTTTTTCAGTTATGACTTTTGCAGCAGCCAAAGTCACGTGACCAAAATTCAGGCGCTTGGCAACCGGTTCCTACTTATGACCGTTGCTGTGTCCCAAAGTCATGTGATCACCTTTTTGCGACCTTCTGACAAGCAAAGGCAACAGGAAAGCCAAATTCACTTAAGAACTGGGTAACTAACTTAACTGCAATGATTCACAACAACTGAGGGAAGAAAGGTCGTAAAATGGGGCAGAACTCACTTAACAAATGCCTCACCTGAGAACAGAAATTTTGGGCTTAATTGTGGTCATAAACTGAGGACTACCTGTACTGTTTTAGTTGTACACCGCCAAGAATCTCTCTGAGAGGAAGATGGGCAGATTTAAAATATGGAAAAAAAACAAACTTAGCAAGTCTTTTATCTTAGAATAAAATCCTGGAGATCTGAATCCAGGTCACTAAGTATTCCGGAAGGAATGATATCAACCTTAAGCTTGAATCTTGCTTTTTCCTAATTGCCAGGGAGAAGACATGGACTCTTTTCAGAGAAGACTGAGTTTTAATAGGATTAAAGTAGTTCTGTCTTTTCTTAATGTCCTAGCTCCTTTCCATTTAGCAACTGGCATACCCTTCATTTTATTTTATTTTAATTTATTCATTCATACATCCATCCATCCATTTATTTATTTAGAAAAGGTCTTTTTGATTAGTCTTACCATTGGTCACCAACCTCAGTCTCTTTAAGCGTTAATATGCCTGGTATCAAATCTGGACTACTTGTATATGCTCCTCCATGACAACTTGTTCTTCCTTCCCTCTCCTTTATTTCTCCTGTCTTCCATTAATCCTTTAGTACACACGTACTACCTTCCTCTACTGTCCCATTTTTACACCATATTTTTTGTAATTGTTTCAACGGCTCCTTTTTAAGGAACTCCTACCTCACCTTGGCCTTCTTTCCCTATTAATTTCTCCTGCCATGGAATTCTTATTCTTCTTTTGAGTTTATTAAAAAGTGGTTTCTCGAAACCCAAAACATGAATTTGGTTACACTCAGCTTAAGTTTCTCATCATACTAAGAATTCCAACAGGATCACTTTCTCCACAGCTTTCTCTTTGTCCAGTAAATCAACTTTTCTGGAAACTTTGACCAAGTGTTCCTATTCCCAGCAAAAATAAGCTTTCAACTCACAAGCTCCCACACATTGCATCAAAATAAGATGGTCAACATGTGCTCTCTTTTACACAAGAAGCAGAAATTGAGAGAAATCTCATCCTGAACTTGTCAAAGCAATCCATTTTATGCAACATAGCTGCCTGTTAGTCATTTGTTCTTGGGAGGGGGGTTAATCCAGATGTTCTTTGTCTGAGTTGTATTTGATCACATTTTTCCAAACTTAGCACAATGTTTTGTCACTGAGATGATACAGCTTTCTTCCCATGCCAACATCCAGGCACAATGACCATGACTGGAATATAGTTACATGTCATAGATATAAGGTGAACCTTGTCTGGGCATTATCCCACTCTCACACGTTTGTTTATGTAGTTTCCTAACTACAGTATATTCTAATTGTACTGTTTGAAGTGCATCAGGAAAAAAGCATCAAGACAAACAAGAAAAGAAGAAAGAAAAAATATACTGTTATATTGATTATTGAAGAGAATTGATTGATTCAATTTATATGCCCCCATCTCACTTCCATGTGACCCTGAGCAGGGCGTACTCATTTAGAATTCAAATTAACAATCATAAAATTTAACCGTTAATACCAATTAAAAACAGTTAAAAACTAAACTAAAAGAGAGAGGGAAGAATATAAATGTATGCACAGTGCAAACACTTAACATTCTTCCAATATCATAATTCTAGTATAAAATTACTTATATACACCTCTACTGCTCTCTTCATCATTTGGAAAATTCTAGATTTTAAACTACAGATCTGGATATTATGCCATCCAACTATGAACCACAATTAGTAAGATTATTTCCTGTACTATAATAGCCCTTGTACTGAAGTACTTCATGTTTATGCTTTGATCTCACACATTTTAGTTCTCTGTTGATTTGTTTTAATTATTTAAAGTCTATAGCTATTAAAATGGAAGTGCTCAGATAACAACCATTTTACTTATAGAGAGTCTAGGTTCAAGAAAAGCCAAATGTCACAAAGCAAACAGAAAACACTGGAGAAAACTACTAATTCCAGCAATGATATGTGTCCTTGGAATTCAAACTGTGGCATTTGTTTTATAAACTTTAGGTAACACCCAATGCCTTGAGAAATCAAGAAAATAATAAAATTGTCAACTTCAGTCTTTTCCTCAAGCTTAACGTATTTCAATGAAGTATTCTGAAACTTTTTATCAAATTTGTTGAACCACTCAACTCAACTGTGTACCTGACAATAAGAACAGAAAGTATCTATATTTATGATCCAGCATCACCACAACTGCAGCAATATACATGGATGATTCCCAGTCTGCTTAATAAATTCTAGTTGCCCATTTCCATCACTCTGAACATGAATAATCACCTGTATGGAAAAAGTATGATAAGTGAAATTTCATTTATTCTTTCAAATGGTTATTACACTAGCTGTCCTCTTTTTCAAGCAAGGTGAGCAAGATTATATGCTGTCCTAAAAGAATCCTGATGAAATTCATTAAGGATATGTTCATAACTATTGTTTTTTTTTTCTTCAGAATGTCTGCCCTTAGAGTAGAATTTACATTACTGTCTAAGTCGTATTTTCAAGTTATTAATGAGTCCACAGCAGGTGGCAGCAACTGGTCAATTGTTTCTGTCTTGATTGAGAACCTAAGCAGGATCTCTGCCTAGTTGGTACTGGATGGATGACATAAAATATGAAGGCTGTTGACTAGAATAGGAATTTAAAATCCTGAAAAAGTTCATTGCAAAACTACTTCCTTACTGTTGCCAAGAAAACTGCACAGTGTCAAGTTCAACCTGAAGGACATGACTTTACTAGATGCAGCTTTAAAAAAGCCAATCATTTATTGAAATGATGCAACCATCTGCCTGAATGTGATGGTGTAAATAGTATTAAAAGGAAAAATAGCTTAGACTTGAGAAAATATTTTCATTAATAATTCTCTTCCTCCCTTCCTCAGCTCAGATTTACTGTTCCAAGAAAGTCCATGATCCAGCCTTGACTGCAACACTCAGAAGTATGCATGAGAAATCTCTTTATCAACCTTTTGCCAGCTTTCTCATCTGCTAAGGCAGCAGTCCCTATTTATGGGCTGGGCTGGAAGAATTCATTATTAAACCCTTTGAAGATTAAATGAGCTGTGTATTATGCAAAAGCATATTCAAAGTGAAATGACCTAACAAGGAAAAATAAATGAATATCCCAGAGCCAAACTGACATGGAAACTGCCTTATATCAAAGTCAGACTACTGGACTGTGAAGCTGAGTGTTGTCTAATCTGATTGGGAGAGACATTCTGGGGTCTTATAGGGATTTCAGCCCTATCCTTGTACCTGAATTGAACTCAAAACTTTACCTTTGCAAAGAAGTACTCTACCACTGAATTGTGCTCTTGATAAATTAAATTGGATTGAAGAGCCAATCAAGTTGCTTATGGATCAACCATATGGGGAGAAGAAGAGTTCTAGAATTTAAAAAATCTAATACTTCACAAACTCTTTCAAATGAAATAATTGCTATGCATGCTATTATTTTAAAACTCTCCCAGTTTTCTAATACCTCTCCCTCTGGGAATAGCCAAGAATTCACAAACATAGGCTTAGTTTACTGCTTTTGAAGAAGAGATGGAATTGGTTCAGAATATTTTAGAAGGAGGGATATTGCTTGGGGCCAATTAGCAGGAACTTGCTATTAACAAGAGTTTAACCACCTACTGTATTATGTCACCATTCAAATGCTAAATGTGACCAATAAAATTCTGCAGGACTCAAGATCAGGCATTTTTGAAAGAATGCATTTTCTTTGTGAGTTTGCCCAGTTTGTAAGACCTTCAAGGGAAGCCTTTCTCTCTATCTCATTCATTCCCCTGGCAAAATTACAAAAAGGCAGCTTTCTAAGTGACTGGCACTTAATCTCAACAATTGTTCTCTTGTTTGTGGATTTCCTATCTTGGCTTGGGTTCTAGCCCTGCTTGTTACTACCTTGAGTCTCAACTGCAGATTATACATCTGTTTTTGACTCCCTTGACTTGGTCTGCTTTCCATTGTGGTCTGATCTACTTCATCTAACAGCCAACTTCTCATACTCACCCTAAAAAAAGCTGCCCTCCTGGAATATACAGTAAGTCAGAGGGAAGTTTGTGATGAGTTTTGTTTTCTTAATATTAATCCAAAGAAATATATTCTCTGTTAGGCTGGTCTTAGAAAGATAGACTGACGGCCGTGCATAAAAAAAGCACAAGGCCACATCGAATTAATTTAAAAGTAAAGGGGGACAGCAAATTTAAATTAAGTAAATAATATCTACAAGTTACCATACAAACATGCTTACAGATAGTTTCCAATTAGAATAGAATAAGAATAACAGAGTTGGAAGGGACCGTGGAGCTTTTCTAGTGCAACGCCCACCCACCCATTGTATACCATTTCAGATAAATGGTTGTCCAATCTCTTCTTAAAAACTTCCAGTGTTGGAGCACTTACAACTTCTGGAGGCAAGTTGTTCCACTGATTAATTGTTCTAACTGTCAAGAAATTTCTTCTTAGTTCTAGGTTGCTTTTCTCCTTGATTAGTTTCTACCTATTGCTTCTTGTCCTGCCTTCAGGTGCTTTGAAGAAGAGCTTGACTCCCTCTTCTTTGTGGCAACCCCTGAGATATTGGAACACTGCTATCATGTCACTCCTAGTCCTTCTTTTCATTACTTTAAGGGAAGCCAACTGTTTAAAAAAGTTATCATTACAAGATTGGAAAAATAATACACTCCTTACCTTAGATCAAGGGTGTCAAACTCAAGGCCCGCGGGATGATCCAGCCTGCAGGGTGCTTAGATCTGGCCCAAAGAGCCTCCCTGGAAACAGTGAAGGACCGGCCCGCGGTGCAGTGGTGCAAATTTTTTTATTACCAGTTCTGTGGGTGTGGCAGGGGAAGGATACTGTAAAATCTCGTCAGAGGTGGTATTTGCCGGTTCTCTGAACTACTCAAAATTTCTGCTACCGGTTCACCAGAACTGGTCAGAACCTGCTGAATACCTCCTCTGCTGCGGTGCCTCTGTCAGTGAAAATGGGTAAGCAGGGAAGCAGGGCTGGGCTGGGCTGAGGGGTTCTGGTGTCCTGGGAGCTCAAGGGGCAGGCTGGGTACTTACCCTCTGCCACCTAGAGTTCTGGGCAGCCTGTGCTACCGTCCAGGGGTCCTCCATGTAGCCTGAGAGGGATGGTAAGGCTCCTCTGGAGCACAAGGGTTTGGTGCTCTTCCTGGTCTCGCCTTCCTCTGCTGGAGATAATGGATCCCCACCAGCTCCGGCCGAGCCACCACAGGTACCCTTGACATGAGTGATGTTGAGTTGACCACACTCACCCTGGCCACACCCCCAAGGTCAAACACAACCCCAATGCATCCCTCAATGAAATTGAGTTTGATACCCCTGCCTTAGATCAGGTATAGGTGATTGTCTTAATTCTGGGAGCTTATAGAAATGAGTTTTTCATTAGCCCGGTTAAGTTTGGGCTTAAACATATGTAGTTATTGTTGTCTACAAGCTCTACAATTAAGTGATTTAAGTCTTCCTATAGTTAGTCCAACACTCTGCTACCCTAATTTAGCCATTCTTCTTCATTCTAAATCTCCTGAATCTAATTTCCCAACATACATGGTTCAGCATCTGAACAAAATGAGCCAATAGTGTGGTAGCAAAATCATAAGAGTAGATCACCACTGAAGTTCATATTAATGGAAACCACTGATATCCTCTCTCAACAAATACATTAATGAAAATGAAAGTAGGATACTTCCAAAATTTGAAATGCTTCCAAAATTATTTTACTGAAACAAACATTTGATGTAATGATGCCCATTAATAAAGCTATTACCAACACCATACTCCTTTGAGACTGTTGATTCCTATGAGAACCACTGGTACAATGCAGTTGGACTTTATTTAAATGGTGGTGAGGTATGCATGGAATGCTTACATGGCCACCATCGTATCTATTTTGGTCTCAGACTTGATAACTAAGAAGAGAGAAGAGAGATCCTGATTGCTGTTGAGTGCTTTCATAAATCTCCCAATAATTAATCACCCATTTGTGGCTACACTGTGTATTTAACTCACTCTGTATGTTTGCTTGGCTTAAGCTTGTATCTGTTGATCTCATTTACACTTCCTGTGCTACCCAATTAACAATTAACTCTGGGAAGTTACACATACATTATCAACAAATCCCCACTTGACCTTCTTGTTTGATTACTTAAACCAAAAAGAACCACACGGGTTTCTGAGAACCTGTTCACAGAGTTTGCATCTTCTCTAGTCAAACCTACCTTTTCTTTTTGTTTTTTATCAGCAGGAAGTATCAACAGGAAGTAATCACACACACTTTCTTGAAAAAAATGTCTATGATCGTGACCAAGCTCAAAATTATGTCCCAAGATTAGCATGGAAATTGATGCTGAAGAGTATTATCAATGGAATTTTCTTAATTAAATTGCAAATATGCAATGGAGGATAATTGCGTGGAAACATTCCAGCAAAAAAATGACATATGCAAATAAGCTTCTGTTTCTTTGATTTTTTTGTAACATCTGCCAATATTACTATGACTTTTGCAAACAAACAAACAAACATAAAACCCCATGAATTTATCAGATCCAAGTGCTATCTTGTTATATTCCAGTGACAGTCAGAGTGGTTTAACAATAATAAACATCAAATCACTAGTCTGGAAATCTAACTTCAAGTCCCTATTTTGAAATAGTCAATGGCCATGACCCTGAGAACTGAAAACATTACAGATGGCACCCACTAAAGGCACGGTTGCTTACGGTAGTTCTACTGAAATTAAATTATCTTGGCACTAACTTGAAACAGTACCTAATCTGCATCTTTGGTTTTTACTGATATTATTCTGTTACTTTTTGTAATATTATAAGCAGACGTGGATGTAACATATAACATCTGGGGAGGGGTAATATATATATTAATGTACATATACATATTTTAATTACACCTTTTGGCTTCTAACTTCAATATTTAAACTTGTGCAGGTAGTCCTCAATTTATGACCATAATTGAGCCCAATATTTCTGTTGCTAAGTGAGGCCTTTGTTAAGTGAGTTTTGCCCCATTTTATGCCCTTTCTTGCCACATTTAAATTGTTCACTGCAGTTTTTACATTAGGAATATCAGAGGTGGTATTCAGAAGGTTCTGGCCAGTTCTGGAGAACCGATAGTGAAATTTTGAATAGTTCAGAGAACCAGCAAATACCACCTCTGACTGGCCCCATCCCCATCTATTCTCTGCTTCCTGAGTCCCAGCTGATTGGCTGGGTCTTCTTTTGTTGCCCTGCACAGGAGAACGGAGCTGGAAAGCAGGTTAGTGGGGTGGGGAGGGAATGGGAATTTTGCAGTAACTTTTTCCCAGGAGTGGGGTGGGAATGGGGATTTTGTAGTATCCTTCCCTTGCCATGTCCACCAAGCCACAATATGCCCACCAAGCCAGGCCCACAGAACTGGTAGTAAAAAAAAATTGAATCCCACTACTGTGAGTAACATGCCTGTTAAATGAATCTGGATTCCCCATTGACTTTAGTCGGAAAATCACAAAAGATGTTCACAGGACCTTGAGACTCTGCAACCATCTTAAACATGAGTCAGTTGCCAAGCATCTGAATTTTGATCACATGATCACGGGGATGCAGCAATTGTCATAAGTACAAAAAGCAGTCACTTTCTCAATGTATTGTAACTTTGAATGGTCACTAAATGGCCACTGTTGTAAGTCAAGGACTACCTGTATTAAGTTGGGTCAACATCAAGAGTTGGATCCCAAAAATTCAATATCAAGAGTTGGGTCCCAAAAATCTACGGATTAACACCTCTCCACTAACATTTGCACTAGCACTCAATTAACTGTGGCTTTCAAACTATTTAATAGGATATAGTAAAAGTTTATCATAACCTAACCAGTCTGACTACACCTTAGTACTGGAAGATTTTTGTCGCTTCTCATGCCAATAATGCAACTGAACTGCAACAACAACAATAAAAAGTTCCTGTTTATGCATGAGCAGTCACATGTTATATGGGAATGATGCAGCAATAGGATTCCCATGCCAAGTCACTTCAGCTTTAATCACTAAAGTCATTGGAATAGTATCCTTGCTAGGATTTAGACAATGCTATTTTACTTTACAGTATGTTTTTACATACTTATTGAAACTTAAAATAGAGGATGTTTTATTGTAGATATTTAATATTAAAAGTATCTAGTAATATGTGGGTGGGATTGCTACTATGTTGCATTATGTTTTATTCAGAGTAAGTGACTATAATATTATATATTTCTGTTATTATGTGATAGTTCGGTATGTACATCTTTTATACTTTAGTTATATATGTGCTTATTTGTTAAAGTAAGCAAGAGAGTATTCTATTATAATTATATCTTATTGAAGAGAGTTGGAAGTAATTTTTTAAAATTATTTTTGTTTTTTTGTGTCACTTTAAATTTTTGCTGTTGTCCTCCTTTCCTACTTTTCCCTTTTTGGTGTAATTTTGTATTTTAACTATCTAGCAGCCAATAAGCTTTGGCTGTTTTGAGGCTTGTATCCCAAAAGAAACATTATTGTACATGCTTCCTTATTATGGTTTATAGAAGAAAAATGGAAACTTGTTTAGCACACATTCCCACACAATGCACAACACTGAGTAGAAGAAACTAATGTTATTATCTGCTTTGGAAGAAAGAGGGACTTTGAAAAGGAAGATTTTATAGAAGTTGAGGTCTTTGTTGTTGTTAGTTGTGAAGTCGTGTCCGACCCATTGTGATCCCATGGACAATGTTCCTCCAGGCCTTCTTGTCTTCTACCATCCCCCACGGAGTCCATTTAAGCTCACGCTTACTGCTTCAGTGACTCCATCCAGCCACCTTATTCTCTGTCGTCTCCTTCTTCTTTTGTCCTCAATCTTTCTCAGCATAGGTTCTTCTCCAGTGAGTCCTTCCTTCTCATTAGGTGGGCAAAGTAGTTGAGTTTCATCTTCAGGATCTGGCCTTCTAAAGAGCAGTCAGGGTTGATCTCCTCTAGGACTGACTGGTTTGATCACACAGTGGGAAATTTTAGGGAAATTTGGGGTGGTTAGGCAAGTGCTTATCAGTGTACCTGGGATAGTTCTATTTAGGCAAAATGGACCTTTTAGAAAGACAGCAGAGCTGGGGAAGTCCACTGTGAAGAAGGTGGAACACTGAGATCATCAGCTGAATGAAGATAAAACATTTGGGGGTTCTCTAGGTTGCAGTTTCCTTGTAAGGAGAGCCTTTGGGCTGTACTGCAAGCTGGTAAGAAGACTTTTATTTTTGATGGGATTGCAGGAGAGGGCTTTGTCTAGGGCAGGGAGGGTTAATTTGGGTCTGATGAGTTTAGGCAAAGAGATGAACTGTGTTTAACCATGTCTATGGAGACTGTCCGTCATCCAAGTCATGGTTGTCCCAAAGGTGCTTTTTCAAGAGGAAACTGGACTTTCTGGTTTTTCTTTGAAGATGTTTCACTTCTTGTTCAAGAAGCTTCTTCAGCTTTTCTTCAGAACTTGTGTTTAGCCATGGTTATTTCTAAAGCACAAGGAGGAAAGGGATTCAACCTCCATTTTGTTTGCTAGGTTTATTTTCTCCACCACACCCCTTTTCTCCCAGACAATAATACTATATCACACAAATACTCAAACATACATACACGAAGACAAGTATGGCTTGCGTTGTTTTGCACTGAGCATCGTGTCTTTGTACTCTTGCTCTGCTATCAACTTTTTTTTTAAAGGCATTTATTTATTTATTCACTCACGCACTCTAAGGCTGATACTCTTGCAAAGAATACCTGCCTTTAAAAATTCACATGTAAAATTAATGAAGGCTTTTGGAGGGGAGGAGGGGAGGGGATGCCAAAATTAAATTTCCAGCTTTATTTACAGTCTTTGGTCTTCCCTGTATATCATGGGGTTATTGCAGAAGATATTATGATGCCATAAAGTTGGATGGGAAATGACATTTCAGCAATTTTTTTTAAAAAAATGGTAATGTCCTGTGGAAAAGTTCAGGGACAAAACAGGTACCTTAATATCAATAGCACTTGGATTTATATACTGCTTTACAGCTTTTTCTAAGCAGTTTACAAGGTCAGCATATTGCCCCCAACAATTTGGGTCCTTTACTGACTTCAGAAGAATGGAAGGCTAAATCAACCTTGAGCCAGTGAGAATTGAATTGCTGGCAGTCGGCAGAATTAATCTGCAATACTGCATTCTAACCACTGCGACACCACAGCTCTTAACTCTTGTCATTCAAAGTTTCTCCCAATACTGCAGCACTAAAAGCATCCTATATATTTCATTCCTATTTATTCCACACTTTAGCACTCATCAGAAAGCCTTACAGACTGCTCTTAGTCATGTGGATTACATAATATCTCTAGGATTTAGTGGCAATATATCACGAAGAATTATCTTTAGGACAGCTTTAACAAGAAAGTGATGTCACCCACACAAAAATCTGTGAGATTTGCAATAGCAATGCCAAGATCTTGAGAGATGCCACAATCTTGTGAGATTTTTTTTTAAAAAAATTCATTTTGGCACCTGCACCAGAAACTATATATAATATTCTCACGGATTTCAGGTTGGAAAATATGTGCTAAATTTAAAAGGCTTGGATAAATATTCCTTCCTTCACTTTCTCTTGCATTTCAAAAATGGCTTGGAACGGAGAGCCAGGTGGTTTCATTTAAAGATGAGCCTGTCCAGACATCATGGTTTGCAGTAGAGAGTTCTGCTCCGCAGCCTAACAACCTTAACTTAGTAATATAAAACTTGCCTGTAGGCCAAAGACCTGGGGATAATTTTCTAAACAGCTGCCTCCCACCAGATTGTTCTCAATCCACGATTCTTTGTTGGAGGTGACTTGGTTTATGGAAACTGTATTCTACATATGATACTTCTGATCTAGCTAAAGACTGAGCTAACTTTCACTCAATGTAAGATAGTTTCCCATAAATTCCCTTCATCAACAAGTAAGTTTCTCTTCTCTAACTGTATTCCGTGTGTGTGTGTGTGTATGTGGTATTCTGTGTGTGAGTATGTGTGTGCATGTGTGTGTATAAAACTCAACTACATGATTCTAGTTAGCAGTTGGGTAGTTTTCACTGTACGTTCTACGTTGTTGTTAAAGATAAGATTCGTGTACACACTCTCACTAAAGATCTGAGTACTGTTTTACAGGGTACTAAAGATTCTTTAATAAAGCTTAACTGTGTATTTTCACAAATGTATTTTCCCCATTTAGCTCTTCAAGACAATCTTTGGTTGGCAAGTCAGGTTGTAAACGTTCCTAAGAATGGCTCTTCTCTTTCCATTCCTATGGAAAAATGGGTCTTGATAACTGTTGCCTTGAGGATGAAAATCCCCTTTCACACACATGTATGGAAAGCCACACCATCAGGAATGCACATTTAAATATCTGTGACTGCTCTCCTGACCAGAAAAGGCCATGGGGGGATTTGCAGAAGATTTTAATCTCTTTGAGTGAATTCCTGAGACTCAAAGAGAACCTAAGAGAAAGTAGATTCCTAAAGATTAAACCAGATACTCTCTTTATAGGGGGAAAGGAAATCTTACTGTAAATGCTCTAATTCTAATTAATTCTCTAATTACTGTAAATGCTCTAATTCTCATCACACCTGAGTAAAGATCAGAGTACAAGTAGACTTCTTTCATATGTTAGAAGGAGAAGCTTTGGGGTGTTGAATCTTTTAACAATGCTTCCCAAATCAGAACCTTTTTATGACTACAGGCAGTCCTTGACTTACAACTTATGATATTACTATAAAAGAGGACCTGACCTGGGGTGCTCACATTGCAGCACTAGTTAAAAGGGCCCAGCAGAGATTATACTACCTGAGACTTCTCAGAAAACAACAACTGAATGAAAAACTGCTGGTGACCTTCTACCACTGCACCATAGAGAGTATCTTATCTTACTGCACCTGTGTATGGTTTGCCAATTGCACAGGGGCAGATAGGAAAGCACTCCAGAGGGTTAACGTCATTGCCCAGAAGATTATTGGCTGCTCTTTCCCCTCTTTGGAAGAGCTTTATAGCTCCTGCTGCCTTAAGAAAGTTCAAAACATTCTCAAAGATCCATCTCATCCTGGGAACGCTTTTTTTTAACTATTACCATCTGACAGATGGTACAGAATAATAAAAACAAGGACAAATAGGCTGAAAAGCAGCTTCTGTATAGTGCAGTGTTGGTGCGGTGTTGCAGGTTTTCGGTTCAATGTGTGGAGTATGAAGGATGTTTGTGTTTATTTTCATGGTCATGGTGTGCATTGAAGATGGTGTTTGATTTCGTTGTACGAGGTGCAATGACAATAAAGTAAAAAAAGTAAACTAAACAGTTCATTTAGTGACCGATCAAAGTTACGTTGTTGAAAAAAGTGACTTATGACCATTTTTCACACTTATGACCATTGCAGCCTCCCCCCGTGGTCACATGACCAAAATGTGATGCTTGTACACTGGTTCAGATGGTATAGTGTCCCCGGATCATGGGAATACCTTTTGCGATCATCTGACAAGCAAAGTCAATGGAGAAGCCAGATTCACTTAACAACCAGGTTATTAACAATTGCAATGATTCCCTTAACAACTGTGGCAAGAAAAGTCGTAAAACGGGGCAAAAGTCACTTAAATGTTTCACTTAGCAACATAAATTTGGGGCTCAATTATAGTCGTATGTCAAGGACTACCCATATTCCCTCACATCTGTACAGTCAAGGATCCTTAAGCCCGTGTGTGCAAGAGTTTCTATAATTCTTACAGAACTCTCCTTGCATGACGACCAGTGATGATATTCTATCGGTTCGACCCGGTTCTACAGAGCCGGTAGCAGCGATGAGCAGTGGAGACCAAACCGGTTCTCTCCGCCGTCTGCTATTGGATTCATCCGCCCGCCAAGGCTCCCATATTCACCTTTATCCACTGAATTTGAAGCGCAGCTGCTTTGCGTGGCACAGAAGAGTACCACGTGGCAGCTGCTGAAGTGACCGGGAGAGTGCAGGCTTGCAGGAGGTGAGTTAGAACGCCTCTGTGCCTGCGGAAACACCTCTGCGCCTGCGCAAAGTGCATGTTTGGCACCCGCACGGATGCAAAGTGTGTGTACACATGCAAAGTGCACCCACCAAGCCACGCCCACTGAACTGGTGGTAAAAATATTTCAATTCCACCACTGACGACTGTGGTTCTTGATGGGACGCAGATTCAAGCTAATGGACACTGGGGCAGTTGTCCAAAGTGACATGCTGAAACTGGAGTAACTGACCAACCAAACTTCAATTAACAGTTCCATTTATGCAACGTCAAAGTGGCCTCTATTGTCCCAGCATGCAGCAATTGTGATTGTTTTGTTTCTTGACAACTGTGCTGTGAAGAAAGGGGGGGGGGAAGAATGTGAACTAGAGAAGCCCATTATTTCCTCTCTAAGTCACTGCATAGCCTCTTCGGCATTGCTGTGACTCCTGGTTAGGCCTGGAACTCCTGGCTTCAACACAGATGCTGCTGGAAGCTGTTTCCTTTCAGAGTTATCCATGTTCCTCCACTACTAAATCAGGAGTGGATACCAATCACATCCAACACCAAGTTGTTTGGAGACAAAGGCTGAATAACGGATCAAGCATTCCAATCACACTTCTTTTTCTTTTCCCATCTGTGCTGGCAAGCAGAAGCTTCCCCAGATGCCAAATCACCAACTCTTCTGGAAACCGTATTGTTGACTACAAATACTCACTTTGCAAGATGTTCCGTCGTTTTATCGTGACTTCGTTAAGGTTCATAGAGGTTCCAAGTTTCTAGTGCCATGGCCAGCTTCTGAGATTACACTAACAGGTAGTGCTCGACTTACGACCACAATTGGGCCTAAGGTTTCTGTTGCTAAGCGAGGCATTTGTTAAGTGAGATTTGCTCCATTTTACAACTTTCCTTGCTACAGTTTTTAAGTGAATCAACCAGTGGTGGGATTCAAATATTTTTGCTACTGGTTCAGTGGGCGTGGTTTGGTGGGCACACTTTGCACGCGTGCTCACACTTTGTGTGCGCACGCGTGCCAAACAAGCACTTTGCACAGGCGCAGAGGTGCTTCCACAGGCATAAAGGTGTTCTAACTCGCCTCCTGCAAGCCTGTACAATCCCGGTCGCTTCAGCAGTTGCCGCGCAACATTCTTCTGTGCCGTGCAAAGCAGCAGCACTTCAAATTCAGCAGATAAAAGTAAGTATGGGAGCCCGGGCGGGCGAGTGGGCCCAACAGCAGAGCGGCAGAGAGAACCGGTTCAGTCTCCGCTGCTCATCGCTGCTACCAGCTCTGCAGAACCAGGCCGAACCATTCGAATACCACCATTGGAATCAATGCAGTTGTTAAGTTATTGGCACAACTGTGAAGTGAATCTGGCTTTCCCCTTTGACTTTGTTCTTCAGAAGGTCACAAAAGGGGATCACATAACCCCAGGACACTGCAACTGTTATAAATATGAGTCAGTTGCCAAGCATTTGTCCTGTGACCACAGGACTACTGCCACAGTCGTAACTGTGAAAAGTGATGTTGTACTTCAGTGCTGTTGTAATTGAACAAACTGTTGTAAGTCAAGGACTAACTGTATTGCCAGACAGATACTGAAGCCCAACACTCTGTCAGAGACCAGGTCCCCGAGTTCCTCTTTTCCCTGATGCTTTTTCTCAAAGTTTAATGCCCACAAGGATTAGGCCCCCGTGTTATACAAATCACAATAAGAGTGAGAAGAGACAAGACTTTTTCCTATTTGCCTTGAGTTTTCTCTCTAGGATTAGACTCAGCTGATCAGGCAGTTGGGAGAGGGAGGACGAAATGAGGCTACTACCCTGTTTCCCTGAAAATAAGACCTATGCCAAAAATAAGCCGTAGCATGTTTTTCCCATGGGTGCCTAATATAAGCCCTACCCCCCCCCCAAAAAATAAGAGCCTGCACAGCCGGCCGCCACCCGTTCCATCTGATTGCTCGTGGTGCTATGGCCACGAGGCAAGATGGGATGGTGGTGGAGCTGCCCCAAGTGCCCTGCACTGGCTTACCTCAGGGCCCCCACAGCCAGGCCAGGCCATCCATGCCCCGACACCTGCCCCACAGTGGCAGCACCAACAGCCTTGTGCAGCAGGAGCCCACGTGGCCACCAGCCCACTTTTTCTGCTTGCTCACAGCCACAACGGAGCAGGAGGTTAAGTGGTGTGTTGGTGCCCTGGCCACAAGATGGGCAGGTGTCGAGGCATGGATAGCTTGACTGAAAGGGCCCTGAGGTAAGCCAGCATGGGGCATTTGGGGCAGCTCCACCCCCCCCCCCCCACCCCACGGCGGTGGTGCTGGCATGCTGCACAGCCTCCTGCCCTGCTGCGAGCAAGCAGAAGTGGGCCTCCCATACATGGGGGGAGAGAAAATAAGACAACCCCAAAAAATAAGCCCTAGTGCTTATTTTGGGACCCAAAAGAAAATAAGATCCGGTCTTTTGGGGGGGAAACATGGTAATAAGCAAAGTCCTTACTGCATCACTTACTGCAACTCCAGATAACTTTTAAATAATTCTGACACAGGAAAGAATACAACAGTTCATGTCTCAATTCTCCCCAGACTAACAACTTTGCAAACCTAATCCTCTGTGATTACAACTTGGATAAGCTAGAATGTATTTCTAGCTCAGTTATGTCCGTGATGCACGTTCTGTGGATTTGCTGGAAGGAAAATTAAAATGGGCAACACAACATTGTTATGCAACTTTGCTTTTCTTCATCCTAGCTCCCTCGAGTAAAAGAATTAACATACTTGACCACTAGAGCTGAATCAGCATTTGTATCTTTTTAGTTTTTATTTTTTCTTGATGCTATAAATAAGAGGTTCTGGAAGGAGAGCACAGCAAATGCTCCACACTGTGCAACCAACAGGAAAATGTTTCTTTAATACTGTTAAAACAGAATTTGCCTGACACTGTCAAAATTTATAGGCATTAACTCCCTTGCCCGATTAGATTATTTTGGAACATGCTGAAAGGAAAACAAATTGATTTTTAAAAAAGAAAGAAAGAGGCTTTGCACTAGGAAAACAACATGTAGCTTTCTTGGTTTCCAGTAAATTAATCTGACTATCGGTTCACTGCTGAAGGGCACATGGCTCTTTCAGAAACACTGAGCTCTTTGAATACAGGTAGTCCTCAAATTACAACAGTTCATTTAGCGTCCATTCAAGAACAGCCCTGAAAAATGTGACTTTTGATCATTTTTCACACTTACAACAACCTTAGCAGCAATCCCCACGGTGATCAAATTTCAGATGCTTGGCAACGGGTTCATATTTATGACATGTGATCCCCTTTTATGACCTTCTGACCAGCACAATCAATGGGGAAAACAGATTCACTTAACAACCGGGTTGCTAACTTATCAACTGCAGTGATTCACTTAACAACTGTGGCAAGGAAGGTTGTAAAATGGGGCAAAACTCTCTTAACAACTGTCTTGCTTAGCAATGGAAATTTGGGGCTTAATTGTAGTTGTAAATCGAGGACTACCTGTATAATCACTTTCAAAATAAAATCATGCTACCTTTAGGCCAAGCACAATTCCTCTAGGGACAGATTAGATATGAGGCTGCTAGTTGCTGATTCGTGGAATTCTCTTTAAAAGAGAGAGGTTTTCCATTAGCAGAAAGCAATTCTGCTTCCACAAGTATCTGATTTTTCACCCAGCTCCCTTGCTCATTGCACCTTCCCTAATATTTCAGCTTCAAAGGAAATCAGGTCTCCTGCTTTTGCAAACAGGGACTTGTGTTCTGCCTTATGCAGGTAGCAATAGCACTTAGACTTATATACTGCTTCACAATGCTTAATAATATGCTCTAAATGGTGTATAGAGTCAGAATATTGTCCCCAACAATCTGGGTCCTCATTTTGCCGACCTTGGAAGGATGGAAGGCTGAGTCAACCTTGAGCAGATCAGGATTGAACTCCTGGCAGTCGGCAGAGTTAGCCTGCAATACTGCATTCTAACCAGGGTAATAGTAAAAAGTCATCTTTCCAATGAAAATCACATTCAGCCTGAAATGATACATATAGCAACAGGGAAACCAGAGTGTCTAATGTTTCTAAACATTTCTGATTGAAAGCTTGCTGTAGCATCCTTGGCACTTTTTATAGGAATAAAATCATCAGCACGGAAATGGGAAGAATGACACAAAATTGCTGTCATTTCTATCTGGATGTTGTGACATACATGTCAGCATCCTATAAAACAGGCATAAAGCAATTGATGCTTTCAATTGCCGTTTACAAAAAAAGCTAATGTGTTGTCTTAAAAAAACACAGCCAGTCATGATGAAAGGAGTGCAAAGGAACAGTTGCCACTGTGTACATGTCACTCAAAAACAGCAGAAAGTAGTCTGCAAAAATAATTATGTGAAACCTAGATTATTAAAGGATGCTTTTAAAAATGAAAATATGTGGATTATATTGTCCATAAGAAGTAATGACTTCTTAAAATACTTCTTAAAATAATGCATCTATGCTATTTTTTACCAGCAATATTTTTTATCAGTGTTACAAGACTGGAAGTACTATCAGTTTCTTTTGCATCCAAAAGTTAAACACCTTATACAGTTGAGTGGCAAATGAAATATAAAGCTGGACGAGAAGCTTGGCCAGCTGATATTCTGTATTTTACATACATATTTACTCATGTATGTAAATATGTATTTATGTACACATGTGTAGGTGTATGAATGTAGTATGCACATCTGTGTATACATATACATGTGTATTTGTGTGTGTGTATATATATGTTCTCGTGTAATATTGTTGAGTAAATTTTAAATATATCACAATAATGCATCTAAGAGAATTTGCAAAATTAATTTCTACAAGAAAACACAATCAAATCCTCGCTTAGGAGAGAGATTGAATGTCTAAAATTGTTTCATATTTAATTTTTGAGGAAAAAAATATTGCTTTCTTAAAGAAAGATTAAATAAGAAGGAGACCATCTTATGTAGAACTATGAACACCCAATGATCGTCAAATTAAACAACTGATAAGCAAGGGCTACCTGCGTAACCATAGTATAACCATAGAACATAGAATAATAGATTTGGAAAGGACCTTGAAGGAGCTAGACCTAGTCTAGCTCCCTGCTTGAACAGAATGCCATTTCAAATAAATTGTTGTCCAGTCTCTTTTTGAAAGCCTCCAGTGATGATGGGACACCCACAACTTTTGAAGGCAAGCTATTCCCATTGGTTGATTGCTCTTGCCATTAGGAAATTTCTCCTTCATTCTAGGTTGCTTTCTTCTTGGTTAATTTCCATCCATTGTTTCTTGTCTTGTCTTTTGGTACTTTGGAAAATAGTTTGCCTCCCCCCCCTCCCAATCTTTGTAAGAGCCGTCAAATATTGGAACAATATATTATGTCAGCCCTAGTGCTTCTTTTCTGTAGACTAGGCATGCCCAATACTGGATTAAGAGCCTCGGTGGTGCAATGGTTAGAGTGCTGTACTGCAGGCCACTTCTGCTGACTATCGGCTGCCTACAATTTGGCAGTTCAAATCCCACCAGGTTCAAAGTTCATTCAGCCTTCCATCCGAGGTGGATAAAATGAGGACCCAGATTGTTGGGGGCAATATGCTGATTCTGTAAAACTGCTTAGAGAGCGCTGTAAAGCACTGTAGGTGGTATATAAGTCTAAGTGCTATTGCTATTAGATACAGATAAACAAGCAATCTATCATAATAGAATGTTCTATCCCTCGTCCCCCCAAAAAAACTCCATTTGTGTAATAAATGCAAGAAAACTGATCCAATTAAATAATTGTATCCATCTGCACCTCTATTCTTTCATAGACACACACACACACACACATACAAAATAACAAATGAAACTAGTCCATGGTACAGTCAAACAAATGTTAATTCAATAATATTGCCTTTTATCAAATGAGATTTAAAATTCATTCTTGAGATATATTTCCAAGAGTTCTCCCCCAACCACAGCTACATACACAAGGGCTCCATAGGAACAGCAATGTTTATTCCAGCCTTCTTCAATACAGGGGTTTCCAACTGTAGCTTGGTAGCGTCATCATACATCTGTTGGCTAGGAAGCACATCTGGAAAGCCTGAGTAGGAAAAGTTCATCTAAAGCATTAACCAATAGATTAACCTCAGTTTCAGAAATCTCAAAAACTAGTGCTTGAACCAAGGGATTTTGTCCTCAAATTTTCATTGCAATGCAAGAAACTGCCCACTAGGGTTGAGGCAAACTCTCTTCCTCTTACAATGTAGGAGGGGTTGCTATTTTTTTTAATTTACCCAAGCTTTTAATAATCTAATGTTTTAATATCTGCAATTTTTACTTTTTACTATTTGTGCTACATTTTCTTCTTTCCAGATAAAAGGCAAACCAAACGATCTAGAGCCTAAAACAAGCAGTGAGTTTTCAGCATTCTTCCCACCCAACACAGACTTTTCACTAATAAATAAAATAAGACAGTTTTTATAGCAATGGGGCATATCACATCTGCAACCCAAATGGAAAGAAGGAACACCCCTCCTTGCTGAATATAAGGGAGGGAAGAGATTTTCCATCTGCTCATGTATAAGCATTAGCTATTACTTTGTCAACAAATCCTCTTAATACAAACCATTTCTTATCATATACAGATGTTAGAGGGACCCCCCAAATACTGTAGTATTAAATTAAACACTTTAACATCAACATATTTGCTGTGAACAAAAGTACCATTGTGTAGGAACCCAACAAGACAGAGCTGAAAAGAAGGTGGATCCAATTATCTCTTGAACTCTCAAGAGGTCTTCTCAAATGGAATCAAAGCCCAGAAAACTAATCTGTGCAAATCTGAAATAGCCTTTCCTACATTTGTTCCTGGAAAAGAATTGTATATGTTCAGAGGATATATCTTTTCAAGCCTATGTCAAAAAAAATTGTATTGAGCTGCCTAATATTGAATAACTGCCTTGTAGCTTATTAGAAAGCATTTTAAACTATTTATACAATATATTACTATAGGGATCCCCAACCTGTGGGCCATGGGCCATTACCAGGCAGTGGCCTGTTTGGCCACTGGACCGTGTGAGTGGCTGGCCAGTGTGCATGCTTGCCACCCTGTTCGCATCATACGTGCGCTTGCCGCCCCCATTCACCCATGCACATGTATGTGGAAAGGCACCTGTTCCTCCCCCCAGGGCTGCCAACCCAGAAAGGTTGGGGAACTCTGTACTAGTACATGAGGTCGTATATTATTTACATAATATACTACTAAAGTTAGAAAGCATAATATACTACTATTTCATAGAACCTCCAAGAAGTCTTACAATTATGCAGGAAAAAGTAATGCAAAATGAAATTTAGAATGTTGTAAACTGTGTGGAGAGGGTTCTTCTTCCCCTAGAAACTGTGGTATGACAGAAGACAGCTATGCAAAGGCCCAATTTCCAATTTTGGAGAGTCCTGATAGGTTGATTTCATTGAAAACTCTCAACATCATCATTTGATGCACCGTGGGTTTCTTTCCTAATTCTTTTTGAGCCAATTTACCCTCTAGAATAATTCTTAATGGGCTGGGAATAGAACTATTAGAAGAAGAAATGTGATTGGAAAACAACTGGAAACAGATGGATCTATTATATTGCTAACATTAATCCTTGTAAGCCCCAGTCAGTATATGTATGTCTTCCTGATTGAAAGAACTAACAATATCTTCAGAGCACTCATGAAAGCTGCAGATTGTGACACTGGCTTAGATCAGGGGTGTCAAACTCGCAGCGTCAAGTTGTCATCAAGTGACGTATCGAAACTTTTTTTCCTTTCGCTAAACCAGGGTGGGCATGGCCAGAATGTGATGCCTCCAGCCTGTAAGTTTGGCTTAGATTAAGCACTGGTCCCATGTCCACAGCACATGGGACCTAGCATTCGTCTGCTGGATGACGATATATTAATCTTCCTATAGAAGTGCATTTCATAAGAACAACTGTGCTGCAAGAGACCAAGGATAGTTCTCACAAAAGTTCACAAGATGCTTCTGGATACTCTTAGGGTATGGAGATAAATGTCTCTTCTCCATATGATTCTCCTACAGAGGTGGGTTATATTTTCTGATTTGGGGAGGGGAGAATTCCATAAAACTCTTAATTTTCCACTTCTCTTCCAGATCACGCTCAATCCACTGCTTGGGGTTGCTCGAGGAGTTTTCATAAGTCATTCTTTCAAAGTAGAAGCTGTAATCCCAGCCAAAACATTATAAACCACTGGACCATCCTTCAGATCAAGCTGATTAGCAGAGAGAGAGAACAGAGTTCTTGGAAGAGCTCATTCCCAGAATGGTATGTTTTGCATATATTTATTCTCTCCCAACTGCCAAGAAAGAATGTACCATAATAATGAGTTCAAACATAAAACGATGGTTAGAGATTAAAATCCCTGGATCAGAATAGGCTGCAATTATGGTAGGTTGCAATTATGAGGCATAAATACCATCTTTCCACAGAAAAGAGGTAGGGAGTATGTGGTCCTCTAGAACTTGCTGAATTACAACTACCAATATTCTTCAACAATGGCCATGTTCTTGAAGGATGTCAGAACCATGGCTTCACAGTCCTGGGATAGCTTAACTTGCTTTATTCTGCACTTATTGTGTCTTAATAGAAATACCCTACCCAATACTGATTTAGTGACAAAACAACATACCAAAAAGATATTGATAAATGGGTCCAGAACAGATGGGTTGTGAAAAGGAATCTTACTAGTTGTAAGCGATTAGAATAGCAAAATTAATTTGTGTGTTAACTGAATGCCACAATCGGCCAGTAAAGAAACAACTTAAATATGTTCTAGAAACACAGAAGTTGGTTAATGGAAAGTCATTTTAATTCTAACTCTGGCCACTGCAACATTACCAGAAGGAGTTTTGCTCCACAAAAATCAGCCAGGGAGTAATAGGCTGAAGGACTGTTGACAGCTACCCACATAGGAAAAATTTAAGCATTGAATTAATGTGTATGTTGTAACCACAGTTCTATTATCTGAGGAACAGGTCTGTCTGACGTAAATGTTCTCAGATTGTAGGGTTTGGTGTATAAAATATATGCTGGTTTTGTGTGCATTGCATATTGGTAACATTATTTCCACTGTATCCATATTTAGCCATCTCTGTAGAGCACCGTTTCATGAAACACTTTTTCTGTGTGTATTCTGTATCATGATGAAATTCCAAACTTATCTGGCTGCACTTGTAGTTGTGTATGTATAATTTAATATAGATTAAAAAACATGATACTCTAGTTATATAAGTAAATTAGAAATACTGTATATGCAGAGAGGTACTCCTTGACTTACAACAATTCGCTTAGTGACCGTTCAAAGTTACAATGGCATAGAAAAAAATGATATGACCATTTTTCACACTTATGACCATTACAGAATTCCTATGGTCATGTGATTTACATTCAGATGCTGACAACTAACTCACATTTATGACCGTTGCAACATCGTGGGGCCAGGTGATCTCCTTTTGCCAGATTCATTGAACAACTGTGTTACTAATTTAACAACTGCAGTGATTCACAAATGTGACAAGAAAAGTCATAAAGTGGGGCAAAACTCACGTAATAAATTTCACACTTTGCAATGTAAATTTTGGGCTGAATTCTGGTTGTAAGTTGAGGACTATCTGTACTTAATAATATTTGCATTAGAAGATAAGTAGTATATTTAAAACTGTAACTGTTTATTGTTATAAAAGTCATTTTAATACTTTCTATGAACTATTTTCTTTGACAATGTATGAACTTCTGTCATAATTATGCTTGTGTTTTGTTCCTGTTTTGCTATTATGTTTAAAACAGTAACAAATAAATTTAAAGCTACATGTACCATTTTATGGTTCTATAGTTCTCAGTGTTTACTTATTTATTTTACTTGTGAATTTTATTGGTCACCCATCTTTCCACGGGGTAACAGTTTCTTATGTGCACTGAAAGAGTTTTGTTCATCTATATTGTCTCTTAACTGGAACACCATCACTCAAGGGCAGCCATACATTTTAAGATTATAATAATGGCTTCACCTCTGATACAAGTGCCAGAGACCATTTGTTCTCTGTCAATTTTACCATGATGCATTGGACTGTAAATTCTGAATTCCTGAATACTAGTGGGGAGATGACGGGAAGTTTACTTCAACATATCAGACAGAAACTGGATTAAAGAATACCGATCTATACAAATATATGTATACTTATAAATGTTTATATTTTTCAAGAGTGAACCTCAGAAGGTGTTCTCAGCTAAGTGGCCCTATCACAATTAAGTGTAGTAGAATCTGTGGGTAAAGTGTGGAATAAAGAGGCAGTTAGCTTATGTCACTCTGTGAGAGAAAGCAACGGAGGCCAGACTCCCAAAAGCCTTTATCTGCCTGTTCCCAAGAGACTGCAGTAAGTCTGGCAAAGTTCTTGTAAATAGAACATGGGTATCAAACACAAGGTCTGCGGGCTGGATGTGGTCAGATCCGGCCCTCAATATGGTGGATTTGGCCCAGGGGCCCATCCTGGAAAATGTAAGGGGCCGGCCCACGTTGCTTCGGCCCAGTCCACCCAATGCGAAGAAGAAACATCAGGCCAGTGTGGCTTCGGCTCACTCTACCCAATGTGAAGTGGAATGATCAGGCCAATGTAGCCTCAGCCCAGTCTACCCAGTAAGAAGAGGAAAGATCGGCCAGTGTGGCTTCAGCCCGGTCTACCCAGTGCGAAGAGGAAACATGCCAGCAGTTTGGGGGGTGGCATCAAGCTGGTCATGCCACCCAGTTGGTCACACACACCCAGTCATGCCCATGAGGGGCACCAAGTTGGCTACACCACCCAGTTGGCCACACCCACCCAGTCAGCCACACCCATCCGGTCCTCCGAGATAAACCACAGTCCTGATGCGACCCTCAATGAAATTGAATTTGACATCCCTGAAACAGAAGAAAGCAATCAAGAAACTACTTTGGCCTACTCCCAGAATTGATCTGGCTCCTTATGCCTGGCATTAAGTCAGTGCTCTTCCTAGAAGTAGAGACTATGATATAAAATGGCGTAGTTTAAAGGGCTTACCTTGCCTGTCAAATCCTACATCATCATGCACCAAAATGAAAATTAAACCTTTCCCAACAGTTGGCTACCTATCCTCTGCTTGAACACATCTGTAAAGAAGTACATTAGCAATCTATGAGCCCAAGCAGAAAGATGTTGAAGGACAACATTGTATACATATCAGCAGCAGCTTGATGTCTAAAGTGAGCTTTCTGACAGAAGAAAGATGGAAGATGTTGTACCAGTAGAGATATCATTATGGACAGACCTCAAAGGGAAAATCCAGGGCTTATCTTTGAGTACAGGGTCCCCACATGGAGTACCTCAGAATTACAGCTGGAGGTACAAACTAGCAGCAGCGAAGGAAAGAAGAAGCATCATTAGGCAAAATAAAAAAGTAAAAAGAACTTTTCTAAGCAACATGAGGTAAGCAAGGAGATGAGGCTATAATCAGGTCAAACAGATTAATACTTTAAATACTGTATTAAAGCCTTATCTAGCTTCACGTATCCCAGCCAGACCTTTCATGGTTTACAATCTATGATTTGGGTTTAGTGCAATATGTGATTCCAACCATTGTACCAGATTCAATAAATCATGGTTTAATCATTCTTGGCTTAGAACACTGATTCAGCCCTCCCAAATAAAACATCTTCCTTCAGATGCCTAATGTAACAAGAATGCAGTGCAGTGTGTTATTTTTTTTAAAGCTTCTTTCACAACTCAGAAGACGTTTGCTTTCAAAGTTATATACGTCTAATTTATTTTGTAACAACTTTCCCCCTCCTTTAACTATCGTTCTGCTCTTAGTTATTGGGTGTACATTAGAAAGTTAAAGTTATAAATGTAATAGATTAACAGGTCTTTGAAGGGGGGAAAAAAGCAGTTTGGAAGAGCCAACTGGATTCCAGACTGGTACAGCTGGTTTAAGGTATTTCAGAAGTAAATGAAATCAAATGAGAATTTATAATCCTTCCCGAGCTCTGGATTCCATCAAACTAAACTCATTAGGCGTTAAGATGCAGGTGCAGCTACATAAAGGATTGCTCTGTTTTCCTTAATACCATAAGATCCACATCTTGAGTTCAGAATAAAAGTCCTTCAAAAGCACAAACACGAAATATGGGTACATCCATCAACCAGCAACACTTAAAAGGCAGGAGATTAGGTGACAGACTTGTCTAATGGGTTAATGCTATCGGTGGAATGTGCTCTTTTCTAAATTGATGTTGACTTGTGGAAAAGCAAGGCTCCTTATAGTACAAAAAGATTTCCCTCTGTCAAAGTCTAAACCTCCAGACACCTGATGTAGTTCATATATGCAGTTCTGTTTCTTAGGTCGTCTTTTTCAACGTGGTGCTTTCTGGCTAATATAACCACTGAACATGCCAGCTGGGATGAAAGAAACTCAGGTCCACCTGCAAAAGGAAAACCAATCTTAGGGAAAACAACATCAGAAGCCGTGCTGGATTTTTAAAATCCAATTGGGATTTTTAAATAGCTGTAAATGTTTTTGTAGAGCCTGTGCCACAACGTCTTAGATCAGGATTAAATTACATGGGATGTGGGGAGCTCCATGGCTCAAAAAAACCCATGCTGGGAGATTAAACTCTAGAACGTGTTATGAATTTAATTGGGGAGAATATGTGATTAACTCTTTCTTTTAAGAAGAGTTTAAGATTAACTCTTTCTTTTTAAAAGTGACAGTTATCTGCTTCCCAAGAACAGGAGAAAGAAAGTCACTTAAAATTGGGGGGGAAAGGCACAGCACAAATACTTATGTACAGTATATGCGCACACACACAAAAACCATCAGTTGAACTCAGATCCTTCTGTTACTGTAATTTGGTATACACACCCTAGCACAAACAGTCAACAGAATAATCACAGGTCTCTCATCACTTGTAATTTGATTCATCCCAATCCAAAATTATTTGGAAGATGTGCAATCAGGATTCAAGACTCCAAATAAAATGGCAACATAACACAAAGAAATGAAGAGGATGTAATGCTAAACAACAGCTCCCTACCATAATAAACCTGAAAAAAGGGGTACTATGATGACTTTATGAAAATCATAGTGTACAAAAAAATGGAAGTTCTGGACTTCAGAGCCATTTTCCTTCTCTATTCTGTATGTTGGTTAGAAAGATAACTATATTGAGGTTTTTCTCAATGGTTCCCACTGTTTGTCTTTGTTTTTTTATTACTTAGAAATGGTAGAAAACCATTTTCTTTCTTTCTCTCTTCATCTCTTTCTTTCTTTTTTTCTTTTCTTTCTATAGCCACCCCTCTCAAACAACTGCTTCTGGGTGGTGAACAATCATTAAAATAACCTAAAACCAATTACAAATATTATACATCAGCTGAGAACAATTATCACTACAAATTTTGATCTTAGTGGGTCTTGTACTGGCCAACAAAGTAACTTGCAACTTGGTATAATCTAAAATTGTTTTATTTCATCCAAAACCATTAAAAAAAAAACCCAGCACAATTTAAAACATCTCTCATTCAGAAGCATCAATTTAAAAAATCAGCTAAGCAAAGTTAGGCAGGGATGAAAAAACAAGTTCTTATAGCCAGAAACTTTTTTTTTTAAATAAGTATTAAGAATCTCCAGAAGATGAGGAATTTCACACAAAAAAGTAACCACTGAAATAGCATTAAATCTTGTATCTGGGTTAAGCCCTTGAAGTATAAAAGTCAATATGCTTTTTTAATCTATCACCCATCCTCAACATACACAATAATAACACTGTCAGAATGCTCAATTAAACTGCTGTCATTAGCCACAGCTTATATTCTAGTTAGTTCTGGAGTAAAATAAAATGATAGTACAAGCCAATAAAATGGAATGATTAAGGCCAGAGTGAGCAAAGATGATTATCTGCTTGGAAGATGAAATACATGGAATAGGGTCATATAATAAGTACAAGTAAAGTAGTCCTTGGTTTACAGCTATTCATTTAGGAAGAGTTCAAAATTATGATATTGAAAAAAATAACTTATGACCAACCCTAACTCTTATGACCATTGCAGCACCACTCACCCCGATGATTAAGATTCAGACACTTGGCTATTGGCATGTATTTAGGACAGCTGTACTCTGATAACCAAAGTCAATGGGGGAAACTGGACTTGCTTAACAACTATATGATTCACTTAGCAACTGCAGCATTTTGTTTAACTACCATGACAAAAAAGGCTGTAAACATGGCTTACTTAACAACTGCTCTGCTTAGCAACAGAAATTCTGGTCCCAATTGTAGTTGTAAGTTGAAGACTACCTGTAACTTCCATTCTGGTGCAAACCATGGATATCTGATATGCAAAGTATCTTTGGGTTGCTGTTGTTTTTTTATAGCTATGATCTCATATGAATCAGAATCACAATAAATGGGAAGGGGAAAACTGACTTCCTTTATAACTCCGCCCCCATCTCATTCCCCAATGATATCAAAAAGGGGACAAAAGCAGAAATGAAAGACAGAACATATTTTCCTAGCTTGGGCCACTTCTAGATATATAGACTTCAGTTCCCAGAAATCTCAGCAAAAGCCTGGTTAAGTTCACATATCTGGAGAGCATCCAGATTGCCATAAAATAATTCCCACCAGCACCAAATGCACCTACACATATTCTGTTCAGATTATTAACCCAACAAGTTGAGATTCAGTTAAGGAAACCAACCAAGTTTTCAACCCACAGTTTGCATGTGGATGTCACACTACATTTGGTCACTGGTCATTGGCAATACTGGCTAAATTGTATGTATATCAGGACAGCATTTGCAAACCAAAGTTTAAAGAACACAAGTGCATTCTGACTGATGTAGTCCAATTCCATAGCTGGCATCGTTTGCATGAATATGCCATAAGATGCATGATGCCATTGTGGCGTCTACTCAGCGCTTATGAAACAAGTACAAACTGAATTCTCATTAAAGTGTAAAACATAACAAAATCATCCCAAGCTACTACACACACTTGGGAAACACAAACAGGAATTGGAGGACGAATATTTTCAAGATTGGAGTATCTTGCTCTGTATGAGCCTGGAATATGGATTCCCTGAGGCTCCTCTCAGCATCATGTTCTTGTAAAACTTCATGATCCGGCAATGTAGGGTGTTCCCTTTACTGGAAGGTGAATGCAGGTCTTAATACCAATTGCCAGAATAATTAATACTTAATGCCAATTGCCAGAATTATTAAAAATATGTTACTAAATAAATGGAAATCATACAGATCATTTCTTATAAATAACAAATCAAGTGTATACGTATTTATAGCTTTTCTCTGTTTTGGCAAAAGATGCCCTTTGCCAAATTCAGATTAGCAAACCTCACAGATTCCAACATCTTTTGTTGAGGCATGTTCAAAAGATCCGTGATGAAGTCAGTAGCAGTTTATTGCCTCCTCTGCTTGGCACAGTTCCACACAGGGATCATAGCGGACACAATTATCCTTCTGGCTTGCACCCTGTCTAAAAATATAAAACCTGCTCCTTTACTGAATAGACCAGACTTTAGTAGCTCCCGGTGGCTGAGTTCACACAACAAAAATATTATTGCTTAGCAGGGTGTGCAAACCCAGCCACTGTGCCATAAATGGGTTTATGGCATAGTCCAGGGGTAGCCAATTGATAAGTCATCTTGCAGCCCTGAGAATATGCCTAGATTCTCTGTCAAAATATCCCAGCAAAACTACCTGTGGCCATTTTCAAATTAAATATGCTGAAATCAAACATACCTTTCTAGGCAGCAAAATCAGATAAATATCTAAGTATACTCAGATAAGGGCACGTTTCACTTGGACATTGGGGGGGGGGTTACTCTTGAGTTTGAAAGGGCTTTCATGTATGATTTGGAGTAGTTGTGTACACAAAACAAATTGACTATATCACCTCTGTGTGCACGTATACGTGAGCTTTAAGACACCTATGTCTACTTTGGATTTTTAATGGTATTCTAGAACACAACAGGTAAATAGTGAGGTCATGGAGATTTATTCTCTATAGATTTGTCTAAGTTCCTTCCGAAACACAACTGAGCACCCAGAGCGAACTTCAAAAGCCTTCTGCATGATATTAGATATAGGTGTCTTTAGGGTTAGGCTAGGCTAGGCTAGGCTGGGTAAAGTTAGGTTGGGTTAGGTTGGTTTCTGGCTCTATCTATTGCATGGGTATCAAACTCGTGGCGTCAAATTGCCATCATGTGACTATCGCGATGGTTTTTCCCCTTCGCGGAGCTAGGGTGGATGTGGTCTGTGCGTGATGCATCCGACCCATGGGCCACCAGTTTGACACCCCTGACCTATTGCTTTTATTAAGCCTCCCTCCAAGTAGTCTACATTAGATTAATCATGAACAAGTACAGACTTCTTAGAAAGCCATTTCCAGGCCTGATCTAAAGTTATCCAAGTTGATAGCTGAGTAACAGGCTTTCTGTTGTTGTTTAGTCTGTCTAAGTAAGACACTGTCACTTCCCCATGATGTCAAGTGATATGAAAAGGGATCTTTAGAAAAACAAAACAGTTAACCTCTTTTCCCAAAAGGAAAAAAACATGAAATTGCAGGTGCTCATGTTTAGCTTTAATCATTTCTCTTCTCTTTTCTAGTAGAGTCAGATCAAGCCCTGCAAGCCAGTATACCGCTTTTTTGTTAAAAACATAGGATGACCTAAATGGTTTCTTCCCCCTGTGTCTACCTCTTCTGAGAAGGCTTTCAAAGTACCGGCTGCCTTAGGTTTCATAAAGACACCAAATGGGTTTAAATCTCCTGTTTTATTGGAGCAGGTGTAGCCACTAACAGCTCTGCCAGGATCTTCCTAAGCCAGCAAAGCGAGGGCTGTTTTGGGTCAATGGATTTAAAAGTCTCTTGAGAGCAAAGCAGTGAAAGAATGCAGAAAGTGCTTGGCAAGGAAAAGGCTGTTAAGTAATGAGTTTTGTCACTCAAAGCTTCTAGAAAATTGCCTTCAAATATTCCTAAAACTCTTTAGGGAAAGGGGAGGGGAGAATGGGGGACAGAAGACCAGGAAGCTATCCAACCAGTATTATATTTGTATGGTGTATTCTAAACATCTGTATCTTTTTGAGCGCTCTTTTCTTTTTAAGGGGAATTCTTTTGCTATTGTCTAGAATGTATTTCATCTGATGGTGAGTTAAAGTGTATGCTTTTCTCCTCCTAAAATACCTAAAAGTGGTGCAAATTTTCAAAATTGCAAAGTGAGTTGATTCTCCTAGATTGGGGTAATTTACAAAAGATCACAACATAATCTCTTTCAAGCCTTCGAAGAGAGCATGTTCTAAAGCAGGGGTGTCAAACTCGCGATGACACGTTGTCATCCGGTGTTGTATCACAACTATTTTCCGTTTTGCTAAACTGGGGATGGGCATGGCCAGTGTGTGATGCATCCAGCCCGCAGGCCGTGAGTTTGATACCCGTTCTAAAGTAAAAACTACAAGGACACAACTAAAATGACCAGGGCCACTTTCTATGAGATCTGTTCTGACATAGTGATTTCAATGTATTTGAGAAAAACTGAAGAACTAAAATGCCTGAGGAAAATGGATGAATTCCATTTTTTTTTCAGAATACAGTTTTTAAATTCAGATCCATTTAGCTTGGGAAATTAAGCTAATTCTTTCCAATGAAAACCTGCTCTTGGTTTTATTTTCTAGGAAACTTGTTAAAATATTTTAAAGCACTATCTACCCTTTTTCCTCTTGGCATCCCTTGGCTCAATGAGAAAGCAACTCTGAAATAAATAGTTTTATACAATTATGCAGGTTCTTGTTATATTATTTTAGTTCTGCTTGTGTCTAACTGCTAAGCATTTAATTTTGGACTCAGTGCAAACACTTTTATCCAGCTGTATATCCAGTGGTACACTTCTAAATTTGTGGCTGAATCTGAGGAAAACCCATAAGAAGAGAATCCCTAAATAACCAGCCTCCTTTATTTTTCTTTTCTAATGTCTATTTTTACCTAGAAATACTAGGAAGTGGTCTGGAATTTTCTTAATTGTGTCCAGTCTCTCTTTTAACCCAGTCTGAAGCAATTACTAATTACTAGATTCAGAAAATAAATTTACTCCATAATACGTCAATGTTCTGTGAATGGAGGAGCATCCTTCAATACATGCAGATTTAGTAAATTTTGCTTTTAAGGCAGTCTTCCTCAGAATAGCATTGTCCAGATTTCTTAGAGTTGCATATGTAGGAACTCCCAGCCATTATGGCCAAAGCAGGGATGTCTGCAAGATGGTGGTTTAAAAAGTCAACTGGCAGTTGGGGCTACATGAATGAACATGGAGATTGCACAAAGATGGTTGTGGCTGCCATATTGATTTTTACTTCCCTGGTGGACACTACTGAGCCAAAGGCTGTGGTAAGGTGTAGGTCACCTTTTAGAAAAAAGCTAATTTATCACTGTCCATCTATTAGCTTTTGGTTGATTGTGGAAAGACAAAAGGAAAATCACAGCAGGATAGGCAGCCAGAGTGAGGGGAAGCAAAAGTGTGTGCTATATGTGAATCACAGACTGGAACACTTATGTTTTATCTCCTATTTCTCCACTTTCAACCAGGAACTTGCCCTCAGCCCTTCCTACCTCATGTGTTTACTGTTGTGAGAGAAACTGAAGATGAGAATGCTTCTCATGCTGCCTTGAGTGTCTAGAAGAAAGATGAGATCTACATACTCCCTTTTTACGACCCTGTAATCAGGGGTGCGATTCAACCGGTATAACAACTGGTTCAGTGAGCACGCACTTTGTGCGCATCCTCCACATTTAAAAAAGCTAATACTTACCTTCAACTGCAGCTGAAGAAAACAGCTGAGGTGCAGCAAACCGCTCTGCCATGTGAATCAGCTGTGCTCTAACAAAAACACATAAAGCATAGGAAAGACCAGGAGCGGGCGGGAGGCCCCACAGGCTCATCAGAGCTAACTGGTTCAGAGTCAGCTGATTGTCTGAACAAGGGGTTCGGCCAAACCAGGACAGACTGGGAGAATCCCACCCCTGCCTGTAATCCCTTAATTCGAAGTAGAGTCAGGGCAACTGGATGGAACTGAGTGTTTACTGGCCGGATGCCCTTCCTGGTGCCATGTGGAGTTCACAGCAGATTTTTTTTTTTCTTTGTGCCCTAGGAGAGAAACATCTGCCGCTACCTAGAATTGAACTCTCAAATTTCCAAGTCTTCACCACTAAGCCACCACATTGCTGAAAGATAAGATCTAAATCTGGCAAACAAAATAGAAATCAGAAGAGGAGGAGGAAAGAGAAACAGTGATCACCTCTGCATAGGAAATGTCTAGTTTTCCATCTTTCCAATTGTTAGTTAGGAAGCAGTGCAAATAATCTTTCTCCTTGGAAAAAAAGAGGATGAAGGGGAAAAGAAATAAAAAAGAAAAAAACTAGCTCAGGCATTAGCTTGTTTTTTTTCTCCCCAACATTTTTCCAAGGGAAACCACATCTTACTAACAATATTTGTAAGCTACCCTGCAAGCCAAAATAAATGTGGAGAACCACGGAACTACTACTCCCAACTACTTATATGTTTCCCCTAGGATCTAGTTGGCCAATTTGAAAAAAAAAAAGTTAAACTAGCTAGGTCTTGATCTGTAAGATTCTTAAGATTAGAGGCAGGAATGAATTACTATGGCAGGTGGAGAAAATTATAAGCAATTCAATGAAGAACAAAATATTAACGCTAATTTGTTTACAGTTTTACATTTAACCAGCTGATAAAAGTTTAACATTGGCATCCTACCATCATGAAAATAACTTAATAGAGGTGAATACAATAGAAATTACATACAATTACATGTCCGTAGTTTTGAAGACATTAGAAAAAATAACTCATTCTCTACTAGTCACACCACAAATGAGATACTTTAAGAAGGATGTGGGCAAATTGGAATTGGGAAGAATCTAAGTTGGTCAGTGGAATAGGAAAGAGATTTTCTGAAGAACTATTGAAGGAATTGAACATGATAAGCCTGGTGAAAGCTGAGTGGGCCAGGGGATGCTTCAGAAATCTGAAGAAAGTTACATTAAGAGACAGATTTGTTCTCCAGCCCCAAAAGTCAAGATGAGATTTAATAGGTTTAAATGAGAGGAAAAGGGTTTTGGGTTGCTTGAGGAAAAGATGAATCTCCTGCAGTGGCCTAACTCAACTGATGGGACATTTTCAAGAGACGATTACTAAAGAGTTATCTGTCAGAAATTGATCTAGCAGAAGAATGAGATTAGATTATCTAGAAACTAGCCTCATCTGTACAATGTCATGACCCTGCATAAAACAAAACTTTCTTTTAAGTTTATTTTTACATATAGTATATTGTTGCCATTTTAAAAATAATTACTTTCCCCAGAGAATCTTAGGAATTTTATTCTAAAGCTACTAAAGACTTGCAACATTGTGTATATTGGGAAGGGGTTGGATAAAGAATGGAAATCTGAGGTTGATGGTGGTGAAGTAGGAGAAACGGATACTTGTGGTCTACAGGAAAGCCTCGAGTTACGACCACAACTGAGCCCATCATTTAGGTTGCTAAGTGAAACATTTGTTAAGTGAGTTTTGCCCCATTTTATGACCTTTCTTGCCACATTTGTTAAGTGAATCACTGCAGTTGTGGAGTTAGTACACATGATTGTTAAGTGCATCTGGCTTCTCCATGGACTTTGCTTGTCTCAAGGTCACAAAAGGGGATCACATTACCCCAAAACACTGCAACCGTCGTATGAGTCAGTTGCCAAGCACCTGAATTTTGATCATGTGTCTGTAGGGATGCTGCAACGGGCGTATGTGTGAAAAAAAAGTCAAAAGTCACTCTTCTCAGTGCCCTTGTAACTTTGAACTTTCACTAAATGAACTATTGTAAATTGAGGACTACATATATATTCTTTCTGTTTATGTGGGAAAATCTGGAGGAAAAAGTTCATGGCTTATCTAACATTCAATGGCTTGTTATTAAAAATGCCATCTCTGTTGTTTCCCGACCTTTCCATAGTTGTTACATATGTTTCTTAGCAGTTCAGAATATATAGGAAGATGTTTTGCAGGCATTGTATTAAGATGTTCTTAATTAATTAATTTATGTTTAATATGTGCACTCCTATAAACATGAGGGTGGAATCAAACTGGAATTTTTAGAATCACCAAAGAAGCTGGTACGTTATTCGCTTAAAAACTTACTTCAGATGTTACACTGTTTGCATGAACAAGTTATTAGAGCAAACTCTTCCAATATGGTCATTTCCAGTTACAACTGATACTGCATTGCAAGAATTTCCAGCTAGGAGAAAAATGTGTTGCTATAACCAATTATTTATAACTGGTTGGAATGGCACAAAATTTGATTTACAGAACTCCAAGATTATCAGTTTCAAGAAACTGGCATTAAGACAGCAGTTGTAATTTGGGAGAAACGCTACAGAAGTTAATAACATCTTCTTATGAAAAAACCTGGACCCAATTAGAGTGTAAATCACTTTATTGAATAGACAATCCTTTTTCGTGAGACAATGCTAAAAGGGTTACCACTGATCATTAGGAGAACCATAATGGAAAAAAGCTGAACTAGATTTTCTGTCCTTTATGGATGGATGGTTTTGTTTTGTTCTTCCTTTTCTCTTCCCTCTCTCCTTCCACGTTGTTTCTCTTCCATATCTTTTTTTAATGAATGTTTAATGAATATTTGCTTTAATACAATTGATATAATCTTGATTAAAAAAAAAAGATTAACTGAACTTTGAAATGACCATATGGGAAGTGACATGAAAGTTATTATATTTGAAAAATGCAGTTAAGCATTATCTCTGAAAAGAGAATAAGAAGGATAAATGAAAAAAGTGACACTAATAACATGGGAGGTGAGAGAGAGATGCATCATGTAATGTTTTCTTAAAATGTTCTAGTTACTTATTTAAAACTGGATAGAGAGTGATAAATGCTCTGTGGACATGCCTTTATACCAGCCAAAGGCATGCATATAAAAACAAAATCCACTCCAGCTGGATAATATTATGAAAAAGCTGTGTCCACCCTGTTTGTCAGGGCACACTATAGTGATTTCAGAAAGAACCGGACAGGACGCTATGCTATGTAAAATTGAATATCTTAAAACTCCTGCAAAGGAATAGAGGTAAAGCATGAATTACATATTGTATCTATTAGGACTGACCTTCTAAATGTACTGGCTTCATAGAAAATCTCACTAAAATCAAGTAAATCCAGGGATTAGCCTACAAGTTTCCGTGCCTTTGGGTAAAGTTTGGAAAATATGGGAACAGTCATTGTTTCCATGGGTTTACTTCATTTAAGGAACCCATTCAGTAATTTTGGTTAATTATTAAGCGAAAATAAGCCTATTTTATTAAACCTTTTCTTCAGGAAAAGGAGCTGACCTCTCTATATTAATATTGTAACCTGTCTTTACATAGTGCTCCCAGTGTTAGGTACCAAATCGGATGAGCACAGCCAAGAGATTTCCCCCAAATATCATTTTAGCATTGGCAGCTCTACACAGCAAAACCATCAACATAAAATGATGGTTGGCCATGCCTGGCTCTTCCATGGGAACAAATTAACATTGGCATTCCAAGCACAGGAAAGTCAAGAAATTGGAAACACAGTTCAGATTTGGCCGGCACTTTGAAATACCATGTGCTACTGATGTCAATTAATGAAAAGCAGAGATTTTGCTGAAGGGGTCTGGTTTTGAAACATATTAACACACATTCAGCATGTTTGCACAGGAACCAGATTATAAACATCTTGGTTCTTAAACAATAGAGCAAGTACACTGAGATTTGCAGTCTCAAAACTGAGTACATCCAGATCTGAACTACATGTTTGGGGAGTGTAGGGATTATAGAACCACAAAATGTAGATTCTTTTTTTTAATGGAACTGAATGTCTCTCCTTCAAAAACAGACAGAAAACAAAAAACAGCAACACCAATTGTTTATTGCATGCTGGGTATTAAGAAGATTGGGGGCAAAACATTCCTAGCTATTTCCCAAGTGCACACAGAGAATATTTCAGTTAAAAATAGAATTCAGGTTCCCCCCCCCCCCCCCCCAGAAAACAGCACTTGTCTTCTATATAGCAGATGTATTACAGCACTTATCTCCCTAATTTAACCTATGGCCATGATGGCAAACCTATAGCACGTGTGCCACAGGTGGCATGCAGAGCCATTTGCATGGGCACATGAGCCCCAGCCAAATTTACCTGCACTGCGCATGTGTGCACCTCCCAGCTGATTTTTGGCCCATCTGAGACCTTTTTAGGCCTCCCAGAGGCTCAAGGTAAGCCTCTGTAGTCTCGGGAGGCCAAAAAACAGGCCTTCCAGAAATACTGGAAGTATGCATTTTCAGCTTCCGAAGGCCCTCTGGAGCCTTCCTCATTTTCTCCCTCCCAGAGGCTCGAGGAAAGCCTCTGCAGCCTCGGGAGGCCGAAAAACAGGCCTCCCGGAAATACCGGAAGTGCCAAAACAGGCCCATTTTCAGCCTCCTGAGGCTGCAGAGGCTTTCCTTGAGTCTCCAGGAGGGAGAAAATGGCCTCAAATGAGTTGAAAATCAGCTGGGAAGCGCACACATACGCAGTGCAGGTAAGGGGGTGGGAATGTTGCGCGTGCATGCACGGGGGGAGGGGCGGGATGCATTACATTGTGGGTGCCGGAACACGCGCGTGCATGCTAATGCGCAGACACTTTCAGCACACCACAACAAAAAGGTCTGCCATCACTGACCTATGGGATTTAAAGTCAGAAAGATCTCAGACAGGAATGTCTGTTAGCACTTTGGATGATACCTGCAAAACCAATGTTTCTCAAGTTTGGCAACCTTAAGATGTTGGACTTCAATTCCCAGAATTCCCCAGCCAGCATGTTGGAGATAGATGGGCAAATGTTCTGTCCTGATATCTGATAAGTTTCCAGACTCTTTCATAAATATTCAGTTATTTACCTTTTTCCACCACAGTGTAAAATAGTAGCTTTTGTTCATCTAGTTGCAAAATTCAGCTATAATTGAAGATTGTGTTGCTCTCTGAAATGGCTTATCCTCCAATATATGCACCAGAAAAATAAAATAAAGATTTAAAAGGTGCTATGGGATGGAAATTTGTACTACACTTCATTATACATTCTGTGTTATATGAATCCATATCTGTATCACCTCTGTAGCTACCCAGACACACAAATCTTCATCTGTGTCTGCAACTACAGTACTGTACATCCACATTTATTAAAAAAAACTATCAGAACTTCAGATCCGATTCATGTAGATGTATGAATTAGTGTAATGTATGAATTAAGCCTACTATACTATTAGATTATGGACACTTCCTTGCAAGTTTTTGGCAGCATTTTTGGGAAGTAGTTTGCTCTCCTCTTCTTCTGAGAGAGAATGACTAGCTCAAAGTCACCAGCAGCCTTTACACTTGAGGCAGAACTAGAACTCACAGTCACCTTGTTTTGAGTCCAGCGTCTTCAACTATTAGACCATTACCTAAAACTGTAGCAAATGGATTTATTCTACTCCCAAGCCAGCTGGGAAAGCCTTACCCTTGTAATTCCACATGAGTATCTTAGTATCACTTTAATAAAGACCTTTCTTAGGATACATATATTAGTACCATTTAAAAAGAAATCAATTTTATTACAGAATATCCTATATCACTTTTCAACAAACACAAATAATGGAAAGTATCTATGATTGCAAGCAAATGTATCATACAGGTGAGTTTGTAATAGAGGAAGAGAGTTGAAGGTCTACCACCCAAGTCTCTGTGAACCTACCTATACAGTAATATAAAAGCTATTTTTCCAATCAGAAATAATGCACTTATACAATCACAGAACACGGATTCCCCTACCAATTGTTACACCCATGCTTAATATATCTCTAAGATTAGAGCTTAGCAGTTAACTTTATCTGCCATCATTCAGCTAACCATAATGCTAATTTTCTTAAACAGATTCTGGATAATCTTGCCAAAATACTGTATATTGACTGTGTTTCCAAAACAGAGAATACAAAACACCTCATGAATAGAATTAAGGTTTCAAACAAAGGGGATTTTATTGCAGAAAAGAAATCCTTAACACTAGCCCATTTTTTATTTCTGGTATCTATCTACAGTACTTGCTAGCAATATTTTATTCTAAATATACAACTTTAACATAAAACAATCCTACTGTAATAACAGCGAACAATAACATCTACCTCACTAGTAACTGTGGGATGTTTTCAGAGGTAGCTTTGTTTAAGTGAGAGTCAATGAATTTTCTATTCAGAAAAGGGATTTCTTCGTATGGGTTCCAGACTTTTGAAGTAAAACAAGGTGCTTGAGATGTATTTGATCAGCACTTTGCAAAAAATTGAATCAATCAATCTCCAATTCTTACCATTCCAGACATGCAACATATGCAACATTTTGGGATGGCTGTATTAGAATACAATCAATCTATATTAGACAATTATAAAAAGTCTTTAATAGAGCAGGCCTTCAGTTCATCAATTTCAATACCCTGATTTCCACATTAATCAATCCAATGGATATACACTGTAGGTTATTAAAGCAAGGGCTCGTATCTAGTATTCAAAGCTAATTGACACTAGTTCAGGGGTGTCAAACTGGCGGCCTGCAGGCTGGATGCATCACACACAGGCCACCCACACCCCAACTCTGTGAAGGGGAAAAACATCACAAAATGCCACGTGATGGCAATGTGACACCGTGAGTGTACTAGTTGATTTCTCTGTAAATTAGTAATTATTTCTTAAGTAAGAGATGTGTTCAAAGCATGGTCAAAAAAAGCCAATCTAGTGACCATGACAAAAGGATCAATGTTTCATTTAACATAAGAGCACACTGTACATATAAAAAAAAACAATGTCTCTGTCCCATTGCTGTTGGGAGTTGCAATTTTGAAGTTGACCAGAATCTACAGAAACCCCAGACTTGATCCATGCCAACAACTTATTGGTGGGACCATCTCTCCCTGAAGGTATCTTCACGTTCAGTCTTCCATCCTTCCAAGGTGGGTAACATGAGGATCCAAATTATTGGGGACAATAGGCTGACTCTGTTAACTGCTTAGAAAGGACTGTAAAGCACTGTGAAGCGGTATATAAGTCAAAGTGCTATTGCTATCTGCTCTTTTCATCAGGTCAAATAAGGGGTTGGGCACTCCAGGTTCCTTCTGTTAAATGTTGCCATCTAGCAGGATCTTTATTGCACACCTTCTCAGTAGCTATCTGGGACCTTTGGAATATCCTTCATAATGAGATCCAGAAGGCTCCTGGCTTTCCAGAAAGCCATGAAGGTTTGGAGTAGAATGAGGCTAGAATCCAGGAAAGGACTACATTTTCTTCAGGATGTGTGGAGATATATTGTGTTTGGGGTGTCAAGAAGGTTTTCTTCTGAGGTTTTTACTATTTGCTTTTGAGTCACCCAGGGTTATGTTACATAAACTAGGTGGCTATACAAATCTTACAAATAAATAATCTTAACTCTACTGTGCAAACTCTTGAATTCATTGGTTCACCTGATTTTTATCAGTCAATCATATCAGCTGTTGCATTAGAAAGACTGAGTTGTGTAAAAACTAAAGATGTTATCATTTTAACTACAAATTAACAGTTTCTGTACAAATATTAGCATTTCCTTGCTGTGGTTCAAGGAGGGAAGCCATGAGAGCTCTAACAACATATTTTATTTTGATTAATTAAAACCAAAGATTCTTGCAATTTAATATATTGATTCTAACAGTGGGAACTAACCCCCCTTTTTCTTTAATAATACATATAAACAGCTGCACCACTCACCCACTGCCCTTTTTAAACCTAATCCCCACATTCTTCCTGACAATAACATGACAGGATCCACACATCTCTGCATTAGCTTTAACCCCAGTGACACTGCCAGAATGTATTAAACTGAAACATAACATGTCCCGTTTAAAAAGAAATCTGTCAACAGATCTTGACTCAGCTTTGATAATAATAAGCTTTTTTGGGGGGGCTGAGGGGGGGTGGGGTGGGGAATCTTCCCAACATTTTTGCTCCTGTCTGCCATTCCTTTCTCAAATATGTTCCAAACTGAGTAAATTTTTATTAACAAAAGAAGGATATCTTAATAATTGCTGAATAAGCTACAATTGCATGAAACACAAAACAGCACATCTGCGAGTCTTGCAATAAACCCTATCCCAAACTCATGTAAAATAGTGTCACCTCATCTTTGACATCCATTCCAGCTGGTGACTGAATCCATCATTAGCTGTCAATCACCAATATGATGACACTACATCAAGGGTGTCAAGCTGATGGCCTGCAGGCAGGATGCATCAGGCACAGGCTACGCCCACCCCAGCTCTGCAAAGGGGGAAAAGTCATGATATGTCACATGACAGTAACGTGACGGCATGAGTTTGACACCCATGCACTACATGAACATCTAGTAGCAGGTTTCAAGGTGGAGTATTATTTGAGGCAGCTTTTTAATTAGCCTCACCTTAGTGCTTTGAAACCACAAGTGTGGATGGAAATCATTTTAGAAAATCTGTTAGTCTATCTTAGATGTGTAATGGTCTCCTCTAGAAACCAAGATATGATATGCAGTACCCTCTCCAGGTAGACTGAGCTGAGAGACAGTAACTAGCTCACCTGATGATCTGTAGTAAGAGGAAACTCAAAGCTGAACCTTCCAACTCCTAGTCGGACATTTTAAATCATTAGATCATTGAGGACAATCAAGCAAATTCAACTTTTGAGGAAATACTAAAAAATTACTTTTGGCAAAATTATCCAAGTACCATACAAAATCAAACCTACTATAGTTTTTATGTATAAACCAAAATGAATTAGCCTGTAATTCTGTAATGTTTTGCTTGAAAGTAAGCCCCACTGAATTATTTGGGCTTCAGATTAGTGTAGAATTGTTAGAATCGCAGTTCAACTCTCTTTTGAGCGGAATTGTTTTCCAAAAAAAAACCAACTAAGCCCCTAATTTACACAAATTCATTAGTTGGTGTCAAAGAATATAATCTATTACAAAAGTTGTGGTTTCGTTTTGGGATAAGTCACATGTGCCAGTGCATGGGTTACAGGCTACAATAAGCATTAATTCACCATTCTCTGGCTCTAATTATCGTTATGTCATGATGGAAGAGGGTTAAAGAAAGCTTGGCCGATGTTCTTTCTAATTCTACATTAATTTGCATTACTCAGCCTGGATCCTTCTTCCAAATATAATATCTATTCAAATTACAGTTATTCATTTGAGGAGAAGGCATATACTGAAGCACTTTCAGGTAAAAGATGAATGAGAGGGATAAAAGTGCAGAGATTTAAGGAAAAAAACCACTTCAAAGCAGATTGATAATGACTAGGTCAATCCATGTCAACTTAACTTTTTTTCAGAGACAACTGATTTGATTCCATGTGGAGGCAATCCTAAATGCAGACTAACCTCACTTATTTACTTCCTTTGAGACAATATGCAAGATCTTCCACTTATCTGGGCTCACTTTTGGGCCTAATAAAATATTTCTATTAGGCCTTTCAAATCTTTTCTCACCCCATTCTAACTAAGGCCACCTTCACTCTGAAATGGATTCTTACATGTTGAAAGGAAATTTGTTTTGTTGTTATTTTTATTTTGTTCTTCTTTCCCTTCCACATGCTGCTATTAAGACCATTTAAAAAAAATTACTTCTCTTTTGAAGCTATTTACACCTCACTAACATGCCACAAATAGTAATTTTACTTCTAATATGACTAAATGAAGACATTTTCCATAGAGATCATATCACATAACTGAATCAAAGAAACCAGTTATTGACAGAAGAGAATCCAGTTTCCTCTATTGATTTTGCCTAACCCTAACCTATCCTGTCACACATACAGATCAGTTGCCAAGCTCTTTATTTTTGATCACTTGACCATAAGGATGCTGTGGTGGTTGCTTCTCTTGGGAATACTTCTGCAAAGCACCCCTTCAGACAATCTATATAGAGAATAGCATAATGTCCTTTAATTAGGGAATGTATTAAGTCTTATTGTATCAACCAGGGGTGGGGAACTATGGCCCCTTTATGACTTGTGGACTTCAAGTCCTAGAATTCCTGAGCCAGTATGGCTGGCTAGGGAATTCTGAGAATTAAAGTCCATAAGACATAAAAGGGCCAGTTTCCTACCCCTGGTGTAAATCAAGCCTGTGCTTATGGTTTATCTGGTATATCAATTCTTGCTTAATCATACATTCATTGAAATCAATGAAATCACCTTAAGCCTACTGATTTAAAGGCTCTACATTGACCATGATTAATCCTAGATGCAAGCTGGTATTCTACATAAACCATCAACTAAAACAACCTTTTTTTCTACTCAACAAACTGCTCTTTTAAGTTTTAGATATTTTAACTATCTGCTCCCAGCCACCAGCTGTGGTTTGATAGTGCAATCTGTTTTTAAAATCAACCAATAATAATAGTAGCAACCTTTTCTGCCACACCTTGCTAATTTTGCATGAGGCACCAATCATCTCCACCAAAAGAGTTATTTATTGTTTCCCTTTTCCATACAATGCAGGGAAGCTGTTTATTTTATTTTATCAGTTTTTACAATGTGAGAATATCAGGACCGATGCCCAGTGCAATATTTCTGAAGCAAAATTTCGAAAGAAAATCTTGCACAAGGTCTATCAAACCTATTAATACAGTGATTTCTACAGATGAAAACATTCACATCAGAAAATGGGAAGATGTCATTTTGTGACTATCATAGAGTGAACTGGAACTGCCATGTGAGAGTAGGGAAAAAGAATAGGACAGGGGAAAATAGGCAGATGCATTTCTCTTAAAAACACAGGAGGATGTTGTTATGTATTTCAGTGCTTTCCTTTGTATTAAAAATATGGAAAATAATTCCTGTACAGAAACTTTAGAAGGAGAAAAATCTACACAGGATGCCTCATCCCAATCATGGGAATGGTTTAGAAGTCAGAATGTTTTCGACATAGATTTGGATAGAACTTTACTCATTCTTTCCCTTGAAATGTTCGACCAATTACTCTGAGGGCAAGAGGTAAGCTGTCCCATTTTTAGCCCAGAACATTCAAAACATATATTCTCTGAAATGTTAAGATTTATTTTGGATAAACTAACACCAGATGCAAATTTAACTCTATTGCCACCTAAGTACACATGCTAAAAAAAACAAGTAATATACAGCACATTGTCATGTTTGTGTGCCCCATTATTATCACACAAAATAAAGGCGACATAGATCACCAAAGACAATATAAAACCAGCCTAACATGATCTTGTTTGGCATACGCTGGAAAGCATTTTGCTGTTGCCCTTTGAAGTCACTGTATGATTCCTTGTATCAAACATCTGACTGAGTATTGATTAAGGCATGAGTTAGTCTTGCCATATCTATCTTATCCAGTATGGTCCAAACATTCTCTTTATAACTCTTTCCAAATCTCAAATCTCTTCTTCACCAGAAGCAAAAAAAATGGTAGACAATCTAATGTGCTTGTAGAAGATGACCAGACTGAGCCCAAGGAAAGGGTCAAATGTTTTGTAAATCCCTGCCTGCCCACAATAGATTTAAGTCCAGCCCACCTTGAATGCCTCTCTTATCTCTCACACACTTCCCTTGACTACTAGTTAATCAGATTCTTGTAGAGAGCTTGCAATAAATCTTTATACTCATTTGAATCGCCTGAATCTCCTGATTTCCCCGATACTTGACCGTGTTTCTCATTTAGCTTACACCTTACTTACTTTGCCTATCAGATTCGTGGTTTTACTACCTGATGCAGAACAGAGTTTTATATATATGGAATTATAAGGTATCGTAATTCTAGGGAACACTAGCTGCCTAAGTGCCTATTCCCAAGCCAGGACTGAGAAACTGATGATTTCTAGAATGTAGTTGAAATCCAAATCCCATCAGCAATAAATACCAAGGGGCAGAGAGTCACTTTTCAGAATGAGATGGGAGGCATATAAGTTTAATACGTACGTACATACATACATACATACATACATGCTGCAAACATAGGAACACTGGAGAACCACACACTGTGAAGTTCTCATCTGTTCTAAGTTCTTATGATTTCTACATTCTGACACAAATCAAAAGTACCTATTGGCTTATTCTTATTAATATCATGCATTCTGTTAGAAGGATAACATAATTTTGTACACTGAATCTCTCTTTCATTTCAATCTCTAGGGGGTTATAAATCCCAGGTTATAAGGAACCGATTCAATGTCCAGGCTTTCAAAACAAGCAGAGAAGCTTAAAAGGATAGCCAGGGGGGTGGGCAGAGGGGGGGGGGAATGTTTATCCTGAGGTATAGACCGCATCATGTGATCCTTGGCCTTTTCAGGGCCAAGATTTAATCTGCTTTGTTTCAAGTGGGAAATGCGCAAAGATCAAATAAGTTCAAATGCAGGTCAAATATCTTTCAGAAATTCTTTTGATTTATACAAGCAGGAAAATGCCGTTTAAGAAGGCCGAATATGAAAGGGTTACTGCAAACACAGCTGTATACATACTCGTATATCTGAAGCACTCTAAAGTGTAGGGGGGAGGATTTGAGGGGGAGAGAAACTTTGCGACATCTATATTAACCTTTGGCTGTACACCAAGGAAGGCCTGTAGTGAGATGGAATGCAAGGCAGCTTTTCCAAATTTTAACACAAGCCAGGTTACAGCTGCAAATGCTTGTCCCCTTATATTCCCTTCACAAAGTAATCCCCCAAAGAGGGTGCACCCCCCTCCTTTCTCCTACGTGGTTGTAGAAGGAAAACTCCAATACCCTACAGTGCTAAAAGCTTGTTATTAAATGGGGCAAGGAGATGGATTTTCTGATGCCAAACACTTGTCAGGGGAAAAAGACGAGGGAGAAAAAGAGGCTGCCAGATGGTAAGAAGTAAACTGAACCTCCAGGGTTTCTTAAGCATCTTCGTTTACATGGACCAAAAGCCACTTTTCTATGCTCTTTCCAAGAATGACTAATTTTCCCATTCCCACCTCCCTCACTTACTTACTTAGTCAAGCATTTAACCACAATTTTAAAGTTGTCAATGAAGCAACTGGAGTTGACAGTATTTTTCACCGAGGCTGGGTCTGAAAGGAAATCATCAAAGACATGCAGATATTTTCAGCAACTTGCTCCAAGCAGGTGGGAAAGCACTGCAGGCAGCTGTCTGTGGAAACCTTGTTAAATTTAAGACCAAGAAGGCTGTGGAATGAGGGGGAGAGAAGAGAAAAAAAAAACCTCCCATACCAATCTTCTTTCAATCCAAACAAAAGTAGATTTGCTCAAACAAAAAAAAAAAAAAGCAAATCTTTACAAAGGGCTCCTCAGAACAGCAACGACCATTCATAAATCTGCCATGGTGATATCTCATTGCAACCAGATCACTAAAATCACCTGTGTGACTTTATATTATTCTTTTATTATTAATGAAAATTAATGAGGTGTAGATCTGTTGCATGAGGTCTCCAGCTGATGCAGAAAAATCTGTTTTCCTCCTCCTCCTCCTTCTATCACCCCAGATCATTCCATGAAGTGTCTTCCCTTGAAGGTTATGGACTATAATTTAGCACATTGTGTGCAGTGCATGCTGGTAGCTGGGGTGGTTCGCAACTACCCAGTGTAGGGCTTAAAAGAGATGTGGTGGCGCAGTTGTTAGAGTGCAGTACTGCAGGCTACTTCTGCCAGCAGTTCGGCAGTTCGATTCTCACTGGCTCAAGGTTGACTCATCCTTCTGAGGTGGATAAAATGAGGAGCCAGATTGTTGGGGGCAATCTGCTGACTCTGTAAACCGCTTAGAGAGAGCTGTAAAGCACTGTGAAGCAGTACATGCTATTACTATTAAAGAGAATGATTGGCCCAAAGTTACTCAGTTGCCTGCTCTAGGCCTAAAGGATTGTTGGAATCTTGTTCTTTCCACTTCCTAGTTCAACATCTTAACTGCTCTACTCACTAGCTCTCAATAATTGCTTCTCTGTCCCAGTGTTATGTTCTGTGGAATAGCTTCCCAAAAGAATTCTCCAACCCCTCTAACCTTCTGAAAGGCATCTTCATAGACTCTATGTTTTGGGATCCTGCAATGTTATTAGGTCTTCTCTATCATCGCAGATGATTTTGCTCCTGCCGGGAGAGATTTCTTCTCATCAACTGCTTTTCACTTCTGCTTACAGTTTCAGGATTTCAATGTTTCCTCTGAGAAGCAATCCTTTTTCCCTTCCTTCGGTTGTTCTGCATTCTTTCTATCAGGCAAGTTCAAGCTGGTTCCCAAGAGCCGTGGCAAAGCAATAATTACCAGTGGTAACAAACATTCTACTCACAAGCTTCAGCTTTCCACCACCTGCTCCAAATGACAGAACCTGTAGTCCAGGAGTTTTGGCTTCAGTCTGACTCTTGATTCGATGATGGACACTTCTGCTATGAGGCGTTCTATTGATAACATTGGGAGTATTTGCTGCCACAGAGACTTTTATAACGTGCAGCTGCCTTTTCCAAGGCAACAATAATAGTAATAATAAATGCATATGCTTGCCCGACTTTTTTTTTTTTTTAATTACATTTATATGCCGCCTTTCTCCGGAGACTCAGGGCGGCTTACAGTCTATGGAGCACCATGCTAGGTGCTCGGCAATAGCCTTCATTCCATTGTATATGCCTGCTTATTACTAGGGCTTTTTGGCCCCCCCAAGCGGCATTTTTACAAAGCCAGCTTATTGCCCCCAACAATTTTTGGGTCCTCAATTTACCTACCCCGAGAAGATGGAAGGCTGAGTCAACCTTGAGCCTGGTGGGATTCGAACCTGCACTAATTGCAGGCAGCTTGCACTAAGTGCTAGATGATTAACAACCTGCACCACCAAGACTTCCAGCAACTCTGGGCAGTAAAGATGATGACCTCTAGACTGTGTTGGTTTGGCATCTTCTGGACTTTCTTCTGGACTTCCTGGACTTTCCAGCTATCATGGACGAAGAGGAAGGTATCTGGAATTTGCAACTGGTGCAAAATGCAGCAGTTTGGCTATTAATTGATACAAGATACCAGGATGACACAATATCCCTATTGAAAGATCTGCTGTTGTTGCCAATTGTTCTCTGAGGACAATTTAGGGAATAGATTTGACCTTTAGCTCTCAAAAACATATTAGAGCCTGACCACCTGAAGGACCACTTTTCCATTATGAACTTGCTTAGATGTTAACATCTGCAGGGGAGGCCCCACTGAAAAGGTCATTGCTGTCAAATATCCGTTTAGGAGAGAGGCCCTTCTGTACTGGTTTTAGAATGAACTTACTTCAGAGTTTATCTGTTTCTTTACAGTTTTCATAGCTGAGCCTACTCAGAAGACTACCTAGGTTATAATGCCAAACAATACAGGAATTAAAAACACCTCTGGTGATCAACTGAGGTTAAAAACTCATTGGAACAGAGTTGTTTGGAAATGCTTTTCAAAATACATTAGACAGATTCAGCAGATCTCCAGTGTTCCAAAATATGACAGCCACAATGTCAAAGTAAACTACATTTCACTCTGCCTGTAGAAAATCTATACAGATATTGAGCAGTTTTCATCGTGTGATATAAAAGCAGTTCACCCCGCCCTTCAAGCTCTAGGGTCTATATTTACATTTTAATATTTTGTACTATGTTTTTAGAAGAATTCGACCAGACATTTTGATTTCTGTTCTGAGCAAGCAGGATGGGGTTAGGACTTGAATTATTGTTACTGTTATTGTTATGGTACCAATTTTGCTTTCTAGTACAGCATTCTTTTCTTTAGGAAACTGGTTTCTCCAGAAGGCTTCTACAATTAGACTTTTTCCCCATGAGAAGCACTGCTTCACACTGCAGCTCCCATCATCCCAATCAAGCATGGATACTAGCTTGAAAAAAGGCTTATATGAAAAATGAATTAGAAACACATTTGCATGTGAAGGGGGAGAAAGAAGGCTGGATTCTCAAGAATAACCACTTTCATTCAAGCCAGTTCCCCCAAGATTTCTATGACTACAAGTCCAACATCCAAAAAACATCAGATTGAAGGAACCAAAATCATTGCAAGCCTCCATTTATTCCAGAAAGTGTATAGGTTTCAGTCTGGGTGTGTCCTGAATGTAAAAAGAAACATCTTATTTTCTTCCACCTCTCCTCAGCTATTTACATATTATGTATGGAGGGTGCAGGTGATATAAATCTCTACTTTCATGGAAAAGTTTTGTTTCCTTGTGGCTCTAGGACAGCCAACAATCTGAAGAATTGCTTGGGGCCTGTTTTGAGGTAAAGGAAGCAAACCATGGTTGCTAGGCAACAGCCAAGCACTTGCTTACTGTTCTTATGGAATTTCACAACAATGGGATCAATCCAGGTGATGTTCTCTTCCCAACTACCTTACTTCACCAATTTATAAGAAGCAATGCCAATGTGTTGAGACTGGGAAACTTGTAGCTTTCCTTACCTGGCAGACTATTTTACCTTTCTCCAACTCTGTATGTGCTGGATCTCAGCCCAAGAATGTAGACTACACCAAATAGAATAGAATAGAATACTTTATTGGCCAAGTGTGATTGGACACACAAGGAATTTGTCTTGGTGTAAATACTCTCAGTATACATAAAGAAGGAACATTCGTTAAGAATCAAGAATCATAATGTACAACACTTAATGATAGTCATAGGGTACAATCAACATCAAATCATACTAGGAAACAGAGGATACAAGCAACAAAGTTACAGTCACAAGTGGGAGGGGATGGGTGATAAGGAGTGATGAGAAGATTAACAGTAATAGTAGTGTATACTTTGCAAATAGTTGAACAGTGTTGAGGAAATTATTTGTTTAGCAGAGTGATGGCTTTCGGGAAAAAACTGTTCTTGTGTCTAGTTCTGGTGTGCAGTGCTCTATAGCGTCGTTTTGAGGGAAGGAGTTGAAACAGTTTACAGTAACAGAATCTTGTTAAATCTGATTCTGCTTTGTCTCCTTCCTTTCTTTATATTCACGAGGATTGGTGGGGGGATCTGTTTGAGATGTTTATGCATACCTTCTTGATTTGGACTCAACCTCTGATTTGGTCCTTAACCTCTGTTTTGATCCGCTTATCCACAAGTGCCATATATATATAGGATATATGGGTACTTTTAAAAAGCTAAAGGAATATTGTGGGTACAGATTTACCAACAAGGTCATCCTCTTTACTCACAAGTACCATATATATAGGATATATGGGTACTTTTTAAAAAAGCTAAGAGAATATTGTCAGAGGTGGTATTCAGCCAGTTCTGACAGTTCCTGGAGAACTGGTAGCGGAAATTTTGAGTAGTTTGGAGAACCGGCAAATATCACCTCTGACTGGCCCCACCCCCATCTATTCGCTGCCTCCAGAGTCCCAGCTGATTGGCTGGATCTTCTTTTGTTGCCCTACGCAGGAGAATGGAGCTGGAAAGCAGGTTAGTGGGTTGGGGAGGGAAAGGGATTTTATAGTATCCTTCCCCTGGAGTGGGGTAGGAATGGAAATGTTACAGTATCCTTCCCCTGCCATACCGGCCAAGCCATGCCCACCACCACCATGCCACGCCCACCAAGCCACACCCACAGAACCAGTAGTAAAAAATTTGAATACCACCACTGAATATTGTATATACAGATTTACCATCGAAGTCATCCTCTTTAAACTTTACATGCTAGGGCTACTCATGTCTAGAGAACTGTAAGTTCTCCGCTTTTGACCTAGTGACTCAGACCAGGTCTGATGACATCCAGTTTCAGAGCCTTCAACTCTCCAGACACAAACTCATTCTGAAGCTATAACGGAGGGTAAGAAAGATGGAAAGCATGAAATAAATAAGTTGGGAGTGTCTCTGGATTTCCATAAGTACGACATCATACACACAGGTATGCATGTATTCACTTCACATAATTCCCTTCTGAGCAAACCAATGTGTAATGGTGTGTGGAAAGACCTTGGGAGACAGGGTGAAGAGAGGCTGCCTGGGGAATAATCAGATAAAAGACAGCATAGCCTGCAGCTGAATAATGGGTGGGACAAGAAATGCAGAAGGGATTCTCCCTAGTTTCTCAGGCTACAGCTAGTCCTCAACTTAAAACCACAATTGAGCCCAAAATTTATGTTGCTAAATAAGAAATTTGTTAAGTGAGGTTTGCCCTATTTTATGACTTTTCCTGCCTCCGTTGTTAAGTGAATCATTGCAATTAAATTAATAATCTGGTTGTTAAAGTGAATCTGGTTTCCCCATTGACTTTGCTTGTCAGAAGGTTGCAAAGGGTGATCACATGACCCAGGAATGTAAATCACGTGACCACGGGGATGTGGTTGTAAGTGTGAAAAATGGTCATAACTCACTTTTTTTCAGTGCCATTGTAACTTCGAACGGACACTAAGTGAATTCTTGTAAGTTGAGAACTAGCGGTATTAAGAAGATGATGGGAGCAATGTGCTTTCCGGCTTGCAAGATTCTGTTCATGTAATTTTACAATAAAGTAGTGTTTTCTGTCTGATCTACCTGGTAAGGATGACACAATATGGATGACCAAGGAAATTAGTGGCATAAGAAAAGCAATTATAGCTAAATCTAATATTCACCCTTCTATTTACCACTTCACATACTGTCTTTTGTTCTTCTCAATTCTTTTTTTTTTTTTGAGGATCTTGTCAACTCCATCCAATCATAATCATCCTTCTTTCATCCTGTTTACTGTATACATAGTACTTGTCTATTAGCCCATCCATGATTAAGCTGACAGTTAAATTTTTAGCCAAAATACCATGTAAAATGTGCCAACTATGGATAAGCTGACCTTTGAAAATTGACTTACCTATAGATTTTCATCGTACTTTGGTTAAAAATTCAAGAAACTACTTATCTACAGATGGGCTTTATACAAAATATATACAGGATATGAGTACTTTCAAAAAAGCTAAGGGAATATTATATATATTCATATATAAGCTCATCCACAAATAAGGTGAATGCTATTCAAATACACCTCAAGTTTTATCTACAATGGACTGTATTCTCCTAGGGTAGCAAGTAGGCCCATATCAATTCTTTTATATGCTGATGATGTAGCATCTACTCCACAATGCAAATGAGTTGAAGGTGAAGGTTTCTGGCCCATGATTGATGTTGCAGAGAATAAAAATCCATTATCAAAAGAAAAAGCAATGGTCTTCACTGAACAGCTACCCAATTACAACTGTAGTTGGAAAATAAATACTTGATATTTAAGCAGAATAAATCAAGGATTTTAAATACTTGGGAATTATATTTAAATCCTTTGGTACTGGGAGGAAGCAGATAAAAACTGCTTGCAATTGGACATTTAAGATCACTAATGAAATTCTTTGCTTTGCCAGTTATAAAGTGGCACCCAGTAACTCATCATTATACATATTTAACTGAAGCTGCTTTATACCGGCACTTCTTTCTTCACAGGCCTGAAGTATAACCTGTATCTGCCACAATACTTTCAGATACTTACAGACTTACCAGAAGTAAACACCAGTTTCTGGCAAAAAAAATAAATCAGAAATCCTGATCCCATGACCACAAGACATTGAAAAGGTCATTAATGAGGACCAGTTGCCAAGTGCCCACAATATGATCACGTAACCATGGGAAGTGGGGTGGGGGCAGCCATCAGAACTTTGACTTCAGGTTATAAGTAGCTTTTTCTGGGTTCACTGTAACTTTTAACAGTTGCTAAGTGACCGTCACAAGTCGAAGACTGTCTGTATTCCTCTTTTTAATAATCTCCAACGTTTGTTCTCCCATTATTTGATAGCAACTCAGTTTTCATATTGATTGTGCTCCGGCATTCAATCTGGCAACTTAATTTCTATGATAAACGTTCCAGATTTTAGCACTTCTATGCTTATAATTTCTAGAGGTAGCAAGTAGGATGACAAAGATGAATATCACAACTGGAAGACACTAAAAAGAAAGAAATTCAATGAATGAGTATAATGGTTGTATAGCCATTATATACAAAGATATCTGGAGGGTACGTGATTGAAAAAGTCTGAATTATGCATTAACCTATTCCCCATCTCATGATTCTCCATCCACAGTTTAAAGAATCTGGAGAACAAAAGCAATATAGATAGTCCTCAATTTACAACAGGACGCTTTGTGACTGTTCGAATTACAATGGCACTGAACAAAGTGACTTATGACCATTTTTCACATTTACGACTATTGCAGCATCCCCAGGGTCACAAGGTCAAAATTCGGATGTTTGGCAATTTGGCTGTGATGGTTGCAGTGTCCCAGAGTCATGTGATCACCTTTTGCAACCTTCTGATAAGCAAAGTCAATGAGGTAGCCAGGTTCACTTCACAACCTTGTCACTAACTTAACCACTAGTGATTCACTTAATAACTGTGGCAAGGAAGGTCGCAAAATGGGGCAAAATTCATTTAACAAATGTCTCACTTAGCATAGAAATTTTGGGCTCAATTGTGGTCGTAACTCTACCAGGATCAGAAATGGGCTCTTGACTAGTCATCAAATACTCATAGCAGCCTCAATAAGCCAGCCTCTGTAATTCACTTGTCCTCCACAAAATGCTTTCACACTCCAAATCAGCTTGGCAGAAAACCTGGAAATACTGTTTACACTCTTCTACTGAGAATGAAACTTGGTTCTATACGCCTCACTATCCCGAAAGCCTATCTCAAAAATCAAAATGTTTGAAGTGATATTTCAGAAGACCTGCGCATTACTGGAAAAATGGACAGTATTACGCTGACAATTTTAATTCTGTAAAAAAAAAAACAGAGCCACCATCAATCAGATCTTGGTATCTTTAAAAAATTAATCTCTGAGTTCTTGGGAAGAAACAAAGATGATAGATAACCCATACAGGAAGGGAGGTTAGTGATAGATAGATAGATTATTGAAATACTATTGGTTATAAGGAAATACCATTTTTTCTGCTTCCTTTTTTGATAACCTCAAGACATCCTGTGGAAGGGAGAATTGCATATCTTCTCCACAGCTGTTCCAACTTCACTACATGTAGTAGTTGATTTACAACTGTTAGTTTAGCAACCTTACAACAGCACTGAAAAAAGTTACACACAGTCAATCTTCACAATAAAGCAGCCAGCTTGCTTAGCAACAAAATTCTGGAGGACTACCTATAACCTCACCCTGTACCTTACATAGCTTGACAGAATTACAGAATTACTTAACCACAGCAAGAGAAAAAATAAGCACCACTTATTCCTCCTTTATCTTTTGATGCTTCTTTACAACTTACAAAGCCGCTCTGTCTTTTTTTTTTATAAAGGGTTATTTGTTCCTAATACAAAATCTTTTAAATCTTCACCAATCCCTGCAAAGCTCACCCACTTTGCACCTTCTTGAAAACTCATTCTTTAGCTTTTAGTAGCTGAGGCAAAGAAAAGTGAGAAAAAGATGTAATTTAAAACACAAACACACACAGAGAGAGAAAGAGAGATAGATAGACAGAGAATAAGATACACTGAATTATTTCAAATATAGAGTTGCTTTATTTCAGCCTTTTAACGACATGCAACCTTTTTAGGGATATAACAGCTCCTCACTGCAATACATTTTTGATTTTGTGTCATGACACTTCTTTGCTGCAATAGTTCAACGTACGTAACAAGACCCTACCTGAGAAACACAATGCCTGCAAGGGTATATTTTTTCTCAACCATGGCACAGTTTAATACAGAGGCTGCAATTTTGAAAGATTGCTATAGAAAGCTTTCAATTAAAAGAGGAGGGAAATCTCCCTGACAATAGATCTTCTAATTTTCACTGTCAATAGAAATCTGTAGGCTCCAAAACAGGTGCTGGGCTTGACTATATAGTCTGGTGAGCTATGAGTCTAATTCATTTAAAAGTCTATAAACAAGATGGCCTTTGTCCTACAGAGATGAAAGACCTGCAGCTATAATGGGATGAAAGGTGTACACAAGGATGAAGAAAGCTATTAGAGATCTATGTCCTGTCTTGAACATGCCCTGGCATGCATTCTTCACAAGGGAACAAACCCATACAGAGAAAACTCACTTCATTCCATCTGCCTATATGAAAACTACTGAATCTTTCCTATCAGTTTACTAATGAAAAGCCACACTAATGGAGAGAAAATACCACTATGATAGAATCATTATTTCCAGAACAGCATATTTCCTACTACAGTGTGTAGCCCAATCCATATTAGTGGCATAACTAAATAGATTAGTTTTCCATGGTTTAAGAAGAGGGAGGTTTAGATGATTTCCCATAGATGCAATGTTTGTCAACCTTGGTAGTTTGAAGATGTGTGGACTGCAATGCCCAGGTGTGCTGGGAAATGCTATGCTGCTCTACTTTTTCTAGAACTGTGTTCACACCATACATTTAATTCAGTTTAATGCCCAGGATTTATATTATCATAATATCATAAACTTGGATAATTTTAGATTTTACTTAAAAGATGTATGTGCATGTGTGACTTCACCTGCTCTGTGAAGCTCACACGTTGGGTTATGTTTGGTTCATTGGAGCGTATGATAGTAAAAGTGCATTAATTCAGTACTAGAATAATTCACACAGAATCTGAGGGAACAGTTTAGGAACAAGGATTTTCTTCCCCATCCAAATTCACATGGGCTAAGTTAGTTCAGACCACAACCAGTTTTTACCAGTTGATTGCAGTGTTTCTCAACTTTGTCAGCTTGAAGATGTATGGACTTCAACTCCCAGAATTCCCTAGTCAGCATGCTGGCTGGGAAATTCGGGAAACTGAGAATCACATGTCTAAAGATTACCAAGGGTGAGAAATATTGGTTGATTGTATACATGTGTCATGACAGAACAAGTCTCCAACTTATAAAAATATATCCTGCATAGAAATGCAATATAATGCACTATGAACTATGCAAATTGTGCCAAATAAGGATAATTAAGATCTCTCTATTCAGTGTTTCACTGAAAATTGCTTAAACTTTTGTGTAGGCTAAGTTCACACATTATGTTAACTCATAATGTGGTTAGTTTGGCTTTACTGCTCAAATATGCATTCTTAATGCAACTTATCCTGGATCACTATTGACCAGGTATGTTGACCTTCACCACCCAAAATTTCCATCCAGCTTGATTAAAGAGGTTTTAAGCCAGCTTTCCTTCATTGACTGTCCATGAAACATTTTCCAAAACTATCTTGTGTTAGTCAACTTTCTTAGCTGGGTGGACATTTGGAGAATCAGAAAGTAAGCCCTAGGCCACTGCACCTCATGTTGCAATAAGAAAGAAGAATCCGGCTATCATTTGTGGCATTTTCATATGCAAAGGGTGTGTCCCTCTTTATGGCTTGTTTAGGCCAAGCTGGGTGGTTGGGGAAGGGGGAATGGTTTAAAGTTCTCTCTGTTCTGAACTTCTATAAAGATTTGGTGTGGATTCAGAGACATCCAATCTGTACATGTGGTGGTTTCACAGACAACACATGATCTAGGCTAAAAACAGATACACAGAAACTCGTACCTATAATTATACATTTTAAATAGAACTTTGCCCTAAAGAGTATTCTACTCAAATCCAGCTGCTTTATTCAACCCCATTAACAAACAAAGAGAAACCCCCATGAATAATATCTCTCCATTGAAAAAAAAAGTCAGCTTAGCCAAACTGAAAAGTGACAAATTTCCTTTAATTTGTTTTAACCCATTGCCATGTGCTCAGCCTTGGCTCATTACAAAGCCACAGCAAACAAGGAATTATCAGGAAATCTTTCTTAGGTCATTAAGTTCCAAATCCACAACCTGCTTTGCCTCCCCCCCCTCCCCCCCAAGAAAACCTTTTCCTCATCTGAAAAAGTGCACCATATGTAATGAGTTTGTGGACTACAAACCAGACTGAAAAGAATTTTGTTGAATAAAGCAAGCTAGCTTTTTAGAACAGCTCTGAGTTTTCTTCTTTCCACTGGGATCTTTCCATTTATAGATGCTTCTGCAGCAACTCCGTTGCTCTTCAATAGGATCCAAATCCTTTAACATGTACTACAAGTTGTGACCTAAACCTTGAGATCTTAGACAGAAGATTGAACTCACCATCACTGCAAAGTGCTGGGAGAGAGCTAGAAGTGCATATGTGATAAGACTTAAGATAACAATAATCAACTGTTATCTTATGCAAATGTATCTCTGAGCAATTTCCAGAGTGTATACATAAAACTATGATTAATTCATTCATGATGCACAACAGTTCATGATAGCAAATAAAACTAGGAGCTCTAATTCTGCAAACATTGTGATACGCAGTTGGTATCTCTTAGCAAACTTTTGTTCACACTTAACATATATGAGGCTATTTTCACAGCCCTGCAGTGGATATTTAATCAGCGGATTAGATGAGGCTATGGTATCATCACATTACTCCACAACAAAGATTGCATGTTACGTTCATATATTTTTAAGTAGAAAAAAGTTCAATTTTTTGTTTCTAGTTTACATTGAGGAATAAATCTAATGTTTGGGGGGGGGAGGGGCATAATCAAGATTTCATTATCAGGCTCTAACCCAACAATATGCATAAGGAGATTAAAATGCAGAAAATGTCACCTGTCCATTGGATAACACAAGGAGCAAGCAAAGTGTTTGTCCAGTTATGTTATTGCAAGTGTAGAATATAATGGGTTCCGTTATTACAGTTTAATTAATTTCACTAGTTAAAAGTCCTGCAATTTGTCATCTTTCCAAGTCCTCTGTTTTCATACACTAAAGTGCAGTGCCACTCATTCCCAAATCAATGTGTGGTATTGCAACTTTAGATTCATGCAGGTGCACTTTCCAAGGTCCTTTAAGGACAGCTAATTGCAAGATTTCAAGGGGTAGCTTGAAAAAAATATGTAATAGGCTTGAAGAACACTTAAAGATCACTCAACAACTGGTTACTCATTAATCTGGTGGGGCTCATATCTAGAGGGGAAAGTTGCTGAAATTCAACAAATCCAACAAGTCAACTCTTTTTTTCACTGTCCAAGATATATGGTTGGAATAAATGCAAGAATCCACATTGATTTACAAAAGGATTTTGGAGATGATAGCTTCCCTGTTTGTTCATGACCCCAACCACGCTTGAGAATATCGACCCTTTTGATCTAATGGTATCTCTCTACATGTGGTTTTAAGAAATAAATTCTAGTTCTACCTTCCTAAGTGCCAAGTTGAACAGGAGTCCCAATTCACAGATTTGGCCTTCACAACTTCAGGAAGCATACACTAAAGACACCATGCCATTTAGAGATACACTATTGTCCATGTGGTTGATGTGGGGATCCCAGTGACAAAACTATTTTATAATGGTGAAAAAGTCTAAGCATTTGAAAAATAGCAAACAAAATTATGTTCACTTAACAGAGGATCCAAGAAGCTATAAAGGATGGCTTTAAAAAAAATAATAAGTTCAGTTTTTTACCTGTAAGTAATCAAGTAAAAGTCTGGAAGGAAGATAAACAACAATTCCTGACTGATTCATGCCAGCCATAAAGAAAAAAGAAGGTTGCTGGAAGGCTAGGTTCAGGTTTAAGCAGGCCTTTAATGACCCAATTACTGTGGGTCATTTTTGTTTCTCACAATACTTCTCAGATCAGCATGGGGCACAGAAGAAGATGGCTGCCTCTGCCAGATAGTCAGAGATCTGCACCTGGGAATCTAGGACAAGTATCCTCAGTGCCCAAAGATCTCTGGTAGGTCACCAGCCTTAGGGCTCCTAGGACCAGGTGCTGATCCCACCTCCATCAGGTTCTTCCTGGCTTCCCAACAACCACCTTCTACCAAGTGCTCCCAACCACTTTCCACCATCAGCCGGCGACTCACCCATGTTCACGAAGCTCATGACCATATCTGCCTCGGTGAGGAAATTGCTGTCCTGCAGGCTGGCCAGGGGTGGCCCTTGAGTACTGAAGATAGGCTTGTAAGGGTAGGAGAACCCTTCGCCGCTTTCGCTGGGGCCCTCTTCTTCCACCGACATAGCGTTGTAGAGGTCCAGCATGAACATGGGAGCCGAGTTGTGCTTGCCGTGCAAGTGGGGCCTCGGCCGGTGGGGCAACCCCAGGATGGACAGGATCTCCCGCTGCATCTCCCGGCGCTCCTGGCTCCGGAGCCTCCTGTGGATGAAACTCGAGTGCACCTCGTTCTCCAGGGTGAAGTCCGCCAGGGCGCACCGCAGCTCCAGAGTCCAGAGGAAGATCCAAACGAGCCGGGAGGGAGCCGCCAGCTGCTTGAACCACCCCGCCGCGTGCATTTCCGTCACGGGTGTGTGTGCGTGTGCGTGTATGTGTGTGTAGATCTAAGAAGCCAACGGGCTGAGCGGCGGCGGCGACCGGACGAAAGAGCTGACCATTAAAAAAAGGGGGGGCAGCTGAGCGGAGCGCCCCGCGGAGGGATCACTCGGCTCGGGAGCTGCCCTGGGAAGCCGACCTCGAGGAGCGCATGATAAGCCCGGGCGATCGCGGCGGGAAGCGGCTCAGTTGGCAAAATCCATACACGGGGGTGAAAAAGAAAGGGAGACCGACCCGATCCCCCTCCCCACCTCGCCGCTTCTCGCGGGGACCGCGCTCCTTCGCTCGCCCGGCCGCTCCAGTCCTGTGCGCGTCTCACCGCGAGCCCAGGAGTTTTCGAACTGCAGCTTTTGGCGAAGCAACAGGCGGCAGCTCGGGCGCTTTGGTGGGCGGAGCTCGCTTCTGCCTCGCTGCCTCCCCAAAATGTCTGGGAGAAAAGCCGCAGGAGAGAGTCAAGTCTCTTTTCTCGCCGGGCTCCGACGTCGGTTCGGAGACATTTCCAAGCGAGCACTCCCCCCTTCCCCCCCCCCCACGATTCCCCGCCTCCGGTCCTTCACCCTCACCGCCCCCCCCCTCCCGACTGGCTTGGATGAGCGCGGGGCGCACACGCACACTCGTGGCGGGTGGGGCGTGGAGGGCCTGCCCTATCTGGCGAAAGGGAAGAGAGGCACTTGTTTTGTATACGCGCGCAGCCCGTCCCTGGGCGTTCCCGAGGAGCGAAGCCCACTTGCGTAGTTTGCTCCCAGGTAAGCGCGTGGGCGGGCGACGTGGGCGGCAGGGTTTGGGGTGGGAGGGGGGAGCGCTGAACCAGCGGCCGGTTCCACGCGGGGCTTGATTCTCCGGAGCAGGGAAGGGGATGTTTTGGATGGCGAGAACTTGGTTATGCTAAGAAGCCACATTGTATCTAAATGTATGGATCCTTCTTTCCTTTCTTCCTTTTCTGACTCGCTAACCTGTTTTGTTTTGTTCTTATAAAGTGCGTTCATTTAAAAGTTATCCTTCTGTTCTCTTTTTTTCATTTGTTCTTCGTTCGTTTCTTTCCTGTCATTTTGGTTCGGTTATACGCTTCAAATAAATTGTATTGCCAGGTGAGAATGAATTCAAACTTTGGTTAAAAATGATTATGTCGACTTATACTTAAAAATGTATTTGGAGCTATTTAAACTCAAATGCTTTTATAATTAGACGTGTGTGGTAATATGAGGGTTTTTTTCTTCTTTCACCTTTATATTTTATAATTTTGCTTCATTGGGTGCCAGGTTTAGGAGCTATTTGCCAAATATGATTTAGGTGACAAGTTAATTTTATTGAAAAGTAGTTTATCTATCACCTAGTAATATATTTCTTAGCAGTTAATTAAAGCTGGGAATTCATTTCATTTCATCAAATGTACATGTATCCTTCGCTTGCAATCGTGACTCTGAGCTTTTAACGTTGACTTAAAAAGAAGTCAACAACCCCCCTTCCCCAAATAATTAAAAATAATAAGGCAGCCCACAATCATACTCAGCCTTTTCAGAATAAACTCATCAATCCTACCCACCACCCACTCCCCTGCACGGGGAAAAGAGCCTTCCAAAAGGCCAGAAGGATTGGGACCATCTGCATTTCAGGACATCTGCTCCTTTATAGGACCAATCTTGCAACAGAGGAGGCACATTTTAGTCCCATCAGATGGCTTTGTTTCACAAAAGAACCCCAAAGAGAGCCAATTTAGTCTGGTGGTTAAGACAGCAAGCTAGAAAGCAGGAGATGGTGTGAGTTCAAATCCAGTCTTAGCCAGGAAATCCAGCTGGTCAATCATTCTCTCTCAGTCCAACCCACTTCACAAGGTGGTGGTTGTGGAGAAAATAGGAGGAGGTGCGTGTTGGATATGCTTACCTCCTTGAGTTATTTGTAAAAATAATTAAAGCAGGATACAAATTTTATAAAAGAAAGAAAGCATCCCCATCCTTGGTGGATCTGGTTGAAAAACCAGAGATAATTGGAGATAGGCAACTCTACTTGTATTGTAGCTTCTAGGTAGTCTTCAACTGCAGACCTATGTAGAGTGTATTGCAGTAGTCCACATGGGAGATGACCAAGGCACGAGTGACTGGAGCAGGACCATCTAATCCAGGAAAGTGCAATAAGCACACAGAATGGATTTCTGCAAAGCCCCTCTTGGCTGCATTTGCCACCTGGTCCTTCAAGGGTCCAAGAGAATCCCCAGATTGTGTACCAGTTCATTCAAGAGAGCGGTACCCAATCCAGATCTAACAATGAATGCTTGCCAGACCAGAGGGAAAGAATGTTCCTAAACACACAGCCACTTAGTTTCTTCCTCATCCAGAGCCTCCAGATACAGGGAAAGAGTCTTAACATCATCTGGTCAGCTGGGGGTTGAGATATGTAACTTTGAATTATGTATACATTTAGCCCATGCTAATTACCTCCCCAGGGGTTGCATGTAGTTATTGAGTAGGAATGGAAGAGAATGAAGCACACGGCAGAGAAGAAGCTTAAATCTAGGTCTCTTTGCTCTAAACACCAATAAGAACTGATCTTGGATGAAAGAGGAGAAACACTGCAAAACTAGGCCCTACCGCCTCAACACCTAAGCTGGTCCAGAAAGATATCATGACCAAGGATATTGAAGAGCACCAAGATACCAAGGACGCCCACATCCCAGTCCCACCTGAGATCATCTACATGTGTGATCAGTGCCACCTTAGTATCTGTGAAGATTTTGAGTCATCCAGGACATGGTTGTCCCAAGGTGCTTTTTTCAAGAGAGAAATAGACTTTATTTGGTTTTCCTTGAAGACATTTTGCTTCTCATCCAAGAAGCTTCTTCAGTTCACAACTGAAGAAAAACAAAGTCCAGTTTCCTCTTGAAAAAGCATTTTGGGACTGCCACAGTGGCAGGATTCAAAATTTTTTACTACTGGTTCTGTGGGCGTGACTTGGTAGGCATGACATGGCTTGGTGGGTGTGGCTTGGTGGGCATGGCAGGGGAAGGATAATGCAAAATCTCCATTCCCACCCCACTCAAGGGGAAGGTTACTGTAAAATCCCCATTCCCTCCCCACCCCACTAAGCTGTTTTCCAGCTCCATTCTCCTGTGCAGGGCAACCAAAGAAAACCCAGCTGATCAGCTGGGACTTGGGAGGCCGAGAATAGATGGGGGCAGGGCCAATCAGAGGTGGTATTTGCTGATTCTCCAAACTACTCACAATTTCTGCTACTGGTTCTCCAGAACTGATCAGAACTCTGGACAGCCATCTTAGTACTATATCCTAACCTGATTGAAAGCACATTCTATCTCAACTTTCCCTAAAAAATAGAAGGGAAAGTTCTCTTTTTCAACTTGGATGAAAACTATCCAGCTTTATTGAATCCACTGATGGTTTCTACAGGAGGGGACTATAGAAAGTAAGGAACATGACTTTGATGGAAATATCCAAGAACTGTTACTTACACAAAAGAGACTGAAAATGTGTTTAATCTCTGAGAATTTAATAATTGGAAGCACCTCAGACAGACACCACCCTTGATTCTCTGTGGTATAAGAAATGGGAAGAGCTTTAGCATAATTAGACTTTACAAAATTCTATTGTTATACTCCCTCTTAATAAAGGTACTTCTAATCTTCCTATGAAGTTGATTTCCTGGGCTGGTCTACCTAGTGGAGCTAACTTTAATCTTGCAGGGCTCTTAAATAAGAGGGGTAAGATCTCACCTTTCTCTGTAGAAATGGCACCCAATTTCAGGGCACCTCACTATCCACTGAGCATCTTGCTAAGCGCGATTGCAACACAACAGATAAGTAACTAACTTGCAAAATGCCATGATGCAACCAGAACAGTTGGGAGAGAATTAGCAGCAGCAAAACTGCCAGCCACACAGCTGCCAGCATTTCTGAATTCTCATGGGAGTTTTATCAGATAAATTCAGAGGAGACCAAGACCAACTCCTGATCTTCATGACTCAGTATGAACAGTTTATGGTGGGTTGGCCAGCAGAGTTTCTCCCAGATCACACTAAAGTGATTTTTGTGCTCAGTTTGCTGAAAGAAGAGGTAGCCACATGAGCCATACCTGTCATTGAGGGCAATCACCCACACGCTGGACAATTATCAAAATGTCATTTCAAAATATCATGAAACGGGTGACCATCAACCATGAAATCTGCAGTGTGAGGTACAGGTGAATATAACAGTTTTTAAATTATTTCCAAATATGTGGGATAGAATGATTTGGCTCTAACTGACCGATTTAGAGAAGGGCTCTAAACTGAGGGGTGAACTGGTGAGACAGGGCACCTCAGATACTTTGGAAGAGCTTTTATAATTGATGGCTGACTGGAAGAGTTGATGCAGGGGAGAACTGTTAAGGTTTTGCATTGTCTCTTCTCCTGTATCCCCTCTCTCAGTGACCTCTTGGGAATTCTGTGAAATCCATGTAAAGTGGATTAATTGAAAGATCGCTATCCTCAAGAGAGAAACAAAGAAGAAGGGAATCAGGGTTATGCTTCTACTCTGATACTTTCAGGTATATGTAGTCAGATCCTGCACAGCTAAAGCTCTACAGGACATATAATTCAGGGGTCAGCAACCTTTTGGACCTCAGGGATTACCAAACTCATAATTTTAAATCCCGTGGACTAGAGACCCTGGGAAATTCCCCAAAAATTCTCCACCCCATTTTACTTGGGATTGCAGCTCCATTCTCCGGGGGGGAGGGAAGAGTCTTTTGGCTTCATGCAAGGAAAGCAGCAGAAGTCTCTCTTTCTCTCCCCCAAACGTTGCCAGAAATGAGTCTTTGTGAGACTTGTCGCATCGGCGCAGCCTCTTGGAATAGGATGCCTTGCAGGGTCCCAAAGACTGGTTTCTGACGGAGGTTGGGGGAGAGAAAGAAAGACTTTTGCTCCTTTCCTTGCATGCAGCCAAAACCAGAAGAAAAAAGAAGCAGCCCGGTGACCTGGCCAGATGAGTGGGGCAAGTTCCCCACTCCGCCCTTTCCCCCCTCCCCTCACTACCTCATGTTGTTCACAATGCAAGCGACGCAAGCCTTGTGTTCCCGCGGGCCGTGTGTGCAGTGCAGCCTTGTGTTCCCGCGCAGCCTGGATTAATTGCTTTGGGGGGTGTTCTGGGGGTGACATTTCTCTGTGGACCACCAACATTTTCTCATGGACCACCAGAAGTCCCTGGCCCACTGGTTGGTGACCACTGATATAGCTAGCAAGTAATAGCAAATACTCCACTTGCTTCAAGAGCACAGTGTCAGGAAACGTCATAGGCCTCTCTTTCTCTCTCGAGTTCCCAAGGACAATTGAAAATCTTGGGAAACTCCGATGGCCAACAGCAGGCAAGCACACTTTATTGTACCTGTTCTTTGTTTAGATTCAGGTCAGAAGGGACAACTTTTTGTTCTTTTAGACAGAGGAACAACCACTAATTGTTTAGATCGGTCCAGTCTAAAAAGTTGAATTTATGCCCACAGACAACAGATGCATTGTGGTGTACCAACCCATTGCAGTTGATGGTAGAAGATCACACAAAGCTTTTGCACTGTACGAAACTGCTTCCTTGCAAGGAACCTGTTATCTTGGGAATCAAGTGGTTGCAGTTATATATTCCAGACATGGTCTCTCGGCACAAGTATTTCTCTTTGTCATCCCCAAAATGTCAACTCCTATAGCAAGGCCACTGCTCTTCCTCCATTGGCCCAGCACAGAGACTCTTCTACCTTGCTACACCTTGGGTCCCCAACCCCTCATGTATGGGCTGGCACTGGGCCGCGGCATGTCAGAAACAGGGCCGTGCAAACAAGCAAAGCTCCATTTGTAGAATGGAGCACACAAAAAACACACCCCCTCCGACCTGCGGGAAAACTTCTCTCCATGGAACCGGTTTCTGGTGCCCCAAAGGTTAGGAAGCCACTGTGCTAGACAAATAGATGAGCTTTGCTGTATTTATGGAAGAGGCAATGCATTTGCCTCCTCATCAAACACATGGTTGTACTATTAAATTAAAACCATAATCCATTATTATGATACCCATTATTATGATTATTATTACTCTATAACTTTGCAGGTACACTGAGAGCTTCTGCACCAGAGGCAAATTTCTTGTGTGTCTAAACACACTTGGCCAAATAAAGCTATTCTCTTCTGTTCCGTTCTGTTCCATTTCTGCTCATGCCACTGCATTCTGTACCTTTCATCAGAATAGAGCTTGGGACTCAGAATAGACCAAGGGACCTTGGAGGTCTTCTAGTCCAGCCCCTTGCTCAAGCAAGAAACCCTGTACATTTCAGACAAGTGACTGTCCAGTTTCTTCTTAAAAACCCCAGTAATGAAGCACCTACAACTTCTGAAGGCAAACTGTTCCACTGGTTAATAGTTCTCACTGTTAGGAAGTTTCTCCTTAATTCCAGGTTGCTTCTCTCCTTGATTAGTTTCCATCCATTGTTTCTTGTCCTGCCTTCTGGTGCTTTGGAAAATACCAGCTGAAGCTTGGGGGTACTCTTCAAGGGCAACATTACAATAGTTACAATGTGGAGCATATTGTAGTAGTCCAATCTGGAGGTTACTAAGGTATGAATTTATTTATTTATTTAGACTTATATACCGCCCCCTCTCCCAAAGGGACTCGGGGCGGTGAACAGCCAGAATAAAAGCACATATAAACACAGACAATATTTAAAAATTAAAAGAATTAAATATGTTGGCTTACAAAGATTAAAACACGGGAATTAAGAAAAATTAAAACCAAATTAAAATTTTAAAAACCCCTAGGCCAGACCGGCTTGCTGAAATAAATAAGTTTTCAACGCACGACAGAAGGTCAGGAGATCAGGGATGGTCCTCATCTCCGGGGGTAATTCGTTCCAGAGAGGGGGTGCCCCCAATGAGAAGGCCCGCATCCTCGGGGTCGCCAGCCGTCCAGCCGGTGGCACCCCGAGGAGGCCGACTCTATGGGAGCGTATCAGTCGGCGGGAGGCTGATAATGGCAGGAGGCGGTCTCGCAGATATCCTGGTCCCGAGCCATGGAGTGCTTTAAAGATGGTAACTAAGACCTTGAAGCGCACCCGGAGGGCCACCGGGAGCCAATGCAGCTCGCGCAAAAGTGGTGTAACATCAGAGCCCCAAGGAGCCCCCAACACCACCCGCGCGGCCGCATTCTGCACCAGCTGGAGCTTCCGGATGCTCTTCAAAGGCAGCCCCATGTAGAGAGCATTGGCATAGTCTAGGCGGGAGGTCACCAGGGCGGAGGTGACCGTGCGAAGCGCACCCTGATCCAGAAAGGGCCGCAACTGGTAGATTCTTCGGACCTGGCCAAAAGCCCCCCTGGCGACGGCTGCCATATGGTCTTCCAATGACAGCCATACATCCAGAAGGACACCCAGATTGCGGGCCCTCTCTGTGGGGGCAAGAGTTTCCCACCCCCACAGCCAGCGATGGAACCAGCTGGCTATATCAGGGCGCCGGGAAGCACAGCCACTGAGTCTTAGATGGGTTGAGCTGAAGCCTGTTCCGCCCCATCCAACACCACACGGCCTCCAGGCACCAGGTCATCACTTCGACGGCTTCATCAGGGTGGCCCGGGGTAGAGATGTACAGCTGAGTATCATCCGCGTATTGATGGAACTCTACCCCAAAGCCACAGATGATCTCACCCAGCGGCTTCATATAAATGTTGAATAGAAGGGGCGAGAGCACCGACCCCTGAGGCACCCAGCAAACCAGGGGTTTCGGGGCTGACCTCTGCCCCCCTGCCAACACGAATTGCGAACAGTCAGAGAGGAAGGAGGAGAACCACCGCATAACAGTGCCTCCCACCCCCAACTGCAAATGACTGCAAACAGAGCCTGCCGATCGAGGTGCAACTGGAACACAAGATGAAGAGTGGTGTGATTAAAAAAAAATACTACTGATTCTGTGGGCATGGCTTGGTGGGCGTGGCAGGGAAAGGATACTGCAAAATCCCCATTCCCTCCCCACTCCTGGGGGAATGTTACTGCAAAATCCTATTCCTCCCCACCCCACTAACCTGCTTTCCAGCTCCATTCTCCTGCGCAGGGCAACAAAAGAAGACCCAGCTAATCAGCTGGGACTCGAGAGGGAGAGAATAGATGAGGGCGGGGCCAGTCAGAGGTGGCATTTTCTGGTTCTCCGAACTACTCAAAATCTTCACTACCAGTTCTCCAGAACTGGTCAGAACCTGCTGAATACCACCTCTGAAGATGATGCTATGCAAAGGCCCTCCTAGCCACAGTCAGCACCTGCTTCTTGAGCTGGGGGTTGTGAGTCTAAGAGGACCCCAGGTTGCACATAGGATCAGTCCTGGGCAGTGCAACCTCATCCAGGATTAAAGATGCTATAGTCCTAAATACAGCAGGCTTCCAAACCCACAGCCACTCAGTTTTTCTAGGGTTCAGATGAAGCCTGTTGTTCCCCATCCAGACCCTCCCACTCTCCAGATACTGAGATAAGATGCTTATGGCACTTCCTAAATCACAGAAATATATAATTGGATATCAGCATACTAATGATATCTCACCCCATGGCAACAGATGAGTTCATCCAGCGGCCTTATGTTAAAAAGGAGAGGAGAAAGCTAAGAACCCCATGGAGCTGAGTGCAGAATTCAATTAACTGTTTTAAAATGACTCATTCTAGACAAATTTATGCTGACTTCAGATCATTAATGCATTTGTTTTGATGGTACTTAGATATACCTGGTATGTTTTACCACAATTGCTATAGAATTTTGGAGAAACTGAATTTAGATAACTAGCCTGCTTCCTCCATTTTTTTACTCTTCAGTTGTCTGGTACTTCACTCCTTCTCCAGGGTTTTTCATGAGTAAATACATACTCATGTAAATGCAAATAAATACTAAGGGAACTTCCTCCTGATGTAATCTATGATCAGATCAGGAAGACGGTCCTTTAGTACAGTGCAATTTAGCTGGTCATCCCAAATATGCTCTACCAGTCTCATGCTTCAATCTTATCTCTGTATTGTATTGTATTGTATTGTATTGTATTGTATTGTATTGTATTGTATTGTATTGTATTGTATTGTATTGTATTGTATTGTATCGTATCACATTGCATCACATTGCTAGTAAACAAAAAAATAAAACATAATACACATATCAATTAAAACAGTCAAGTTGAAACCAAGCTGTAAAAACAGCTTGCCAATATATCCTCCACATATCTGCTGATCTTCATTAGTATCCCAGTCAGGTCTTCAACAACCTATCCAAATGTCTGGGAGAATTTTTTTTTCCATCAGGCAGGCAACATGACAGAGAAGGCACACTTCCAAAGACTCAATAGGCAACCCTGTTCCAGAGCTGGCCATTCTGCTGGATCTGGCAGACAGAAGAAACCACCAGGATTAGGTGGCTCCACAAATAACTTGGTCCCATGCCATGTAGGGCCTTCTTGCACCCAAATGGAAGCCACTGCAACTCACAAAGCACCAATGTTACATGAAGGTACTGCAGTGTGCCCAAAGTGCACAGGTTATCGCATTCTGGGCCAGCCTGGTAAGATTATTTATAGATCCGTCTCTCAATATCCTTATCCTAGTTGTGTTCATGCACAACTACTGTATTTCCTTTATAATCAATTTCTTTTTTTTTCCCTTGACATAATTGGTGTTTGAATTAGCTGTTTGAAGTAATTGGACACATTAAACCTTTTTCCACAAAGTTTAGATGTGATGCATAGGAAACACTGCTTAGGAAACTATTTAGGAAACAGAATTTCAGCCTTTGATCATTCATTCCTTAAACTGGAATTCCAAGATTTAGAAACAGGACATGGGTAGTAGAAGCCAGGTCAAATTTATCCAATATAATAATCATAGAATTAGATTGTTGGAAACACGAGTAGGTCTATGTATTTCAACCCATGTCTCAGGCACTCATTTCTGACTGGGTTGCCCAATAATCTTCTAGTCAAAATACGGAATTTAAAATTGGTATAAATATCTTTTTTTTCATGTTCATATCAAGTTAGACATGTAAACTTGGTTTTTATATTAGAAGAACCACTAGGAACAGGACCTAAGCTGATAAATAAGATAGAGGAATATGAAAAAGTGGCAGGACTGAAAATAAATAAAGGGAAAACTAAGATTTTGGTAAAAAATATGATAAACAGAACAAAAGAGTTAATGGAGAGATTAGATATTCAAATTTCAAAGAAAGTAAAATATCTAAGGATCCAGTTAATGGCCAGATGTGGAACGATTTAAGGAACATAATTACTATAAATTAAAATAACAAATTAAGAGAGACTTGGAGAAATGGGGTAATATGCAATTATCATTAATAGGAAAAATTGCAATGATTAAGATAAATTTATTACCAAAAGTGTTGTATCTGTTTCAAACAATTCCTATAAAACTGGAGAAAAAATACTTTGAAGATATTAATAAAATAGTATTGAAATATGGCAAGGGAAGAAAGCAAGAATTAACCTTAAAATATTATAGGATGCAAGAACCAGAGGAGGGTTTCGGTTACCTATGTATTATCAGGGCATGGTACTAAATTGGATGAAAGAATGGATTATGTTTAGAAACACAAGGTGTTGACACTGGAGGGACATGATTTGCAATTGGGTTGGCCTGCATTTCTATGCTACGGGGGAAGTAAGATACATGGTTATTTTTGAAGACACTTCGTTAGGAATGTTTTATTGTTAGTATGGGAAAAAATAGAGAACAATATTATTTGAAAATTCCAGTCTGGTTATCAACAATGGAAGCACTTGTACACCCAGATATCAGTAAAATGGGAACTATTGTTAGATAGAAAGATATATGGAATGAAAAGGGTGAGCTCAAAACCAAACAAGAATTGAATGAACAAGGGGTTGATATGCATTGGTATTCATATATGCAAATACAATCAAGATATGAAAAAGATGTTAAAGCTGAAGGAGCTGACACAACTTGATAAAATATTAACAGAAACAGAAGACAAGTTGATTAAAAAATTGTACCGTTACTTACTAGGTGTTAAACTAGAAGAGCAAATAAAGGAAACTATGAGAGCATGGGCAAAAAATTTTGAGTTAGATAAATGGCAGAAGCTATGGGAAAGAAATTATAAATTAACAACATTGACTAAACATGTTTTACAAAGGTCACCAATTCTTTGCACAATGTTGATAAATACTGAATTGTTTAGTAACATATTTGTAGTCATCAGGGACAGCTGAAAAATAATCTTTTTGTCTAAGCAAAATTGTTCCATGGTTTCTGGTACTTCTCAGAGTTTTTCTAAGGACATAGTTTTCCATGAATGTTAACCTCTATGAGAACCCATTCTTTGGTTCATGATCAAACACTGCATATTTAGTTCTATAATTGCCTTTAAGAAATATCACAACTAGCTGAGTAATAACCAAAACACTCCCTTAATCCTTTTGTAAGCCTAACAATTTAAATAACTAGAAATGATTAGACACCCTATGCAATGGAATAAATAATATTTGAGGCAGAAAATATGCTGAGATTGGATCCAACCTTGAAATGGCTCATTCCAACCTTATAGGTTTTGATTTCATTAAAGAAGTTCTCAGATCAGAAGGGGCTCTTTTGACTTTATGGAAGTGTCCTGACTTCAAATCAACTCATTCTGACTGTAAAATTGTGAGCCTGTAAGTCTTCCAATGAAGTTACAATGACTCTTTAAAAGGCCAGATCAAATGTTTTGAGGCTCAAAGATGCTTTAAGTGTTGAACAATTTCACCTCAAAACATTTGCATACTGGTAGTTCTCGACTTACAACTGGTCACTTAGTCATTGTTCAAAGGTACGACAGACCCACAAAAAGATACTTATGACACAGTTTTGAAGTTGCAATATTGCCCCTTACACTTGACTGGATTTTATGATGATTTTGCTAATGACTGCAGCATGATCTTTATGACCATTGCATTTGTTTAATAACCTCTGCAGAAAAATAGATCCCTGTCTACAATCTCTTGAATTGCCAGGCTTAATTTATATATTATTAAATTTATTGGCTGTCCATCTTACTACAGGGTAACTGGGCAGCAAACAATTACAGTTGTGTTGGGCACAAAGAATCAGGACCATAAGTTAAGTTGCAATTAAGAAGATTTATTGCTGAAGCCTATACAAAGTATCTAGTCTACTGTGGTTCAGTGCTAAATTGATGCCTGATAAAGTCAACAGAATTCAAGAGGGGTTGGACTTACATCATTAGTGGCAATGAAAGGACTAGGCTGATGACTCATTTAACTCTGCCCCCACACACTCTTCCTACTCTTCTACATTAAGACAAAGACTACCTGTACCTCTGTCTGACTCCTTGAAGATCATTTCCTGAGACTTCAGAAAGCTGCTATCAATTGAATTTGGAGTATTTACTATTTCTTATATTCTTTCTTTTGTCAACAAATATAAAGATACTGAAAATAAACACTTGCCAATATGAGTCAACTAATGTTAAATATATTATGCCACACATGTCCTGAAGCATTTACTATTGATTATTAACTTGCAACACTGCAACCAATGTGTTCATAGCCCAGTTCCCAGCTTGCTGACTAACGTGCCTGATAAAAGTTCAGCAGTAGTTTATCTTTCCTCATCCGAGGGCAAAGCTGAAAGCGCTTTATATTCTGATAATTGTGGTCACCTAAAAGGCACTTTTGAGAGCAGGAAGGTGTCTGTGAGATGAGGGTGGGGCGTGGAGTAAAATACATCAAATAGTAACCACCAGTGTATGATCAAAGTATTGCCCTTTGTTTACATGAATTACATGATGCAGGTGACAAAAGGGATAGAGCTTGAATATCATAATCATAGCTATTATTTGATTTTTTGACAGACACCCTCTGTGGACTGTAGGAGGTTATTCACTATAGTTCTAATACACTATTTGGGAACATTACCATCGCAATAATGCAACCCATACTGACACTTCTAAAGAGAGACAATAAAAGATGATTGATTGATAGATCACCTTGCTGACCCATACAGCTTAGCCAATTGACTCATCCTGCTGGCAGGAGAATCAGAGAGTTAAAAGACCCTGGAGGTCTTTTAATGTGAACCCAGCCCAATGCAGGAATCTTCATATTATCCCAGACAAATGAGTATCCAATCTTTTCTTGAAAATGCCTGTTGATGGAGCACATACAACTTCAGAGGAGAGCCTGATTCCATTATGTACTAGTTCTCCCAGACAGGAAATTCCTCCTTATTTTAAGTTTGGCTGTTCCCCTGTGAAGTTCCCATCCCATCAGTTCTTGTTTTACCCTCAGGCTTCTCAGGCAATAAATCCACACCGTCTTCTGTGTAGCATCACTTCATGCATGAAAGACTGCTATTATGTCTCCTTCTTTAAGCTAAACATACCAAGATCTGCTTTTCATGAGATTTAGCCTCCAAGTCCCTTACCATCTTTTCACTATTCTCTGCACTCTTTCCAGGTTCTCAGTGTCCTTTTTGTATTATGGCAGGCAAAACTGGACACAGTATTCCAGATGTGACCCAATCAGTGCAACACAGAGCAGTGATTTTGACATGATATCTCTTTTGGATCAAAGTGCATTGGATATTTTGGCAGCTGTGGCACATTGTTGGCTTGTACTTAATTTGTGGCCTACCAACATACCCAATCCTACTCGCAAGGGTACATGCTAAGCCAGATATGACCAACCCTGCACCTGTATCTTTTTTCCTGCCTAAATACAGAATATTTTTCACATTGAACAATATTTTACGGTTCAGAGTAGTGGCTGAACAAATGATGGATGTGGTTTACCTATTCAAAAGTCAACCATCAGATATCCTCAAAAGTTTTTAACTGGTGTTCTCCTCAACAGCAGCTAGATCAATTTTATCCAGACAATCTAAAAATATTGAATTCCCAGTTTAGCATGATTTGGAGAATTCTGCTTTGTTTTCCTGAGAAGTCAAAACGAAGCCATTTTCTTTTTGGATTCCAATTTTCCCTTAGGTTCATAGCTTGTACGTCACACCCAACAAACTGCAAGGAACTAGTATTCCCATTGCTAGCTGGGACAAGTAAGAACAATTGAGCTTGTGCACAATAAACTAGAATTATTCAGAATTCTATATTAGCATAGCAAACAGACATCATTAAGTACTATGAAGGGAAAAGTAATGCATATACTTTGTCTACTAATGTTCCAACATTAGGCCCCAGTATCTCAAGTTAACCCTAAAAAAGAATCCTGACTACATTTTGGAAAGCCACTGCCAACCAGATGATAATAGGAACATTTGTATTTTGCACCATGCCATATGACTATGGAGATTCTCAATCATCCAGCTCATGGTTGTCCCAAAGGTGCTTTTTCCAAAAGACAACTGGACTTTTCTTGGGAGTTTTTTTCTTTGAAAACATTTCACTCCTTATCCAAGAAGCTTCTTCAGGTCTGAACTGAAGAAGCTTCTTTGATGGGAAGCAAAATGTTTTTAAAGAAAAAGAAACTACGGAAGTCCAGTTGCCTTTTGAAAAAGTATATTTGGGCACCAACCAATTCATCTTGTGTGAACCTGCCCTTGCTACTATATAATCTGTGTTTTATGAGACCACATGGTATGTGGACCCAGCCAAAACTCATGGTCCATACCTTAGTGTGATAGTATGAATTCACCCATTATAAGGCAACCCTATATGTTCTTATTTCATGCGTAGCCTTCAAGGATAGAAAAGAACAGAGAACAAACAATGACTATGTAATGAAATGTACCAGAAGTGGACCCTTCATAGAGATAGAAGGGCCACTGTGTCTAATCCTCTGTTTAAAACAATACAGATGGTTATTTAGCCTCCACTTACATATAGCCACACTTTTAGGAAACCACTTCAATGAAACATTGATTGCATTGTAAAAATGTTAATTCGCTTTGGAAGATTTTCTAATCCAGTAAATTAGCATTATTATTCTTAAACTTAGACTCTAGAAATCATCTACTACTGATCTTCTACTGATATCCTTTCATATATTTAAAGAGTGCTATTATATCTGTACTCATCCATCTTTTCTTCATGCTAAAATGCCTAGGTCTTTCCATTTTATTGAGTGATTCCATATACAGTTCCTTGGTCATCTTTGTTGCCCTTTAAACCTAGGATTGGGTCAGCACAAATGGTCAAGTAGACAATAGAGTATCTGGGAATAGAATGGAACACTTCCCAAGATTTGGGAATTATATTTCTGCTTATTTTATTGGCTTGCTTGTTACAAATAGAGATTTGCCTCTGTTGTGCCTAGTGTCCCTGAAATATTGTACCCAATCCAGGTAAAATTACAGAAAGGGGAAAAGAAGTTCTTCTGGATAAGAGTGTTATCCTGGGAGAATAACAAAGAGTTAGTTGGCTTTCCCTTCCTACTCATCTTACTGTTCAAGGCGGGAGAGAAAATGATACTCTGAGGGATATCTCAACTCTGCCTTCTAAAGTAACCTCCATGATCTGGTGTCCTCCAGATGTTTTCAGCAGCCACATTCCCTGTGAGCTGGGGCCTTTGGAGAGTTATAGCCAAACACATCTGCAAGTCACCAGGTGGGAAAGAATGCTGTAATAGCTTGCAGACAAAGTTGCTCCCTTTTCTATTTACTGGCTCTTGAGCTTTTTAGTAGCAGCCCTGGCATCCATATACCTTGAGCAGGAAAAGTTGGCAGTAGCAAAAATAAAATTCTTTAACCCAGAATTCACCATCTACTCTTGCACTTTGCATAAAACCTGGGAGGTTTATTCATTAATACCCAAGTGTCTACGGAGATTCTCAGTCATCCAAGTCATGGTTGTCGCAAAGGTGCTTTTTCAAAAGGCAACTGGACTTTCTGGTTTTTCTTTGAAGACATTTCACTTCTCATCCAAGAAGCGTCTTCAGTTCTGAATCTTCAGAACTGAAGAAGCTTCTTGGATGAAAAGCAAAATGTCTTCAGGGAAAAACAAAGTCCAGTTGCCTTTTTAAAAAGCATCTTTGGGATTTATACCCAAGCTTTGGATCCCAGGATGGCTTCCTTGCAATTCACACAATGATCTCCTGTTGAGACCAAAATAGGCCTGGCTTCAGTAGCTTCGTGTCTCCTCGGGCCATGTCTCCGGTCCAGTGAAACTGCTATAAAGTCTGCATTAGGAGCATCCAAAGGAATCTTTTCCAGTCCAGTTTTAGAAACAACAGCAAAATGACAGTGAACCAAATGTGCTAAAATAACCTCTAGGTAACCCTCCTAAATGTGTAGTTTTGCTAGATCTTGCGTGTTCAGGAGGATAGAGGCAAGTGTACAGCACCTCCATTTCTAAGAGCTTTGTAGAAAAAGAAATTTCAGCAAGCTTGGCTTACATATCTAGCTGCACCTCTTTAACATTTGCTTAGGGGCAGATTTATTAAAGGGAAGGAGACTCTCTTTCTTTTTCACTGGCTGTTCTAAAGTTTAGAAAAAGCTTAGAAAAAAGAGTAAGAATTAACCCGATATAGCAATCTACTTGTAAAGGAGCTGTGAAAGCAATAAATGCATTCCCATGCTTAACACGTGCACTTTGTAGGTGTGTTTTTTTTTAAACAAAAAACAAAAACAAAACCAAAGCCTGTTTGTGTCTTTCCCAAGTTGTTTTCAAACTTGTAGGAATGCATTTATGCTGTTAGCAGTAATTGGGAAACATTCCTCACTCATAAGCTTCCAGATAATGAAAGCTGTACACTGGGAATATTACACATCCATGAACTCATTCTAGAACAACAGGGGAAAACCAGTTTCTCTTCTTTACCACCTTCCTTTTAGTCCTCTCCAAGTGTCTTCCAAGATGAAGCAACCTATGAGCTGGCAGCTGTTATTTCTGATCTTTCCTGGAGATTATGAACACATGCCTCTCTGCAGAGTTCACTCAGGCCATATGACCAGGTCAGCAATACTTCCTTTTTTTTTTCCAAGGACCTTATTCTTTTTGGCTTCATCCTACATCAATATATGATGCTGGCTTCTTTCTCAGATTTGTTATGCAGCAACCAAAGTGCCCTGGACAAGTGAAGACTGGCTCCTGACGAAAGGAAGTTTCATAATGGCCAAAAAACAAAGTGCCATTCTTCAGGCGACACTTATCATGTTTACCATTTCTGCTATAATCTTGCAGAGAATCTGCACAGCATTAAGACAGCCAATACATTCCAGTAGTTAGACTACTGGAAATATGGCCATCACATTTTCAAAAAGTGAATGTTCTCTGTTTCTAATGGAGCTATGGGAATTTCCCCCTTCCAACCCCACCCTGTACTAAAAGGCAGTTAAATCTCAGCACCAGCAGAAACAGTTTTAAAGGGAACTGAAAGCTCAGAAGTTGATGTTTGAAATATTGTAGGATTGCCTGCTTTGGTCAAAAATAAAGAACAGGAAATCAAAACCGAATCAACTGAAATATAACTAATACAGTTAAAGCTAAGGCTATAGATTAGAAACAGAAGGATAAATGTATGTTGTTGTGCTTTCACAATTGAACATTAGACACTGAGAAAGTGTTTTTAACGTTCAATTTTAAAACCAGGATATCCACAGAGTATGGTAAATAAAAATAAAAATGATGGCTGCAACAGCATTACAGGCAAACAGGCAAAGCTTTTGATGGCATCACTATGGCCACTAGCTTGACTTTTTTGATTGTACCCTGCAGACACCTGTTTAATACACAGTTTTGTGGCTGTCCACAAAATAGTACAATCTAAAGTGCTAGTCCTCAGGGTGCAACTGATTTCATGGTGCCTTTTTCCAGATTACTCCACTCCTGGTTTTCCATTTCATCTCTCCAATTACTAGCTACCTATCAGATTCTTACTTCCATAGACCATTTTATATTCTCTCTCTGTTAAGCCTTCTTTAATAATTTGGGGTAAAATGGTACCTCTTCAAACTTTTACAGGTTCCCTAAAACTTGTTTTTGCAGACAAACATGTGCTTTAAAGTATGGGATTTTCCCCAGAAAAAAAAAGCAGGAGTCATAAAACTTTACAAATAAAAACAATAATGTGAAAAGGTTAGTCTTCCTTCCTTCCTTCCTTCCTTCCTTCCTTCCTTCCTTCCTTCCTCCCTTCCTTCTTTCCCTTTCTTTCTCTCTTCATCCAGGGATCAGCTCTAATATCAAGGTCCTAGCTGGGAAAAAGTGCCTATCTAAAGGAAATCCATGATGGGTAAAGGGCCTTGCACTACATAGCCCCCTCTCCTCTGACCTGCCTTTTTGTTTCAGAATCCTGATTGCTTGCTATTTTGCTTCTGCAGGATGGAGGCAGCTTTGTGCTCCATCCATTGGACTAGGCTCTGTAAAGTGTGAATGATGTTTCACTTGAATCAACCATGTGTTGGTGTGAGGATAAGAGCTAGTTTGTGGTAGTGGTTAGGGTGCTGTCCTAGAAACCAGGAGAGTATGAGTTCTATTCCCACCTTAGACATGAAAGCCAGCTGAATAACTTTGGACCAATCACCAGGAGAATGTGAATTCTAATCCTGCCTTAGGCATGGAAACCAGTTGGATAACTTTGAGACAGTCATTCTTTCTCAGTCCAGCCCACCTCACAGGCTTGTTGTAGTGAGGGAAATAGGAGGAAGGAATATTAGGTATATTTCCTCCCTTGAGTTACTTATAAAGGAATAAAAGTGGAATAAAATCTAATAAAAGATTTTTTTATTAAAAATATTTTATTTTAAAAAAATATTTTTTTATTTAAAGATGCATTTCAAAATAATAAGGAGAAACCTCCTAAACAAATGTTCTTAAATATTTCTCTTTTTTGCACATCAATCTCAAACCTATCTAAAACCGAGTGCTGGCCTTTCCCAGTTTTTGAGGTTAAAGGAGCTCATCTAGTCCTCAGCTCTGACTGATTCCAAATTACCAAATGGATTCATTTTCATTGGAAGACATTTATATAGGAAAGGCCTTAGGAACCTATGGGATCTTGTATCTTCATTGACAACTAAACACTGTTGTGGGCTTATAAGGGCTTATAATTACTTTAACAAGCTTATTACAAACTCTGCTAATTATCAGAGCAAGTTGTCCCCGTCTAACTTAGAGAATCCTTCAAAGAAGGGATTGAAGGCAAAATTATTGAGTGACCAGTGAAAAAGAGTTACCATTGCCTGTTATTGCACTGATAACAATAACACAATCTTGAGCATCCTTCAGGTTAATGGAGGCTCCATATGCTAGTGGTCTCTCTTGTCCATCTTTTTCACATGTATCATTTCCCCTCCTTTTTTTTTACCAAGTAAGAGAAGATTGGAAATTCACCCTAAGACCTGAATGCCCTATTGTTTTCTCTTCACTTCTAAATTTGCCTATGCTGTACAAAGTAGACTGCTTGCACAATAAACATTTCATCTGGAAGTACATCCTAGATTAAAAGGGGTGATTTAAAAAAAAAAAATAAAGAGCAGGAATTGCTTTCTTTAAAGAAAAAAGCATGCATTTTTCTTCTATGTTAAATAAAAGAATCACAAAAGATGCAACATTTGTATGAGTCAAGTTCATATTAAGTATAGGGATCTAATTGTGGATCTAACATTTCCACATCTTTAACCAATGTTTCGGTTTCTAGACAAGTTTACCTGTCCTCCCGTGACCTTTGTATTGTTCTGTAGGAAGTCCGATCACTGAAATGTGTTTCTTAAACTCATGAAGGCCATATCAGATTGGGACTGGAAATATTTAGAGGGCCACTAGTTGGCAGAAATTCATTTTTTAGCCGCCATCTTGTTTTGGTCTGGATTTTGGCAACTTGAATCTAATAGCATTAGGATATAATCAAGTTGGTTCCCGACTTTCATCTGCCGGATCTTCCCTACCATTTCATTCATAAATAAATAAGACACTGATTTTCCTGCCAACAAGCTTTCCCTTTTATCTTAGAAGACTTGAACCACTTGTACGGACCTGTTTTTTTAATTCTTCCACACATTAAAAACAAAACAAAAACAACAGCCCAGAGTGTAGGAATCCAGCTCACAAGGTGGGGGGTTTTAGACTTTGCATATCCATGTAGTGATAGAAAACTGAGGTCCTAGCACTGATTTTGGAACTTCTGGGCCAGTAGACTCTGACTAGTTTTCCATTTGCTCCTAAGAAGATACTCCAGGTAACTTTAGTTTAAGGTAAATCATGAAAATTTCTTCATTGCTATCCCAATAATCTACTTCTAAGATCTAGTTGGCCTTCACTTAGTCATCTTCCATAAAGCTATTAAAATATGGCGGTTCTGACAAGCCTTGGGAGAGTAATATCTTTGCTTGCCCACATCATTTGGGTAGGATGCTATCGTACTTTTCTATTGTTTTAAGTGAGACTTATGTTGTGCTTTTATGGGCTTGCTCTTTTTATTCCTTTATTGTGGATGTGTAATGGTGAATATGCAGGAAATAGAAAATGAATGAATACATCCTGAGAAGGTTTGTTCCAAATACTGTGTAACACTGGCTGTATTTTTAACATTTTAATTTTGTTTAATCTAAATTGAATATTATATATAAGATTTATTGGGTATTTATAATCTGAAATGTGGGGCAAGGAGGGTAACTGTGGAACTATGAAAGTTGAAACATTCCCCTATGGTATAAAATGCAATAATTCAGCCATTTAATTTTGCTGCATGTGGGGATAATCCATTGGAGTTGCATTAAACTCCAATGTAGCACTCCAATTCAGTAGCAAAGGAAAAAGTATACAAGGTACAACTGAGAAATGAAATTGTTATTTCATCTTTTATTCTTTATCTATGAAGGTAGAGCAGCACATTGGCTTGGAAGTGAAGACTCTCAGCTCCCACTCAGAAGGTTGAAAATTCAATCCTAGGCAGCAAAAGATATCTGCTGTGAACTCCACATAGGCATCAGGAAGGGCATCCGGCCAGTAAATGTTCAGCTCCACTCAGTTGCTCTATCTCCACCCTGATAAAAGGAATTACAGGGTCATAAAAAGAAAAAAAAATCTCTATCTATGAAGGTACTCTTTTAAAATGCTTTTCTATTTAGAATGTTTTATATTTAAAGACAGTGCATAGACATGATGGAAACAAGGAGAGTCTGCAAAGACAGAACATAGATCAAGATAGGCACTATGAATGGTGTTAAGAAAACATGTGTATATTACTATTTCTTTTCTATTACAACTTGAGTTTCTTTTGTTTATTTGTTTCTTCTTCTTTTTCTATTTTTTTCTATAGTACTGCTTACCCTAACAGGAATTGGTATGATGTGTATGATACATATAAGTTCTATAGCAGATGTTTAGAGAAGGTACTAGTCCATAATGTCTTCATTTTCCACCTATAGCAGAAGTGTCAAACTTGCAGCCCGCAGGCAGAATGCATCACGCGCTGGCTACGCCCATCCTCAGTTTAGCGAAGGGAAAAAGTCATGATACATCACATGACATGATTCCGCAAGTTTGACATCTCTGACCTATAAGAAAGTGGTTGGTTACAGAAAGGAACAACCTGAAACATTTTTTTTAAAGTTATGGAGTTAAGAAATTTATCAGGGGAAAATATTCAGCATAATGTCTACACTGCCGTCTGACTTGTTACTGTAATTTGTGTAAAATGCGGAGAGCATTTATCTCTGTGTGGTGTGGTGTAAGAGAGAGTGATCCATCAACCTACATAATTCTATTTGCAAAAGTAGAGTCGTTCACTTATTTTCACATATTTTCAATAAAATACCAGCAAACAGAACTGTACTTACTATATGGAAATCTTTAATAAAGTATCCAGCTTTTCAGTAATGAATGGTAACTTTTCCTTAGAGTTTTTTTTTAACATTGTAGGTAAATTTATATGGTTAGATAATTAATATGATTTTTCTGCATTTTAAAACATCCAGTGACAAGACTGTGGGAACAAACCGCCTTTTGTTCAGACCAAACTATTCCTAATGATCTTCTGTACCAGCAGTGCCATTAATTCACAAGGCCTGGCACTAAGTCCCTTTCAAAAGGCCAAGCAGAGCAGAACACGAAGTAGAAACTCTCAGGGTTTACTAGCTCTTCACACTATGTTGGTGGTCCCACCAACAAACTGGGTGCGGAGAAATAGGTTCCAAAAACTAAGAAAAAAAGGGGGAATATATAAATCATCCTATAAATAAAATTTTGCCCTGGGGCCTTCATTTCACTTCTAAATAAAAGACTGCAAGTAAAGGCGTGTGCAGTGGTGTATTAACCATTAAGCAGACTAATCACATGCTTAGGGCATCAGGGCCAAAGGGGGCACCACAAAAACTTTTATGTAGCCTAAGATTGGCTTTGTTTGTACAGTATATATAAAGGAGGGGGGCACCAAGATTTGTCAGTGCTTAGGGCACCAGTGAGCCTTAATCCGCCACTGGGCATGTGGAATTTAATGGAAATAATCACATATGAAACAAGGTGAAAGAGCTTTCTCAAACACTGGAGATCCAGATAGGTGATTCTGCAGTGATAGAGTGGCAGCGGTACTGGGATTACAACATTTAAGGGCTCCAGAAGTTGTCATTCCAACACATATGGATGACATTTAGTGAGAAAAGGCTGCCTTGATATGCTTTGAACAGTGCACAATGTGCCCGACAGGAAACAAGATCTTGGTTTCTCATCAGAAAGCATGTTGTGTACAAAATGCAATTGACTAAAAAATGAGAACGCAGGATACAAGCATCCTTTTTCTGTCAAGGACCTTTGCCTCACATGGAAAAGGAGGCAGACATTTAGTGGCAACTGCCTACAATCATTTATTTTCATATCAAGTATGGCAACTAGCCGCTCCCTGCTCTGCACTTCCAAGCAGATACCAGAAGGTTGCATAGGTACAGTGATGGGCTGCTGCCTGGCCAGACCGGTTCAGGAGAACCAGTAGTTGTGATCACTGGCTGGGCCCGCCCAGCTGCCCCTGCGCTAGCCTTTCCATATATAACTAACTTTCTGGCCCATTCTCCCCGCCCACGCTGCCCAGCTGACTTCTGCGTCATGCCTGCTGTACTCATCGGAGCTGCCTGAGTTAGATTAGCTGCATGTTTGAAGCTGCATTTCAGCCCCAAAGTGCGCTCACAACCAGCGAACCAGTTGTTAACATAAGTGCAGCCCACCTCTGGATAGGTAGATTTATCACAGGGGACTAGAAAGCTATACGTACCCAAAATTCTCCATATACTTCTTCCTAGAATTTTTCCTGTGCTATGGCAGGATCTGTTTCAGCAAGGTCCACTTAAAGCTATACCTACAAGAAATGCTCCATCTACTATTATAGCAATAGCAAATAGCACTTAGACTTATATACTGCTTTACAGTTCTTTACAGCCCTCTCTAAGCGGTTTATGGAGTTAACATATTTACCACCAACAATCTGGGTCCTCATTTACCAATCTCGGAAGGATGGAAGGCTGAGTCAATCTTAAGCCTGGGGAGATTTGAACTGCCAAATTGCAAGCAAACTGCAGTCAGAAGTAGCCTGCAGTACTGCACTCTTAACCACTGCGCCACCATGAATCCAGGTATCCTGACATTTACATCAAGTATTCCCAAGAGTAAATCCCAAGTATCTCCCTCCCACCTTTTTGAGTCAATAATCTCGTGGCTATTCATTTCCCAAGCTTGAAATGACTTTTTCTAGAGGGAGGAGTGGTTCCCAACTCAGCAGTTTCAACACTTACAATTAATACTAAAAATAAATCAAAATCATTGTAAGGTCAAGGCGATTATTTTAAATTACAGGAAATTATAGGAAATTTTCTGAAGAACATGCTATTTAACCTGGGAACTAATATCTACCCCCCCAAAAAATGGGGGGAAACAACCATGTCAAAATAGTGAAGGAGGGAGGTAGAGGCACATGCTTATTCTTTGGCATAGCATGTCTCTTAAAGCAGAAAATGTGGGCAGAAAAGTAGTGGAACTGTTGCCAAAAGATGTTAGACTGTTCTTAAGTAGGAGTTCCAAACTAGTTGCTGTCTTCATTTTCTTCACAAAATGACATTCAAGTGAGGAATGGTAAAGATTCTTGTAATCGTTTTATTAGTGGCATGCAATCGGTTGCTGTCCTCCCCAATTATTCTTAGGGCACATATGAGAGACCAGTTATGTATTTATTTAGCATAAAGCATATCTTACATAGACTAGCAATATAAATTAACATTTCAACTAGCTTAATAGAGCCCAATAAAATATAAATGTTTAAAATATCTATGTTCAAATTTGAATGTCTAAGCCATCTAACCATTGAAGTGCAGTATCTTTTATATTAAAAAAAAAAATCAGATACTAGAGTGGAATAGGATCTCAGCTTACAGCTGGTCACAATGTGATCTACAGTTTGATGTGGGACCACATAATCACACTGAGAGGAGGCTATGCCCCATTTATACAGAGAGTCCTGGCAGATGCCATGTAAGATGCAAATCCTGTTCAGGATTGTCCACTCTCCATTGCTGATGTGGCAGTTCAAACCCTGGCAACTTTTTGTGGGCTCATTTACATGTTTTCCTATAACTGAGTGTTCTGTGATCCATTCGGCTTTCCATTGGGACTCAATGTTCAATTTGTTGGGCAGATGTTGCTCAAGTGCTAATGGGGGTTTCCTGGATTTGACCCTTCCTGCTGATAAATGAGAGACCAGTGAGGTTAAGCGAAGGATACTGTATATAGCAACCTCTGGATTAGAGGAAGACGAGGAATGAAATGGGAATCAGTGCTTGGGTGTAGAGAAATCTATAGGAAAATAGATGCCTACATTGATCCCAAGCTCAAACTGTTTAACTTCTGTCAAATCCAAACTGTCTGATGACCTGAATTCATGCCCATTTTCTATAGAAAGTTAGTATCTGTACCTGTCAGAGAAATTGATATTTATGTAGTAGAGGGATTACAAAACTGATGAATAACTTTCATTTAACCCCCATTCTTTGTTTGATGGTATAGAAGTTTCTGAATAATGGAAAGGGTGACCTTGCAAAGAAAAGTAAAAAGAAAGGAAGCTCATACCTGAATGTCTTGCTTTTTTTCAGTGATTAAGAGATGATGATTGATTTAATGTTAGATTGTATTCATTTGGATGGGTTTGAGACTGGCATTAGTTTAAAGTGCCGTAGGAAAAATCTAACTTCTTCAGAAAAGAGATAGGAACATTGTGAACTCATGAGATCCAGTTGCTTGGTATAATCAGGTTTATATCAGGACACGAACTGACTCACTACACACTTTTTTCTCACTGTGTGAATAATTCCTTCAAGATCCTATCTTTGCAATATATCTTGCCTCAGAGATTAAAAGCGTCCAGTTTTACAAATGGTTTAAAATGCCAGTATCTTTTCTTGCATTCATATTGCAACTCATGATGACTAAAACTGGGTGAGATCATGCTGTATCTGCAAATTGTCTGTGCTAGAACGGACCTGTTAAGATGGGGTCATGTTTGAAATACTCCCAACTTCTGTCTGTGGTTAATGTTACAGCTTAAGGAAGCAGCACAAGTCAGGACCACAGGATGATGAAATGTAAGTCAAGAAGACAAGACCGGTTCCATCACAAGGATAAATCATATGTAGGCAGAGTAGAAAATCATAGAAATGGACAGACATTGGATTTCTCTCTCTCTCTCTCTCTCTCGATAAGTAAGAACTAGAAAGTTGTGAGGGGAACAGTAGGAAATGTGAATATTTAAGAACCACCTACAATTAACCTGGAACTATGCACCACTATGCTAAAAGGACCCCATAATCTCTGTAGGAAAATCTGAATGTATAAAGCATCATATTTTCACTACAGTCTTGAAAGGGCTGCTACAACAGGAAGTGAGCTAAAAGATCTGAAGATGATGCCTGAAGAATGGATGGGGCCTCACTTCAGAAGAAAAAAAATGAATAGTTGGCACAGTCATCAGGCCCAAACAACACAGCTGGCTGATTCCATTTAATATAAAAAGCTCAGAGGCTTTGTGTTGTGCAGTAATATGCTCATTTGTATATGTTTAAAATTTATTTGGGGACAAAATGGACCAGTTAAGGTGTCGAATATTATAGCTTTCTAAGATTAAACTATGTCACATGTTGTCTCTCTTAACTTCAAAGTCTTTGGTCCAAAAGACAGCTGTTTACATGTGAAGCTTTCTGATAAATGGTTGACTAAACTTGACTAGTCTGCTGGCTGTAGCTTCAAAGACAATTTGGAAATTCCAGACAGATTTCTAGATATGTTTGAAAACACTTTATCATATTTTCAAAAAAAAAGAAAAAGAAAACTCTCAGAGAAGCTCACAGAAATTTGTAATTTATTCAGGACAAAATTATGAAATTAAATTTGTAGATTTTTTTTTAAATGTTATCATTTTCTTTCTTTTTTAAAAAACAGAAACACTTCTTTTTATCTCTTTGATCTATATTCAAAAGGAATGTCAGCAATAGGCCTAAGTCATTGTTTAGTCATTTGCCTGTTGGGTATTATGGAACTTCTTCCTTTGATCCAATGTACTATCTTCATTAGTTATATCAGTTCAACATCAATTTGCCACTCTAGGTAAGGATCACTTTCAAAGACTTCCTCAAGTATTAAGAATCCAACTGATTTCAGCTCTCCTAAATCATCAGAATATAATCCCTCTGCTGATAAATATTTATATATATTGGGGACAGGTTGAAGTGGTGAACATTTGACTGTCTGCTTCTTACAAAAGACAATGAAATAGTAAACAGTCATTTAGTCCTTATGCCCCTCCCAACAATTCTATGAATGAAGTTAGGCTGAAAGACAGTGATTAGCTCAAGATCACCCAGATCACCCAGGATGAGCGAGATTTTTAAATTTCAACACTCAAATTCTATCTATCTTAATATACTTTGGACTTAAGATGGTTAAATCATCATTCATGTGTCCAATCATTGTCCATCTTTTTGTGACCTATGACACTTGGCCAATAAAAAATATTCTAATTCTAATTTCCATTAAGCATGGTTTATTGTTTAAACCAGATGACAGGAATTATGCAGCACATTCTCACAGGAGATATGATTTATAAAACTCAGGGGATTTACACAGCATATTAAGCCAAAATCAAATAACTTGTGTTATGGTTTAGAGCAGACATGTCCAACCTTGGCAATTTTAAGACCTGTGGAGCTCAACTCCCTGCTTCTTGGGGAATTCTGGGAATTGAAGTCCACAAGTCTTAAAGTTGCCAAGGCTAGATCATCCTGGTTTAGAGCCTTATGTTTGAGATGTGAAATAATACCTTCAACAAAATCATCGCTAGTCGGTGCTAAGTTCTGTTTTAGGAGACCATAAGTAGAATTCTCCCTTGTGCTCCCCAGTAGTAATCACCAAAAAGCAGAGTCAAAAAAGCTTTCTGTTACATTTTCTGAAAGTCACTGGTACCAGCACAATTTGCAATAACAACAATGAAAAAGAAGTCCTGTTGGCTAATACTATAGAAAGATTGATCAATTTGTAACCAAAGCTTTGCAAAGGCGGGATACTCCGGGTAGTCCTTGAACTACAATAGTTCATTTAGTGACCATTCAAAGTTACAACAGCACTGAAAAAGTGACTTATGACCTATTTTCACTCATGGCCATTATAGCATCTCCATGGTCACATGATCAAAATTCAAATGCTTGACCCATATTTATGACGGTTGCAATGTTCTGGGGTCATGTGATCACTTTTTGCAACCTTTTGACAAGGAAAATCAATGGGGAAGCCAGATGCACTTTTTCATTAATTTACCAACTACAGTGATTCACTTAACAACTATGGTAAGAAAGGTCATAAAATGAGGCAAACCTCACGTAACAAATGTCTCCCTTAACAGCAGAAAGTTTGGGCTCAATAGGAATCGTATGTTTAGGACAACCTGTACAGTTCTAAATCACTGTTTAAAAGCCGTGGTGGTCCAGTGGTTAGAGTGCAGTACTGCAGGCTACTTCTGCTGACTGCCAGCTGACTGCAATTTGGCAGTTCAAATCTCACCAGGCTCAAGGTTGACTCGGCCTTCCATCCTTCCGAGGTGGGTAAAATGAGGACCCAGATTGTTGGGGGCAATATACTGACTCTGTAAAACTGCTTAGAGAGGGCTATAAAGCCCTGTGAAGCGGTATATAAGTCTAAATACTATTGCTATTAAAAGCATGGTGTTACTTCTTGCTTTTTAAAGGAAACCCCTCAGTTACCTGTTATTATTTGTCCAGAAATTATCACATTATACTTCTTTTCATTTTGCATATATTTAATCAAGTCTTGGCCTTCATAGCCACAATCCATTGTTTACTGCACTCTCCCCCAAATTGTCTGCTGGTGCAACCAGTGGTTCGACATTCCATCTCAGCTGCTTCAAAGAAAACGTGAAGTTTTCATGCTTGAATTATATTATTACTCTCCTCCAATATCTGTGGTGTTGGGAAGATAAGATAACTCTCAGGCCCAAGGCACGAAAACTGCATAAAGCCTTCATGTAAATCTGGTTGGGTAACATGTCAAAAAAAGGGAGGATATTATCTATGGAAAACTGTTTTTAGATTTTATCAACACACATTTGGCATAAAAAGAATTTCCTGTGGTAATGCAGCTTACACTTTCCCAGACGTTTGGTGGCACCAATAAAAGCTGCAGCCCTCTTTGTAATGTTAATGAATTATCTTAATGGACTATTTTATTGAGTGGAGGGGGGGACTTCATCACCTTTTGTGCCACTGTAACTTATATAAAAGGTAAATAGTTAATTAGGTAATAAATCCATATCAAACCAATCATTGTAGCTTATTAATCTTTAACTATACATAATAGTCACAGGGAGGAAGGGGTCAAGCTATTTTCTAAAGCGCTTGTAGGCCAGACAAGGAATAATGGATGGAAACTGAACAAGGAGAGATTTAACCTGGAAATAAGGAGAAACTTTCTGACAGGGAGAGCAATCAACCAATGGAACATCTTGCCCTTGGAAGTTGTGGGAGCGCCATCACTTGAGACTTTCAAGAAGAGATTGGACTGCCATTTGTCAGAAATGGTGTAGGGTCTCCTGCTTGGGCAGGGGGTTGGACTAGATGACCTACAAGGTCTCTTCCAACTCTGATTATCTGTTATATGTTAGTCGAGCATCCTAGTCATATTTAACACCTTCAGAGATTTTATCATTACCAAACCTTATTGGGGAATCTTGCTCCTAATAAGAAAAAAGTGTGTTTATCTGCAAAGCATTTGTGTTAGTTCACATCTTGAAAAGGAGTATGAAAAGGAATATCATTACAACTTGTTCAAAGATAATCAATTCCCATGCATTTCAGCTCTGATTTACCAGACAACTGTTGGATTGTGGGTTCTGTATCCTTGCTGTACTTTAACTAAGTAAACAATGAATACAGTGTTAATAATGTAAAAGGAAAATAATTTGGAGATACTTTTTCAAAGAAATTCCAACTTATCTTCAGCTTAGAAGATGTAATGCATTATGAAATATTTGGGCCACATTTTTGTCTTAATTCAGAAGAAATATAAAGCTGAAACCAGTTTTCTTTTTAGGGCTATTGGACATGAAAGAAAATTTGGAACTGTGTGTGTGTGTATATATATATATATATATATATATATATGTATACATATATATATATATATATATATAGAGAGAGAGAGAGAGAGAGAGAGAGAGAGAGAGAGAGAGAGAGAGAGAGAGAGAGAGAGAGAGAGAGAATATATAGTGAGAATTTTATATATGCAAAGATGGAAAGACCTGTCAATTCCTACAATGGAAGAATGGATAGAAAAAGTATTAGAGTTGGCGGACATAGCAAAGTTAACTGTTTTAATTAAGGAGAATTTATTCAGTTTCATTTCCATTTGGTAATCACTTCTGGGCTTTATGGTCAAAAGAGAAAAAAAATGAAAATTGGATCTTAAGTTTTGATAACTAAATTAACTTTGATGTTATAGAAATGGCTTTTATCTATCAGAAATGTGAAGCAAAAATCTGTGTTTGTAACTGTATTGCTTTATTCTACTGCACCAAAAAGAGTTGGAAATAACTGCTTTTTTTAAACTTTTTCCTTTTACCTTGCCCTATCCCCATTGGTATTTATTTCCATTTGTATTCTATATCACAATAAACTGTAATAAAAAGAAATTATACAAAAGTAGATGTACTAGAATGTGAGAGCACCCAACATTTGGAGTGGGATGGGACAGGGAAAAAAGTAATATTTAAAATATTACTATTGCAGATATTTGGATCAATCACATTTTGGTGGGAATTACATTGAAAATACAACTTGAGTTTTGACACATTTGTGAATATTCCTACCTATACAACAGCAAAATTATGCAACATACATTATGACACCACAACAGAAGACATGTCCAATCTTAAATCATGAGATCAGAAAATAATACAGGACAGAATGTGTGTCACAACATTATCATATATATTTGTTGTTTGCCCTCTCTCTTGGTTTAAGCAAATTTAACAATATTTAGCATGAATATAAAAAATTAAGATTTCAGGATATTTATCACATTTAGAATAGGGAGCAGCACTGAGCTGACTTTGATCTTGAAAAAGTTAAGTATTGTTAACTTTTAACTTAGTCAAGTTAAAAAATCTATTAGACTGGAAAGGGGGGAGGAGGGGGGAAGGATGATGATGATGATCTTGGAAGAAAGAAGAAAAATAATCACTTCTGAATTGTTGCCAAAAGAACTACATGAAGATGTCCATATAATCCCAAGGAATTTATTTTAGCTCAGGGGGAGATGTTTTCCTTCACAGCAATCAGTATAGGTCATTAGTACCAGCCTCATTATAATGATTTAAAATGAAAAGCATTATTGTAGGTGGGTAATCCAAACAGAATAACAGTCGAAGACTGGTGGAAATTTAATAATGCAAGACCTAACCAAGGACCCAAGAACGATTAAAGTAGCATCTAATATAGGCAGGCAGGTGGCTTTTTTTTGGTGTGGGGGGGTAAAATTAGGATGTTCAGGTCTGATGAATTCAATATATCCAGATATTGAGGAAGTCCTTTTGGTATCACTCCAATTTCAACTGGTATTATTATTATTTTCATTTTTAATTTATATTACTGCCTTACAAGTTAAATAGCAATACTGTATTCATTATTTATTTATTTATATCTCACCTGTATTTAAAATTCGAGGCAACAAACATACCTAATCCTCCTTCCCCTCTTATGTTCCCCACAACAACAACCCTGTGAGGTGGGCTGGATTGAGAGAGAGTGACTGGCTCAAAGTAGCCAATTGGCTTTGATGCTTGTGGTGGGATTAGAACTCACAGGCTGTTGGTTTCTAGCCGGATGCCTTAACCACCAGATAAAACTGGGTGGATTTTTTCAGGGGGCCTCTACAAAAAAGTATTTTGCAATGCAATAGTTATATGTATTAATAGTGCACATCTATGGTTTGTCAAAATAAAAGTTATAGGGCTGGATTTATTGATTTCTGGGGGAAAATATGTGCAGTGAAAAAAAAAATGTTTTTAAGTTGAACATTTCTCAACCCCAGGGAATTCCCCACTTGCTAGAGGGGTAATAGAGGATAAATGGATAGAAGAGAATAGCAAGAACAAAGCCAGAGGTATAAGTTTTCATGAAGCATCAACATTTCTTCAAGATTCTCATTAAGTAGGGACAAAACATTTTACTGGACTTGTATTTCACATTAGGTGACTCATGAATTATCAAATAAATAGCAATTGGCTGGATTCAGAAAACTGAGCAAGTTATAAATTGGCCTATTTGATTTTGGTCCTATGTGATTCTTCTTTGTTTTGGTCAGGATTACTTGAGCATTAGAGTAAAACAAAAAAGGGGATTGTCTGAAAAAGATGTAACTGTACAGTACTCAAACTCTAATAATTTGGCTGTAACTCCAGCAAAGCCCTTTCAGTAGATCTGTTAATTGTGAAACTGAAAGCCTAGCCTATTAATTTATTATCAAATTATTGAGGTTTTTTTTTTTTTTGTAAGTGAGCCTTGAATTAGCCTTGAGGAGGAAACGGGGAGGGCGTCTGTGCTTTTTAAAAAAATATGATAAAGTACATCAAGGTAGAAATTATTTTTTATATATTTCCTGGTTGCACAGGCTGCAAAGTAGTTACAGCCATAGGTTTGTAAAGGATTTAGACATTCTACAAGCCATCTAAGAGTCTTTTCCCTATTTAGTCAACACACTGGAGATAACCAATTCATCTGTAAAATAATAGGATCCTGTTTTCAATGGCAAATTGTGCTCTGAAGAAAAGACATCCACATTGGGTTCTCCCCCTTTTTTTTCATTTCCTAAGCTAGCATTGTATTACTTTGAACGTCACTTCGCTGAATGAGTTGAATGACTTTAAGGGAAAAAAGAAAAGAAAACCAGTTGAACCAGATTGCTTGTGAAACAACTTTTGGTGGATATAGATTTGCATTGAGCCAAACATATATCCAGTCCTAAGTAATCTTACATTATTATTCATATTGTTGTGGTATTCACGTATATTTATATATGCTGTATTTGTTAATCAAACTTCTAACCACAAAATCTTAAAAGTATTTATCAATCATTTATAGAGTAATAATTGTTAGATATCTACATATCCAGTTGATAGCTTCTACATCGTTCCTAAGGAAGCATATAATTTCAAATTATTCTATATCTTATCTTCATTTTTATTTTACAGTTTAGCCTGTCACTTGCAAAAAGTATACCAACTGTAAACTCGAAGCAGTCACGTTTCAAAAAAATAGGATACCAAAGGTTTTCAAAGAATAGCTTTGTTCAAATGAAAGAAAGCTGTCTCCCAGTGAATCTAACCTGTTTGATCTCTATAGCAATTTCCTCCTAACATGAAGTTAGTGCTAAGTGTTTATGATTTTTTTCTTTTTTTGTTAGTTTGAATTTTAGGAAGAAAATTGGCTTGAGGCATTGCATGGCCCACAATTAGAAAAGTAGGTATGTATTAAAATGATAATATAAGCAATATTTCTTTTCTCACAAGGTGATCCAAACATTTTAAGAATTTACTGGCTACTGAACTGACCCACTGTGTTCTTGTCACTTTTGTTCTGATATTTTAAAAAATTATACATGACGCTGATTGGTTAGCATATGTGGAAGGCATAAAGTCAGTTACTTCCCATTTCTCAGAGTAATAGTTCATTTTTTAAAAAAAATAATCAGTTTAATATATAAGGCACTTTATAAAAAAACCTGGCAACCCAATTATTATTTTTATTTATTTATTGGAATTTCTATGCTTCTCCAATTCAACAGGATTTTTAGTAGTTTGCATTCCATTCTACAATAAAAAAAGTTAAAGTACAGCACATTGTAATGAAATAGCACAAAACATTAAGAAGTGACTAAGATTAAACCCAAGAACAACTTATCCAAGGACTATTCAGTCTAATTTATATTATTATATAACTGAAAACTAAAGGAAATCCAAGATGAAATAATATTGAACTAGGATTAAATAAATATATAACTTAAATGAAAATATGAGATCATCCACTGCAAACCATTTGCAAGTAGTCCCTTGTTTCATTAGAAATCTTACTATCTCAGATCATTTCATGGAATTACCATGTAAAATATTCTATTTAATTTTTTAGAAGTCTTATTTTGATGTATTCTAGCAGCTAGAAGATTTTCCAACAAAGTGTACAAGGTGCCCCCTACAGTTTATATCAGTGAAGGACATCAACCAAGAAGATGGAGTAATCTGTCCAATTTCTTCCCAAGAAGATGGAGTAATCTGTCCAATGTCTATTTAGAGCAAAGGGGAAAAAAATAACTACAGATTAAATGTTTTTATTATCCTATTCACATCAAAATTTCTTTCAAAATAAATCCTAGAGTTTTATTTAATCTACAGTACTAACTAAATTCTACAGAGAAAATAGGGGCCATGACCAAGAATCACCAGAAATGAGTAATACCTAATTATAGGAATCTAAACTTTTTTTAAAGCTGTCTCTCAATTCAGCAGGCAAGATGCCATGAAACAATAACTGATTTTAATTTATTAAATTTACATATTACATTGCCATTCATTTCTGAGTTCACGACAGACTTTAGAAAAAATGTAAATGTATAAATAAAATTAGAAGTAATAAAAAAATCCTATCTAGTTAAACATAATTAAAATAAATCAGTATGATTAAATCTACTTATTATAATTTAATTTTATACATCTGTGGAAAACTTCATATTTCTTTATGGACAAATCTTTGATTGACTTAAATGTTTAATAATAAATACCTGCTTTCTGAATAATTATAGCAAGAATTGCTTTCTTATCTGTTCAGAAAAGATTTTGTAAATATTCAACAGTCAATCTTTTGAACTCAGTTTGGTTTAGGTTTACAATTCAAACTGGAACTGGGAATTGGAATTAACAGCTGAAATAAATTACCAATTTATCAGAAACACTAATGGTCCAAAGATCTCCCATGTGCAGTTTGTTTGGGTTATATATGAAAAGATTATATCTTCAAAGGATATTTCTCACCTCAGACAGAATACATTTTGTTAGAAGATTATTATTTTTTGCTCCGCATAAACAATTTATAGATTTACAGCAGATTGGGGAAACCGTGAATAATCCATTTTGAAGACAATTTACAACCCTCCAGTTATAAACTAGCATCTAAATCCCTTAGAGAACTCTTTTGGAATACATGGAGCTTGTATCAACAAATCTTAGAGGATTTTTATTTATTTAGATTGATTGATTTTAAAGGCCAGCTAACTCCAAAACAACTCCAGATGGCTTATACTTTTAAATAGTACAAATAATAAAAAGAACAGAAACTTTCCCACTGGCATTATAAATACTACTTCAGAGGAATATATTAATGAAAGAAAGCATCACTATTAGTTAATTGTTAATTGTAGATCCCCATAGTTTAATCTAAAAAATAGAATAGAATTCAGTTACACTTTTGATTAGGAATGTGTAAAAAGTTGCTGCATTTTTTTTAAAAAAAATGCAAATACAAGCCATTTAATTAGCATTAGAGTTTACCACTATTTTTAAGCAATATGATTTAATATTGCCTTAAACAAGCTTCAAGTGGATCTGTGTAAAAGATGTGCGGATGGAGAACATGCTTAAGTGAAATTAAGAGTTTGCCTTTTCCAGAATCTTTCTAAATTAAAACAAAATGTCTCTGCTGTTAGGGCAGTCTCAATATTTTCATTCCTTACCACTGATTGTTTCTCTGTCCTAGCACGAAGCTTGTAGGAGGCCTTTTTGCAGGACAGCCCCAACATTTCCTGGTATCTACATAGCAGCCAAGCACAGGGACATATAAACCATACTAGAAACAATATAGTTCAGAGTTCCTGCTGTTACATATGCTTAGCACATTATCCCTCCCATTATGTGGGGAGGTTGGCACTCTGCTGGAAATGTTGTCCCAGTTCATCTGGAGGATGTCGGGATGAAGAATGCTTTTTAGAACAGCTTTTTAGATTCCAGAAAGTAATGGGGACCTCCAGAGTGACAATATATTTTATTGATTTAATTTAAATTCAATTTACAGGGCTCATAGGTTTATTTTGAAGAGAAATTATGCAAAATTGATAACAATTACAGTATGTTTTAGTTTAGTGGCTTAAACATCTTCATATCTGTCATTACAACAATGACAAATTCAGTCAACAGTTTGAATTTTATTTTTTACCAGGAATCAAACTGCACTTGTGTGGTAGGGAAATCTGATGAATAATCTAGCTTGCGCTTTACTTGTCATGATTGAAGCAATGAGCCTGTAACCTTTCTGACTCACAACTGACAATTGACTCACATTTATGACAGTTGCAGTGTCCCACAGTCATGTGTTCCCCTTTTGTGACCTTCTGACAAGCAAAGTCGATGGGTTCAATTGTGATCATAAGTTGAGGACTTACTTGTATATAATGCAATTTATAGTAAATATGGATGAACCTTAATATGTTCTTCCTGTATTTACCCAAAAGAACAATGCCCCAAAGTGAAAATTTCTCCACTATCACCACCACAAAAAATGAATAAATACAGACAAAGGTTCTCTGGAATACCCATTACAACAAAGAAGGGGTACCAATTCCAGCTGAAACTACTGTAATTGTTCATTACACATAGTCCTCAACTTATGATCATAATTGAGCCCAAAATTTCTGTTGTTAAGTGAGACATTTGTTAAGTGAGCTTTGCCCTTTTATGGCTTTTCTTGCCACAGTTGTTAAAGTGAATCACTGCAGTTGACAAGTTCTACAGTTGTTAAGTGAATCTGGCTTCCCCATTGACTTTGCTTGCCAGAAGGTCATAAAAGCTGATCACATGACCGCAGGACATTGCAACCATCATAAATACGAACCAGTTGTCAAGCATCTGAATTTGGATCACGTGATCATGGGAATGCTGCAAAGGTCATAACCGTGAAAAACAGTCATAAGTCACATTTTTCAGTGTTGTTGTAACTTTGAACTATCACTAAATGAACTGTTGTAAGTTGAGGACTACCTGTATATGCCTATCTATTTGTATACCTGCCAGAAGCTACACACACAAAGGGAAGAACTAAGATTGATTTTTCTATCTATTTAGCAATCTATTTACCTATCGCTTTTTCAAGCACCCTTGGTGATAGAGACATTTACCTACCTCTGTCTTATCTGTGCATGCATCCATGCATCCATCAATCCAATTCATTATATATTAATGTTTTTATATATAGACACCTTTCTTAGGTTTATTACACAAAGATACTCCATGAAGCAGGTTGAATTGAGTCTTACTCAAAGTAATTCAATGAGCAACATGCCTGAAGGAGTTTTGATTGTGTCTCCTTGACCCTAGTCTAATATGTTAACCACTGTACACCGTTAGCATTTACTGATACTTGCCAACCCTCCATGCTTACTCTCTAACAGAACTGACAGAAAAAACCAAGCTGCACAGTGACCTACAACAGATTTAGATCTCTTTACTCTAATTCTTTACTTATAATTGGCTTATTGTGACCTGGCTTCTCATCCAGGAAATTGAGGTGATAGGATGAAATGACTACATGTTGGAAGTTGACTTGGCATCAGGATTTTGTTTTTAATGTCTAAGGTTTTAATAGTTTTATATGCTGTTTATTATTTTTAATTCTTGATTGGGAGATGCCCAAAGTTTGGTATAATATAGGCAATACAAATGGTTTAAATAAGTGATTTGATTTATTTTCTGATCAATATTCATTTTCTGATCAATATTTTCTGATCAACTTATTTTTCAAAGCACTATATGGAAAGAGGAGAAACAATGAATAGAAACTAATCAAGGAGAGACGCCACCTGGAATTAAGGAGAAACTTCCTAACAGTGGGAAGAATTAATCAGTCGAACAACTTGCCATCAGAAGTTGTGGGTGTTTCATCACTGGAGGTTTTTTAAAAAGAGATTGGACAGCCACTTGCCTCAATTTGTATAGGGTGCCCTGCTTAAGCAGGGAGTTGGACTAGAAGACTTCCAAGATCCCTTCCAGCTCTATTTGGATTGATTGATTGATATTTATAGTACTTTTCTAGGAATTGAACAGATTTGCTTCATGGAACATGTTCATCATTCATTTCAAACTGAAGTCAGGACTTCTTTAAGATAGCACACAGAACACATGAAACAATTTCAGTAGTTTGTTACTTATACTTCCAGTAAATAAAAAAATGCATTTTAGCATGTCTACTAAAGTACATATTGCCTTTGGAATACTGTATGCCAGAGCAATCTCTCCCCCACCCCCCACCCCATTATTAATTTAAATAATAAATGTTCAGAATCCCATCTTAATTCTGTCTTAATCCAGAATCTAAAGGAGCGGATTCAGATCCTTCTTCTCTGTACTAGATAAAAATTAAATTCCGTTTTCAATTACCCTGATCAAATCAAATCTGAACTCTGGATAAAATACCTAGTACATGGACTAGAGATATACTTGACAAATCTGAAGATGTGTTGATCTTCTTGACCTCAATGAAAAGGTCAACACACCAATCTTTTGTCTTTATATTGGCCTTATAGCAGTTTCATTATAGAACATTTAATAATTCAAGAAAAAAATAGTATTTGAAAGCAAAATTCATGAAGCTAATCAGTTTGGATCCCTCCCAGTTTCCCACTGCCAACCGCAAAGAAATGTCATGCTTTTCTTCTTGTCCATATATGGCATATGTTTTTTAACAAAGAGATCTGTCTGAGTCATTTGTGTTTGCTCTAAGCCAGGAGAAAAGAAAGAGTTACAGACAGACAGAAAACAGTCTATTCTAAAAAGTGAAAATGAAACGTATTTCCTCTAATTTTAAAAATGGTACTCAAAAAAACATTCCAAGCATTTATTAAACAAGAAGGATATTAATATCTAGGTGTCTTAGCCGATTGAAATACATTTTTGGTAATGCCTCTGCAAAATGAAATGAAATAACAAAGCTTTGCCAATGTATTTTCAACTTTTCAAAGTCTCCAGATTTAAATTTATTTGAAGGATGAGGTGAGAAATGCCTGCAGTACTTTTTATTGCAATATAAAGATAACCAAGCTAAAATAAACCTCCCTCCAATCCTACCAGTTTGACCTCTACAGCTTGTTTTTCCTGACTATTTCATACAAAATTAATCTCCATTCTTTTTCTTACAACCCTCTTCCTTTTTGATTCATTGTACACATTTTAGTTTAGCGTTGAAAATGATAAATAAAATTACAGAATTTTTTTTTTAAATGTGGAATCAGCCACATGAGCTTTCATGTCCTCATTGTGCCTGGTGTAAATTTAAACCTATAGGGTATTTATAAAAATATTTCTCTTCCCCCTTTTTATCTTAGGACTCTAACCATGGAAGTCTTACTGATTTTCATACCATCATCGTGCTTTCTTCCTTTCCTCTTCACTTTTTTTTATTCTTTCCAACTTAGTTTTATATAAAATATGTAATTATTTCTGTCTGTTAGAATAACCCTCTAAAAATTGAAGAATACACTACCAAATCTTGTGTTGAGAGAGAAGCAAACGTATGGAAGATTGAGATCTGAAATACATTAGATTAATAGAAGAGAATATTTGTAGCTTAGACTGAAACATGGAATCCTTAGTGCTCTCTTCAGAAGATGTTACCTAGTTGGGTAATGAAATGTCTACAACAAACAACAAAGCTCAGTAAGCATGAAGGACTCTACAATACACTAGATCAGTGTTTTTCAACCTTGGCCATTTGACGATGTGTGGACTTCAGCTCCCACACATCTTTAAGAGGCTAAGGTTAAGAAACACTGCATTAGATCTAACTGGAGGTTGTCAAAAAGAAAAAGATTCGGGTGGGGGGAGGAAAATCTCCCAACAATCCCTTGAATGACTCATTGACTGGGAAAATTGGTGACTACACCTTTCTTAAGCTGTAATGAGGAATTATTATTAAGAATTTGGAAAGAATTATGGAAGCCAAATTGTTCCTGCTTTCCAACCTCCTCCTTTAATATCTTGTTTAAATGAAGAATTTGAAGGTATCTGTAGAGGACTTTAGTATTCACCTTAAGAAGGAAAGGGGAGAAAATGGTCATTCACCCCTGGGAAAATAGAAAGCATGAGAAAAGGAATGGCTTCAGGGTAGAGGGATATGCAGATAGTCAAGGAATGCAGAGCCATTCATAGATAAAAGCGATGGTTAAGCTCAGCTCTGTGAAAGAAGTAGAAGAAAGATACTCAAAATAACTCCACACTGAATCTCTGTGTAGTAAGAGAGGACAAAAGGAATTCTGGCAGGCTTTCAAAATTATGATACAACAATAAAGTAAAATTTAAGTAGTTCTTGTATGGGCAATTCCTGATCTGGCCTATTTTGAAAGACTGATACCCACTTTCATTTTGTTATTCTTGAAAATAGGCAGTTAAGGTTTTCAGGAAGGATTTTAAGATCCTGATAATATATACTCCAATGATTCAAGTAGCACTTCTAATATCCCCTCAGATGTCTGTTTTTGATCTGGCCTATTTCAAACTTGAAAAACTCACTATTCTCTCATCAGAGAGGTACTGAATCCTACTTTTAGACCAGGGGTGCAAAACATTGAGGCCCAAATCAGTTTTCTGTTTGACCTCGGAGGGGCCAAGTGGACATGGCTGGGGTGGGCGTGACCAGGGTGGGCATGGCCATATTGACATCTTGCAGCTCTCTACCAGTGAAAACAGAACCTGGGATGGCTGCACATGGCCCTCCCAGGCTCAGTTTTCGCTTGCACAGGACTGCAGGAGGTAATCACAGCCAAAAACAGAGTCCAGGAAGGCAGCACATGGCCCTCACAAGTTCCATATTTCCTGACAGAAGCACTGTGGGCCAATTCTTCACTGTTTCCAGGACGGCCCCGCAGGCCAGATCTAAGCACCCCGTGGATCAGATCTGGCCCATGAGCCTTGAGTTTGACACCCCTATTTTAGACCTTCAAAATGGCGAGGGATTCTTGGAGCACCTTGTTATCTGGAGAAGAAGCTCTTGAGGCATTGTTATAGCATCATTGCAAGTGGTTCTGCAATTAAACTATCCAAGGTCATAAAAAAATTAACAAAGCTACTGGGTTGAAGCAATTGATGGAAAATTCTATTAATATGCCCCATAACAGTAAAGTAGCATTTCTGGAATCCTCACAGTAATCATTCCTTAACATGGTCAAACAATTTTTCATATTTGTGTACATGTCTGTTCCACAAATCAAGATGTTGACTAAATATTTTGGCATTTTTCTAGGGGTTTAGAATAGCATGCCTTATTTATAAATCCCCAACATGTCTCCAGAGAAACTATTCCTCACCAGACAGAAGGCACCATATAATTATTTTATCTCTTGTGAAATTTTGTGAATGAAATTTTGTGAATTGCTCAATTGCACAATTGTCAAGGTTTTTTTTTTTTTTTTGCCAATTATATCCTTTGGCTAAGTAATGACAGCAACTACCCAACCTCGGCTAATCATGGAAAAACTAAATAGTCAGAACTTGGTAAATTCGTAGATTGGAGACCACAAGGAAATCCCAGGACAATAACTTACATTGGGACAATTTTAAAAAATCTTAATGAATGAATGCCAAACTAATTCTGCATTGATTATTTTTTTGAAAAGAACTGTCCATGTAGTCACCCAGAATTTGGTTCAATTCAAAGGTCTCTTTACATTACTGATATTCCTACTTAAAAGGGACTGTCTTACATATATTTCAACAAAGTTCATATGTATCTAGATTTAATAGACACCACACCTTGCTTATTATTTGAAGGCCTGCAAAGCATTGTCAATCTAGGGTGTTACATTATTTTAGCTTGATTTCTCCAGGCATTATTATGTAGTTGGTAATGCAAGTTTCTATTCCACCCTCAATTCTGAGTGTTTAAATTCTAACAGAACCACACCCTGCATCTCAGCAATTTGATACAAGTATAATAGCAAGCACCCTATATCTTAAATTATTTTGGACAATTTTGAATTCTGCAAATAATTCTATATTTCACCAACTTATGGAAACTTTAAAAAAAGAACATAATAAAAGACTGATATAACACAATCATATAACAAAAAGTTTATCAAGTTTTCCTTACAACAACAAAAAAAACAGTTTGCTGAAATTTCCATTTAAGACATTTCTGTTCTTAATACAGTTTTGCAAACTGCATTACTGATTGATTGGCATATTTAGAATGGGAAGAACATGGAAGGTGCACAACCACTAAATGACTATACTAATAGTTCCTTGATAATTATAAAATATGCATTTATCAGACATGAAACTAGTCACTCCTATCATATCTATAATATCCACCGTTTATTGTTGACCTTTATTCAAACAGGTGAGCAGACTTTCAAACAAAACATCTTATTCTTTTCATTTTCTACAAATGCTTGTCCAGGTGTACTGGGGACCCAGAAATGTTGGAAGTACAGATTGTATATGAAACTGTTACTTTACTATTTTCTTATTCATTTTGATTTAAGGAAGTGTAATTACTATCTTCTATTCTGCATGGATCAGATCATACCTGTATTATTGTATCCAATTCTAGGTATCACATTTTTGGAAAGGTACTGATAGAGACTGGGCAACCAAAATGATAAAGGGTCTCACAAGAATGCAGTACCACAAAAACAATGAGTTTAAATATTGTCCAAGGAAGTAGATTTCATAATTCTAAAAGATGTTCAACTGATCATTGGGGATGCTATGAGAGTAGAATTCTCCATTTTTCAAGGGATTGGATTCAATTAATCCCACAATTTCTAACAATACTTACATTCCATTAATTTTTTTTAATGAAAAGCTGTTAGATACCAAGTTATGGATTGGATATCAAATATCAAACTTATATATACATACCTTCACTATGTTCCATTTGGGGATAAACAGCACAGCAGGATAGTAAGAAATATTCAAAACCATTAAAACCCTGAAGTTTAAAAATGAAATGTAACATTATACAATATTGTTTATCATATTTCTCCATACCTTTCTATCCTTGCAAATCATGCTTGCCTCCACTCCAAACTATACATACATAGTTTCATATGTTATCTTTTCTCCTTTAAATATCTCATATCCTTTGTTTTGAGATTCATTATTTCATTCAGTCCTCTCAGCCAGGTTTTCTTTTGTATAACTGCTTTGCAATTGTATCTTTATTTATTATCTTTCTTTGACCAAACCATTTCAATTTACTTTTTTTTCTACTGGTCATTCACTTTGGTATACAACTCACATTCTTGAGCCTACATCTATTTTTTCCATGTACTATGCTTAAGCAATATATTCCCCTTGCATTTAATTCACTTTTCTTTTTCTCCTGACATTTCTAGCTTTATAAAGTGAGCAGATTTTCTCAAACACAGAAATTGCAGTACAGATAGTCCTTGACTTACAACAGTTCATTTAGTGACCGTTCAAAGTTACAATGGCACTGAAAAAAGTGACTTATTTATTTATTTATTTATTTATTGAACTTATATACCGTCCTATTTCCCTGACAGGACTCAGGGCGGTGCACAGCCGAATTAAAATACAAAAACAATACAGAGTTAAAAACAATTAAAAAAAACCAAATATAAAGGTTGAAAAGCTAAAAAATATAAAAGGGTTAAAAGCTAAAACCAAATACGACCAAATTAAAAAACCCCTAAAAAACCCTATGCCAGACCGGCTTGATGAAATAAATAGGTTTTCAACGCGCGCCGGAAGGTCAAGAGATCAGGGATGGTCCTCATCTCCGGGGGTAATTCGTTCCAGAGGGAGGGTGCCCCCAACGAGAAGGCCCGCACCCTTGGGGTCGCCAGCCGTCCAACCGGCAGCACCCCGAGGAGGCCGACTCTATGGGAACGTATTGGCCGACGGGAGGCCGATAATGGCAGGAGGCGGTCCCGCAAATATCCTGGTCCCAAGCCATGGAGCGCTTTAAAGATGGTAACTAGAACCTTGAAGCGCACCCGGAGGACCACCAGGAGCCAATGCAGCTCACGCAAGAGTGGTGTAACATGGGAGCCCCGAGGAGCTCCCAACACCACCCGCGCGGTCGCATTCTGCACCAGCTGGAGCCTCTGGGTGCTCTTCAAGGGAAGATGACTGTTTTTGTGGTACAAACACCATGTTTCAGAATGCAAGAACAAAATCATTGAATTTTTAATCTGTTTATTAATAAGTTTCAGTTTTACACACATTTTTCAAACTCCATTTCCTTAAGATTTGGTTAGCTTGCTACAGCTTAACAAAATATAAGTATAAAATTTTAAACCATATTCTTAGAACGCCTGCCAGAAAGGTAATTTCAGACCAATTCTCAAAAACAACTTTTGTTGCAGCATCTAAAGATATAATATGCCCTGTTGCTTCTTCCTGAAGTAGTATAAAATGCAATTGTACAGGGTTATCCAATGGAAGTTTAAAAGCTCACCTTTTGTATTTTGAGACAAAAAAGGCCAATAAATAAATGAAAACACTTGGAAACAACAAAGAATGGTTCAAGCAACCAGCATAAAGAAAGTCTATGACTTACAACAGTTCATTTAGTAACCATTTGAAGTTACAATGGTACTAAAATAAGTGACTTATGACAATTTTTAACACATACGGTATCCCCATGGTCACTTGATCAAAATTCAGCTGCTTGGTAACTCATATTTATGATGGTTGCAGTGTCCCAGTATCATGTGATCACCTTTTGTAGCCTTCTGACAAGCAAAGTCAATGAGGAAGCCAGATTTACTTAATAACTATGTTACCATTTTAACAACTGAGTGATTCACTTAACAATTGTGGCAAGAAAGGTTGTAAAATGGGGCAAAACTAACTTAACAAATGTCTCACTTAGCTACAGAAATTTTGGGCTCAATTGTGGTTGACTTACAACAGTTCATTCCGTGACCATTCAAAATTACAACGGCACTGAAAAAAGTGACTTATGACCATTTTTCACCCTTACAACCATTGCAGCATCCCCATAGTTGCATGATCAAAATTCAGAAGCTGGGCAACTGACTCATATTTATGATGGTTGCAGTGTCCCATGGTCATGTGATCACCTTTTACGACTTTCTTACAAGTAAAGTCATTGGGGAAGCCAGTTTCCCTTAACAATCCTGATATTACACAACTGCAGTGATTCACTTAACAACTGTAGCAAGAAAGATCATAAAATGGGGCAAAACTCACTTAACAAATGTTTTACCTAGCAACAGAAATGTTAGGCTCAATTGTGATCGTAAGTCGAGGACCTGTAATCTGATGCATTTAAGCCAATTGTTTTAAATTGTGTAATTTAACACTTTTACCTTCCAATCATCAAATATTAAAAGTTTGAAAAGGTTAAGAAATATGCTTTTTGCATTGCATGTGGGGTTTAGCTTGAGTCTTTGGCAACTCTAAAGTGTTTATTCTCATGATTCAAAAAGGAACAATGAAAAACACAGTTGTTTAAATTTTAGAAAAGTAGTAACATGTATTATTTCACACAAAATATTCCAAACTGCTGTGAAGATATACATTTTAGTGTAGTTCCTTTAACATTACTGTATCTCTTTGATATGTTTTCATGCTACATAGAAGTGGAAGTATCTTGCATTTTTGAGATAAGCATAAAATTCCTTCTTTTTAAAGAAAGGTCCTATTATATTTGTAAGTGATTTAAAGACACAAAACCAAGAACAATAGTCTGGAAATAAATTTGATCTATTGTACTGGCTTGGTTGCCATTACTAAATTACTTGCAGGTGGTTCTCATTCAAATATTGGGTAAGCTTAAAATATATTGAATTTTCTTTAAGCAAGGCATATCAAATCAGAAAGGATATGCCTGTTTTATGTTCTTTGCTGTGAATGACTTTTTGTCTCCTGTTTCTATACTAGAGGCTTCGTTCATTAAAAAGGATTGGCATCTGTCTGTCCATGTAAGCAGCAGGTGATAGGTTTAATTCCCATACTCAACTAACTTGTTCATTGAAATCATGCTACCTCAATGGAGAACTTTTCTCACAGTCATGAAGATTTCATGGTTATCAGTTGGATTTTCTTCAGATCTCATTAGGAAATTATTATGAACATAAAAATATTTGTTCTGTCAGCAAACAGTAACCACCATTTTAGCACAGAAGATGAGTCAAGCGATTAAACTGTTTCTATACTGAAATATTCTTTAATCTAACAAATTATGGATTACACATGATATAGGTAGCCTTCAATTGAGATTAGAATTTCCATTGCTAAACAAGGAAGTTAAATAAGTCACACTTGATTATATATATGTGTGTGTGTGTGTGTGTGTGTGTGTTACAACACCCTGTTAAGCCCCAATTAAGGGAGGAAGCATACTGCTTTCTTTTCTGTCTTTCAGCTCATCACCAGAGACCATACCAACAGAAAGCTATTTGTTTTATTGTCTTTTGTTTACATGTGTGTTATGTTTTGAACTGATAAATAATTAAATAAGGGAGACTAGGATAGATCTATTTTGAGCTAGTTAGCTCTCTTCACTAGCTTGTCTAGTGGCAATTACAACTGCCTCACATGTAATACTTCCCTGGTTCGAATCCCAGTAAGGGTATGGCTAGCTGAAGAGAGCTAACTAGCTCGAAATAGATCTATCCTAGTCTCCCTTATTTAATTATTTATCAGCTCAAAACCTAACACACACACACACATATATATGCTATGGTTGTTGAAACCACTGCAGTTAAGTGGCCATTAAGTGAACCCAAATTCTCCATTGACTTTGCTTTTTGGAAGCCAACTGGGAAGGTTGCAAATGATGATCACATGATCCCAGTATGCTTCAACCATTGTAAATATATATCTGTTGCCAACTGCCCAAATTTTGACCATATGACTGTGAGGATGTTGCAATGGTCATAAGGGTAAGGACTGGTTGTAAGTCATTTTTTCAGTGCTGTTGTAACTTCAGTCACTAAACAAATGGTTGTGAATAGAGGATTACCTGTATAGCTGAGTGCAGTGTATATTTAACTAATTATCTGACTTCTGTAATCTGACTAATGGAAACCATTTCACTTAGATTTTTCTACCATTTGATCTTTATATTTTCAAGTTGAGCTGGAACCATAATTTAAATACATATTGTATTTATATTTATTCTATTCAAGGCAAAAATCAGGAAATGATATTGCACAATTGGAGTCATGGTAACTAACAACACCTGATGCAACAGAAATCTTCAAAATGTCTCCTTAATTTGTCAATGTTATTTAAGTTCCTGACACATATTTATCAGATTGTATATCAAGGAAATCTGTATATGTAGAAAGTGAGAGGGAGAGAGAATGAGTTCTTAAAAAGGATTATAGGGGCTTTTATAAATACTTCCTGTCAGACTGATTACATCTAAAGAGGAAAGTGTGTTAAATGTAAAAGTATTCATTTATTTAATCTGTTTATTAACAGCACTTTTTCTTTTCTTTTATGACAGAAACTAACACTTAGAATAGTTAGAATGGCAAGGGTGGAAAAAAGTCTTTTTTTTCCTTGATGTATTTATTTAAAATATTAAAGTTCATCCACAATAGAGATGATTCTGTGTCAGGGTACAAGTGTTGCTGCTAAATCTGAAGGTTTGTATAATTTAGGGCCATATGGCAATTTTTTTTTAAAAAAAAATAAACAACCAAATAAATATGCCCATGTCAAATGAAAAGTACAGTTGGTAGGATCTATTCAAATAGACATTTATAATTCATAGTTCAGAGACTAGTGTGGAATTCCCATTTAATCTTGTTATAGTTTTTTCTCTAACGTTTTTTAACCTCAGCAACTTTTAAGAAGTGTAGATGACAACTGTCAGAATTCCTCAGCCAGCATGGGGAATTCTGGGAATTGAAGTCCACCTATCTTAAAGTGGCTGATGATGAGAAACACTGTACAGCACTAATCCTTCTGAAGCAAGCTGAGCGGGGGGGGAGGGGAATTAGAGCTGCAAATATCTCCCCAACTTCTGAAAGAATAAAAAACCAAAGCTTTATGGCTTTCATTACCTCAGAAGGAAAGACTAAACAAATCAAATCTTTACAAAAGTAAAAGAATGTCCATGTTCCTAGAAAGTATGGAATAATAGAGACCTGAATATTGCAAACATTAGCTAAATCAATCCCCTGCAAAGAACAGGAGCCCCCCAAAGTCAACCCACAACAGCCATGGTTAATTCATGCCCTGCTGGCCACATCCAGGTAATACATGCACTAATAACACTGAAGGCTTTTTTTAAAAAAGATAATGGTAGCCAATTTGCTTCGTCACCCCTCAGAGTACAAACAGGTGTGTCCACACTGCAGCCCAGCAAGCAGACTAGGCCCGCCTTTACCATGATTTGATTGGCTGCCTGGCCGGCTCAGCCAAAAACTGACAGAAAATTAGGGGCAAGATAAAGCCAGGCTTTCTGTCTGAATCTGCTTTTTTTCTATGGGTTGAGTGTAACACGTTCTCTCCTGTTTTTGTTTTTAATATTTGTTTGTTTCCTTATGGCTTATTCGACAGAGACAGACTGGTCTTTGTTCGCTTTATTGGATCAACACCAACTGGCCCTCAGAAAAACTTCAGCAAAACCGCATGTGGCCAGCCTCAGTTGTGAAATCTCTAGGTAATGTCATCCTGACATAACCCGGATTATAATTTGAGTCTGTTATGTTAAGAACCAAGACAGAGATGATCTCCCTGTCAAAAGATGGTTGAACAGTCCAAGTGCTAATTGTTTCTGAAGCCCATCCTCACCAGCATCCTGGTAACTTTCCATGGCTGCCTCCTAAAATAACCCACAAATGTCTGTCCCTCCAGGTAACAGACCATGTCAGACCTCACCAAAGGGGTTGATATCCTTCAGGGGCTACTTCAAAAAGATAGAGCAGGAACCCAATTTTCTGTTACCACGTAATAGCAGGATGACAGGTAATCCTCGTTTACTGACCACAGTTGGGACTGGGAACATAGTTGCTAAGTGTAACCGCAACTGTGCTTCACCTTACATGAACTTTGCTTTGCTTTATAGAGCTACGAATGCGGTAAATGCAAGAATTCATCTTATAGTTATTTTTTCATCACTGTCTTAACTGTGAACAATCGCCAAACCAAGGTTACCAGTACTTGTTTTCAAGTAAGATAATTTAATGAGTTTAGTCTGATGAAAATGCATCAGCTAGCACACACTATACTACACTTAGCTGCACAGAAATATTTTTACACTTTTGTAGCACACAAGAACATCCATGATTGGGAACAGCAAAAGCAATGTTTATTACGCTGCTTCTAAAGCTTTTATTTGAAACACTTTAGCTCTAAAAAGCTCAATTTTTAGGCAGTTAAGATTTTTCTCTTGCCCAGTAAAATGTCAGTTTAACAACATTCCCTAAAAGTTATGCTGACTTTAAAAAATAACTGATATTTAAATCAGTTCAAATCTGTTTCTGTTAAAATCTGTGGTTTTATGGAAGGTTGGAAACAACTTCCAACAGAAATAATGGGTCAATCAGCAGTTACTGCTTGGGATAAATACAAGTCTATCATTTGACAAAAATAAATAAAAAATAGAATTAAGATAATAAAAATAATAAATAATGAAGAAGGAAGAAAAAAATACCCTCAAAAGCAGACTCAATAGATTGCTGGGTCTTTTTCTGACATCAGTTTTTTATGTTTCTATATTGTATTGGCTGCTTTATTATTGCTTCTGTTTTGAAAATGTAAAGCTGCCTTGCAAATTCTCAGTCTCATTTATAAATGTCTAGTAAAGGCTGGAGGAAGAGAATGGAGAAAGGCTCTATGCCAAGGGTCTCCAACAGGGGTGGGAGTCAACCAGTTCGGTGACTATGTTTTGTGCACGCACGTGAAAAAAACCCTTGAGCTGTGTTGCCTGGACAGCTGAAAAGCACTGCGCATGGGTGCGCAGCATTTGAAAAGCCACTTCTTTCCTGCTTTTTCAACCTCAGCTGTGCCGCACAAAGCAGCTGAGGTTGAAAAAGCAGGAAATAAAGGACAGGTAAGAGACCAAGGAAGTGGGTGGGCCAAACAGCAGCAAACACAGAACCGGTTCGGTGTCTGCTGCTCTTCAGAGCTACTGGTTCTATAGAGCCGGTCAGAACCGGTAGCATCCCACCCCTGGTCTCCAACCTTGGCAACTTTAAGACCTGTGACCTTCAACTTCTAGAATTCCTCAGCCAGCAAGCTGAAGTTGAAGTCCACAAGTCTTAAAGTTGCCAAGGTTGGAGACTCCTGCTATATGCTAGGACATGGAGTTGCCCAATGCCACATGTGCAAGCTTTCTTGCTTTTTATCCATTTCCAGTCCTTAGTACAGGTCATCCTATAGTTCATTTAGTGGCCATTCCAAGTTACAAACACTGAAAAAAGTGATGTGACCATTTTTCATAATTATGACCATTGCAGCATCCCCATGGTTACATGATCAAAATAGGGATTCTTGGCAACTGGCTCGTATTTATGATGGTTGCAGTGTCCTGGGATGGTTGCATGTCCTTTTGTGACCTTCTGACTAGCAAGGACATTGGGGAATCCCATTTTACTTAACTGTGTTACTAACAACTATAATGTTTCACTTAACAACTGTGGCAATAAAAGTCATAAAATGGGGCAAAACTCACTTAACAAATATCTCATTTAACAATATAAAATTTGGGCTCCGTTGTGGTCATAGTTGAGGACTACCTGTACAATGTTTTTTCCCATTTTTAAAAATTAGGGAGGACCCCAAAAGAGCTTCTGTTTGTTTGGGTTATATTTATCATGATTACCCTAAAAATTAAAATTAATGCATTCATAAAATATTAATTGAATCATGTAAAATAACAATATTAAACCTAGTAGCTATAACATAAATATGTACAATAATATACAATGCAAAGAGTGACATTGTTTTAATGTTTTTAATATCTTCAATATCTAGTAAATGATTTTGCTTTTAGGTATCACCAACAAATGAATAACAAGCTGCCCAGATTCACCTTGTAGAAGAGATGGGTGGCATAAAAATTTAATAAATAAGCAAAATAAATGAAAAAAAATGAAATATGGATTTCTAGTTGAAATATAGCTTGCATTGCTACTTTCATTAGCATTATTCACTGTAACATCTGTAATAAACAATGATTGGCTAACTTTTCAGCCTATATTGATTGTGTACAAGCAGCTCTAATGCTTTGAGTTTCCTTTTTGCACATACAAACACAAATCATTTGAAAGTTTGCATTCCACAAATGAAATTGGAAATGTTATTATTTTCTAATTTAAGGAATTTGTCATCTGATACCATTGTCATGAACAATTTAGTATTTCTAACTGTAATGTGAAATAATCAATCCTAACCCACAACTGCTGAAACAAACACACTATAGGAGATTAATTCTGCATCTTTTAAAATTTATGTTGTGAAATAATGTTTTAGGGATATTTCTATTTCTGTTGCTAAAAGAAAAGAAACTATACTCATGCTGAGACTTGTTGGAAATGAGCTGACAGGCTTTATCCTTGTGTGATATACACTGTTGTTCCTTGCCGTTCAACAGTTTAGATTTGTCTTTAATTACTGCTGAGGTGGGTTTTTTCTTTTTAACTTGGCATGTTTGGCCAGTCATATAACTTTTTATTGAGGGTTACTTCATTTTTAAGCAGTGAGAGCTAAAACATAGGAAGGAACTTGTGCAATTTCTTTGAATGAGTGTGTCATTCAAATCTTTCTCTTCCCATATTTAAAATGCTCTCAAACTTTGCTGGCTCCAAAAATCTTAAGCCTGCACATGAAACCTGGATCTATTATCTCAGCCTCATTACTTATTTACACATTTCTAAAGGTTAAATAGAAATCTATCTGGTTAAATGATTTGCTTTACAAAGAACAATAATATTGCTTAATATACTGTTCATAGATCATTATTACAACTGTAAGTACTGAAATAAGTGAAATAACTTAGAAAAAGGAATGGCTAATCAATAATACCAGGGTTGTCCATTTCCCATTAACTCAATTTTATTCTGAAACATTTCAATCTAAAACATGAGCAGTAAGTAGAGAAAGTTACCCCTAATCTTTTTAAATGACAAATATTAGTCCTCTTAACAATACCTGTAGAATCATATTTAAAAAGCACTCAAAAGTACCGGTGAAAAAACACTAAATGTTGAGACTCTTTTTTGCCATTCATTAAATCATGAGTTCCCATCTAAGGAAGTACCATATTCAGATTTCAACTGAATGTAAGCAGTATTACCTTTAATACCTAATTTTAGTTAGGAAATTAACTATTCATATTATATGTCAAAAGAGACTTTTGATTTGCGTGTGTGTGTATGTGTATGTGAATTGCAGTAAAAAATCCTAATCATCATCTTCATTCAAATGGGAAAGACTATCGATCTATCATCTATCTTCTATCTATTCCATCAAAATACACACACACACACACACACATACACACGTACACACATAAACACACACACACACACACACACACACACACACACACACACACGAGTATGCAGAGAGAGAAAGCAGTACTAATATACTTACTTCAGCTCATGATACATTTCACCTCCCCCTGCCACACACACACAATGTTGTTATCCAGCCAAAACTTTCATATAATTAAAAACCACAGGCATTCATTCAAAGTGTCAGATCAAAAGGTTAACGTGCTTTGGTAGAGAGGAAGTACTTATATTATATCCTTGAACTTTTATTTTAAGTTTACAGCATTTAAAAACAAGTTAAGTCAAACTCTGGCCAAAGCTAATATTACATCATAGGATTGAAAAACATTAATCATAGTTGTTTTAAATCAGTTGATCCAAATATTTGGCTTGATGAAAAAAATCTTGTGAGTACTGGCTAGAAATGCACTTCTTAAGGCGGAATCTTAAACATATGAACCAATTTCTACTACTGGAAGCAAGACAAAGCACTATAAAATGTTTCTAGAATTTTCAGAAATCTAAAAAAAAAATAGAAGGCAATAATGAAAAATATTTTGGGAAACTTGGAAAATGATATACAATCCATATGAAATTATATCTTATAATATCTTTCAGCTCCGAGGTACTAAGAGCAATAGAAAACGTTATTGAAGATGTTATCATGAGTTTGTCCAAAAATAAAGCACCTATTCTTATTTTAAGAAACAGATCTGACTGGGGAAATATACAGTAAGTAAACCATGCTTGCAAATGTATCATATGTAAACATTATAGGTAAAATATTATATATATATATATATATCTTATTAAATCTGTAACCTGTGATTTAAATTGCAAATGCCGAAGATAACATTATGAACACTTTTGGTTAACAATCTATATTCTGAAGCATTAGACTAGACTCAAGCAATTCTGTAGTCTGAACCAGAATCTAATTCTGTACCTATTCATGATCAGCAAGCCTTCTGTTTATTTCTGATTTACCTGCAGCATATTTAAAAATCTCATTAAAATAGTCTTTCCATTGAAATGCTGATGCTCTGCAGTAATTGTGAGCAGGTATTCTTCCCTTTTGCTCCACCCCAAATCTTTACTGCAGGACTTATGCTGACACTTTAAGGAATTTCCTCTCCCAGCAGGAGCTGTTCAGTTTACGAACAGGACTGTGGGTTTGACAAATATCTGTGTAAGGTGAGGATAAGATAAGGTTTCTAACGGTTCTGTCCACCTCTGTAGAACTGGTAGCTCTGAAGAGCAGCAGACATAGAACCGGTTCTATGTCTGCTGATGTTTTTGCACGCTCGCACACCCAGGCTCTTACCTGATCTTTATTTCTTGATTTTTCAACTTCAGCTACTGAATGAGGCACAGCTGCAGTTTAAAAAGCAGGAAAAGAGGGCTGTTTCAAAGGCTGCGTCTGCACTGCAACGTGCTGATGACGATTTACAGGCGACGATTTACAGGCGCCCACTGGCTCGAACCTTGTAAATCCCAAACCGGTAGTTAACCCTGTCGTATCCCACCCCTGGATAAGAGATTTCTGAAATTTCAGAACCTTGTGTAATTTGGAGTGGGATTGATCGAATTCTGCTTTTTGCATGCTTAAATGATCAGCTGAATGGAGTTCATAGCTGATTGATGTTCTCAGGAGAAGAGGTAAAGCATGGAAGTGTGATTAGTAACACTAGTAACACTCCTTGTTACTAGTGACACTAGTAACACTCCTTGTTACTAGTGACATGACATGGAAACAAATCAGCTGCCAATTAAGTGCTCACTATTCAGGAAATTAAACAGTGATTCGAACTGTTAGCTTAATATGGAAGCCGATGGAGATGGCTGACAAAAAAGAGAAAAAGACAAATAACAAAAATCTAGGAAATCAAATAATTGTTGGCAATGGTAAATAATGTGGAATTTCCATAGTAGAGATTACAGATTATAGGCAAGTCACTATAATAGAACTGTTCCTGAATCTCATAACTAGAGATCTAAAAATATAGAACTGTTAATAATTGTGTTTTTTATTATCTATTTTTTGTCTTAAAATGTTTTAACTGCTATGAATGAAGAAAGGGCACTAGAAATCAAGATCAATGATACTAGTGAAGAATTTATTCTATATTTTCACTTCATTTATTATGCAGCTACGTAATAGGCTTTTGGATTTTATCATTCAGAAATTTGAAATTGACTTAAACTGTATTACATTTGGTAACATGAAAATTATTGTTGCTATTTTTCAATTTTACATTCAACAGTTTTAGTCTACGAAAATTTGGGAGGGACCACATTGATAATAGAGCAAAAATGTTTCATTCAGAAATTTTCAGGAACAATAGCTTAACCAAAAGCTACATGATAGATTAAACACTGCAACTCTAGCTCAATCTATAACTAAAGGTTTGGCTAACGTGTTTTGTTGGAGTTAACTTAATCTGGGTTTGCGAACTTTAGAATAGGAAATGTTGGATTCTATGTTCACCTCCTTGAGTACTACAATAAGGGCTGGACTAATTAATTTGAAATCAAAGTTTAAACGCAAAGAAAATAAGTAGAAAGTAACCCATTTCTGAGTTTATATTCACCTGACAATAAAGCAAACCAAAACAATTTTATATATAATGCTATTACCTAATCATGTTAGCTAATCACATTTTTTCTAAATATAAGGAAAACTGAAAATTGACTGTAATTTGAATCAAATTTAAATGACAGAGTTTTCTGTGCAACCACTGAAGTAAAATGAAATTAGACAAGATGACTAACTTACTTTGGATCCATATCAGTACCTTGAGAAGTCACAAGTTTTCTAAAGGCTAGAATATTTATTATGATTTTATAATGTAGTGTCTTCTGCCACCTTAAGGTAAAGTAAAGTAATGACTTTGAATAGCAAAATGCAGCTTCAATAATTGTTTCCTAATACTATAATAATCAAATATTGGGTATAATTACATTATATAGTACTTTGGAGATATGTTCAGTGGATTTAAAAGAAAACATTTATCTAACTAAAAAGAGAATATATGAGCTCTGAAATTAAAGAAGCTAGGGTTACCAATGTAGTGGTCTTATTTTATAAATAAACACAGCTCAGGCATTTGAATAATCCAAGAATGGAGAAAGCATAAGGAGATGTGACATAAATCTATTCTGTCCACTCTGCTTCTCTTATTAGACAGGGAAGGCTTGCAGGGAAACTGGACTCTAATTCATCTGAATTCAGAAAATCAACTGTCCATGTGTGTGTGTGTTTCTATTAGACTTATATAAGTATCATCCCCTTTTTAACCCACTGCATTTTGTATAAATGAGTCCCATATTTCATTATACTTATGCATACAAAGTCTATGTCTATAGGCAATCTGCTCATAAACAACAAATATAATTAGGATTTCAATCTATTAAATAATGGGAGCGTACAAAATGTGTTTCATTCTGAACTTTAAAAATGCTTCAGCCCCTTTTGTGTAGGTAATGGTAACTGCCTCTTTCCACCAAGGTCATCTTCTTTGTCCCTACATTTATGAATCCTGTTGAATTTTAGAGGAAAGTTTGAAAGTTTGAAATTTGGGGGTTTTCTCTGAGATGAGCAGTTTGACTGAGGCCTTAGTAACTTCCTGGAATACTGGTAGTGGATTATACCGCCCCTATGAAGCCTTTCCCTTTGTATCTGCCTGTATTATAATATAGTACTGTGCATTTCCCTAAACATCCATTATGTACTCCCTGGGAGTGGTCCTGGACTGAAGCACCAGCTTAGACATCTGGAGCTCTATTGGAGGAAGACAGAGAACCAGACTGGTTTTTATGATTCAAAGCCCATATTGAGAATTAACTTGAATATTTCCCGGCCCTTAATGCATCTACAGATAGCCATCTAGTGGCCTGGAAATATTAGGCTCAACTGTGGTCATAAATTGAGGATTTACCTGTACATTTTAACTTTTTTCCTAATCTTTAGTGTTAAAAATATTTTTGACTTTTATGCACTACCAATCCTGATGAATAAAATATCAGATTATTAGTTCTTTTAAATTCCTGATTTGGTTTTCAAAACTAGTTTTACAGAAGCTGTAGGTTTGCAGATGATATCTAATTGTACCACACAACAAATAAGAAGTGACAGTCCTAAATCAGCAACGAAGTTTGGTAAGTTAAAGAAACTCAGCCATATATTGATCTATTTTGTTCAAAAACATTTTATTCCAATCCAAAGAATGCACAAATGGATGGATCATATCATTTAATTGAGGTCCACTTTTGTCCTCTTTGCTTCAGGACAAATTGTACAACAATTTGTTTTGACTTGAACCATAAACCTTGCTTCATACAATCCAAAGTTTTATAGGTCTATTTAGTAAGAATAATATAGAAATAAGCAAGTTGCTAAAATATCTTTGGGTTGAAGCTTCCTGGATCTACACAATAAGCTAATCCTCCTGTAATTTTGCATGTATTCTTGTTACCTTTCCCTCTGCATAGTGGTGTAATTATGGCATTGATATTGATAAGCAGAGATGCAGTCACTGCATATATTTTAAAGAAATCATAAGCCATACCAAAATGAATCCATCGTCATATTTTAATGTATTTTTCCATTATGCCATCTACACATGAAGCCTTAACATTCTTCAAGTCAACATTCTACACTCTTTTATATCATTCCTATTATACCTATTCTCTTCATGCCACCTGGTTCTTTTTTTTTCTTCTGGATCACAGAAGAATATTATTCAGAATATTCTATTTTTTAAAAAACGTCTTCCATTATCACCATTCACTGGAAGATAACTTAGAGTTATTACCAACCTATGGATTCCTTTGCAGTATTTCCAACCTATACCTCTAAATAACCCTGATTATCTCAGTTCATATTTCCTGACATCTTTTAACTCTTTTATTCAATTAAATCTTCAAATACCTTCACTCCTGTGCATGTATTCAACAATTATACTCTATATTATCAGATCACTTTCTTCAGATTGATTATATACTTTCCCTTTCTATTAGTTCCACAAACACACACTATAAGTATTTTTCTCTCAGTTCATTTCATTTATTAATTCATGCTCTTTACCATTTAAGCCTTTTTATTCCAGGTTGGAATTTTTTTATGCTATAGTTGTCACCAGGTAAGTGAATAAATATTGATCTCCATTGTCTGTTATGGTTTTCATCAACTGAGGTGTTGACATAAAGCCTTACTGTCAGATAAGGTTTAGACTAGGTTGTCAGATCCTTGCAAATAGTGCCAACAATAAGAGAAATAAATTGTCTGCCAAGCACTTAAAGGTAAAATACAAGGAATGCAAATGTTTCAGGTGGCAACTGCATGAGGTTTTGCTTTATGTTTCAGCTTTGTGTCTTAAAATATTATCTATAATCTACAAGATGGTTCAGACAAACACGTATGCAACAAAAAGGTAATAATATTTATATGTATTTGTAAGATTAAAATAAACATATACAATTGTGCTTAAAAGTTAGTGAATCCATTTGAATTTTCAATATTTCTGCATTAATATGGCCTAAAATGTGATCTGTTCTCCAGACAAATTTTAACACTAGATAAAGAGAACCCAATTAAACAAATGAGTCAAAAGCTTTATATTTCCTAATTTATTTATTAAGGAAAATGATCCAAGCTACATATTTCTGTGTTTATCTTTATTCACTTTATCTTTGTGACAACTAGCAAGGATCAAGTCTGGGAAATGTTCTCAAGTTACATTTCTGCCTTTTATAGAACTATTGTCTTAGTAGTGAATCTTCTTCAGAGTTATCCCTACTGCCAATTATAATCATCGAAACAACCTTAAGAGAGGTATCAAATGATATCTGCATTTTAACAACATCACACAAAATTATTTAATACTTGTGTTAGATATAATGGCAAAAATTATATAATTATATCATTAGTATGATGACATATGATGCATATGTCATTACTTTGATGCTGTGGCTGTGGCTTGTAACAGACACCTATGATGTAACTCTTACCCTGTGAGCTTATTGTGCAAAAGTGAATTAATTTCATAACAGCTTATTTGTGTTGTACAAACATAGCATCTGTGATGGCATTTCTATTGTGACCTTCTTCACTACTATGACATTATTTGAAATATTGAGGCGGTGAAGTTATTCACTGAAACATAAAATCTAGTTCACCCTTCTAAAATATTTTTGAAAGTAGATCTACCAAATATATTACATCTGAGATTACCTAATTAGCCTACAAGACTGCTGTGTTTTTATGATGCCAGAGTAGCTGTTTCAAGTTTCAGATAAATTAATATGGCTGATCAAATTTTGTTCATTTAATGATATACCAATAACAGAATGAAAGGAATCATTCATTCCCTAAACAGATCTAAACTTTACAGATACCACAAGAGCAGTCTAGTAAGTTAGCACACATCAACAATAATATTTATTATATTAGTTTTTCTCTAAGCACCTCCATTCAGGATTCATCATTTTCAATGCCACTTCCTAAGCTTTTGTCCTTTCTTATGGTAAAACAGACTGGAAGAGAATGCAACCAGCCCATTTTTTAGAATAGTCATGTTTATACGTATACATATTATCAAATGCATGCTTGACATAATAATAATAATAATAATGATGATGATGATGATGATGATGATGATGAAGAAGAAGAAGAAGAAGAACAACAACAACAACAACAACAACTTGGCCCACAGCACACCTGACATAATGATAGTTGAAAAAAAAAAGGTTTGGTTCATTAACATTGCAATATCTGGTGATGCACAAATTGAAGACACGCAGCAAGAAAAAATCACCAAGTATTGGGACTTACAAATTGAAGTTGAGCGACTTTGGAAAAAGAAATTGTGTGTTATCCCAATTGTAATTGGAGCCCTTGGAGCAATACCTAAAGGGCTACCTCGCTATTTGGAAATTCTGAATTTATTAGACTTGAATACCCTGATTCTACAAAAAACTACCCTACTTGGAACAGCTTACATCCTCCGATGCTACCTTAACAGTTCCTAGGTCCTTGGTTAGGACTCGAACTATTGAGCTACCAACCAGCCCCAAAGGCTGTGAATCTCACTAAAGATTAAATCATCATCATCATCATTATTACTATTATTATTATTTGTCAAGCATGCATTTAATAATATATATAAGCATAAACATGATTTTTCTAAAAAAATGGTCTGGTTACAATTTCTTCCACTCTGTTTTACTATTTATTACTATTACTACTATTATTAATATTACTGTTGTTGTTTTAGTGGTCTCAATATTTTCTTCCTCATCTTAGGTCAACAAACTCTGACAACTTGTAAAAATCATTGTTGAAAAATTCTGCATAAGAATAGTCCTGAACACTGCCTTGGGGGTTTTCCCTACAATTTTCAATTAATGTGGGTTCCATTTAGAAGAGACAAAACATAAGATTCAAGGAAGATGACAGAAGAGTGGGATGATATCCATAGGCAATACTTACAGGATGCCCTTTACTAAATATTCATGAGTACTACGTATTTTCTAAGTAGCACTGAAATCTCTTGAGACTGTCATTATTTTGTTTTAAAACAACATTTTATTCTGACAGAGATATCTTTTACACCGATACAGTACTTTTTGGTAATCAGAGGGTTGTGGACAATATTATAAATGACATTTCCTGTATGCTCAAGATACCCAGAAGGACTCTACATATTGTTAAGTATTAAATGTCTCTTACATGATCTAATAATTAATAATTTAGTACATGGGGGGAGGTAGGAAATAATATTTTTTATTAATTTCTGACAATAGTAAGCACAGATAGCCATGGCAAAATAAAAATGTAAAACTCTTATCTATATCTAATGAATAGATTTGTTGGCAGGTGCAAATCATAGAAAGGAGAATATATATTTGTGCATGTGGGATAGTCTGTTGTCATTTCCTTTCTCTAATGCCATTCAAGAAGCAAACTATGCAGTATAGCCAAAAGAAAAGAAAATAATTCTTATTTGTCCTTTCTGTGACTGCTCACTCACACTATAATCTACCTTGAAAAAGAAACATTTCAGTGTATTGTTTCAGTACTGTAGTGTCAAAGGGAGATACCATCCTCCTATGCTCTAGCAAGACTATCACGCCCAGAAAACTTCCTAAACTTTCCCCATTAGCCAAACAAAAAAAATGCAGTTGGATAATTTTGAGGGATCAGTTTTTAATTTTAATTTTTATTAAAGAATTTATATATTGTCTAGAGAAAGATTTAGAGGATAGTGGTCAAATTTCTAAAAATGTCAAATTGGTATGGAAATAAGTCATGCTATTTATGAACATGAGGAAGTAGTTGCCTAAGACAATATTAAGTTCAGCCAATCCAAGAACTGATAAAATTTCTTGTGACTACAGTAATTTAAAACACTATAACATCACTTGTGTTCACATAGGGTTAACATTTTTTCCAAGCTAGTCTATAAATAATGATTAGATATATTATCCTGGTAACTATGTAATTACTATCTGAAGTTACTGTTTTTTTTCTTTGCAGCTCTCCACTAGCAAAGGGTGCATTGCTGGTAATCTTAGTTATATTGAGGAGGATGGTACAAAAGTAAATTGTACTTGTAGTACTACAGTATGTATAATTCATTATTATTTCCCGATTTTATATAAGGTGCTGTATACTAGTTGAAGTACATAGATGACATATTTTTGCTCAATGCATTATGAGTCCTTGTAATTTTTTATTCAGGAGCAACACTTCCCACTTCAGTTCTTTTTTAAAAAATGACAAAAATTTTTTTGCAAAATTACAAAAAATGTTCTCCTTTTATAATTGCTGGTAAACTCTGGATCACAAATACATACTCAGTGTAGATATCTACAGTGCAGATACTGTAGATATTTTACAATTATTGTTGCTTATCCATTCCATCAAAAACAGAATTAGTGCAATCTGCATAATTATTTTCAATCTGACTTCAGTATGACAATCTGCAATAGCATTAGATATAATATGTTTAAATCGCTAGAGAAAAAATTAATATTGAATTATCCCAAATTTAGAGAAATTAAGTACTCAAATATTTCATGGCATTACTATATATATTCAGAAACAGAATCATTATTTATATCCATTAAGTTTCTAATATGATAATCAAATTATTGATGCTAGGGTATAATTTTACTGAACTGAATATCTGGACTTCCTCAACTTGCACCTAACTAATGCACATTGTAGAAAAATCTTTTTCTGCACATGATATAGTCTTCACTTTACCTCTAAGTTGTGAATGTTACGTGGATTTTACTAACAAAATACTAGAGAGGGTTGCTTTTCTTTCTCCAATGGCTTTTATTTAGTCTAATAAATTCCCAGTTCATAGAATATTTCTAATGTATGGATCCCATCATCACTATAAGGTAATAACTCTTGAAGGATGGTTAGAATTATTGTGTTAATATATAAAAATCATAACACTTACAAAGTAATGAACAATTACTATAGTTAATTATTTTGGAAAAGACTTTTAGATATTTACTTTTGCTTTTTATTTAATTTAAATAAAAAGAATTATTTAAAGAATTATATATAATTTAAATAAAAAGAATTATTTTCCTCAGTTTCTAAAACAATTTGATGTCTGTTCTTTTAGACACCTGTACCATCTAATGTAGAAGGAATAAGAAGTATCCTTTAAGTAAAATGTATAGAAAACCTGGTTCTTTGACCAGGCCGGCTTGGGCTGATTTTAGATTTGGGTATTTTAATTTTTATATCAAATTTTAGGGTTTAAGGGAGGGGTTTTAATTGTTTCAGCCAGGGTCTTTAATTTAGTTTTAACTTTTATTTATTTAATGTTTTTAATTGTATGGCTGTGCACCGCTCCGAGTCCTTCGGGAGAGGAGCGGTATATAAATAAATATTATTATTATTATTAAAGAAAGTAAAAAATAAAATGAATACATGAATCAAACGTTTAGTAAAGATTCCATATAAAGTGGCATCATTGATGCTAAAATTGTTCACATTATAGTAACAGAAAATTATATAATATCCAATGCTTTATGTAGTGCAATTAAATTCCAGTATATTTTCTTGAATCCTTTAACATTACAGATTTAATTACAGATGCAAAATTTATCCTAATTATAGAAAAAGATGCAACTTTTCAGAGATTGTTAGATGACAACTTCTGCTGTAAAATGTCCCCAAGTATAATAATTACGGTACACGTTTACATTTCTCTAAACAAATCCAAGCATTCTCAAATAAAATTAATTGTCCAGATTCAGTTCAATAATATTTAGGTCTGGTTTCAGAAGAGAAACTGCCTTAGTCATACTATGAGGTGGGCTACTACCAGTATAATCTGAAAGTATAATCCTGTTAAAATTCTCCTGTATTCATTTCAGCAATTTTCAATGCTACCAATTATGCCCTTCTTGTAAAGACTTTGTTTAATATTTTATATTGATTCTACTGATAGCTAGATTATTTTTTGAGAAAATGGTGCTAAGGTGTTCGTGCTCAACCACAATGACATTTGTGCTTTGAGGCTGTGTGGAAGGTTTCATGTTATTTTCCATGCCATTTGAAACTGGTAAGTGAAGTAATTCAGATATTAAGAATGCAATGGCACCAGCATGGTGATTGTAGGCTGATCTGTTCTATTCCTGGGGTACAATGGATTATCCTATCGTCCCAAGATGACAACATGGTCATCACCAAAAATCATCACAAAAGAATAATGTAAGCAGTGTTGTTAAGCCAAATTTGATTTACCTAGTAGCACTTCATGTTGGAAGGAGTCAGGATCAGGAAGGAGCAATAATCAGGAAGAAAAGAATTCAGGTAAATCTCAACAACTCAAGTAAGGAGAGGTAAGATAGGAAATTGGAAATGTTATTTCCAACCATACACAGCTTTCACACAGTGGCATTGTCACTCTCAGATTGAAAGCATATAGTTCTTCTCATACTCTGCGGAAGTAATAAAAAAGGTTCTGATTCAGGCTAAAATAGTAGGAGCCAAGTCTTCCTAGAGTCTTGTCACCTTTCCTTCTTTCATCTTCTGAAGACTTAGCTACAGACTGAAATATATCATCCGAATCATTGAAAATCTTAATCTGTGTTTGCTTGTGGGAATGTACTGACAGATAGCTGATGAGTTAAAACTCAGGCTAGTTAAAGTAGAAGCTTGGTGGTTTGCCTATCCAGGAAAATGTTGCATAATCTACAGTATATCAGCAATACCACATTGCTCTAAGGGTCAAGTGCAGGCTTAGAGGGGGTTGCAGATTTATCTTTGTCATTGAGGCACAGTATCTTTCCTACTTAACCGAGATTTCTCTGGCTTCGTTAGTTCCAACAACAATGCATTGTTGGATAGCAGAGAGCTCTATATAGTGGAAAGAATGCATGGAAAGAGAAACACTAAAGTTAGGAGTGTAACTGAAGGTATTCTTGAGGCTGCTGCTTCTTATATGAAAGAAAATAAAGATAAGCTTTATTTAGAAAATAATTCAGTGATAGGAAAGTTATTTTATCTACAGATAAGAGTTCACAGTGTGAGCTTACATTATGGAAAAAAAGTGGCCCAGAGAAGTACCTGGTCAGAATGTCTGGTCAGAGTGAAAAGAAAAAGAGATCAGAAAGAGAGTAAAAAAAATAAAAGGATGAAATCCTTGAGAATGCTAATTTAATAAAAAGGATATATGTTACATGTAGTTGTGTAAATTGGGTCTTTTTAGAGAAGGAATGGAAATAAAATACAAGGCCCACCCAATGACTGTCCCTGCATCTATTGTCCATAGTGACCAGTGGTGAGATTTAAATTTTTTTACTACCAGTTCTGTGGGTGCGGCTTGATGGGCATGGCAGGGGACTGATACTGTAAAATCTCCATTCCCTCTCCACTCCTGGGGGAAGGTTACTGCAGAATCCCCATTTTCTCCCCACTCCAGGGGAAGGATCTGTAAAATCTCCTTTCCCTCCCCATCCCACTAACCTGCTTTCCAGCTCCGTTCTCCTGTGCAGGGCAACAAAAGAAGATCCAGCCGATCAGTTGGGACTTGGGAGGCAGAGAATAGATGGTGGCGGGGCCAGTCAGAGGTGGTGTTTGCTGTTTCTCCGAACTACTCAAAATTTCTGCTACCGGTTCTCCAGAACTGGTCAGAACCTGCTGAATACCACCTCTGGACCAGTAGGTTTATAGGTAAAGAAAGTTGGTGCATGCAGAGCAGAATTCCAGTTTTCATTGTGAAATGTGCTCTGAATCCAAAGCACTGTGGGGACCAAGGTAAACCTTTCAGATGGGTGATCACCTCATCATTATCAGCGTTACACAATGAGATCCTCTTGGCATTTACCCAAATGTATTTTGAGACACTGGAATACTTTTTTTTTTAATGACAAGTCTTTTAAATTGTGATATCTGCCTGATTTGTATCTAAAAGCAGGTTTACCTTTTGGGGTTTTTTTTCTTCAATTCCTTTAATGATCATTGTATGTTATGCCCTAATTCCCAGTTTTCACCTATCTTTTTAATACAGCTTTTAAATATTAATTTTAAGGGTGTAGATTTTATTGTCTTTATATTAATGTTTCATCTATTTAATGTGAACAATTGTAAAACATAATTATACTTATTGGAAGCTGAATTTGCAATTCTGTAATAAAGCATTTTGTTGAATAGAAGTACAGCTGTGTCTAAACATATATTGAAAAATGTATCATTGTTATAAATATCATAATTATTTCTTCAGGGAAAAGGTGTACCAGATATCAATACAAGACTGCTAGTCAGAAAATTATGGGATATTTGTCATGTACCAATCTTTGCTCTCATGGATGCTGACCCACATGGTAAATATGGGGATTCTCTACTACTTATACCATATAGCAACTGGTGCCCATACTGCCCTGTCTGAAAAGGGATAGACTTCAGCATTCCTCTTCTCTTTCTTTTAGGGATAACAGATTGTGGTGGGAAAATCCAAATCATCCATAGATGACAGTAAACATTTAGAATAAACCTTTTGCTCCAGTGATCAACCCATTTTTTTACATTCAGATTCAGTAACCACACTCTCAAAAAATTTAATACACCAGTATATATTATATACAGACATAAATACCCATCACACTAAAACTCCTTTTTTACGACCCTGTAATCTATTTCATTTCAAAGGAAGTATGCTATGCAAAAAAGAATAAGAAACAGTAATAAAAAAAATGAAGGCTCTAACTAAGAGAAAGAAAATATAGATCAAAGTAATTTATCTAAATGTATATCATTTGCTATTTCTTTCCATGTCTTTGCCCTCTGGCCTGGGGATCCAGTAATGTAGATATGGAATCTGTACAGTGGTTATATTGTTAGGGAAACTGACTGCACTCTTCCACAAATTATGTTTTATGGTTATAATGGTTTTATTTAGCATTCAACACTAACCCATTCATGATCTTTCTTCTTCTGACTACAAATACTTATTTCCATTGTATTCAATTTATATTATGTTTCTCCTGACATACTCTTATATAACAACATAGGCAAAAGTATATATACTTTTTACAAGCCATTTGGGTATTTAAAAAAACAAACTTTCATTTGTTGCTACAAACCACTTACTGCTCACTAACTTTCTATCAGTATTCGATATCTTAAAATTTCTCCATCTATTTTGTCACCTTTATTAAACAGTTTACCGTGATAGACAAATGCATCTCCTTTCTCTAATCAAACTTCTTTCTTTCCTGTCAAACACAACTATCTGGTTTACTGTTACTTTAATTTTCAGATCTTTAATTTTCAGTTCTTGTTGAATGTTGTGTAGATCATACAAACTTCTTAACATTCATTGCAAACCATCCAAGTTTTTAGGCAATAAAACTTATTCTCCTGAATCAATGCTTCTACAGAACAGCCAAAGAGGCATAGTGTTGTGATCTAAGTCCTGCTCTTTTTGTACACAGAGAAGAAACTTATCTATGCACAAGCCAGGTATGGGGAGGGGCTTGGATTGCAATACTGTACTTGCTATCTGATCTGCATACAAAAAATGCACACATTCACATCGCCAACTACCATTCCTCTAAAATCACCAAAATAATTCCTTATACATTCAGTAATTTTAAAAGAAAAGGGAACATCACACATCTATATCTTCTGTCACATTCAGATACGAGCTATTTGCTAAGCATTTAATTCTCACACATGCTGTATACTCCTTTTATTCTGTTTAGCAATGGACTTCAACTGCATATTCATGCAAAATGTTTTTGATTAATTGATTTGATTTGTATTTCACCTTTTCTATCGGAACTAATTCAAGCTTCTTGACTATCATATACTATCTCTAAATTAACAAAGGTATAATGTTTTATTACACAAGTATATTTCTCACTGATTTCCTGAAGAACAGAAATCTGGTTTCTATACCCTTTGCAAAAAGTACACTGCACTTCTCAGATTTTGCAAATTATTTTGCTGTTTGCTTAACATTTTTTTTCATCCAGTCTTTTTCCCTTTGTCATTTTACCTGTCAATTTTTTCATACTTCCCATTATTCAACATAGTTCTGTTGCATTTTGGAATGAACTATTCATTCTGCTTCAATCAGCCAGTTTATTTACAGTTTGTTCTGTTGGAAGATTAATCCATCTATTAATACTGTTTCATACAAAACTCTTTTGCTCTTCCTCCAGATATTCTACTATATTCTATTTTCTTTACTTTCTTTCACTTCTTTTTTCTTCTATCTCTATTTTTCCTCCAAGAATCTCTCTTGACACTACCAAGATGGTAATATGTGCACACATAATGCAAGGTGAAAAATCTGTTCATTATTTCTGTCTGGCATTGTTACTGACTAGGAACTTCAAAACTCTGTGTCTTCTCTGGGACATCTGTGTCATGCATATACTTAATATTAATTCATTCCTTTGGATTCATTGCTAAAACATTGTAAAAAATTCCTGGAAAATATTGTTTCTGTACAGGTATTGAAATAATGAGTATCTACAAATATGGATCTGTGGTAAGTTTTTATTAAATTTAAACTTGTCATATTATTTCACAGTGAATGAAATGTAACAGCATGTGCGTATGCACACATACACACATACTTTATCTCTTTCTCATATTTTGGCTTGGAATTGCAAGCCAATTCCAATTTCAATTGTTTTGAAACCAAATTTTGCATATCTTTTAAATGATCAGGAAAGGTAGATTGGGATTGGTCACACAATTAGAACATCAATTGAAATATTGAGGATTCAGGCAGATAAAAAGGTCAAAAATATACTGACAGTTCATTCAGAGCAAGAGAGTCTCCTACTGGGCATTAACAATAATCAGTAGTAACATGGAAGTCAGGAGAAACTCCAATTCAGACTACAGTCATATCTTAATCTACAGAACCACAAGATCCCTAGAGAGACGAATCAAAGGGACACTTGTGCCTTGTTGACAAGTATCTGCCTGTGCTTTCATGGGGGGAAGAGAGAGGTTGAATTGCATGTCATACTTTAACAATTATGTTTGAAGAATAGAAAGGGTAAAAGAATTTTAAAAGAGCAGGCTGAGATATAATGAGAATGTCAAGCCTGCATGGATCGCAAGACAAAATTAGACTGAAAAGCTGATGGACTAAAGATGATAAAAGTATTTAAAAAAGCTTTAACTGGTTAAAATTGTATCATAACAACACCTATGTCTTAAAATAAGAAGGAAAGCATGCAAAACACAATCGCATTGATTTATGGTACTTCAAAAAAAATGCACATATCCTATGTGTCATGAATAGTTTATTATTTACTTATTAGATTACAGAATATTGTGCTCATACTCAGAAGCTAAAAATGGCATACATAATATTCCTTTCTCTTATTTTCCCCTCAACACTTCTGGGTTGGAGATTGGACTGAGACAATCATTGCCCAAAGTCTAAAGTGTACAAAAGGGTAGATAGAAAGACCTGAGTGTTCTTGGTGCCAATTGAAATTTCAACTATGGTACCACCCAAGCTTCTCTATTCTGAGAAGAGAATAAATATAAAAAGTGTTCACTCACAACATGAACCATTTTTGTTATTAAATTTTCAGTGAAGAAAACTTTTAGGGCATATTTATATTAGTAACTCAACAGAGGTATAGCTCAATTTTTATTTCACTCCCAGTCTGTGAGATAAATGTCATTCTATCCCAAATCCTTCCAATGCTTTTTTTTTTTTAATAATCAAGCACAAGGTTAGCTATGGCAGACCAATGTACTGTATGGGAAAATGCTTAACTCCCTCTTCCCTTCTGTAAAGAATAACAAGTTGAGCCACCAATATAGAATACCCAACCATATGTTTGCTGCAGCATTGTATGCAGAGGTGGTATTCAGCAGGTTCTGACCAGTTCTGGAGAACCGGTAGCGGAAATTTTGAATAGTTTGGAGAATCGGCAAATACCACCTCTGACTGGAGATTTTACAGTATCCTTTCCCTGCCATGCCCATCAAGCCACACCCATGGAACCAGTAGTAAAAAATTTTGATTCCCACTACTGATTGGATAGTTCCAGCTTTTGGCATTGGCAGCATTTAAAAAATACCTAGGCTTAAAATGGAAGGTGTTTTTTCAACAGCCTTTCTCCTTAACTGTATTTACTTACTTGATTAGCAGATATCCCTCATACATCTGATGTGGTATAAAAGCAGTTTATCAAAAGCTTGCAAAGAGAGAAACAAATAAATACATGGATAGGACTCAGTTACACTATCCGTGAGGGCACAATTGGAAGAACTGAAGGACCAGATTAGGGACAGATTCTCATGGAGAGTATCTATCTATCTATCTGGATGCTAATTATTAATATTGACTTGATGGCACGTAATCAGTCAATCAAAGTAGATATGGCTACAACAATATTAATCATTAAAAGCCTTATTTTATTAAGTTTCAGTCTACTAAAAACAGACATATTGAGCAAAAACTTGTGATTTCATATTTCAGTCTATGTCGTTTGAAGCCCATCGCCTCACAGTTCCAGCTGTAAGATGGCTTGGCCTCCTTCCATCTGACGTTTATCGGTTAGTTTACTTTCAATTTTTAAAAAAAACAAAAAAAAAGTTCATTTTTTTCTTAATAGTTAGAAAAGTTCTATTGGTTTATTCTGCACAAATTTACAAGGGAGAAGGCTGCAGGATAATTAGAATAGAATAGAGCTGGAAGGGTCTTGGGAGGTCTTCTAGTCTAGCCCCCTGCTCAAGCAGGAGAACCTATACCTTTTCAGACAAGTGACTGTCTAGTCGCTTCTTAAAAACCTTCAGCGATGGAGCGCCCATGATTTCTAAAGACCCTAATACATGTAAGCGTATTGCATGACTAGAACTTTGACTTATTTACAATTTTTCATTCAGTTGTGGCACACCAAACTATGTTCATGTAAGAATATAGATATGCTCTATTTGATTTTCATAGACTGTGCATTGCTGCATGCTAAATCTCTGTTGGAGATATGATGGGAGGACTTTCTCTGCCCACTTTGATTTAAATTTTAAACATACTTGTTCTATAGAACCGTATTATGTACAATTTTATCACAACAAGGTCTTCAGTAGCCCTAGTAGCTCTATCCCAATGCCTGGATGAGAGAAAAAATGGATAATGTCCCAAACATGTGTAGCAAAAGATAGCACCAATTTCTAAGAGTCTTACAGCAGATATGAAGCATCCTAAACTATCATCCTCCTTCATTCCTTTCCTTGTAGCAAAATGACAAAACAGGCAAGCACTAACTAATGACATGTGGCAAGGAGGCACATTAAATATGTTAGTGTTCCAATCATACGATGAGCCTCTGGTAAGTAACTTCATGGTCCTTAAAATGTGCAAAGCCTTTAGTTGAACATTTGATGGTATTAATATTATTGGATTTTTACTTCAGTTACTTCAGTTTCATACTATTATTTATGAAAAACAAAAAGAAATCTTTAATTGTAAAAATAAGCACAGACTAATCGAATTGTTTTTTTAGACTTAATGTTCCAAAGAGTGCACTAATTCCACTGACTAAAGAAGATCAGAGTAAGCTAACTGCTTTACAGGCAAGACCATATATTACTCATGAGTCAGCTTGGAAAAAAGAAGTACGTATAGATCGTAATAAATTCTGTATTTTGTATTATAAACAGTTTGAGAAGATTCATTTATATTCTGTTGGTAGACTTCTAATATATGATGTAACTATATGCCCGCTCTTTAACTTGAGAATGACTAATTAAATAACTTCACATGAGCCTTCTTCACATCTTCAGTCCATAGTTGATGTTAACGGACTGGTTGCTCTGAGCCAAATTTTAACTAATGTTTTTTTAGAAGATACGTTGCATTTGACATTGGCTACTTGACTGGGGCATGTATGTCGTTCCTCTCCTCTCCTCTGGACAGCATGCCAGTAGACATATTGGCAGGTTGTGTTCCTTGTGGTATGATATTCTATGCAAGGATCCCACAAATCCTTTTTACAGTGTGTCAACATCCATGTCAGCAGGTCACATATGATAGCAGCCCTTGGTTTTAGTGGGAAAGTCTTGATACATTCAGAGCTACAGCCTAGTGTGAAATGTTAGCATATCTACAGCAATAGACTGTCTGATTGACATCCCTTGTAAAATGTGCTGATAAATTGTGGGAGTCTGGCAATATAGACACAGAAAATCCATGCTGACAAGTTTGTGTTGCCTCATGTATTGTTAAAATTCCCGGTCCATGGGCTGGATGTGTCATGCGCTGGCCATGCCCACGCCCAGTTTAGAGAAGGGGGGAAAACTCCCAATATTTTATTTATTTATTTGATTTGTCAATCGCTTATGTCACGTGATGCTGCCATGATGACGTGAGTTTGACACCCCTGGACTAGAGGATAATAAAGCTGGTTTTGTGGAAGTGTACTTGTCTCTATTAGTATTAGAAAAGAATTTAAAAGAACTTCAAAACTCAGGTGCTCCTCTCTGCTGTTCAATATAAACATTAGCTCGCCAGTCTAAACAATTAAAAAAAAATTAATTTTGATATTTGAATCAAGAAATAGTTTGGCCTAAACAGCTTTGAACTGGAGGACTTTACAGATTCTAGTCTAGAAGAGAACATCGGAAAGTTGTCTCGTGCTACAACACAGTTGGGACTTAAATGCCTACCTAAAAAGGCAAAGAACACTGGCATTTTGTAGCAGCCTACGTGCTAAAGGAAATGTCTGAGATGTGTAGGTTTGACTTGTCCTGACAATGCCCTGGATTTAAAAGATGTAAATGAGGACAGAGAGACAACACGCAATTCATCTGGCACAATATTGTAGCAAATTACCTCCATTTGTCTGCATTTATGTATTTTGATTTTGTATTTTTACATTTTACATTTGTAATGTGGAACACATGGCATAAAATGCTTGTCTTTTGAATTATGCATCTATATCAATGTTGATTGAAATGCTAATTTCCAATGCTTTTCTTTTACAGTTAGATATTATGGAAACATCTAAAATGAAGGCTGAAATTCAGGCTCTGACTTCATTTTCAACAGATTATCTTTCCAGGATATATTTGCCAAACAAGCTGCAATTTGGTGGATGGATATGAATATCAAGATACATTTTAAAGATTTTTAATGAGTATTTTGAAGGAATATAAATGAAAAAAAATATAGAAATATAACAGAACAAAAGAGAAGATATAGATATTCCTAGTGGATTCCAATTTACTTCAGAGGTGTTAAGGCAGGTCATACAAAATTTTCATTTATGTAAAATACTTTCTATGTGAATTAGTATTTCTCTTTAATTTTCCTTTTTGATAGGAAGAAAGATTTCTGATCTAACATTAATTTTCATATTTTATAATTGCTTGTTTCAAAGAAAAAATACAGATGACAAAAGGATGTTAATATTGTTTCACAAACGCTTTATCAGTTTACTAGTTAATTAAAAGAACTTGTTCATGATGTGCTAAGTTTAAAAATATGATATAAAGTTATAATAAATCGAGTAAGAAAATCTTTGTTATCATTATTTACACTACATTTTAAATAAGCCAAAGAATCAAGTTTTTTAAAAAATAGTTTTACATCTTAATGAAATCAAACATGAATGAAAAATTGTTAAGGATTCCCCCTCTTTTTTGTAAAGTGTGTAAATTTGCACATGGTCCTAATTTAAATGTTTTGAGTACAGCTTTCTTCCAAAAGGCAAGGAACAGTTACACACAGATAGTCCTTGACTTACGCCCAAAATTTCTGTTATGTGAGATGTTTTGTTAAATGAATTTTCCCAATTTTATCACTTTTCTTGCCATAGTTGTTAAGTGAATCACTGCAACTGATAACTTGGTAACATGGTTAAGTGAATTTCGCTTCCCTATTTATTTTGCTTGTCAAAAGGTTGCAAAAGATGATCACATGATCTTGGGAAACACCAACGGTCATAAGTATGAGACAGTTGCTATGCTTCTGAATTTTGATCACATCGCAGGGATGCTACAAAGGTTATAAGTGTGAAAAATGGTCTCATAAATCACTTTTTTCAATGCCTATGTAACTTTGAAAGGTCACTAAATGAACTGTTGTAAGTCAAGGACTACCTGTAGGTGAGTAATATGTCTTTTGACAATACTGAAGAAAACCATCAGACCAAAAATAATATTGGTTCCAAGTTAAGAAACAGCATTCAGTATATATTATATCAATATTCACTAATGCAACTCATAAACAATTTTCTATCAGAGAAAAACACGGGTGAAAGATCCATTAACAGACTTCAGATGCAATCCTCTATGGAGATTCTCATTCATCCAGGTCATGGTTGTCCGAAAGGTGTTTTTCAAGAGGCAACTGGATTTTCTGTTTTTTTCTTTGAAGACATTTTACTTCTCATCCAAGAAGCTTCTTCTGCTCTGACTGAAGAAACCTTCTAGTGACCTCAACTACTCTCTAAAAAGATTGCAAATGATCAGCTGTCCACAAGGAGTATAAATCCTCCCATTCCCCACCATCCAAATCAGAGCTGAAGAAGTTTCTTGGATGAGAAGTGAAATGTTTGCAAAGAAAAACACCTTTGGGATTTATATGGAATCGTTAGCATTCCATTTGTCTTCCTGGGTAAACTCCACAGCACGAGCCATGGTGGCGCAGTGATTAGAGTGCAGTACTCCAGGTTACATCTGCTGGCTGCTTAGAGAGGGCAGTAAAGCACTGTGAAGCGATATATAAGTCTAAGTGCAGATTGCTATATGGTCAGGAGGCTGAGAGACTAAGCATCTAGAACAGGGGTCTCCAACCTTGGAAACTTTAAGACCTGTGGACTTCAACTCCCAGAATTCCTCAGCCAGCAAAACTACCTGAGGAATTCTGGGATTTGAAGTCCACAAGTCTTAAAATTGCCAAGGTTGGAGACCTCTGATCTAGAACACTGTGAGACCCCCAAGCCTGGGTGGCTACTTTTACAGCACGTTCAGCAAGAACATCGCCCATTCAGCGAAATGGACTAATGTCGACACGTCACGCCCCACCATTAACCCGCCAGTTGCTTTTGACGAATGAGAGCGGGCCATGGCTTGGCGCATGCGCAGTAAAGAAGGGCCTAGGCTTCGCGGACCATCCCAACCGTCCTGACCGGCGTGCTGGCTTGAGGGAAGTGAAGGATTGATAGGTAGGTGTAATATTTTTTTTCTCCTCCCGGCCGGCCCGAGTCGCGTGTGTGCCTCTTCGGATAAGACTCGTCTCCGGAAAAGGGTCTCCGAGATAGGCGAGGCGGCTTAAGGTCGGCCGGGGCTCCATCCTCCTGCTTCGCTCTCCGGGTCCCTGTCCTTTTGGGGCGGATGGGGCGAAAAAACTACCGGTAGATAGAATGAGCTAAACAGCTCTCCTTACTTCCCTAACTCTTATCGGAAGGAGAGCGTTTGCCTGCCTTCGGTCGTGCTGTTCCCTTAACCGGCATCCCGTCCGCTGTGCGTTGGATCGCTCTCCCCATAATTCCCAGCCGGCTCACCTGAGGTTGTTGGACCTGAAGCCCCCATTCGTGGCGAGAAGAGAAGACAAATATGATCTGAGTCCTCATTGTCCCATCAGTCAGGCAACGGGCTGAGTTTTGGGAGACTCGCTGAGGCTGAAGGGAGACTTTCTGAACTAAAATTGGCCACCCAACGGGACATTTTTGGTTGCCATGGAAACCTAAAATCCGGCTGTGAAGAGTACTACTGAGTCCATACCGGAATAATCTGATGACAACATCCACATCGGTTCTGAAGGACGACCCCAATTGAACCTAAATCTATACCATTTTTTCCCCCAAATTTGGCAACTTTAAGATAATTCTTCAGCCTGAGTGCTGACTGGAAAATTCTGGGAGTCGAATTTGCCATTTTTTTTTTTTTAATGTATGGATGGATTGATCTATCTCAAGACAAGAAATATATAAATACTTCTCGTTACTTCCCCACAACAACAACCTCATGAGATGGGTTTGGTTGAAAGTGATGGACCAGAAGTCACCCAATCTTTCGTGCCTAAAATAGTCTGTAGAGATTCTCAAGTCATCCAGGTCATGGTTGACCCAAAGGTGCTTTTTCAAGAGGCAACTGGACTTTCTTGTTTTTTCTTTCGAAGACATTTCGCTTCTCATCCAAGAAGCTTCTTCAACTCTGACAGGATAGTAATCCTTCCATTCCCCACTATCCTGCCAGAGCTGAAGAAGTTTCTTGGATGAGAAGCGAAACATCTTCAAAAAGAAAAAACAAAGTCCAGTTGCCTCCTGAAAAAGCTTCCTTCCTTCCTTCCTTCCTTCCTCCCTCCCTCCCTCCCTTCCTTCCTTCCTTCCTTCCTCACCCATCTTACCACAGGGTAACTGGGTGGCTCACAATCATTAAAAAATGTATTTATACATAAACACATAAATAAATTAAAACCAAACATTAAAATCTAAATGACACGTGGTGAGGGCAGGGGCAGAGTAGAGGGAGTGGGATCTGTTCAAACTCACAGTCTCCTGGTTTGTAGGCCAGCACCCAAATCCCTGCACCAAAATAGCTCTAACTAATTCACATCTAACAAATACCCTTATGATTCTGCTCAAAGATATGTTAGTGAAGTGGCTGTCCTAGAATGTAATGTAATGTACTTTAAGAAACATTAAAATGTGTGAAAAAAGCTCTTCTCCATATTAAAAATAAAAAGGTAATGTGGCTGGTATATACAGATTAAATAAACTTCAGTTTGACAGTATAAACCCAAGTTTAAAATATGTTGTAGAAGATACTGGAGTGCTTAAGCCCATGTAAGTCTCATAATAAGCAACTTTGACATTAAAGCTTGATAAGGTTTCAGACTACAGATTTTCCAAATAAAAGATAATGTTCTGGAAAGGCCTTAAGCCTAGGGCAGATATCACCTGTCTAGAGCGTAACTGCAGATGAAAAAAGAGGCATGTGGTGATTGTGTATTTACATTGATTTTCAATTATAAAAGCCTATATTATAAATAAGAGTTATTTAATAAGTTATATTGATTTTGAACACCCTGTAATAAATAACTTCCAGAAATTCATTTGCATTTTTATAACAGGACCAAGATGAGTTTGTTTGGGTCAACATCAGGATTTGGAACTGGAGGCACCAGCATGTTTGGCAGCACTGCTACAGATAATCACAACCCGATGAAGGTATTAAGTCACTGGATGCTATGAGAAAAACTAAATCACTTCACATAAATATTTTGAAAATTATTAAATTCAAAAGATGGCATGTTTGCCTACTGGTGTATGTATATAATTCCTTTGGCTGAATTAAAATGGTTTAGGTTTATGCATTATTTGCTGTGAGATTTTGAGAATGCCATAAACTAGCTGTTAGAACTGTCATTCAAATAGTTAACTACAGTTGTAGATTCTTAAGAATATTCAGAAAAGGGTGCTTTGGACCTCACACAAGGACACAAGCCTCTGCTATTTTTTTTTTTAAAGAGCCTGACCTTTCATATCTCCACTTCACTTTTGAAGTATGCAATATATGATTTAATAGGTTCTTTGACTGAAGAAAGGAAAGGAGAAAGAGTAGTATATTGAGGTTATAAAGTGTTATCTTTAATAGATACTAATATTTTGCTTACAAAATATACCAATTTTAGGTTATGTGAGTATATTCTCTGTAGCATATCATTTTTGATACAATGATGAGATTTAAATGCAGATATTTATTGGAACAAACTGTAATTTTATTTTTCTAAGGTTTTTTTCCCCATTATAGAAGGGTAGATGTGGCTCTCAATTTGGAATTAATTGGATTTTTAAAAAGTGTATGGTATGTGTTTACAACACGTTTTAACTTTGACTTTTTTCCCAGGATATTGAAGTTACTTCCCCACCTGATGACAGCATAGGTTGTTTGGCTTTCAGCCCACCAACATTGACGGGTAATTTCCTTATTGCAGGATCATGGGCAAATGATGTAAGTAACAAATGAAAATAGATAGAGGCATATCATGCTTTCACCTATCCCTGCATTTACTGCATGGAAAATGGCTACATCTAGCAGACAAAATGTGATATCCATAAGAGGGCAATGGTCGAGGTAACTATGCTAGCTCTATGAGACAAAGTGAGTTTGTAAAAAGTATTAACAATGAAGAAGTGCTGCAATTTAATAATTTGTTTTAAAGGTATCTCAGAACAAAACCTCTCAGAGTATTGAAATGGAAATGAGTTAGGTAAAAATTTCAGGACTGGGCTATTAATTGATTTCATTTAGCCAAATTTCTATTTTATTTTTTTCTAAAGATGCATTAAAGTAGAAAGTTATTTTATAATATCTAAATCTGGGGCAAGGTATTATTACTGCTTGGGCTTTATGAGCTAGTATCTGTTTCATCAAAAAAGCACCTTTTTTCAAGTTTCTATTTATTTATCAAGTTTATATACCGCCCCCTCTCCCAAAAAGGGACTCGGGGCGGTGAACAGCCATTATAAAAACATACAATCAGCAAAGTTAAAATAAATTTAAAAGTTATTAAATAAATGGCTGAATTAAAAACTACGAAGTCAATAAAACCCAATAAAAATTTAAAAATTAAGTTAAAAATTTAAAACCTTTCTCATAACATTAGGCCAGACCGGCCTGCTGGAAAAAGTGGGTCTTTAGTGCGCATCGGAAGGTTCGCAAGTCAGCAATGGCTCGCATCTCCATAGGTAGTTCGTTCCAAAGGGAGGGTGCTTCCACAGAGAAGGCCCGCACCCTCGGGGCCGCCAGCCGACATCGTTCAGCCGACAGCACCCCAAGGAGGCCCACCCTGTGGGAGCCCACTGACTGGCAGGAGGCCAATGGTGGCAGGCAGTCCCGCAAGTACCCGGGTCCCAAGCCATGGAGTGTTTTAAAGATGATCACCAACACCTTAAATTGCACCCGGAAGGCCACCGGGAGCCAATGCAGCTCGCGCAGGAGCGGTGTAATATGGGAGCTCCGAGAAGCCTTCAAGATCACCCTCGCGGCCGCACTCTGCACCAGCTGAAGTCTCCGGATGTTCTTCAAGGGGAGCCCCATGTAGAGAGCATTGCAATAGTCTAGGCGGGAGATGAGGGCAGAAGTGACCGTGCGCAATGCGCCCCGATCCAGGAAACATTCTCTCATGGAATGGAAAGCTACTAAGAAGTATAGCCCAGTTGCTGTATAAATTGATCTCAAGGGCCTTGCATTGAGCTTTTCAATGGATAATCTAATCTTAATATCTTGTTGCATTTTTATAAAGCTAAATGTACTTCATTGTCAAAAAGAGTAAAATACTTACATTCCAGATGCTATTTAATTCATATTTACAAATGTCTCCATTTATTTCAGGTTCGTTGTTGGGAAATCCAAGATAACGGACAAACTATTCCAAAAGCCCAACAGATGCATACAGGACCAGTACTAGATGTTTGCTGGAGTGATGTAAGTTCCATTCTTTCAGAAGAGAAGTACTTAAAGGTTTATAGTGGTTTTCAGAAGAGGAGGAATATGAGATCAAAACCACAAAGCAATTTCTTTCGTGGAGGAAATTATCCTGGAATAAGAAAAGCAACCCCATTTTAGAGTTTTAACTACTAACAATCATGCTACAGGTAGTCCTCAACTTACGACCACAATTGAGCCCAAAATTTTTGTTGTCAAGTGAGGCATTTGTTACGTGGGTTTTTCCATTTTATGGCTTTTCTTTCCACAGTTAAGTGAATCACTGTAGTTAATAAGTTAGTGACATGGTTCTTAGAATTTTGATCACATGATTCTGGGAATGTTGCAGAGGTTGTAACTATGAAAACTGGTCATAAGTCATTTTTCAGTGCTGTTGTAACTTTGAACGGTCACTAAATGAACTGTTGTAATTAAGTACTACCTGTATTTCTTTTTAAAATGTCTCCACCCTCAGTAAGCACTATGGGATACTTAGGGTTTTTTTGTTCTCTGTTGTTTAATAGGATGGAAGTAAAGTGTTCACAGGGTCCTGTGACAAAACTGCCAAAATGTGGGATCTTAACAGTAATCAAGCAATACAAATCGCACAGGTACAATTTTCAAATGTACATTTTTGTCTTTGTAACAAATTTAACACAAAGTTTTTGATGAATGTTTCTCCCACAAAATGGGGGAGGGGGAAGCTTGTTAGAAACAATACTTAAAAGTATTGAGTGCATAATACTCAAAATAATTGGTTATGTATACCAGGGGTCCTCAATCCCTGGTCCATGGATCAGAACCAGTCCATGGCCTGTTGGGAACTAGGCTGCACAAACGAGCAAGCACACAAAGTTCCATTTTCACAGGTTTAAATTGCATGCGCGAAACCATCCCTTCCTCGTCGCTGCCAGTCTGGAGTCAGAAAGGTTGAGGACCACAGATGTATACTAATGAATTGGCCTCACTTAATTCTAATTTCTAAAAAAGGATACAAACCTTTGTCAATATTTTAGGGTGTACTCAAAACAAACTTTTTTTAAAATTTAAAAATAAAGTTTATTTAAGTTTCATATATTTAAAACATTTAAAAAGCAACAAACAAACATATAAACAAATATAGAATAGAATAGAATACTTTATTGGGCAAGTGTGATTGGACACACAAGAAATTTGTCTTGGGGTAAATACTCAGTATACATACAGAAAAGGTACATTCGTTAAGGATCAAGAATCAATGATAGTCATAGGGTACAATCAACAATCAAATCATACTAGGAAACAGTCAATATAAATCGTAAGGATACAAGCAACAAAATTACAGTCCTACAATCACAAGTGGGAGGGGATGGGTGATAAGGAGGGATGAGAAGATTAACAGTAATAGTAGTGTACACTTTGTAAATAGTTGAACAGTTTTGAGGGAATTATTTGTTTAGCAGAGTGATGGCTTTCGGGAAAAAACTAGTTGTTCTGGTGTGCAGTGCTCTATAGTGTCATCTTGAGGGAAGGAGTTGAAACAGTTTATGTTCGGAATGTGAGGGGTCTGTAAATATATGTATATGTACATAGATACATTTTGCAGCATGTATTGAGCAATGGTCACACTTTTCTTTTTTTTCTTTTACCCCATAATATTGACGTGATCTACCTTGTTACAATACCCTCCTCGTTCTTTTAATGTTTTAATTTCACAGAATGCTTTATGATTAAACACATATCCTTCATAGTTTCATAACTTTTTCAGTTGTCAAATGTTACTTTTTCTTTAACCATTCATACCAACAATTCCAAGCTTTATAATATTCACTATCTTTGTTGTTTCAAAAACAAACATTTTAAATGATGGAGCTGCATGGGAAGAAATTATACACAATGCTTTGATCACACAGTCTTGTCCCTACGCATTTTTAAGTGGGATTGATTATATGTTATTCACTGGAATGTAATATACACTTTTCAAATAATTCCTTCTCTATGAGGTTGTTTCCGGATATTTGAAAACTATGAACTGACTAAAATATAATGATCTTAGTGCTAATGGAGTGAATTCTGTGGGTTTGATATGTTTTTAATGGGACCAGAAATGTAAAAAGTCTATATTAAATGGAAGAGCAGAGGAAAGAAATAAGAGCCTTACCAAAGGCATTGCAAAAGCAAGGCTAGGCCAATGTGTTTTTTTTACAGAAAAGTGAAATCTATAATTGCATGAATGGAAAGTGATTAAAGAATTCTTTTAAACATTCTTCAGCATGAAGCTCCTGTAAAGACCGTCCATTGGATTAAAGCACCAAATTATAGTTGTGTGATGACTGGAAGTTGGGATAAAACATTAAAGGTAAGCCTTGTAAGTTTTTTTAATGTGTAAAAAGGTTTTCTGCAGTTCTGTGTAATTATTGTGGAAAAATGATTGCTAGTACATAGTAGAGTAAGGTGCAATGCATTCCTGTAAATGTGAGCCTTATTTCCAAGTGAATGAACTTGAGGGTGAAATCTAATGATAGATTCAAGTATCAGTTTTTTGAGGGAAGTCTCTATTCCGTAGTATCCATTTAACATATTCTTTCCCAGTTAGTGCCAATACATCTCTAGGTATTATAAAGGTTTGAAATGCTTCAAACTTTTACAATTAGGAGCAATTGTTTTTTTATGTATTACATTTGTAACACACAGATGAATGCTCCACAATTATTTATATCAATAAAAAGTACATTTTCAGAAACATACTGGACATACTTGAAGTACTTCAGATGGTAGAGAAGTCAATATTGAGAGTTGCACCAAAGAGAATCTTACCTAAGTATATCTAATTCCAATAGTTAAAAAATGCTTGCAAGTCTTTTGAATTGATCCTTATTCCTTCAGTTGGAAAGGTGACCTGAGTCCAAGCAGGATTATTTGTTCATTTGCATCTTCGGTCTCCCACATTCATTGTTAATTTATTTCCTGAATCAATTTTGGTTAGGGTTTGAAGGCATTTCAAAGTGAAATGATGAACGATCATTTTGCTACTACATAAAAGAATTTATTGAGGCCTTATTGAGTTTTTTGTTTTTGTTTTAGTTTTGGGATACACGAACCCCCACTCCAATGATGACGCTGCAGTTGCCTGAACGATGCTATTGTGCCGATGTGGTAAGAATTCAGAAGCCTTTGGGCCTTGATTAGTTAGAATCATGCCACATTTGACTATCAGTCTTTTCTTTATACCGTGGTAGTTAGTGGCATTTGTATTATGTATTATGATAATAAAATAGTTGTACAGTTACTGCAGGAAAAAAGCATGCGATTGAATTTTGTATTACTTTCCTGTTTAGATGTGAATGTGAAATAAAACACACTTTACTACATAACTATATAAAATCAGAATGGAAAATTCTCGGTCTGCTCTCACACAATTTCTCCTCTTTTAGATATATCCCATGGCTGTTGTTGCTACTGCAGAAAGGGGCTTGATAGTTTATCAGTTAGAGAATCAACCTTCTGAATTTAGAAGGATAGACTCTCCACTTAAACATCAGGTAACTTGAGTTTTCTTGCTTTCCTCAGTATGGCTTGTTTTTAATTGTAATGGTGGTCCTCGACATATGATCATGATTGAACCCAAAATTTCTGTTTCTAAGAGAGACATTTGTTAAGTGAATTTTGTCCCTTTTTACGACCTGTCTTTCCACAGTTAAGTGAATCACTGCAGTTGTTAAATTAGTAAACTTGTTAAGTAAACCTGGCTTCTTCCCCATTGACTTTGCTTGTCAGAAGGTCACAAAAGGTGATCACATGACCCTGGGACACTGCAACCATCAAATATGAGTCAGTTGGCAAGTGAGTAAATTTTGATCACGTGACCTTGAGGATGTAGCAACAGACGTAAGTGTGAAAGACAGTCATAAGTCACTATATCAGTGACATTATAACTTGAAAGGTCACTAAATAAATTATTGTAAGTAAAGGACTACTTGTGATGCCAGCATTGGTTTCGTATTCCTAATGGGATAAACAGAAAGCTACAACTGCCATATATGATAGTACCCGATTAAAATACAGTCTCTTTTATTTAGCATCGTTGTGTGGCTATTTTCAAAGACAAAGTGAATAAACCAACAGGCTTTGCCCTTGGAAGTATCGAAGGAAGAGTTGCCATTCATTATATTAACCCACCAAATCCGTAAGTATCTGGAAGTGATCTGCTGTTTAATTTTGAATTCCAAGAAATGCAAGCTTTTAGAATAATTGTGTGTGTTGCATGCAGCTTGAAATGAAGGAATGCTTTTTTTTTTCAGCGCCAAAGACAATTTTACCTTCAAATGCCATCGATCCAATGGTACAAACACATCTGCACCTCAGGATATCTATGCAGTAAGTATTTTCTGCATTATGCAGTAAGTTTCCTCTAGGACAAATTAAAGGAGAAAAATAGATATTTATTGTAAAAACAATTGCTGTGTTTTCAACTCAGTACATTTTCATTTAATATCACACATCTGGGTGGAAACCTACTCTGACAAGCTCTAGTATATTTGATAAGTAGGATTCAGAATTTAGCTAATACAAAAGAAAGAGAAGTTACGTATGGCTTGGTTCTGATTTAATTCTATGGGTAAAGGAAGTATGCTTTAACTTGAGGAAATGAAAAGAACAGTCCTTCCTATTTCAAATGCTTGCATTACTTGACCAATTACTCCAATCACTCTTTCCCTTATAAATTAATTGCAATCATTTATTTTGTGAGAATAAAATATGATGGTGAGAAAAGTAATGAAAGTGAGTGCATTAATCATCATCTCATATGGGAAAGTAGTACTGTCTCTCATTGTCTAAAGCAGAGTTGACAGTTGGCAGCCTACCATATATTGCTGAATCTAAACTCGGATTACTCAGTCAAATGTACAGGATACTGGCTGTTTAAGAATCACATTGTTCACAGTTGGTGTTCTCTGAATCCAGTTGTGTCAGTATGGGAAGCTAACCTAAAGTATCTCTGACAGATAACTGCCTACATTCCACTTGAACGCAACCAGCAAGGAGTGCCCACTATTTAATAATTGCAGCCATTATCAAACTGATTTTACAGTTAGGAAGGATTGTTTTTTTTTCACTTGAAGAAAATTCACTTGAGCTTTGCTTCCCTGTATAATGAATCCATTATTTGGTGGAATTCTAAAATGGTAAATAACAGGTCTTGATTTTTTTCTTGTGATATATCATTTCAAGTATTTGAAGAATGGTGCCATATGCCCCTTAGTCTTCTTGTCCCAGGGTTAAATATTTTCAGAACCTTCTGTCCCTCTTAGGTTTCCAGTTCATACTTATTTAGCTTAACTGAACTGATTCCAGTTATGGTGAATCCTTCTTAAAATAAAGTGCCAGAACTGGACCTGGAGTTGATTGTTGCAGAATAAAATGGAGCTTTTATTTGGAGCTTTTTTGTGCCACAAATACATAGCTTTTGTTCTGTACTTTAGGATACAAGTCATCAGATTGCGGAAATAGTTACTGTTTTTCCTGTTTCGTTTTTTTCCTCATACTTTTTAAATTATAAGCTTGGTAAGGTGGGGTTTCAATTTTCATTACTGAGAACATTCAAATTATATTTTAATTTTTACTTAACAGGTAAATGGGATTGCCTTCCATCCTGCCCATGGCACTCTTGCAACTGTGGGGTCTGATGGCAGATTCAGTTTCTGGGATAAAGATGCGCGGACAAAGCTAAAAACATCTGAACAGCTAGACCAGCCAATATCTGCTTGCTGCTTCAACCATAATGGCAACATATTTGCATATGCTTCTAGTTATGACTGGTCAAAGGTAATTGAGTTTGCTTAAGATAATTTCTATCAACTAGCAGTTGTTAGGAAAAGTGAACATCTCCAGTGCACTGAAATATCTAGTAAACATCTCCATTGCTGTTGCTAACAATTGGAACACACTTCCAATGAGATCACTCTAATAATGTGCATAGTAGTTGAAAAATATAAAGGATTTTGAATACAGGTAGTCCTCTCTTAACCACCCTAATTGAACTGGAATTTCCATTGCTAAGCGATGGGGGCAAAATATGACCATACCATTTAATGACAGTAGTATTGATCGTTCTAGTTGTTAAGATAGGAAAGTGGTGGCTAACCTTTTTGGGCTCCTGTGACAAAATTGTCTGCCCAGAAGGCAATGCGCGCCCCCCCCCACACACCCCTATACATGTGCGCGCAATCCACACACGCCGCCCCCTCACCTGTACTGTGCCTCACAGCTGATTTTTGGCCGGCTTGAGGCCTTTTTTGGCCTCCCAGAGGCTTCAGGAAGGCTTCTGCAGGCTTCTCAGGCCTAAAACTAGGCCCGTTTAGTCACTTCTGGTATTTCCAGAAAAACAGGAAGTGACAAAATAGGTCTAGTTTTCATCCTGAAAAGCCTGCAGAAGCCTTCCTAAAGCCTCTGGGAGGCCGAAAAAGACCTCAAACTGGCCAAAAATCAGCTGTTAGGCCCGCACATGCACAGTGAGGTAAGTTTGCCTACAGCTCGGGTGCCAGCACAAATGGCTCTGCGTGCCACTTGTGGCACATGTGCTATAGGTTTGCCATCACGGAGATAGGATCTTGCGCTTCTCTTATCCTACTGCACTCGTTTTCACTCCTGCCCTTGGGAAGGCCTCACACAGCCAGCAGCTCCCTCAGGAAGGGCCATGCCACACATACTTGATCAGCAAAAGGAAGAAGAAATGATGGCCAGCTGGGGGTGGGGCAGGGACAGAGGAGTGCGAGACAGGCAGAAAGGTGGGTCGGGAGTGGAGAGATAGTTGGGTGAGGAGAGTTGAAGTATACCCTGAGATCATAAATGGTGATAGGCACCCAAATTTTAATCACATTACCATCAGGCACTGCAGTGATCACTACTCTCAAGAACTAGTCATAAATATATATTGCTCAGTGCTGTCCTAACTTTGAATGGTCATTGAACAGTGGCTGTTAAGTGAGGGCTACCTGTATAACTGCTAATGTGATAGAATGTTTTGATTTGCTACTACATTAGCAAATCTGAAGTCTTCCAGAATACCACCAACATTTTTATAAGGAAAAACTTATTTTTCAGATGTCTGCTAATGATAGGCATTAAGCATAATACATGATTCAGAAAAGAATTCTCATCAGATTCCACCTCAACATTTTGATGCCACTGAACTCCATCTTAAGTTAGTGCAAGATCTGGTACCAAGTAGAAAATCAATATTAAGTTTTTGTAGCAAATTTTAACTGAAGTGGCACAGGTAAGAAGGTGAAGATTCTGAACATCCTACAGATCTGTTACAGTTGTGTTACATATTCTAATGATGGATAACAGGATTATTGGAAAAATTAGTACATTATCCACAGTATGAATAGATTATTATATACAAATATATATAATTTCTCCTTTCCCTTTCATCCGATTGGTGATAGAACCTCAGGTAGTTTTCAGATTACAATAGCAATTGGGACTGGAATTTCTGTCACTTAGCAATTGTTTTATTCTCTTCAATCTTGCTTTTTACCTGACACCTGAATTTAACTTCTCTTGCATATCTGCTTTTCAGATGTATATTTTCACATAAAATTTTAAGTCAAGGAACAACTGGTCTTTACAACTAGGTTTCTATAGCATTAATGATTGCTCAGTAATTATGAAGAAAAATCTAATTGAATATCACAAATATTGTGCGCCTAATTTATAATGCCGTTATTCAGGTTTATATGTAATGTTGTGTTCAACCTTTTTGTTCCTCAGGGGCATGAATTCTATAATCCTCAAAAGAAAAACTATATTTTTCTGCGCAACGCTGCTGAAGAACTAAAACCTAGAAATAAAAAGTAGTGAGTATATCTCTATCCATTATTCCATGTTGTTTTCCTGCCACCTGCTCTTTTTTGGTCTCCATGGAGTTGCCTATTAATTCTTAGCAGGACATTCTGTAACTAACATCAAAGCACATTTGGTTGGCTGGAAAATTACCTTGCAAGGAATGCCTGACATGTGCATGAAGGTGTGTCCTTTTTCTTAATAGAGGCAAAATCCTTGCATTGGATCAAGAGACAATAGTTGCATCTTTTAAAGATACTTAACAGTTTGAAAAACATATTATGCAGAAAATCTGAATCCCCCTCTTTTTTTTCCCCCTTGATGGAGGTAAAAGAAAGGCTAACAACTGGGATCAAGGAAATAAACCTAAAAAGACAGTTGTGATTGAAGACATTTTGTATATTTCATCGTTATATTTATAGGTCACCTTTCTATTTCAATAAAAACTCAAGGCAATGATTTTTCTTTTTATAATGGAAATGTACAATGTAATATTAAACTACTGTCCACTTAGAGCAAAATAATGTGTTCTTATTTTTATCCTGTATGCATTATTTTTCTACCTATGAACGTGAACAATAAATTTGTGATTAAAAATCCCAAGCTAGACCAGGCCTATATATTTGAAATGAGGGCAATTCCTGCATGCAACCATAACTTGAAAACTTTAAGCAATGCGTTAAAGGATAATTATTGGCCTTGAGGCTCTATCATGTAGAAGCACCATATGATACCATATATCTTTGTGAAATTTTAAAACTTAGAAAACCTGCCTTCCATTTCCATGGGTCTATATTAAGTGACAGGGAGTGAGTGAATAGGACAAATATTAACATTGCACTGTGCCCATGCTTGTGGTATCAACAAAAAATGAAGGACAGTGTTTTAGATTGAAGAATAACTTCTGTGACTCAGTTGCATAAGATTATTTCTGTAAACCAATCTGTGCCCTAACAAACTGTAGATACAGGGATATGTCGTCGTTCCCCCCCCCCCCCAAAGTAGTATTACCAAGTAGAATAATAGTTTTGCCCTCAGCATTTTTATGCCAATTCCAACATTATCAAGCATGGGAATCAAATAAGAATACCACCAAATAGAAATGGTTTGAAGACTTTTATAATGTTATTCCAGTTGAGATTTATTTTTATTTCGGAATCTTCTGTGTGACTGCCAAAGGACTGTTCTTTCAAGGTTGATGCTATGGCTATTTATAATGAATGAAAGCGAAACATGATTGTAGAACTTGTATATTATGATATTTCTGTCACTTCAATCTCTGTAAGCTGGTATGTTGTAATATTTGCTACTGTTTAAATAAAATTGGTTTGAATTAAAATACTTTTCACATTAATAGACTAATGGTCAAATGCTTATAATCAGGAGTTAGGCAGGGAAATAGAGGCAGATGGCAATTGCTCTTACTAATTATTTAGCAGAAGTCTGCTTTATTTTGTGTATATATATATATAAGCTAGAGGGCAATCACTAACTTCACTGTGAATGAGAAATCTGTGCTTATCTATGCATTGTGTAATCTTGCTACACTTCTCAGTTCAATAACTACACGGTTGTGCTACTACATAAAGAGTGCATGTCTGATGTTCCTGGTTGGCTAATACTAAGTTAAAAAGTTAATTTGTGCAGCTTCAGACAGTTCATCCCAATACAATATTCTATTTCTCTTGAGATTAGAAAGTATCTGATGAGAGTAATGTTAGTTAATGCTATTTTAACTGAGGATGCTAGAACTGAATCTGAAAGACATTTAATCTACATGTTTTCATGTTGCTTGATATCTTACAAGGATTCCTGATATATTAGCATCTCCTATAATGACCTTCTTCTAGCCACTGTTGAAAAGTTACCTTCAAGTTCACATAACCTAAATGTCTCCCAAAAGAGCCATAGATTGTTTTGATGTGAATCTGTGAGATTAGAGGTAGAACTACAGAGAATTCTTCCTGCAGATAGGCAGGTATGTGCATGCCCAATATTTTGTTCAAATCAATCCAGAATTTCACTGTAAAGGCCACAAGAAAATGCATATTTGGCATGCAAAAACTCTGTCTGCACCAATACTGTATATGTCAATACTTTGAAATCATCTTTGCATGCATTAGGCTTTTAGGAAAAACAGATCTGGCCCTAATCTACTGCTTATAGCAAGAATCTGATTGTGCTATTTCTAGATCATAGACAGTAGCTCATAAACATTTAAATGTTTGTGTTGGAGTGCTGAATTGTAACTAATGTAATATAGACTAAATGTATAATCTTTCTGATTATAAAAAAGCGTTTTTCATTTTTACAGTTAAATCTTATGGAAGTCATTATGATTCTAGCAGGTAACCATTCTTTGTGTTTATGTGTGTGACCCTGATTACTCATGCAGAGGAATGTACTCCTGGTTTCACTAGACTATAGTTATAGTCCTCTACCTGTGATCATTCATTCAGTGTCTATTTGAAGTTACAGCAGTGCTGAACGAATGATATCATGGTCATTCCAGCCCTTGCAGTATCCCTATGGTCATCCTCGCAGACTGGGAACTCTGCAACTGTTTCACACAGTTTGCAATGCCCTGGATCCTCCTGATTGCTATTTGCAACCTTCTCTGATGGCTAACTCAGAAAGTTACTGGGGAAGCCAACAGGGAAGATGGGTAATTGCTAGGGCAAGTCTCCTTCACCTGAGCAACCTTCCCAGTCCCTCTATGCTATGCTCAGGGGACCATTCCCCAACCATTACTGCACCTCCCTGACCTGTGCCATACCCTTCCTGATTCTCTCACACTCTCTTCTTGTCTGCCTCACACTATGCTTCATGACCCATGCCTGCCACTCTCTCACATACCCTTTGTGATCTATGCCCTGCCACTCACCCATCCTTCTTGACCCATGCTCTACCTCTTGCGTTACCCTTTCATCCTCATGTACTTTCCCTGACCCATGCCATGTGTCTCCTGAATCTCCTTGCATCCTTTCAAGCGTCCCCCCCCACAATCTTTCCCGATACCTCACTCTGTCCCCCACCCAGTAGCTGCCACTTACCTGGTTGCTGGCCTGAGACTTGCAATTTCCTGCTGGCTTCCCCACTGACATGTTGTGAGAAACCAGCAGGAAATTGCCTCACCTAACAACTGTGGAGCTCGTTAGTGACAGCAAATGCAATTGCAGGGATTGCTGTTGCTAAGCAACGTGGTTGCATTTTATGACCACATTATTTAGCGATGGAAATTCTGGTCTAGATTTCTGCCATATTGAGGATTATCTGTATTTAAATAATATTCTCAGCTATGAAAAGCTTTTTTAGAGTAACATATTATGAAACCCACAATTAATACAGTGCTTTTTATTCAAGAGATTTGAACTATTAAATAATTGTAACAGGCTTTGCAAGAAAACTTTGTTTTATGCATAATATACTAAAAGACAGATCAGGCATTATGTTGGTGGCTATTTTTTCAAAAGCTAATTGTGATACTAAGTTTTGGCATGGTTATAAGTATCAGCCTTACTCTTTTTGCATATATAAATCCCATATATTTGACTTTTAAGACATAACTTCTTTACAGTGGCACTTTTAGGTATACAACAAAAGTAAAACATGAACCAGAAACAGTTGCTATGCTATTGTTGGAGTAGGCTATCATCAAAGGAATTAACAATAATGCATATTAATTTACTACAGTCGTTAAGATATGTCAGCAGAGGTGCTGTGTGCGACTATAACTCCAAACTGAGAGCTAAACCACAATTGCCTGCAGTTTTGTAACATCTCATTTCAACTTCTGCAATTTGTTGCTTTTTAAAATAGTTCTGAAACTACAGATGGTTTAGAAAAAGACTGGCAGATTATTAATTTGGGCTACCAATACTTTGTTAGTTGAGCTTCTGGGCCCAAGGTAAGGTGCTTTTAATGGGATAGAACCAAGATACCTTAAAGATCATTATTTCTTACGTGGTTGTCTTCTTTGTAAAATCATCAGGAGTCTAGACACTTCCATCAATTAAAATAAGGTGGATGGATCAAGTGATATTCATTACTGAATCATAAGGTAGAAGAAATATTTCTCTTAAGGAGACATTTAATTGGCCTTTTTTATACCACATGAAACATTTTTGTTCATTTAGGTTTAACAGAACTTCTGTTTTTACAGTCTAGTTTTCTTCATTATTTTTGTTTTTATTATTTTTTCTTCCTCTTTTGAAAAGGACATGTTTTCTGTGCTGCCTTGACAGATTGTGACTGCTCATAGAAAAATCTCCTTTCTCAAAAGTTGCTTAAAGTGACAACATATTAGGGTCTACATTTTTGGTGCACCACTTATGTAATACTCGTCTACTGCCACCAGTTGTCTTCCCAAGGGAAGGGAATGCTGTGAGCTGGCTCTTCTTCCAGTAGTATTGGCTTACAAGAGAGAGGGGCCATCTCTCAATTTGAGCAGTTTCTTTCCTGAAAACCAGGTATAATGATAGTAGTAATAGTAGCACTAATACTGGTAGTAATGGAATAGGAAGCTCTGTAGCATCATCTGCAAGGCCTAGTAATTTTAATATAGTTACCTCTACCTTTAAAAAAAAGCAAGAGCACCAATTTTTTTAAAAAAATAAAAATAAGAAAAAGTACAATATCCATTTAACATTACATAGTCAAATATCCAGAGCAATGACAAATGGATGGAATAGGGCATTTAGTACTGACAAAAATCACAAATGGCATCTCAGACATCAATTTCCAACATGTACATAATGAGGGGGGGATGCTGCCCTTGAGATAGAATAAAAGAAACCAAGGGTTTCCTCCTCTGTCTTTCCTCCTTGTGTTCTCAAGGAGTTTTTGTCTTTGGATTATGTCTTTGGAAAACGCGTATGAGGAGAGAGCATGCCTATTTTGCTCCAACACAGCAAATGCTGGAGTTAAGGGCATGCCATGGAGAGAGTGTGTGTTTTAAAATACTATAAACTATACAATAGAGTCTGTGTTTAACAAGCACTCATTTAGTGACTGTTGGAACTTGCAATAGCATTGAACAAGACCGGTGCTTGAAATTCTAGCTAATACAGGGCCCCCACCTTATCCTCACAATCATGATCACAATCCAGCCGCTCAGCAACTGACCCAGATTTCCAACAGCTGCAGTGTCATGCATTTTTATGTGATTGCAATTTTCACCTTTCTTCCTGGCCTCCCAGTAGCAAAATTACTGGAGGAAGCTGGCAGAAGTTTGGAAGTTGCAGCCATTTGAGAGTCTCAATGAGTTGAACGGTCCTTGCTTAACAAAGGTAATTGGAGACTGTCAGAATTTCTGTCACTAAGTGGCACTGTCACATGATATTGTGCTTTACTACTGCACTGGTTATTCCCAATTACCATTGTTAAGCAAACGCAACCAATATTACTGTTCATTTGAGGCCAACCATTTAAGAGTCAGCACACCCAAGTGTGTGCAGTTGATAAATTTTCCATGTATAGAATTGTGGAAATTAGTTACTCTAGTATGTGGTTGATATACTGTTACTGGGAGCAAAGGAGAATAATTGTTTTTTAATAAAGTATATTGACTATTTGAGATATAACAATAACATCAACATGGACTGATTTAAATCTTAAGTATGTGGACTTAATTAGAAAAGTAATACTTAAATTATATTTTTGCAAATGTTCTTTTCAAATATTTCATCTTAAAAACACATCTTTTAAAAATACGATTTGCCATTAAATATTATAGATTTGATTGTTTTGTCTTTTAAAATTGGCTTATTATGTGTTTCTGCTAGCATTTATGTTGCAAAATGTTCTATTTCCTTAGTCAGTAGTACCATAAAGAAAAGTTTCAAAGGTGCCCTGCATCATGCTGTACCTTCTCATGTATATGTTTGGACAATATTAGAACAATCTAAAATAATATAATATATTTTAAGTTCTTTCACATTTCTGATATAAAGCTTTTGGCAGACTGGGTTTCTGTCCCATACATCTACAATGCTATGTTGGGTGCTCTTAAGTCCAAGTTAAGGTGTTTTGTAAAGAAAGTTACAAAAGGCACTCACAATATTGTGAGATGTTTTTAATTCAGAGTTTCAGTATGAATGTGTTTGTGTATATATAATATTGTCAGCTTTGAAAATGTGCTTTGTTCTTTATATTTTTCTAGCAGCTGTTCAGGTTCATGGAAAAGGTGCTGAAGCATGTGCTTAGAAATCAGTTATTTGTGTGCATCTCAGAATAACAGATCTTCAAAAGACCCCAAAATTTTAGTTTGCACCGCTTGCTGGTAAATCAAGGGTAGCGGGGAACATATTGAGTAATTGTAGTTAATTCAGCAAAATGCATCTTTTCTAAGAATCACTCTTCCACTGTGAGCCTCATGTACAGTATTTAGTTTTAGGAGTTGCCAACAGGTACCATGTTCCAAAGAAAGTTTTCCCTTTTAAACCTGAAATATTTCTCAGCCCTGTTAAGCAGATTAAATATACAGGTACTTCTTAATATATGACCAGTGCTTAGCAAACATTTGATGTTATGACGCACCCCCAAAATGTTCTTATGACCAGAATTCAAAGTTCCAACAACTGTGCACATGATTTATTTTTGGTGCCCAGCTCACATTTGTAGCCATTTGCAGTGTCCTCTGGTCATATGATCCTAATTTGTGGCTTTTTTGCCAGATGGCATTTACTTCCGGTTTCGGGGGGGGGGTGAGCCCATTGTAGACAATGAATTTATTTAATGACCATAGCATTCACTTAACGACCATGTTGATTCACTTAACACAAAAATGTTAGAAAATCTGGTAGATCGTGTGATGATTTGCTTAATGATCTGCACAACTTAAGATAATTTTGGTCTCAACTATAGTCCTAAGTTGAGGACTACCTGTAATAGGAGAGTACAATTTGGATTTGTAGAGTATTACCATCAAATATAAATATAATTATTCTTATATTGTATTATTATTTAGACATGAATCTTAACTAACAAAGCAAAATGTTACAGATTTTGTAGGAATTAATAGGTCAGTTTATCTTAGCATAATAATTGTTCTTTCCATTTCTAATACTGAGTTAATTGGTTCATAAAATAACTATTTGGATCCTTGTGCCCATACTTGGATTAGATGATTTCTGAAACAACCTTTCTTACAAATCCTTGTGTTCCTTTTTATTTTGAAGGTACCACAAGAACTTCAACTGAGGAAGGAATTTCTACCAGAAACTTAACTAAACATGCCTGTCAGTTGGGCTTCTTCCTTGTGCTTTTAATGAGGCCAAAATAAGAATAATCAAAAAAGAAAGAAAAGAAAGAAAAATGCTCAGTTGTCTTTTCCTTTCCCCTGTTTTTAAATGTTGTTTTTATGGGAACTGCATTCATTTTAAGTGTTCTACATTGGCCATTTGTTCCTACCTATATTTGAAGACTGTGGGCCTATAACCTGTGGCTTAATTTCAAGTAATCATGCATAGGATTGCACTGTGCCTGACAGCCGCAATGCCTCCCCCCTCCAACAGGACTTGGAAAAGAATTGTGGAATATTTAACAGTCAGAAAACAAACAGCTTGAAATATTTTAACATCTCTCAAAGGTTCACAGTATATGAACAGATATAAAATCATGAACAAAATATTTTCAGTTGTTTTCACCATGGTTGGGATCCTTACATTTTTGCCCCAACTTGGTTGTGGTGCCATCTTTATAAATATTTTAAAAATTTACCTTGTTTTTTTTTCCTAGTAAAAAGTTAAGCAAGTGTCCTTAGCAGCAATCTGGTTGTTATTATTGATCTTCTTCAGCACAATGTGAAAGTGTATTCAGTAGTGATTTTAAGGAATCAGTTTTCACATTGTGGTCCAGTGAACTCCATTCAGGAAATCTATGGAAAAGTCAACAATTATTTATGCTTTGGCCTCGAACTTGATTTATTTTCTAAGAACAGACTTCATAACTTGGTTGAATTAACCCTTAAATTTCAGGCCCCAGGTTTTCACAAGATGCTTCTTTTCAACAATGATGGTGCTACTGAATAAAGCAACATTTTTTCTATATGAGTTATATACATGCTGGAATTTGAACTGCTTAGAGGCTCATTAAGAGGCTCATTAAGTTGTCTAACAATTTGCAAGCGGTCCATGCTTTAAAATAAAAGTTGTGCATCTTGTCAGAACCCCTTAATTGCCCCAAATTGATGCAGAAAAGACAATGAATAGATTAGAAGATGCAGATTAACAATTTCTGAAATAGGTTGCCATACTATGACAAAACTATAGAGAGAGATGATGAACCTGCATGATGATTTCACAAAACACTGGCTTTGCTTATGACAGAAAAGTTTTATGGTTTTCGTCATGTGGATTCTACTCTATACCCTGTTGTATTGTACCATCAATTTGTTCCCTTACCACACACACACAAAAAACAATAACTTGCCTTTATTTCTCTTGTTTCTGGCACTCTTTATCTTTTATTGATCAGTTCTTGCCAGGTATTAAAAATATTATATAGGGATTGCTAGTGGAATCATTTTAATAATTCCTCTCACATGTTCATAGATGGCAGTTGTTGGTGCACTGCTGGCAAAACAAGGATTAATAGAGCTCTGCCACCCCTAGCATTACACTGTGGTGTTGTATGTAGTATAAGCAGACTGAATTCACACAAAGAACAAATAGAGTACAATTATTTGGAATGTTCTCTTCCTAATTGTAGGTGATTGACCATAGAATAGAATACTTTATTGGCCAAGTGTGATTGGACACACAAGGAATTTGTCTTGGTGTAAATACCCTCAGTATACATAAAGAAGGAACATTCATTAAGAATCAAGAATCATAACATATAACACTTAATGATAGTCATAGGGTACAATCAACATCAAATCATACTACGAAATATGACTTACACTTCTTTATCTGTCTAGAGAGTTGTTCAAGGGAACAAATCTACAGTTTAACTTTTCATCTGTTGATTATTCCCTATAGATGGATCTGAAATGGGAAGGTCCCAAAAAATTTATCCTTCCTCTGCTAATTGTTTAAATCTGCATTTAAGGTGGTTCAGAAATCAGTTTGCCCCATCAACTTAATGCACTTTTGCTGATCAACTGTACAAGGGGTCCTTGATTTAAGATCATTCAATGCCAGTTCAAAGTTACCTTGGAAAAGGCGACGTCCACAAAGTTAGGACCATCACTTCACACATACCCCACGGTTACCTGATTGCAATCTGGGCTCTTGGCAACCAGCTCATACTTAAAATGGTTGTGGAGTCTTGCAATCTTTGTGACTTTTCCCAGTCAGCTTCCAACAAGCAAAGTCCATTGGGAACTGCATTAAAAATGGTCATAAAAATGGGTCTGATTGCATGATAAGTCATTTAATGACTGAATCATTTCATAACCATTAATTCCAGTCCGAACTGTTGTAAGTTGGGCATTTAGGACAGAATGATTACAACAACTGATCACAATAAATTTGAGGCCAATTGTTACACTCACCGAATAATTGTTATACTTGTTTTTAACTGATATTCATTTTGTTATAGATATTTTTGTTAACTGGTATACAGTATGGCAGTCAGCTTTGCTCGAACAGCCCTGTGAAAGCTTTACATAAATCAGTCAATCCTGCAGATCCCAATTCCTTGACATACTTTAGAGATCAAATCAGAAACACTAAAACTTTACTAAAAACTGGAATTTCTACTAAAGCAAGGTAATAATATCTGTAAAACTATATGTGGGCATCAGGGAGGGCATCCAGCCAGTAAATGTTCAGCTCCATCCAGTTGCCCCGATTCTATCCCAAACAAGGATTACAGGGTTGTAAAAGGAGTTTTTATATAACTATTGA